>OY804259.1:98572132-99772132 GCA_963680825.1 Meiosimyza decipiens
TGCTTGCCACAGCGAATTAAATATGTTTACATTATTAAACATCCTTGACGTTGAAAAAAAGCTGTAATGTGTTGCGCCGGATCTTAAACGTAAACAGGAGATGATGACGATGACGCCATTCCTTCTGTTGTTAAGTATTTTCGCTAATTTTCTGCTGTAAGCGTAACTGGGGGTGTAACTTTTGTCGCTATCGGTTACTTGGAAAGGTAATTCTAACTTGTACAATTGATGCAAGATTTTGTTAATTAAGAAAACCGAATAACGACTTCCACATAAGAGGGATCACCTAAATTTCACTATCAATCTAACCTGTCTCTTTAAAGATAATGAAACTTCTTGCTGTTTTTTAGTTTTTAGCTAAAATTACCTACCTTTCTTTTTATTTAAGAAAACTTTCCAAAGAATATTGATTTTGCTTCCGTACTATTTCATCTGTTGCGAGATTACTGAGAAACACTTATTCATAAAAGTTTTCACTGACCCAATGGCAATGGTGGCTTCTTTATTCTTTTTGCCATTTGATGCAAAATACCGGTTTCATGTTGACAATCCAGAAATGCTTCAGGTGATGATAAAACTATTAGTGAAATAGGTCCCACTCAGGCAGTAGGCACTTAGCACCATACAAAGTAGAAATAGCACAGTTGGTAATCAAGTCCAAGTTGCCAGAAATATTTCGAATATAACCATTATGTGAAACTTTCCTAATGGGAGCAACAAGAGATAAACGAAGTCAAGAACATTCCCATTGCAATTTAATAGCAAAGTGCGTTTGTGAGTGGGAGAGTATTGGGAATATACTTTTTTTTTTTGTATTTCAGTTTGTCATACGAAACAACAACGACTTAAGGGACGTTTGGCTGAAATGACTTTTGGCTCCATATGCTCTAAAACCACAACGACAACGAGAGCAACAAAAGCAGTAGCAAACAATAACAGCCGTTGGCATTGAAAAAGGTTAATAACTCAATTTCACTTGTTACACACATACACTGTCAGACATGTATATGCATGCATCCCCAACGTCATGAACTCCGCCAAACTCAGTATGCACATGGCATTGCTCCTACTCTGCCTGATTTCATATAAAAATAAGCTGTGTCTCCTGTTTTGCTCTATTCGTAAAATGATGAAATGTATGGTGATACCCAGCAAAAAATTTAAGATTTTCCACTATTTCGGCAAACCCAGTTTTGAAAATCCAATGGGACTCTTAAAACGTACCGACGTTAGCAAGAAATCAGAACTGCCGACTAAACTCGCTCTGTGAGCTCGACTCAATGCCTCTACTGAGGCTTTTGTTGGATATTCACGAAAGGTTAGCAGTTAAGAAAACATAGATCTCATGTAAGGAGCGTAAGGCCTTTGCAAAGGTCCTATAACTATTTCGATCCCTGGGTCATTATTTAATGTTACGCCAGTTTCGCTAGATTTTTGGACACCATTTCACTGCACCTCTGGGTTGGGACTTACCAAAGTACCCATCGACAAACTGCTCGGTTTGTATTCGTCTCATTAGTGTGCTGATGAGGGACAATGAATCGCAAGCATAAAATAACCCTGATTGATCTCCTGATTTAAGTATGCGCTTTTAATATTTTTTAGAGCGTTGAAGAACTGTTCTTGTTTTAATAATTTTTACTGCAACGTCTACCACGATATGACCAATAGTACAGTGAGAACACTAACAAGGCAGCAGAACGATGTATTTGTGCTAATGCCACTAATGCCACTTGTGAAGTTAATGAAGCGTAAGTAAATGCTCGCTTGCCATTTGCATATTCGCTAGGATAGTATAGAAAGTGACTATATCATCCGTACATGAGTGATGTGTACCAGAAATGGCTTCCACGTTAACTAATTTAGTTATGAGCCCGAGCTCAGTATCGCGATTATTCTCTAATTTTTACAAAGAAATGGAAACTCTATGTTCTAACTGTGAATTGGCTCATAGACGTAGGATTCAGAAACTCCATTAATACATCACTGCTACTACCCCATAGAATCAAATACATACCTTAAGGTTCTCTCTTCAATTTACGATAAAAATTCTGTTAGCTTAAGCACGATTCTAAAGGGTGTTTTTTTAGAGGTTTGTTTTTCGAATAGAGATAAAACTGGCATTTTATGGTCAAATCTGGCAACTCTAATGTCATTTATGTTCAGTTTGGTTTGCCATTTTATCATGAACAGGTTGACAAAAGAACAACGCTTGAAAATCGTGCAAATTTATTTCGAAAATAATGGTTCAGTTCGCGAAGTTTACCGCAAGCTCCGTCCATTTTATGGTCGACATAATCGTCCATCAGAGCAATTAATTCGGTTAACCATGGATCGTTTTCGCACTACGTTTACTCTATGTGATAATACGCATCCGCAGAGACGTCGAACAGTGCGCACCGAAGAAACAATTGCCGCTGTAGAGCAAAATGTTGAAGAGGACCCGAATGAATCGATTCGCCACCGTGCACAGCAATTGGAGCTTTGTCCATCAACTTTATGGAAGATTTTGCGCAAAGATCTTGGCTTGCGACCTTACAAGATCCAGCTTGTGCAAGAATTAAAGCCGCGAGACCATGCAATGCGTCGTGATTTTGGTGTATGGGCCGAAAATGAGATTGATCTCGATGCTGATTTTCATCGCAAAATTTTGTTCAGTGATGAGGCTCATTTTTGGTTGAATGGCTACGTCAACAAGCAAAATTGCCGCATTTGGAGTGAAGAGAATCCACATGAGACCCTTGGGACGCCATTACATCCACAAAAACTGACTGTTTGGTGTGCTCTATGGGCTGGTGGAGTCATTGGGCCATACTTCTTCCGAAATAATGCTGGAGAGTCAGTTACCGTTAATGGAGACCGGTATAGAGCCATGATAACCGACTATTTTGTTCCCGAATTGGATGGCATGAATGTGGATGAGTTGTGGTTCCAACAAGACGGCGCTACATGCCACACAGCGCACGTCACAATCGATTTATTGAAGGAAACATTCGATGAGCGCATAATTTCGCGGAATGGACCTGTCAATTGGCCACCAAGATCGTGTGATTTGACACCATTGGATTATTTTCTTTGGGGATATGTGAAGTCGCTCGTCTACGCCAACAAACCAGAAACGTTAGGGGACTTGGAAGCCAACATTCGTGGCGTTATTGCCGACATACGGCCCCATATGCTCGAAAAAGTGGTTCAAAATTGGACCTGTAGAATTGGCTTTATTCGAGCCAGCCGCGGCGGCCACATGCCCGAAATTATATTTAAACATTAATGGCATAAAATTATCCTTCCAATAAAGCCAAATTGATGGACATTAAAATGATTTTCTTGTGTTTTATTTCAATTCAAAGCTTTATACCTTAAAAAAAAACACCCTTTACTAACAACAGATCTGTGAACAACCACTCATAAAAATCATTTAAATGCAAAATATATGATACTATGAGACGCTATAAAATCACACTATAGTATTTATTTGAGAACTGTGATGATGAACTGCATAGATATAAAATTGATTTCAACCCAAGCTCATTTAAAATAATTCCTTACTGGGTGAATGACAAATTTGTTTGCTATAGGATGCTGTCAGTGAGTCAGTTTTCTATTGGAATCTCGCACAACTGAAGCCATTACCTTTTATGAAGTTGAAGTGCGTTGAGTGAGCGAATGCAGCACGTAAAGCCGTATGATTTATATGCAGCAGTTGTCATTTGTCTGCGTAGGTAAATCTAGATAAATTGTATTTAATTTGAAAGAGGGGTATTGGGTCACAATAGAAAACCAGAGCGTGAAGAACTAAGATTCCAAAAATTAAGGTAAACTTTTATTGCAACGTCGCTGGGTTCAAACTTTGTAAAAAATGGCTTAAACATTTTTCAGAAATTATAATTTTCCCGAACTGTTGGGGATTTGGTAAGTATGTGGAAGTCTTACGACGTCCTTGTTCTAGCTAGCTCCACTTTTTAAAGGCTTTTAGCTTGTATTGTAACTTGAAGTAACTTTTTCATGTTAGTGTCGAGAAAGTACATTCGGCATCGAAAAAGTACATTCAAGTCACTATTCTGTACATTTACACAAAACCCAAATGCCATCACTGGGCCAGTACCTCAAGGGTTTTGTTTCCAAATTCTTCATTTGTAATAAAACATGCAATTAAACTGTCAAAAATTGTTGAAGAAATAATATTCAAAAGGTGATATGTCGAGAGAAACCGATTTCGGCACAAACGACCCGAGATTTTTTGAAGGTGTTAATGAAAACACTGAAAGTACCAGGGGTGGATTCACAAAAAACTTCTATGAGTTTGCTAGATTTTGGGGCAAAGGCCTTGACACACCACAGCATAGCACCCTCTTCATCAACCCCTGCAAAGAATTTGCTTTTTTGAGAAAATAATATTTTGTGTAATTAAAATAAATAAATGACTTGTAACAACGAAAAAAATAAACAAAATCAAAATATCATTTTCAAGTTTAACTGCAGGGAATATTGGGATTTGGATCCAATTCGGAACGTTTTGTAATAGATAGGTAACACAATTCAGCTGCTACTGTCGGATGAATAGTAATTGTATGGAATAAAGTTTTTGCACTAAGTCCACAGCCCATTGCAACAGCAAATCCTTGAATAACATCACCTGCAAAGGGTCCCAAATAATGCATGCCCAACACTGGCTCCTTATCTTCAAGAAGTGATATTACTTTTGCATAACAATGCATGGCACTCTTTTTTGGTATGTAGTATTCAGTAGGTCTATAGAACGCGTGATACACTTCGACGTTGTCTTCGCCATATTTTTTGATGGCTTCTGTTTCAGTCATACCAATAAAACTATACTCTGGCATACACAGAATCGTGGCTGAGAAGTCTGTGTAGTTGAATATTCTCTCAGCACCTGTAAACAAACGTCGTGCCAGCAAGTTTCCAGCTAGACTTACAACGGAGCCGAATTGGTTTCTTGAGCAGATATCTCCGATTGCAAATATATTTGAAATGTTGGTTTGATCGTTTTTATCCACAATGACCTGATTGTCTTTTACATCAATGCCGACTTTCTCACATCTAAATTTACTTATTTCCACTTCGTTCCCCGAGGCCCATACAACTGTATCAAAAACACTACTCTTCATCTGATTGAACAAAACGTCGACGTAATCTACCGACACACGCCCATGTGTTGATTCTTCCAAAGCATAAACATAGTGGGAGCTTAAGATAGTGATTCCCCGTCTAGACATTGCATCCAAAATCATTTCAACCATTTGCTGATCTAGTTCTGGGAGCACAGGAGTTTCTGATATAATCACAACATTATAGTTGAGAAGTCTTAAATAAGTGGCAATCTCGAGACACCTGTAATTGCTACCTACCACCAAAGTGCTGCCTGGTGGTTTCTTCAAGCTAAAAACATTATTTCTAGTCGATCCAAGCTCCGCACCAGGAACATCGGGTGCAACGGAATGACCGCAAGCAGCAATCAAAATGAATTTGCCAGTTATTATTTTTTCAGTTTCCTGCTCAACTACATATCCAACAGAGTGTTTGTCTACGAAATACCCCAATGCATTAATATACTCAATTTTTAATGCCTTTAATTCAGCCTTTATAGTTTGGTCGAACTCTGCGATATGTTTCTTCATAACTTCCACATATTTCTTCCAATCTAGTTCTACCGCCTCCGGCTGAGGAATAGTAAAACCGTAACACAATGCCTCGTGTATGCAGTCCTTTATGTGTGCACTTTCAAAAATTAATTTTCGCGACTGATCAAAAACACTATCTTTGATGTCATCAGACTCCGAGTCGTTAACACATTCCAAGCAGGCAACTTTCGCACCTAACTTAGCGGCAGTTTTGGCACAAGAGATACCAGCGGATCCAGCACCAAGAACGATTAAATCAAAATCATAAGCTTCATTTCGAGATGGTGCCCGTTTTTCAGTCATATTGGAGAGGTTAATCGCACAACTTAGTTTTTAGTTCAAAATTCGAATACGCAAACTATCAATGTGTTTATTTATTCAAGCGTTGTAGTTTTCTTTTTGTTTTTCACATGAAATATGAGTCAAAGATTTATGAAAACGAATTTGATCAAGTCGAACTTTCTTCAACGCATAGTTAGGAAGGAAGCTGTTTCTGTTTTTTGACAACAAAATCGTAACTAAAAATTTTTGAAGCAATGAGCCAACAGACAATGAGACAACGCAAAACAGAACGGGTTGAGGACAGAATGGATAAATCTATAATTGGGTATCCCAAAATAGAAGAAATTCGAAAAAATAGTTCCCATCACTTGCGCAATATCAGAAAATGAATAACAATTTTCCACAAAAAAATTTAAAGAAATTCGATCAGTGCAGACATTGTTAAAAATATCGATTTATTTCTTAAACTTATAAGTCTAAGTTTTGTCCATTTTTTATGGAAGTAGGTTTGAAAAAAAAGAGAAGTTTCGAACAAAGATATGTAATTTGGCCAATTATTCGCGGAGTTATGAACATTTCAAATAAGAGTAACGCAATCTTCCAAAAATGTATATCTCATTAACATCTTGATTAGAAAACTGGAGGCTAGAGGCTAGTCTCAAAAGAAAAAAGACTACTTCAAAAATTAAAATGGTGTCCGGTTTGGAGAGAAATGCACCATATATTCATATAAATTTCAGATAGCAAGCATCCAATAACATATATTGAATTTCGACTGAATTGCTTTCAGAGCGTTAGATATGATATCCATATTTATTTAACTACGGTAAACTAAAAAGATTTTGCTAATTGTTCAGCATTTTCCTTACGAAATAACAGAAATCTTCAAAGTGTTAAACTAACAATAGATTTCTTCAATTTTACGGAAAATTTTGTTAAATTTCAACGCTAACCCCACAGGTACCCTCAATTTCGAAACTAGGCAAAAATTGCTAATTACCTTTTTATTAGAAAACAACAAAAAATTTCCAATCCAATCTCGCAAACTGACTGCATACTTTTAGGCGTGTGTGTCCAGTTAATTGCCCCTTGAAGAATACGAGTAGCTCTGCATTCTGAGTCGGAAAAAGGCATTTTAAGCATCACTTCCGATGCCGTTTTGCTAAAAACACACTGGCATGGAGAAAAAAAAACATCGTTAGAACTGCGATGTACAACGTATTGTAGATTTGCATGTGTGAGGCCACGTTGTGTGCTGTATTTAATCGGATTCACTTGCACTGCCATCTCCCCAACACTCGGAATTCGTCCAAATGTCTGTCCGTCTATTTGCCGTCCATCTCAGTGAACTTCAACCAAGCCACTAGATGGCAATGCCATCGCAGTAGCAGATTGAATCCTAATCGAGGTTTGACTTTGGTTACGTTGCGTAAACACGCAACTTAACCTCACAACGTAAGCATTGTAACGTAGCGCAACAACGGCGGCCTATAGTCGTTTACCATCGCCTTCTACACTTTGTCAGCTAGGAATAAGGGAGATGTTGCGTACTCGCAAACAGCCTGAAGTCTAATCGCATAGGCCTTGATGCAACATTGGTAATCGGAGGAGTGCGAATGGGAAGTCGGGCGATCAGGCAACTAAGCCGGCAGGTGGCGCCCTGTGGTATACAAAGAGCGCTCCTCTTTACATTTTTACTATAACGACCTTAACTGTCCTGCTGTGTTTGGGTTGTTAATTTTTTTTTAACGTCTGATGTTGTTCTTGCCACCATTGTTGCTCACTTTGGCTTGAAATGTTTCTTTTACGTTGACATCTGCCACACTCTGGTGTGCAGTTACAGCCGTATTCGTTGCGATGACATCGATATTTTGTTGCTCCTGTGCGGTTGTTGTTTCTGTTCCAATATAACGAACCTAATGGGCTAAATAGACCTTCATAGGTAGTGGAACTAGTGAAGTGATTTAGGAGCTATATTCTTAAATGAGAATTTAATTTAAAGGCTTTGCAGCATATTGCGAACATAATTTTCTTAAATAAATTTAAATTTTTACTAAATAAATAGATGGAATTGATTTATTAATGCATGTAAACATTAAGTAGTCTTATTTAGATTTAGTTTCACTTTCTTTTAGAATAAACATTTTATGATTCACAACATTCTTAAGCAAAATATTACCTACAAACATCGACATCTATTATAGATATTCTTTTTTTGAATACTAATTGCTGATAGTTTTTAATATAAGCTATTTGTTAATCGCGATTTTGATAAATTCATATGTTTAAAGTTTAAACTTTAAACTTTAAACACACAGATTGTTCTATTATAATATGATTTGGACTTTATTTCCGAATATATATTGACTCAATGAAATTGTTTAAATATGCGGCATATAAGCTAATAACAAATAGATACTTAAACTATACCAAAACTCTTATGAATACTTTACCAAACATAAGCTAAATAGTTTTCTCTGAAGAGCAATAAGAATTTCATATTTGCTTTATGGCTCAATCTCTTTCCTACTCTTCTGTATTCTCTTTCGTAGCTAGCACACCTAAATCAAGGGATACCCGATAAAAGTATTATTTTGTGTTATTTTTTCAAATAAGAAATTTGTCAACTGTAAGATTGATAATAGCTATTGCTAACATTCATGCAATTCACACTTCGTTGCAAATCGGGATGGTAAGATTACAACACTGGTTTTACAGTGTTATAATTTTACAATATTTTACAAGGCTCTAACTTGTGTTGTTATTGTTTCCATATAAATGCAAATTGCCACTATTCCATAAATTTGAATATGCTCTTGCGCATGTTTATAGAGTGAATTAAGCTGACAAAAAAGTTCGCTCACAGTTGTATAATTTGACACATTGTATTTTTATCACATTGCAGGTTTACTATGAAGTGTGAGTTGCATAAATGTCATTTTTTTGGATGGTAGCTTGTAGAACAATCTAGATATAATATTTATTTCATTGCCCGAAATTACGTACACGTAATTTTTTAGAACTTTTTTGTTTGCAGAAAATAGTCCTTACCTTAGGAATCACTCACGAGGCAACAAACTCAAAAACGATTTATGTGAGACAACTTCTTTCAGTTTTAATGCGCTGATTGTCTTAATATGGTTTGACTAAAAAATGCTTTATTACTTAAATGATCCTGCTCGAAACTACTTATTTGCCTGACCGGCAATTTGGCAGGAACTCAATGCATTTTTTCAATAGAAAATATGTTTTTTGAATCTGCAAAACTTTGATTTTTTAACATGAAATAGAGTCTTACGCTGAATTATTCTAAGAACACATTAAACGTTAACATATTTCTTCGATAAGATCACTAAAAGCATAACGAATTCTGATAAATTTGTGTTTTCTTACTTGTAAACGATAAACGATTTTTTCTTCTCGACTGCTGCTCTAGCTGCCACACTTTTGCCAAGTTAACAAGGCATCTGAATTAAGGTGTTCATTTCTGAGTAATTTGGCAAACGTAAGTAAAGCGTTTGAGCAAAGAAATAACCCACTGAAAACCTACGCATACGACGTAACGTAAAGCATCAAATGAAGTAAACAACACACGACAACAAAACAACAACAACAGCAGCATTAAGGATAATAACAACTCTAAGGAAAATTGCTTATCGCAAAAATTTTCCCACAGCTACAAACAACCTTATTGAGTGGAAAATGTGAAAGCACACCTCGGTTCACGCTACGCCACAACGTGCGGAGTTTGTGTATGGGGGTGCTATGTTTTGCTCCACATGTAACGCGGGGTTAGAGGGAGTCAAATCCATTAACCTGATGTTTACTTTAACGAATGTATGCGTGTTCTTGTTGTTGTTGGAAACATGATATTCTTACGTTTAGTTTCGAAATCGTTTACCCATAGTATATTCCTGTTTAGTGCTTAGTGGTCGTTAATACAACAACACACACTAAATTTCACCTATCGTTCCTCACTTTCAACGCACGAGAAGACACCAACCAACAAACAAACACATAGATTTTCTTAAGATGACGTAAATTGCTTCCATTACATTAACACGAAAAATGTGAAATGTGCAAGTTTGTTATGCTCGTAGTAGACGAGGAAAGAGCAATGGCATAGGAAGCGCACAGCGCAGGCAGCATCCGGAAGCTATAAGAAACTATATACGAGTAGCGTTAGAGATGGAGGCCAGAAACTTCTGCAATCATTGAATTTATTTATAGCTATGAACGCGAAAGGTGTCCAATAAATAAATTAATCATGATATTTGGTATGTGATAAATAGGTAGTGCAGAAAACCGGAGGTAAAGCGAGAAGAAACTTAATCAAGAGTACATGGAGCAAATAGCTTCCAGATGAATGGAACTAAATGGCAGCTGCTTGATTTTCTTTGGAACTGAAACCCTAGTACTCCTCGAAATTGTCACCATTCAGGAGGAATATGATTTTGCGGATGAAATACCCCTTTAGGTATGTGACAACATTCGTGACATTTTGTGCTTTCAAGGGGCGCCGCGGTGGTTTTGCTCGGGGTGCTACGTGGGTTTCGTCTCCAAAAAACAAATCTAGAACAAAAACTAAATTCCCAAACCAGCATATTTTTGTTATATAACCATTTTCAAGTGCTGGAGACAAAAAAAGAGGGAATTGAACTGCGGACCAAAGACAGTACTACTGACTCTCGGAGGTTGCGGAAAACTCGTCCCGATGAGTCGAAAAAATTTGAAGGCGTCAGGAATTTCACATGTTTGCTTCGATTCTGGTCGCGGATATTGCAACAGCTGCATAGCGGGCAAAAATTCAATAAATTGAAACCAAAATAGCAACACCACCTACAGTCGACAAAGAAATCACGTCCCCTAATTTCTGCAATCAGGGATGGGAAATTACGATAATTTGTTCTGAAATATGTGCCCGGTTAATGACATCTCAGGCTTTTTTTATGTGCAAATAGAATATATTTAAATTGAACGAGACTCTATTTTCATTAACTAAAAATGTAGTTAAATAGAAATAAAAGTGCGTGCTGTTTGCATGTCATTAGCACCAAATTCAAATTTGTACTTTGAAGTTGAAAAAATAATAAAATCATTCCCTATCTACATTCCAGTTATTATTTTCTCAGTGTAGAAGAAGTGAGTAAGTGGATGATGGAGATGTTTCATGCAACAAATCGTTGTTCAAATTTGAGAGATGAATATGTGCCTAACAGTTGAAGTGTTGGAGTATAATATACCTCGAAATATTTTTTATGTTTCATTTCAATCAACTGTCAATTTTCAAATAGCAACGAAACTAAAAAAAATTGTTTCAATGCTCGGCTACGACGTAATGAGACTTTTTGTTCTACTGCAACGTCAGTGTTGAGTATATCGACATAATATTTTGGTGGAAGGCTGTTTTAAAATAAAACCGACAATGCGCGCGCACTTTCATCGTTCAAAATCTCGCAAAACCCAAATCCAGTCCATTTAAAATTCTTTACATTCTGAAAGCTAATATAATCAAGCTTTCATATGAGTCTAAATAGAAAAATATTAAAAAATGTGATTTTCCAAACAAGGCTAAAACATTTTCAAATTGAAATCTTTTCTAAAAAAAAAATTTTTAAAGCAACAAAGTATTTTTTTGTAAAGATCATGAAATACTCGATTTCAATCACTCATTACAATTCCTAACTTACAAAGAAATTTTTCACCTCTGTATTTTAAAAGCTAATAGCGTTGGACTGAAATCCTACTGGACTTAAGTCGATCATTACTAGAATTACAAGTAGCCAATATTTGAACAAAATCGCAGCACAGATAATCTTAGCCTGGTACGCTTGGTAAATTTTACCCCATATGGAGAAAATGTTGTATGTTCAAAAGAACGTTCGATCCAGTATGGTTGTCTCATTGCGAACAAAATCGAGATTTTTTAAACTTTCTTAGAAAATATTGTATATTTAATATGTAGATGAAAAGAAAACCCATCAATTAAGACTGTCACGATTTTTCTCTCTCAGCGATTTTCCTGCGAAACCTTTATTAGTATTGAAGGTATGGCAAAACGAATAGGACTTCGCCCTCTGAGAAAACATGCTACACCATGGACAACTATTGCTAAATAGTTAACTTAACATAAAGTAAACGTCTACTACTCATATGATATCTGGATGTAGATCCAAAGTAAGTTAACCCTAGGCAAGCGCAGCAGTTTGAATTACCGAAACTTCCCTCGCGAAGCGCAAGATGAGTTTGTATTGGATATTAATTAGATCATTTGTTCTGTGTGGAATCAAAATTTAGTCAACAACTCAACTGTATTGGCATCACGCAAATCGAAGACTGCGCTCCAGCAAAGAGAGTCATGCCATCAGTTTTGAGAAGAAAATGTAGCACAGGACCGAGACTTGTGGAATGGTTATTACTTTCAAGTAATGACCCTACTTGGATTGGTAGTCGTACAAAATAAAGCAAAATGAATACTTTAATTTCAGTTATAGTGGATATTGAGCGGGTGGTTCGCCCTAAGTGACACCATTTAGGGAGTTTATTTTGGCTGATATCATACGCTCACGTTTTGCTAGGATTTCCAAACTAGAGAGAAAGAATTTTTTTTTTACTCATCAAATTTAATCAGGACAATGTTGAAAAATTTTAATAACAATCTTACATATATTGTTACAAGCTATTAAGAAATTGATAAAATGAGGAGACTTTGTTTGGTGACGTACTTTTTCTGAAAACTGAAAATTTTTAACCTCTTTGTAGTTAACTTGCAGTTTATTTGTCCTAAAGGATATGCAGAACTTACACTTCTTGAATGTCTTGACATATTTCTCAAGAACAATTTATTGATCCAGTTTGTTTCACAAGGTGCTATCAATATTTGCAGAAAATCAGTGGTCAATATTTACGCAGCACTTATGCGAGTAGATGACAGATGTTATGGTAGCCACGCACAACTGACACTTACACACACCTATATATATGAAACATTTTTGCACATAAATTTTAGTCATCTTTTTTATTTGAGCTGACAGTTTAAAGTTTGTTTGACAACTTGTAAAAATCAACTTTTTGTAAGTGTTCTTGTATTTGTGTGTGTGTGTGAATAGCAAGCAGTACGTTCATGCATTTGTGAGAAGGAATACCATAAAGCTTAGTAATAGTCCAGTTAATGTAGTCGAAAAGTGATATATCTGAAAACTCTTTCGACATGCATGAATTAAAATAAGTTTTAGATAATACCCAAATCTGAAAGCAAATACTACTTTCTGCCACTTTTGGTTTTTCGTACTAGTTCTCTCCCAGAAAAAACTTACGTTTTGTTTTTCAGCTATAAAAAATTATCCAATAAATTTTTGACCTTTTTTGTTTTTTACTAATAATGGCTAGCGTTCAGAATATAAATAACAGAAAACTAATTAACAAATTTTTTTTATAAAAATTTCATACTTTTTTCTTAAGGCTCTTCATTAAATTTTGCAAAGTTGTTTCATCGAGAGTACGGTACGATCTTTTTCACTTAAGTCTGAACTTACTTGCTATACTTTGATACCATTCCATGGTATCAAAGTAAGTTAGAGTAATGAGATGTTGCTAAATTAGGCCAGAACATTTTGAGACACTCGTCTATATAAGCGTTGGAATTGATTGTGCCTTGAGTAACAAAGAAGTTGCTTCTGAGGCCACAGGTGCATATGGCCTAGCAGGCCATTTATTGCTTCAGAAATTTTGAAATTTATTTCTCTTTGAATTTACTAGGCACATGCCTCTTCTTCGGTGGCGTATAATATTCGTGCCCAGGTAGCTGCCTAAAATCTGCTTTAACGTAAGTTTTGTCGTCCATAACGCAGCAATCAAATTCATTTAGGTATCTTTCATACAATTTTCGGGATATAATCTGAGCCATCAACTGCTTATCATCAGAACGATCTGGTACTTTTTGAACGCGATATGTTTTCACCTTACTTTTCTTCTTTATCCTTTGTACAGTAGATTTCAATGTACCTGATCTAGGCGCCATATCTTGCACTGGGATTGGGTTGGGATTCTGCCTAAAAAGACGCTTCACCTTCGCCGCTACTTTTGGATTAGAAAATTCTGACTTTCTGTCTGAACCTTTTTTTCAGGAAACAGGTGGACCTGTTTCATCTGATGTAACAACTACTTTTGCTTTAGCTGAATATTTTAACTCTGGATCAGAACTTTATATAGAACAAATATTGTGTCTTTTTAGACCTATAAGATTATCAGGTAGAGTATAATCTTACAAAATAAAAACGTAAGATTTTTATGGGACAGTCATTATATACATATGCGCATATGCTGAAGAAAATTATTCTTGGACTGCTACTGGCTTGTTTTTGAAAAAAGATGAGCGCGACTGTAAATGCAACTATGGCACTAAATACAACGATTTTCGCTTTTTGCATTCATTGAACGAGTTTTAAGAATATTTATTCTGAATGAAAATTAATGCTTTTATTTCAGTAATATTTCGTTATGTTGAAGTAGTGTGTGTGTGACTTTAAATAAAAACTAAGCTCAGTTGCTTTAAATAAGCCAAAAATTAAAGTCTTAAAATGTTATAACATGAGATCCCTATGGCTTATGTGAGGAAACTTTATATCTTGTCAGTAGGTCCCACGACTATAAATTTTGTTGCAATGTCATAACCCGTTTCGAATACATATCATAAAAATACCAGTAAAAGTTTCATTATTATCCGAGATAGATGTTATCCATAAGTTTCCTTAATTTATAGACGTCGAAAGAACTTTTTAAAAAAAACGCTGCAGACGCTGGACTATGTAAATCTTATTTGGTATCTTCGTTTTGCTGCTGTGCCAAAAAGTTCAAATTCGTGTAAAGTTTTTGTTGTAAGTTTCTTTCATGTTTTCCCTATTGGTTTTTCACCATGAAGCCTTACTTCTATTTTCGTTGAAGAGCCAGCGGCCGCCAAACTTATGTCATTTAAGTACGGTTCTTATTTACTGGAGGAATTCTAATGGATTTGTTGTACGCAGCGCCGTAACATGGTTTAAATAGTTGGTGATAGGGTGCTTGGGGGTTTGTGGGACGCAATCAATTCCCAACATTTTTCATGGACTTCCTTAAAGCAATGAAGTATAATATCATGAATTTTAATAATACTAAGTACTTTGTTGACCAATAATAATACTAATTTTAAGATGTAATTTTTTTTATATATGGCACATTATTTTTCAAATCGATTAAATAGTCAGCTCAATGTCATCGGTTTTCGTGAAATTAATAGGTATTATTCTACGTTCAATTTTAAGGAACCCGTATTTTTCATTTTGCTGAAAAGTCACAGTTTTTAGAGCTATCGGCAGTTGAACTTTGTATGCTAAAATTTTATAAAAAAAGTTTCTAGAAGAACTTATTGTTAAATTTTCGCTATTTCCTTAATGAATAATAGATTTCCATAAATATTTTGTTTAAACTCTTCACAATTTTATGGGTTTTATGAAAAAATTACATTTAGTGCAAAATAAATTGTTTTGTGGATTATATTGCTCATACCGTAAACCAGAGGCCTATTTTTTAGATCAAAAAAACCTTAAAGTGCATTTTTTTTCCTTGATATTTTTTTATCAACAGGAAAAGGTATAATCTACATTTGATTAAAGTCCTTACTCCCGAAAGTAGCTTGTTCTCAATTGAGAGCACTTTTCTTAAAAACCAACTATGTATATACAATTTCAATTGAGTAGCTGGGTGGAATAAGGGCACTTTTTTGGAAGTGCATTTATTTACTAGAGACCCTTTGCTATCTCCTACCAAAATATCATATTGATGCACGAAACACTTGCGTTGCAGTAGAGCAAAATGCACCACTTGCGTATTAACCGATTATTGAAATATTATTTATATTTCGTTTCATTTAACTGTAAATTTCGAAGTAGCAACAAAACAAAAAAGAAAATATATCAATACTCGGCTAGTAAGAAGTGGTACATTTTGCACTACTGCAACGTCCCAAGATTTTTCAGGGATTCTGGGAATTTTTAATAGACTGAAAATAGTTGTTGGGCCGAGCCCAACTGCTGCCCATTTGGCTACGGCGCTGGTTGTACGCAAAATGAGGATTATTTGGTATCTCTAGCGAGTGAGTTTGACTCTGATGAAGGATCGAAAATCAAAAATTTCAATGAATAGCTGCAGACAGGCCCGTGTGCAGAAATTAACTAAGGGGGCGGGGGGGGGGTTTAACTCACATATTTTATGTCAGGTTATGAAGTTCACAAAAAAAGCATTTTTGATTATAAAGCATGCAAAAAAAAAATTCAAAAATACAGAAATTGTTTTATAAATAAATCATATATAGGTATGTACATATATGCTTATGTGTGTATAGTATATACATAAATACCATATACTTCCATAAGACAAAAACTATATAAAAATTATTTTTCACTAGTCCTTAGACCCAAAAGAGTTTTTTTTTTTTAATTTCTTCTAGTACCAAAACATATACATATATAACTTTTTTATTTTTGATTTTCTTTATGGGCCTTGTATTCAAAGATCTTTGAAATTTCACTGAAGAATTTTTGACTAAGGTGCGTTTCATATATATAACGCCACTGTAAATTTGCTTATAATTTGTGAACAAAATATTTTTTACAACAACAATGTTCCCAGAATTTGTTTGCTATGATACAATAATAAAGTGTAGCAAAGCAGACGTCGCTGCTGATAACGGTACTTTACTTACGCTGATAAAACTGATTTTTGCATGTTTCATATATATAACGCCACTTCCAATAATTAGTTTGCAAGTGATGGATGTGTAGGCTATTAAAAGTAAATAGTGCTTTTCTCATTAAATATTGAGTTTTTTGTTCGAATTTAAAAAATGTCACGTGATACATCTCTTACGGAACAAGAAAAGGGAAGAATACTTGCACTAACTGAAGATGGATATGGAGTAAAGGAAATTGGGCGCATGTTCGGCAGAGACCACTCGGTGGTAACAAATTTTTTACGCAGTCCACTGGAGTATGGTACCCGCAAACGAAGTGGAAGGAAAAAACTGCTTTCTGATAGAGAACAGAGAAATGTGGTGCGTGCTGCCAGCACCACCTGTCGAAGTATAACCAGTTTGAGGACAGTTGTGGACAATAAGGTGTCCACAGGTTGTTGCAGGTCAACAAAAAAAAATTTTTTTTTTCAATTTTCTTGTCCATGCAAAATAGCGAATATCACAAAAAAAAATAAAGTTTTTTTGGTCAAATTACTGCTTTCATTTTGTTTAGCGACTCAATACAAATACATGAAAGACATAACTCCTCTGACTGGTATTCTGAAAGTTAACTTACATTTCGTTTGATTTTACCAGCATCAAGGGACAATAAACATTTTTGAGAACACTTCAGATGAAACTCGCGACCACTATTTCTTAATAGAATTGGCTAAAATTTTACAGAAGCTTACTTTCAGACTAGAACACGTAAACATTTCGAACAATCGATTTTTGCTTATCGCCTTAATATACATATGTATATGTTCTGAGTCGATAATTATTTGTCATTATGTAAGAAGCTAGTCCTGCGAGTTACTGTAAAAAACTCGTCCAAAAATCTTTGTACATAAATTTCGATATCGCGATGTATATTAATTGAGTCGAAAACGTTCAGCTGATCTTCAGCCATTGTTGTTCTGAGGTAGAGTTCACGAACAGATAAAAGCTTATAAAACTTTACCAACAAGGGCAAAACAGACCTCAGGAGGTATTTAGTTGGAAACATCTTTGAAGCAAAATAACCTTAGCAACACTTCAATTTTTTTATGCTTCTTCTATGAGATTTTTTTAATGAAAAAACAGGATATTTAAACGACAAGTTTTGCTTGGGGGGTTAGAACCACCAACCCCATGCGCACGGGCCTGGCTGTAGAATTGACTCTTGAAAATTAAAAAAGAGGAGACAATAGAGAACAATGGCAACTACCTAATGGAGCAATTAAGTCTTGCAAAATAATTTTTTGTATAGGTTTCGTTTATTATTCTCCCACCAGTATAAAGTGACATTTTTTAATTGAATATCATGAGCACATATTATGCTGAGTTGAAGTGTTGGCGCCTTCCCTACCCATTCTGAATATTCTCCAACCCTATTTCTGCACAACAAATCCAAAAGAATCTCTTTTCAAAATATGAACCTTACTGATAAGACGTTAGATTGGCATTCGCTGGTTGTTACTCTACATGTCTCGAAAATAAGGGAAAGCACTATATATTTTTTGAAAAGGTCAGACATAGACAACACATGGATTATCGAGCAAAGTGAGTGGTTTGGTTAGGTCGCATTTCCATTGAAAAAAATGTTAACAAGTAAAAAGAAGAAATAATGTTTACATGATTGCTGATATACGTAATTTTTTACTTTACCTGTTCACAATATTCGCTCCAATTTAGAACTTGATTCACAGAAAAGCTATCAGGATACGACTTTCTCCTGATAGCTTTTCTGTGATTAATAAATTATATTATCTTCGCCACCAGGTTCAGGCCATAAAATACTGTAGGACGTATGAAGAAGGAGTTGACCTTAAATGTTTACTATTGATTTTAGTGACGAAGCCAGTGAAGTTTCTGAAAAGTTTGGGTAGAATGAGTTAAACTTAACACGAAGTTTGTCAACCCAGTTTTGTCACTTTTCTTTTTGAAATTAATAACTGTCATTTATTTACAGCCTGACTGAAAAGCTTAAATAGGCTTTACTAACGCACAGCAATGAGCAAGAGCCCATTTTTGTTGTAAAACACTGTACAAGGTATCATTAGTCTAATTTGAGCTTTGTTCAATTTATCACAAAAAAATGACGAGCTCTATTAATATAGCACTAGTCGAAAAAGGTATCTGCCAAATTTCGCCAAAATAAAAGAAAGTATCCAATTTCACAAGCCTTCCCCCCTTCCAAAAGCGCTGCTGCGCATTTTTCATTTCATTTCAGTTAAATAAACGTGAAAGCTTTTCGCGTGTTATTGATGACCCTTCCCTTTCTGGAATGAAAATAAAAACAACAACAAATGCAAGTGTATCCTTGCAACATTTCACTAAAGTCATGTGAAAAGAACCCATCAAAGTGCTAAAAAAGGTAGTTTGTTTTTTGCTTTTTCTTTCATTTTGTGCTGTTGGACGTAATGAAAATCGCCATTTTTGACATTCTTGGCACGCGGGCGGTCTGTTCGTTTTGTTTTTAACCAAACATCCCAAAGCCCTTGACTTGCGCTCCGTGCAACGATGATTGAACGAGTGTCGGTCAACAAATTTCTAATTGCTATTTTGTATTTTTCCATTGCGTTATTTTTCATTCATTCTTGACAGTTGAGCACAAAGTAAGCGCTGTTAAGATGTTTGGCTTAAGAAAAGGTATTTTCTTAGTTTTTTCATCATTTTTGAAATCTTCCTTGGAAATTTTCACCCCTTTTAGCGCCGTTTTTTTATTTTTGACATAATTTGATTTTCTGTTGACAAATTGATAGCTTTTAGGCAAAAGGGTGCAGGTAATTTCTTTGTCTGTTAGACAAAGTTAAGTTGCAGTGGCGTAACTAGACGGGCGAAGGGTGCCGTCGCCGCGTTTGGTAAAGGCTTGGGGGCGGCAAATGTCTCCTCAGTATTCATTGGGACTTGGAAAACATAATATTACAAATTTGTTTTGTACATATGTGATACAATTTTTATAAGAGTATACAATCGTATAAGTTCAATTTTACCCCTGGCAAAAAAAAATTTAGGTACGCCACTGCACATAAGCGCATAATAATGTCCAAGAACTTAATTTTGGCTAATTGGAGGAGAATGTAATTTTCTTGCTTGTTTCAAATTGTTACAAACGCGTTGTTTAATTTAACTAAAATGAACTTTTTAAAGAATTTAGTACCATTTTTTAAGGCATTGTAACCTTAACACAATAAACACCAAAAGTGAATCAAATAAATTACTACGAAACAACAAATAGGATAAAAATCAAGTTATTGGCGAAAATCCGCCTATGATTTATTGTCTACCCAAACCTCTGGCAAAAGCACAAAAATAAGCCAAATATGATTTCTGACTTATGACACGCCAGGCAAAGGAAAGAAGAAAAGCAACGCAGACTGCACGCAACAGGATATTGAAATGTTACACATACGACTGAGGTAACATTTGACTGCAGCCTAAATGAAGTACGTAAGAGCTTATGGCAACCCACACAACGCACATAGGGTAAAGTATGCACAGTATAACTTTTTAAATTTGAACTGTCGACAATTTCCAACGGAATTTAGAGGTTAAACGAAATAATTCAGTTTCGGGTATGAAGTAATGTGCTTAAAAACTCTTTCAAACGAGCGCAGGTCAATGATAGTAAAAATGTTGGTGTAAGGAGTTTTGCAAAGATTTTTTTTAACTACACCTAAAAGAATCGATCAGTGTGATTTTCCCGAAAAGTAATTTGTGTGCTTGCTTTGATGATAAGTGGTAGTGGGTTCACAACTTGCAAGTTTTTCGTTGTCGAGGAGTGGCTGACCAAAACGAAATATTTCAATTTTGTCAATTTTTATTTGTTTTTCAATAATTTCGAACTACGGCTTCTGTTGTACACATGAAACACTTTTCAAACCCAAGATATTGCTAAATTTGTCATCAAAATTCAACCGTCAAATTATTAGTCAATCATATTTTTTATGCAGTAGCTTGTTCTCCTAAAAAGAAGGTAATGTGCAAATGTTTTTTTGTGATCGCCCACTTCTCATCAGTTAGTAATTTGACCACTTTGATTCTTCCTTATTCATCGTCACCTGAAGCTATTGACATTCAACGATTTTAAAAATCAAATCATTTATATCTTAAATAATGTTATCCTCAGGCAAATTGGACTAATATCATAATATAATTCAAACTTTCATCTTAAGTAATATAGCACTTAAATTTAAATTGCAGTTGAAATAAAACATAGGTTTTGTAATGAATGTATATATATTCGTTCAAGAACTTTTAATAAAAATTGTTTTTGTAAAAAGCCAAGACTCAGAGCAAAATTTATTCTGAAAAATTTTAAAAGAGCTCACTATGGGTTTTCTATGGAAACTCTGTAAAAAAGAAATATCTTCCTTGATATAACTAACATATTCGACAATCTGAAAAGATATTGATAAAAGATATGTATAATTTGGGCAATATTGACTCGAATATTACTAAGATTGTTACTCATATACCATGGCAGGCCAAATTGACTAATTGACTGGAGTCTTTCTATAATAGTGTTTTGCTCATCTTATAGCATTCTACAAACTATAGTACTCCTTTTTTAATGGCCATCAAAGGTAGTATGTTAATCCTGTACATTTGTGTGTACAACTTTTTCAGATTTACCCTATGATGTGTCGATTGCTTTACTACAAAAACAAATTTGATGTAGAAAATTGAGAAAAATACTTTGAAAGCTAAAAAAATTGCAACTTCATTCGTAGGTATTAAAACTGTCAGCTATGCGCGATATGGGGCTACAAATGTAACAACCAGAACGGAAACTGTAACGCAACATAAAGTAACACCTTCACAGATGATTTATTTCGTAGAATCAACCTCAACAGGAAATGGTAACAAAAACAACAACAGCAGCAGGCAGCTGATGCCTTAAGGATATGTGTGATGCGGTGATGGAACGAGTCAGTGCAAAACAACTCGGAGACAAAAAAATCTAGCGAAAAATTGAACGAAAACTGCAAAAAATGGAACACTAAAAAAACGTAGCTCTACGTACTTACCGTACATCACGTAAATCTATGCCGGCAATATGGCATGTGGAGTACGCTGTCGTCTGTTAGTTTCGATTCGAGCACAAACGTATGCTGGAAGTCGTGAACGTGCAATGGAAGTTAAAATAAACAGGATGTTGAAATGCGCCAACGAAAAAAAGCACACAAAGACCTTATTCGCAAGTGTAAAAGTAACATAGTTTTGTAACGATGCCAGGCAGCCCTTGACCTTTCAGCAGGAAGAAAGGCTTTAACGTTCACATCAAAGTATATTTTTTATAATATCAAAAATAAAATTGTTAATGTTAATGTACTAGTTTAAGTGAGCCGGTTCTTAAACTGACTACCACTCCTACCTAATGTGCTAGTTTTTGAAGTCAAAAACTAGTTTTACAGTAGCTACCTTTTAAGGGTGCATCACTCTACCTTTCACAAGTTTTTTGTGTCTGAAAGTCCTGTCGACTCGCCGTTGGACAGAGGTATTCGTTCTTATTACAGCATCCACTCACTCGCGCTGCAAACGTGCCTTGCATACCAAAATGACCATAAGATAGAGTCATGTCTGGCTGTTTCAAGCCCCGCGGCTTGTTCACATGCGTCGCATACACGAACCAAACTGTTGAAATTCGCAGCCAATTCCACAGCTGTCGTAAATGTGCAAAAAATATGTTTCCAATCGCAAATCAAACGCAGATACGCCGAAAAAAAACTGCATTGAAAAAATGCCACCAATAGACCAAAAAATAAAGCCAACAGACAGCTAGCACCTTTTCACCGCCATACGCAGAAAAGAGAAAATGTAAAACGTTCTGTAAGCTTTTCTAGTGGAAAAATTGAAGATTGTTATGGTAAAAAGTAAAGCTTAACTCTATGCCACATGGGCGACAAAAGAAAAGGAGTATGTGAAAGCGATTCTGTAGAGTGGTGGAAGTATTCCTTCGTTAGAAAAATCGCTACTAAAGTATAGTTCTAGGATATTTGAAAGTATGCATACATTCAAAAAGATAAATAGTTGGCTTAGTTAAAAAAAAAATTAGGATTACAGGTGAGACCAAAAAAGGCATTCTCTTTTTCATTGCCACACCTTTCGCTTAAAATAAGTTTGTCATCTGACTACTATCATCTTATTAAATTGTATTATTCTCGAATTAAGGTCACTCTTTCAGCAAACTTGTGATAAGTACAGTGATTATCTAGGATCGTTTAGAATTAAGCAACAAAAAGAAAAACTTTAGCCCCATGAACAAATTTGAGTAAGTACTTATGGTTTATTTTCCATTCGCACTCACTCTGTATAGACGTCGGTATGAATAGCATAAAAAAACAAAACTCGAGAGAAACTTCAACAAGAAGGAGCACACGGTAAACAAAAGGAACTGATTTAATTAACAAGGTGATTAAAGCTGATTCCTGTTATTTGTAACGGCAGCCTCTGCATCCGTTTCGGCCACGGCTATGACGACAAGGCAACGCGCACAGGAAGTCAGTGTGAAAACGCTTCAAAACTTTGCCACGACACAATGCTGAGCGCTTCCGGCACAACTGACGCCAAACGTTTCAGCTGAACATTGCTACACTAAAGACGCCATCATAATAAGCGAAAGCGAAGTAAAAAAACGATACCGGAAACAATGGAGATTTTGCTTTGGCGCCAAACAAAGACTGGATGGCAAATTAATAAAGGTGGTGAAAATTATGATAAAAAATATAACAACAGCAAAATATGAAGAAAAAATACAAGAAACTTATGAGTGAAAAGCATAAGAAGAACAACACGACGTTCGTTTGGGGAGGTCTGAGTTGGGAGATTTTATGTAAATTCTTTTTCGTCCTCTAGTCCAGAGCAAAAGTTATAAATTAAGTTTAAAGTTCTGGTTTGCATATTTTGGAAATATTCAAACGCAGCAATCCAACAACACCGCTGATAACGAATTGATGTAAAGGTTGTGCCAGGGCACAACAAAATCAACTCGACCGAATGAAGCCGAAAGCAAAAGTTAGAGAGTCAAGTGAAAACTGTAATTAAAATTCAATTAGAGAATTAGTTTAGTTTGCAAGGTATAAACAACAACAGAGTGTTAAGCAACAGCAACAACAAATTATACCAAAGGTCGAAAGTTCCTTGATTGTTTGTTATTTATGAAAATTGCTCTGAATTGCTAAAGGGAGTTGATTTTTATTTTTCAAAAAAAGCTTTGAAGGCTTGTATGTTCTGTTTTGTGTTGCTATTTTTTAGTGCTGCCCTTAAGGTTACTCACAAAATTTAATCAACAATTACACTGGCACAAAATACATGAAATTTTTTGATGTTTTGGTTTATTTTAAAGCTTTGCCAACACCATTCAATCTTGAAAAAAGTACAAGTAAACTAAATTAGATTTGTAATTAAAAACTGACATATCGATTAATTTCCATATTTTTCCCTTTCTACACAGAGCCGAGAGCTTATATGTAGGCAAATCGGTGCACAAGTTTTCTAGTAAATATATCATTTAAAAGGTATTAACAAATGATAATCTACACTTTGGAATCCGTCCACCAAAGCGGAAATGGAAGTCACATGCAAATTGCAAAGTCAGGTGGTTGCAAGTTAGGGCTCAACGAGTATTCCTTTTTTTTGGCGAACAGAAAATTCTTAGAAGTCCAAAAAATGATGGCGAGCAAAAAAGATTATGAATAAAAAGTGAAGTCCTTATTAGACCCTGTTTTGCAGTGAAACTATGGACTAAAAAGCACTAGTTGGTGGGCTCTGTTTTTGAATACAAACTATTTTATTCTACATCATCCAAACTTTGCATTTAAGCCATAAAAAAAACTCTGTGATTTTTTTACACTTTTTTTTTGCAATATTTTACAAAAATTTTACATGTGATGCCACCGTCTCTATTTTTGCAAAGGCAAATGCGGGTTTTTGTAGTTCGAAGTGCAAGTTCTAAATAAAATTTTCGAATTTTGGCGGCAGTATTGATCTGATTGACCTGGAATGTCCCATGTATATTTGTTTATTGCTGAGATGGATAGGTATATCAATAAGCTCCAGTTTAAGTTTAGATCTTAAAGGATGATTTCAGACTACTATGTTTGGAGGAGAGATTAGGTAAGTGTTTGCAAGAGCAAGAGGAGTAGTTTTACGAAATCAATTAAAATATTGAAGGTTGAACATATTTAACGAAAAAAATAAATTCCTCAAAAATATAAGGTGAGCCAATAAGGGTTTTGCCAAAAAATTATGATTGCATTGAAATGATCTTAACAACAATTATTTATGTATGTATATGTGCAACACAATATCGGCCAAATCTACACTCGGCAGCGTGTATCAATCCGTTTTTCCAATTAAGGATGACATTCTAGCATAATTGCTCCTCAATTTCACCAAAATACCTTGTCATATATGGCAAGGTATTTTGGAACCACATATCGTCCACACCTATATCATTCATTGTGGGTCATAAAAAGTTTTTTATCAGCGTACGATGGTGTCCATCATTCACAGTAACAGCATTACCGCCACTATCAATCAAAAAAGGCTCGAATAATTTCTCCAGTCCGAAAACCACATAAAAAAGTGACTATTTAAGGGTAAATCGGTTTGTTGACAATCTTTCTATGGCTTTCATTGGTTCAAATACGACAATTTCGCTTATTAACGTATCCGCTGAGATGAAAATCGCCCACGTCACTCAAGATGATATTCTCTTAAAAATCGTTCTCATCGGTTGAAATAGCCTGGAGACTTCATCTCCAATTTCTGCCTTAACTGAATATCTTGAACGTGCTTACGGAAATTCTGTGATATGACACGTTATAGTTCTTGAGCGGTTTGATTACTGCGCACTTTGAAAAGATGATTCTCTTGGAATTTCGGTCTAACCTTCACGTACGACAGCAATGTTTTCTTTCTTTATCGCACTTTCTCAACATATCCACTCAGACCATGTGATATAGATATTAAAATAATTATATGTGTAATTTTACATGGTCCAAGGCGCAAATGTTAGAAAAACTTTACCCTGCATGCTGTGAGGCTCGGACAACACAAACATAAAAATACAGACCCACATGAAGCTACAAATTTAGCTACAGTTAGTTTTCAATCTAAGCTTGAGTTGACCTTTTGACAAGCTAATGTTATAAAAATCGCAACTGTTGTCATGCGAATAAAAGGAGCTGTAGCCATATAATTATTTCTACTAACCAGTTGATAAAATAATTGATTAGAGTTACGAGTACTTCTCCGATTAGTATTAAAATGTATGTAATCAAGAAGCTCTGGTGCAGCAAGAGACCCAATTACAAGTTGATGCAGATAAAGTATATCCGCAATATTTATACGGGACCTCAAAGACTGCAAATGTAATAACTTCAACCGATCCTCATAAGGAGGAAGGTTCAAAGCGTCAGTCCAATTTAAACCATTGATCAGCAAAACGAATAAAGTTTTTTTGAATTCTCTCAATTCTATTTATATGAATATTATAAAATGGTGACCATACTTGGCTGGCGTACTCTAAGTGAGGACGCACTATTGTGTTGTATAAAGTCACCGTTACTAAAGGGTTATTAAATTCTTTTGCCCACCTCTTAATAAAGCCAAGCAGAGATGAGGATTTTTTACAAATTAGATCAATATGCTCATTAAAAGTTAATTTAACATCAAAATGTATGCCTAGGTCTTTTTTGAACGGAAAGCAAGCTTCGCTGATTTTAAAACGTTGTACTATCGAGTATTTATCGATAAATAGAATCGTTAATGACAGACTACAATATGAAACAATTTTTCTTATGAAACTTAAATTTTATTTGCAACTCTCATGGTAGTCAATATCCATTGTCCCATCTTTTGGTTTAGAACTGCCGCCTTATTGAAATCAACTTGACAGCTAAATAAAATATTTATGTTTCGGTATGAGACCACTCCAAGCATACAGTTGTTGTGTTAGCTATTATTTATGTAATCCAAATTTTTACATTAGGTCCAATTTTCAAGATATATGGGGTTGCTAAAGTCGAAATCATCGATTTTGGTCAACTTCGTAAGCATATTTTAGGGAGGCCGATTTTTTCGAATATATTTATCTGTATAGTAGAAAAATCAAACCATTTCCCTTCAAAAATCACTTTGAATTATGTATATCGATTTTGATTTAATTTAATTTATTCAGTCTTTATATATAATCAATTATATTCGGAAAAAATAAATATACAAAGTTGATCAAAATCGATGCATAAAACACCTTACATTTATCTTGAAAATTCAAATACATTCTCTTTGGCTGTAATATATTTGGTCAGAGCTGTGAAAGCTAATAAATCACAGATCTCGTGGAATACAAATAAGTCGTATATATAAATAATAAATATTCAACAATTATGTTAATTTCATGTTGCACAGTCAAGGCGCAGGTTTTCTGTAAACAACAATGGTAACTGGTAACAACAGCAACAACACGAGTAATCACATGTTGTGTCGGATGGCGCCGCTTCAGGTCAGCACACGCGAAATTTATGCGAATGAATAGATCAACTACAGAAGGAACACAGAAATGTTCAGACACGAAGCAAACTGTAGGCTTCAATAGCATCCTATCTTGTTACTGTTCTTTTTTAATTCTGCATGATGACATCAAACATAATAAAATTGTGAAGCTAACAATGACATCTGTCTGTTGGAAAATACCTAAGTCCCCACAAGCAACGCTGTGGGGTGAGAGTAAAGAAAATAAAGTGGAAGCATGCGGCAACATTTTCTTTCAGAGTATAGACTGTTGGACTAATTTTATTTTGCAGATACAGTCGCATCCATGTTGACGTAAAAACTATTTACAATTTTATATCTCTACGGGAAAATTCCTTGTCACTAAAATATGCCTACATTGTGTTTGTATCAAATAATAATATTTTGCAAAGCATCAAAAGTAATAACTTAAGATTTTTAACCTTTAACAAGTTTTTTAAAAAGTTTATCGTAGCGTATGAGCAACGTTTAATTTTTTTCCAGTTTAGCTAACCATATTCGCTTTTCTTTTGTGCAAGCACTTGTTTTGTGAATACTTTCTGAATCACTGAACTTTGTTTTAACTAACCGCCAAATAGTCACGTCAAAATCCAGGAATATCTTCCTCTTTATCACCACAGCACTGTACATATCGCTATTCCGAAAAGTTCTCCGATTCTGCAATTTAACAGAGTTAATAGAATTAAATGTGGGAAAATTCTCTGGTCTGCTAACTTGCAAAAACGTACTCTTTGCTCTTGACTCTCAATCTTCAGCGTTTTCTCAATTGAGGCAACAAATCATACCATAAATCAACAAAATTTTGTAGCGCCACAAAACGTTGTCTTTGCAGAAGCAGAAGCAGAAGCTAAAATAGTCACCGTAGCATCCAAAAGAACAGCTTTACGTCGTGCTTCTTAAAAGCACAGTCGTGCATACAAACATACGCTGCTCTGGGTTTATTGCGCATGGCCGTCAAGGTAGAGATGGATGAGATGAGCAGCCCTCCACAAGTAAACGAAGCTTCCCTCAGTGTTCGCCAGCACGTGTGTTCGTCTGTTTGTTTGTGTGAAACTGTGTATGTGTGTGCATTATGTACCTCACGCATCCACCAATCTACCTGCGGAAAGAAATTTCCCAACTCCCAAGCCCTCCATCCCGAAGGAAGGTAGGGATTTCGGCTCTCGTGAAAAGTGGTGAGGGGACGTTATATACCTGCGCTAGGTGTGCAGTCGTAGACGTTGACGTTGGCG
Source organism: Meiosimyza decipiens (assembly GCA_963680825.1). Classification (NCBI taxonomy): domain Eukaryota; kingdom Metazoa; phylum Arthropoda; class Insecta; order Diptera; family Lauxaniidae; genus Meiosimyza; species Meiosimyza decipiens. The sequence continues at coordinate 98,600,575 of OY804259.1, forward strand.
GCGCCAAGACAAAGTGAATATAAGCACAGAAGAAGCAACGGAGGAACGAATCTACGACGATGATGAGAAGACTTGGAGTGGCACCAAAAGCAGATGAAAGAGAAGTGGCAGCTGTGTGTGTTGCGCACCTGCGATTGTGATGGTGTTTGTGATTGTGATGAGCGCTGCTACTGCCGCTGCTTACGTGAGTGAGCGCGAAGTCTGACTGACAGACTGCCCCAGTGTGAGTGTGCGTGTGTGAGTTGCAGTCATCATTATTTTCTCATGTACTCCAAGTCGTCGTCGTCGTCGTCGTCGTTGTTGTTGTCGTATTCTCGAATACCTAACCGCAAGCAGCAGTTGGGTCGCTTACGTAGCTGTTGCTATTGCCATTACGTTTGTTGATTCGTTCTCGCTTACGTGTGTTGGCGCTGTGCCCCGTTTCATTCGGGCATCTCGTTTTCTCACGTTAATCGAGGTGTGCAAATGTTGGCAACCAACCAACGAAATACGACGGACAAACAGGGATCGGTGAATCGTTGAAGGAACCTTTTTTGCATTTTAACCGACGGCACCTTGATGTTGAAGTTTTGGATTTGATTTGTTAGTTGGTTGGTTGGCTTCGACAAAGGTAATACAAAATTATCTCAGAATTGAAAGGATGAACTACGTTTTGATACTTTTAATTGATATATGAAGATGAATTTAATAAGACCAATCGGACCAAACGATATAATACCCAAAATGGTTTTGAATCTTACGTCCGTTTTGGCCTTATGGCTCTTATTTTTGGTGCGATATGAAAAGAGTTTTCGAAATATCTCCAATTTTCATTTGAACATAGTGCTCATAGCAGTGATGGCATTTGGGTTTTGTAAAAATTTACTGAATCGAGACTTAAAATGTACTTTTTAGAGGCTGAATGTATTTTTTTATTTTCGTGTTTTGGACACCCAATTTTACTAAAAACAAAAAAAAGTCCTCACTTTTGCCATCTCAAAAACCGTGGGAAAATGAAATATATTTCACATTAAATTTCAAAATACACATTGCAATTATTTTAGTTAATTAAAACAAAGAGATAATTTTTCTAAGAGGTAATTATTATAAATCTTCACATTGTGACTATTTCCTTAATTATTATAAATTTTCCAAATGTATCGTAAACGTACTACAAATGTGCTGAAAATTCGCCAAATGTACTAAAAGTGCGGCAAATGTACTCAAAACTTGTCGAATATACTGACGACGATTTTTCAGGACGCGAATGTACCGAAAAAAGTATAAATGTACAGAAAATGCGATATCGCCATGGATGGGGGATATAACATGAGGAAAGGGTTTTGACCAATTTTTTTTATTTATGAAATTTTGTGGAAGTTTTTTTCCTATAATTTTGGTAGATTGCTGCGATTGTTGTGATATATATGAAATATAGTTTTCAAACATTCTTACCGAATTTGATTTCAGTTGCATTCTAACCTGACTTTTTAAAATTCATCGATAAGGAATTTGTGAGTCACTCTTCTTAAATGAATTTTATACAGTTCATTTCAAGTTATTGAATTTTTTGCTCTCAATGAACTTACCACTTTCAAATATGACAGCTCATATCTCTGTCTTACGAGCTACCGTATAGTCAAAAGATAGCATTGTGTTCTCGTAATTTGTAGTATTCGAGTTTGGTATTTGTTTGGCACATATGTTTGACGCTCAGTTGGTGGTGTTCCAAATATCTTCTTACTTTTTTGTATCAATTTCAGAGCATAAATTAGTTTCAGAAATTAAACACTATTGATTATAAAAATAAAAATTAAAAAATACTACAAACGAAAAAGAAAGGATCTTAATGACTTAATGACACTTCAATGACATTTAATATAAGATTAATATGAAAATAGAGAATGGAGCGACCTGTTCCGTTTTCACGTTGGATATCTTCCTGGGCTACTATACTGTAGAAGTTAGTACAAGAAAAATTCGCTATTGAATGGAATGGAAGTATTTAAACACTTTACGAAAATGAGGAATTTATTCAAGTTTCTCTTTGAGGTAGAATCTTAAGCAGCGGTGTTAATATATGGTTGAAAAATAATGGAGCGGTGCTTTCCATAAAAAAAGTCATGAGTAATAATGAAGCCACAAAAGTTTGAGATAAATATTATTATATATTGAAGCAGTAGACTTTGTATCAATATACTGTCACGTAATAAGGTTTTGTATATCAATAGCCAAGTTCGACCACTAAGTGTTGTTGTAATCAAAATCACAAGTAACAGAAGTTCTTTATTTAAATTTCACAATAATTCACATTAACATGATGTTTGTGCTATAAAGAGTGCAGATAAATCCATACAACTTTCGATAACACTAAATGCTGAATATAAAGTTTGAATTTTATTGCCACTGAATGTTAAATTAACTTTTAAATTCACTTTTTTTTGGTAGATGTAAGTACTTCAATATCACTAATTGAGTATTTATTACCACTAATTGCTTAGTGAAAGTGGAGTTTGGATGTCATTGCCACTAAGTGCGTAGTGGTTAAAGACTGAATACGTCTCAAATCATGCGGTGCCCATACGCTTAGGCTTTTGTCGAAACTTCAAACTGACGTGTTATTACTCTTCATACAAAATAAGCGATTACTTATTTTTTTATTTTTGGCATAGCTCGAAATTGCGGAACTTATGCATTTTTGGAATTTCTTTGCTGCAAATTGAAATTTCTAAAATCAAAAATTAAAATTGGTTTTTTTTGGGCGTGTTTCATCATTTATAGACGCCATTTATAGAAGTTACTTTTTCTGCTGAAAATTTGTGCAATGATAGTCAAGAACATTTACTTCCTCGTCCTCAAATAGCAAATGCTTATGCTAATAGCAACAACAAGAAAAATAATATTTGGCCATCCCATCGTAAGGATGCCGATGCACTTACGAAAAAGGGGATGTGTAGCTGTTGAATATTTTTGTGAGTTCTTAAGATATTGTGCTTGCAAATTTGAACTGAGCATTTCCGTATGGACTTGCAAACTTTTATTTTCCACAAAAAAATGTTTCATGAACTAAAGTCCATTTTAAAAATATTACCCCTTTAAGTTCACAAATCCAAATTCAAAGATAGATAATGATGAAGATGAGTTTCTTATATACATAAACCAGTTTTAAGCCCCTAGATCTCGGAAGTTTTTTTTGCTAAACGACTAAGTGAAACAGGTCTTACTAAAATATAACAACTTTGAAAATAGCTACCCAAATTAAGTTCTTATTCATACTTAAAGCAGGCTTTGTTTTGTCTGTCTTTTTATACTCTTTAAAACAGTGATTCCCAACCTTTTTTCGTCGAGGGACCACTATGTTATTTTTTTGTTTTAACATCAGGTCTTAAGAATAATAAAGTGTATTAATATTTCAATATACTTTATTTAAAACTTCAATACAATCGTTTAATTTGAGTAAAAACAATAAAGAAGTAACAAAAATAAGAAAATTAGACGTGAAATTCTCAATGTGATCTGGGACTGATATCAATCGATTTCGAGTCTTGTTCGTAATTAAAGGCAAAGTAAAAAACGTTGTTCGCATTTTACTGACAATTTTGTGGCGTTTTCGTTCGTTTACTTCGTTGTCAGTCATTTGGTGTGATGGAAACTTTTCTTCTCTTCCAAGGAAGCAAAGAAGATTATGCAAAAGTGCAACGATTACATGACTAAGCCACAACTAAATAGTTTTGTCCAATGAAATGTAAGCGAATAAATATATCAAATATAATAATAAAAACCATATCTTTAATAAATACCACAAAGAAAGTAACTAATAATTTAATGTAAAGAACTATTCGCTACATTGGATTAAACTATTATAAAGTTATAGTGACTATTCGATAGGAAACTAGCTTAAGTAGTCTGTATTGGAATTGGTATTAACCTGTATAGTTTTTGTTCGATGCATGTTCGTCTTGTTAATATATTATACTATTTTACTTGTTTTTGTTCAACATGATCCACGGACCATTTTTAAGGGACCACCGGTTGTGAACCACTGCTTTAAAATGAGATATCACATAGTGAAATAGTTGACCAGGCTCAGATATCGTAGACATCGAATACGGCTGTTTCGCAAAAATAGTGTTATCGGAATAATAGCGTTTTTTGCAAACTTTGACCTAACGGTACTCAGGACTCCGCCTACATAGGGAGCTGATATGACTTAAAAACAGTTAACATGGAATTAAAAATAGGCTCTGAAAGTTTATATCCTTTTGATGTATAGTGACTCTAAGCTACAAGCCATATAATTTCACATTCAAGTTTTTGTTGTAATTCAATTTCACACTTAAACTTGGTTAAAGCACTCCTGGTCTTGTCGTAAAGTAAGTGCCTTATTAAAAATTCACTGAGTGAAAAAAAATTAAAAAGGATTTTAATTTTGCCAATAAGGCTTAAAAATTTGTGTTACGATTGTGTACTCCATTTGCCCGTGAGTTTAGTTTTCTTGCTTACTTTCATCTTTTTTGTGACAAAACACATATACGCACATAAATCACACATACAATGACATTCAAGACGTTGGCAAATATCATGAAACTTAAGCTGATATTTGATTATTTTACGAAATCAAAAATTGTTTTATTTATTTGTAATAGTTGAGCATACTCTGAGCTGAGTATCTTTGGAGCAGAAATTTTTGGTTATAACTAAGCCTTCAAGATGAGTGGAATAAATTCCGCTCCTGCTCATATCTGGATCTTTGCTTAGAATGAAGCAAGCACAATAATTCGAAAGACTATAGATCATTATTTATTTTATCAATGATATAAAGTGCTAATGAAACTAATAAAGTATTTACTGTACATGTTTTCTACGATGCAAAAAAACATTAAAATTTTGCATTAAGAAATTTTAAAATGTTAAGTTTGTTAATCGTTGGTTATCGTTCTGTTAAAAAAAAAATTATTTCTTCCTTTGTAATAATTTTAGCTTTATATTGCAACATAAATAATACCTTTAACATAGTAAGTGATTTCATTTATGGAATAAGTTTTGGTACAACGTTCCTTAAGCCAACTTCTGTGTAAAGTATTCAGTGAAATTAAATTTTTCTATATATCTGCATAATAAAGTGCCTCGCACGAAAGTATTGTTTACAGTTTTAATAATTTTAAAATTATTTTGCCCAGGGTCACTTTATGTGGAACTACCCATTCACAATTTTAGTTTTTTTTGTTTAATAAAGCTTTCAGTGAAATTCTACTACGATTTTAAGTTTTAACGATCCTCGGCATTACTATTTACAATTTCAAAAAACAAGCTGTTGAATTTTTATTTGGCCGCCGCAATATGGGGAATATTTTATTCCTAGAATTATTTTACGCCCGAGTAGCGACTCGTTGGGAAATGAAGACAACTTAAATAAAGTGATAATGCAAGTATATAATTATAAGAAAATACATACTATCTCTTGTGGTATGTAATTTAAATGCACGCAACATGAATGAATTTAAATTTAAAATCACTCATACGTCATGAAGAACCACTGCAGTTTGACCTACAAGCAATGGGCTTAGTAGATACAAAATTTTATGGTAGTTTTTTTTACTTTAACAACAAATAAAATTCAGTATTTGAACAACGCACAACATTTTCCAACTTGCCCTTCATCACAATAGCAAAAACAATAACCAGCTGCACCTACTGCTAGCAAACATCTGCGACAACTACAAAACTGTAGAAATCTTGAGAGTGCGCTCGTTTTGCGCACATGTTCCCTACAGTGCGTTGCTGCTGCTAACGTTAACGTTGTTGTTGCTGCTGCTAGTGACGATGATGTTGCCGATGCTTTTTGTGTGTTGCTACAGTTAGTGCTCATGAGCATTTAAACTCACAAGCAAACAGACAGCAAGGCAATTGCAAATACCTTGGAAATAAAAGCATGAAGGTAGATACCCGCAGTACTTTTGGTTTCTATGTACCTACACACACACATACATAGAAATGTACTCTGCTTTAACTCGTACTCCTCAAAAGAGACACAAGATACATAAAGCACATTTTGGATTTTTAGTTTTAAATTTTTTTGCAACTTTGTAGGTAAACACAAATGAGACCGTAGCTCCACCTTCATTCAGGTGCTCCCATCTAAGCCATTAAGTTGTCCATCCTTCTATTTTGTGTATATCTGCAGTGGTGTGCGACTATGTGTGTGTGCGCTACCTTCGACGCTTTCTCATGTACACACACACAAATACACTTACTCAGCAGCATACAGCACACCGTAACGACCTTCCCACCTTATTTTTATGTTTCATCGTCATCGTAGTCACAGTCGTCGACATCATCGTTGCTGTCGAGAGAGGAGCGCAACGTTGGAGTTGGGAAATTTTGTGATTTATTCCAGCCAATGGTTGATTATTTACCAAGAGGTGTGACACTCTCTTTATTGTTGTTGCCCTACGTTAAGGTGGGCTGGTGGTGCTAGCCTCACCTTGGTTAATGCACCTATAAGAAAAGAGAGCATATTAAAAAAACGACACAAAAACAGAAAGCCAAGCTATAAGTAAAATCCTTTGGTATATTATGTATCTGAGTTGGTTAGCTGTTTTCTTCACAGAAAAAGAAAAAGAAACTTTTCTAATTAGCTGCTGTGGAAAAAAAATTAAAGAAAAAGTTGCTTTGGCAACGAACTTTCGTAATATTTTTGTTTACGGTTAAAGCCAAATTGTTGGCAGTAAATTTTTTATTCTTGGCTTATTGGCTTGATGGTGTAAAAGTTATTTCAAGAGCAATTTTCCTAGAGCTTGATATATAAATTCGGTTAGCTCGCTCGTTGTTGAAAGTGATATATTGGCCAAATTTGACAGAAGGATGTTTTGCCATAACTTTTTAAAAAATGCATTTATTAGTGTAACGGACCATAATCTGAGTCACTAAAATTATATGGTCTCAAGTAATGGGGCGCTGTTGCCTAGAGTGGGCAGATACCACGGCTTCCATTGTGTCAGCGACCCAAACCTTTGTTGGGGTTATTTTCTGATGTTTTGAAACTAAAATGGCGTATACGCTTGATCTTCATTTTTTCTACTGAACAAGGCCGAAGAAATGAAATTTTTCATCTGATATCAATGCACGAAGTGCGTGCCATAGATCTAGCTTTTGATTTGAAAAAATATTGACCAAGCACTCTACTGAACTTATCGAACAAGCCTCGTTTTGGTCAGATAAATGAAAGACGATTTAAGAGACTTAACATGATAAAGCAAAGCTTGGCTGTTTCTCCAGGCTGCTATAATGTGCTGTGCTGAAAAGACTTTTCGTAAACATTCAATCGAAATGGTGACGCGAAGATGGCACCATCATTTTCATAAGCCTTAAATCTCTCCTATAATTTTGCTTTGATATTCTGAAAGGTCAAACACTTTGTATCATTATTCAAAAGAAATGAATTTGCTATGTTAAATTTTTACTGCGTTTTAATTTTACTTTTCTGTCCCTACTTTTTTTCTTTGTCATTTAAGATTTTCATCCTATTTCTGCCGCTGTTTCTATATACTCCCCATATTTACTTTCATTATAAAGTCACACTGCGTCTTTCGTCGCTAAGCCGCGCACTCTCACTTGGTTTTGTCGTCTTCACTAGCACTGTTGTTGTAGTTGCTCCTCGTGTCAGTGTCCTCTCTCTGGGGAGAAATTTTCTTTTGTTGCAGAGAAATCGATAAATTTTTATAGCAATTTAATATGACCTTCGTGGCTTATTTTTTCCCTACTACAGTTGGTAGCTGCTGTTGCGGCTTGGTTTGTTTGTTGCAAATACATACACATAGATATATATATATATATATAATAATTTATATGCTATTCTATGTATATGTATGTACGGTGTGTGTTCGCAAGTGTAATGAAGCCAAGACAATTTGGCGTAGTTATTATTCAAGAAAATTTTATTTAGTTGCTGTTGTGTTTTATTTTGACTTTCTTTTAAGCTGCTGCATTTTCTGGCTATTCAACAGATCGTTTTGATGCTTTTTTCATTATATTAAGCCGTACGTATTTTTGGGGCCACAAAATTTTTGTTTGTTCGTTCAATTTTTCATATGAAACTTCCTTTCCGGTTACGCTGAAGTCTGTTACTTGAATTCTGTGAACCTCTGTATATAAGACCTCCTTCTTCAGGATAACACCGAACTACAAGTGAATCATTTCACAGAAACGATTAATTTTTTTTGAATTAACCATTTTTGCATAATTTTTTATGACTTCTTGACCAAAACTTAGCCTATTAAGTTGACATTTGCTTACTTTGTTTTCATTGCTTAAAAATTACAAAATCTATTTTGTAAATTTTCGGAAAAAGTTCGCTCGATTTCATTCCGATTCTAAGCAAAAAGTCCAAATACCATCGAAGCATAACCCAAACTGACTTCCTACAGTATACGGTGGACCATTTATCATGTGGAATTTGATTTTGCTATAAATAAAAAACGAACCTTCCGGTTAAATATGAAACACTATTTGAGTCAAAGGATTTCCTCGGCTGGCCTAGCAGTAACTCATACGATGAACCCAATTTTTCAGTGCATTTTCGATTGAAAGTATGACGTTTTTGTAAATAGGTCCTTCACAGCAAATTTGTTTTTACTAAGATACCATACTTAAAGGGTACAGTAGGAATAGTCGTCATCATTTAAATGCAAAAATTTAAAAATAGAAATTTGAAAACAGAAATATAACATTTTAAGTGAATTGGGTATGATTTTAAAGTATGAATATAAAATGTCAGTTCTAAGTTAAAAATGTTAAAAACATCACTTATATAGATACTATATGTAGTCTAGAACAGTGCTTTCCAACCTTTTTTCGACCAGGGATCACTATATATATTTTTTTTTAGTAACAAAAATGAGAAAATTAGATGTGAAATCGTCAATGTGATGTTTGAGCTTGCATATCATTTACCAGCTGTGGAATTCTGGGACCTATGTTCAATCGAGCACATCAGATCGCTTAAAATCATTTTCTGATGAGGACAATGGAAGAAAGTTAGTAATTAACGTGGACTAAATTACTTGTATAAAAATTATAAAACAAAATGCATCCAGCTTAAGACGCACATTGACAACAGAATATAACTCAAAGAAGAGTTTGTTAATGTAAACAATCGCATGTTAACAGCCATGCAAGAAAATAGCGATCTGAAAAAACAATAGCTCAATCTTTTGAAGTTTGAATTGGAACAGAAAACATGCAGTCCCAATAAGTAATGTATTTACATAAGAGTTTAAGTTAGATAAAAAACTGGAACTACTAATTTTTATTTGGTGTCAAATAAATGCGATGAAATTTCTGAGAAAAATCAGTTAGTTTTATTTTATAGTCTGCAAAATGCATTAAATTTATTAGGGGGTGTTAGCTATATTCCTAAACCTCTGGCCGTCGCTAGATCTTATGCTTGAGTCGTTTCCAGCTGATCGCTGATAATAACCTCTGCTAAAATGTCAATGTCGGTCCTAGCTGAAGCGCAGTTGGAACCTATGAATCTACAAAATAAGTATGGGTATCTGCACATACATTTCTATCTGCAAATATGCATCCAAAGAGTTGTGCTTACATCGACTCTGGCAGTTCCAAAAGATTGCTGTGATCTCTTAAAATCTGTCCTTTTAAAATTTTCAGCGGTTCCCTCTTCCATCAGCACAAAGGCTTCCACAGCCGGCACTCATTTTGCTTGTAATTTTCACTGTTTCCATTATATTCTTTTGTAAATAAAAAACAGCTGTTTAATTTTTCTTAATTTGACAGTTAAATTTTACGATCAACTGATTCGAATATCGGTTTTGTTTCTGTTCGAAATTTTGCAATCCAATCAGATTCTATGACACTATTTCAAATCGATATGGCCACGGATCATTTTTAAGTGCACGCGGACCACCGGTTGGAAACCACTGGTCTAAAGGAACATTTAAATGAAAATAGGAGTAATTAGCTCATATTTTTCAAATCAAGTCAAATTATGACAAGTCAGAAATAAAATATAGAATTTATTTGAGTCATAGCAAAAACTTTCAAAACATTACATTTACATTATGATTATCTACAAATCGCTAACCTTATTAATTTATGTTTTCAATATCACAATTTAACGGTCAATGTTGATGCAAAAAATTTGAATTTCTTATATAAGAATTCAGCGGCGTAGACTTAAATTCGGGCAAAAGCAATTGATATTTTTAATAGATTCCATTATTGTTTTCTGAAAAGCCGTTGCTATATCAATGGAACTAAGTTTATCTTGACAGGAAGAATTCTTTCTTAAGGTATCATAGCCATTCAAAAATATATTATGTATCCTTAAAGCATTAAGTTTGAATAAAGAATTTTTTTTGCTACGTTATAAGGCTTGAAGGATCATACAGTTCAAATAACCATTATGAGTGAAAAAAAAAATTTTTTCACCAACCAAGGTAAAATTTTGAAGTAGAAGATCATGGTCAAGAAAGACTGTGTACTACAACTTTGTGAGAAATTCTTGAAAATTTTCAGCGAGAATATCTTGTATTAACATGACGTCGTGCGACTATGTATTATTTTTTCTGTGCATAAAATCAAATAATGCAGCGGCACACTTCATTCATAGTCACCTCACTGAAGAGGTCGCAGTGTGAATTTATGATTGCAATAAATTATTCGGCATAGATTAAAAATAAAACTTTAACAGCAACATGTTGATGGCAGAACTTTATTAACAATATAAAAATGATAATTTTTATTAACAAAAATAACAAAATTTCCAATAAATAAACAATGATGAACAACAATGATGAGCTTTTTATTCATGCAACAATAAACTGCAGCCAATAGATTAACGATTTTATTAAAATACCAGGCACTTTTAGTGCAGCGATAAAACGCAAGCAATATGGTTGAATTGGTTGAGTCGGTTAAATGGTTGAAATCAAAAATATTGAATGGTTGCGGCAACAAAACGCTTAAAAGCGTAGAAACCACAAAAGCCACGAGCTGACGATAAATACAGTTGGACATCAACTGCAACAGCATTGCAGCGTGACGTATGCGATTGTGTTTGCATTTGCTGATGCATAGGTGGGAGCAATTTATATTTACAAGTGCTAATTTTATGGTTTGTTCGGAGGGGTTCCTTTCACCTTCCACGCTTCTTACGGTTGATCAAGTCATAGTTGGTTGGCGGCAAATGCTTTACGCTTTTATCCGCTGTGCGCACTCAAATGCAATTTTCCACGGCAATTGCACAACAATTGGAAAATAATTCATAAATTTGTATAGGATATAGAGTGTAAATGTATTGTTTGCGTGTATTTATGTGTGTGCTGTAGTTGTGTTGGCTTAGGTGATGAGAAATCGCGTGTAGGTGTGAATGTTTTTAATGATTTCATACCAATTGGATGTTATTCATGTGAAAGACTTTAGAGTTGTGCAAATGATAAATAGTTTTTTTAACTTTTCAATGGGGTGTCCCACAAAAAGTGTGCATGGCAAATATATTTTTCAGAGCTCGGTCGTTCAAAAGTGAATGAGTTGACAGTATTTCACGAAAAATGATTATAAATAGTGATCGAAACTGACTTGAAATAACCTCCATAGAAATTTTGATCAATGTCTGTGGCCGAGGTGACCCGTATCTGTCATTGTCGTTTCTGTATTTGATCATGATTTCTTTGTAAACTGTTTTCAATTTATGGTATCTAAGTAACCTAGTATCTGCATCCTTATGCTCTCTTAGGCACTACATATTGTGTAGCGTTTTGTAGCTTATGTTTGTGTTGGAGGAGCCTTACCTTTTCTTTTTGTCTGGCTTTATTATATGCTTGAAATAATTTTCTCAAGATTTTGCTTCAATAGAAATTGCCACGCTCTCTCGTCGAAACTTATTGCTGTTGGCTTGCCCAAGCTATCCTTAATATTTGTGAGACATTTGGTTACCCTACATCAAATAACACTTCCAATATGGTGTCTTGTGTAACGAATTGATAGACAGACAGACGGACTGACATAGCTACACCGACTCGGATAGTGACGCTAATCAAGAATATATATATTTTATTATGAAATATTAATTTTTTGTTTTAGAGAATTAAACAATGTTTCATTGAACTTTTTTAGTCAGCAAAACCAGACCATTAATACTGTAAATTCTTACAAGTTGATCAATGCTGATTACGATGTTGCTAACTGAATGAAAAAGTTCAATGAAGCATTGTTTAAATATATATATACATATATATATTACTTCTATCACGCCCTTTCCATGCGTTATAAATGGAGTCAGAAAGTGAATATACCCTGAGCATTTGGTATAAGAATCCAAAAGTGCAGCAAACTCGAAGAATGTTCAAAAAATTCAATTGTTTCGGGGAAGTTGTATAAGATCCAGATAAAAATCAAAAAGCATAAATAATTTAGATATGTTCTAATAAGTATCGATGCATATTGAATAGTAACGATGCCAGAAAAGCAAAGAAAATTCTGTAAAAAAATCGAGAAGTATAGAATAATATCCAAAAGTCCACAGAAGTCGAAAAGTATTGGAAAAATGTTGAAAACTGTCAAATAGAATAATTGAATTTTCTAATAATTGAAAAGTCTCAAATAAAAATTGAGCCTTACTGCGCGCCCCTTTTCGAGCGTAAGAAATTGCCTAAAGTGTTTTATTACTTAAGGAAACAATATACAAAATATTGCGTAAGTCGAGGACGTTGTGCCATGCCGACTTTCCCTTCTCGTTTTCTAAAAGTATGAACTGATAACTCTCCAGGAGGTTACACCAAAAATCTCATTTTTTTTCATTTGTTTTTTTAGATTTCAAAAAAGCGTATTAAGGTAAATATAGTGAAAATAGCAAAGGATTAAGAAAAACACAAGTTCTACTTGCGCAGAAATCACGTACTTCTTTCTTACATATGTTACCGGCCAAACTAGTTCTTAGAATAAACTAAGTTTTCCTAGGCCAAATTATTTCATCCGAGGCATGTTAGGATGAACCAGTTTAGCCTAGCACGCTTCGGATGAACTAGTTTGGCCTAAGAACAACTGCTTATCCTTAAAACTAGTTTGATCGGTAATATATTTGTATGCACAAGATTAAGAAATAGTGGTACATTTTTTCCATACTTCCTTATGTGTACAACAGCTAAATCTTTGCGGAGGATGAGGTTATTTTAAACATGTCTCATATGGGAGTTCAAGACTTTCTGCTGCTTTTATTGGGTGTGATCTGCAACACATGCAAAATCAATCGTGGTATTGTGAACCCTATTCTTTGAAAATATTTTTTTTTTACTGAAGAGAAATCCTTTCATTCTCGCTAAAAACATTTTAATTTCTGCTTTCATTCATCCATTCAATACAAAGCGTCTACAGTTACCCTCTGGTGGGTAGCATAATTTCTTAATATTGTTACCTTTATTATTTTGTGCGGAAAATATGTTCTCCCATATCTTTAAAAGTAATAAAGTCAGCAGTCATAATTCAAAGCAGATTCGAAAGTCATTATGACTGCCTCTTTATTTTTGATATGACAACATAAAAGGTGCATAAATCTTGAGGCTAACATATAACGAAAGAACGCTTTGTGTCTAGACAACGCGCTGCTTGGAGAAGAAACAAAAACCCATGTGTCACCATCTTGTTGGCTTTACATTTATTTAACCTTTTAACATATCGTATATAGACAATAGGACTAAACATACACACAACGTATTTAATAAATCGCTGAGTCAGCTGCTAAGCACAAAAGGTGATGAAATAATTCTACATAAACAACAAAAAGAGTGAATCAACCAACTTGGCCACAAGCGCTCCAAATCACATAGAAAAAAATATCCAAGAAAAAAAAAAACAGGCAACACTTGACACCAAACAAGGTAGTAAAAAGCTGCATATTCAACTACACATATGATGACGAAAGCCTCAAATGGGAATTTTCGAAATACTCTCATCGCAGTTTCTTAACAAAATGATAAATTATGCCTGTGAATTGTGGTGGGCGGCCTTCCCAACCGACAAAAAGTTGGCGACATACTTTTGAAGCACCAGAGAAGGATGCTGCCAACCTAAGAAAATTTAAATCGTTTTTCGTGAGATTTATTGTGGAATCGGTTAACCCAACAAATAAAACTAAAAAAACAGCCGTTATCCTTTATGTCCTTGTTTCTTTATGTCAAATTCAAGTAAGGTAAAATGAAATCGTTTCTCATTTTCAGTTGATCTGCTTTTGGGGATAAAACATATACTATAGAATGTATTCTCGCAAAAGGATTCTGAAGGTGCTACACAATATCCCATTTGAAAAAGAAGCACAGTGAAATTTGCCTGCGTGTAGGAGGATGTACAGATTTGTTAGAAGAAGGAAACTTGTGCCGTCTATTGTGATCTGGTTCCCAATAGAGAAATGGGGGGGAAAAAAATGTACCTTGGTGCGGAAAAATTTCAAAACGTAACGCTTCACAGATTTGACAACTCTAAGCAAATCCAACTTGCCATACAAAATACTATTTCTTGAGTTCTGTCCAGATTTTTTTTTTCCGAAAACGCAACTTGAGTATGTGATAAAACCTTTCCGATAACAGAATGTTGACGGTTGCTCATTGGGATAATGCCGGCGGTACTGCTGTTTGTGTGATGTGTGGTGCAAACTGTGTTGGTGTGTGTCGGTGCAAAATATGAATAGACATTAATATTAATTTTCAATTTACCACAAGACAGTTTAAATTTAAGTTATGTCAAGTATGTATGTTGCCTGATATTTTCCCTTCTAAGTATTTTTCGCATTGTTAAGTGAGGGTGTATGAAATTTAAGATCTAAGAGTTGCTCAATTAAAACTTCGAAATATTTATGGCATACGAAAGTTCTTTCAGAATTTAAATTCAAAGGTGCAAAATTCATCCACTCCACATTCCATTTGCATATACGACTTGGGATGAACTTCACCAGTTCAACAATTAAAACCTTAAAAATTAATTTCCTGGAAAATTTTGCAATTAATCCTGAAATGAAATGTGTGCCCAGAGAAAAAAGGACATAATAAAATGGAAGCAGCAAGCGCACATATGCCGGACATTCGAAATTAATTTTACGAAGTCATCCACCCGCCACCCAACTCGTGCGACCTTTAACACCTCACGCAACAATTTTGTGGTTGACAATGAGATAAACTTTTGGGATTCACTCACACACGAGGCCATGCAATCACATTCACATATTTATAGCATGTTCTTATAAATGCAGTATCCCCGCACAAAATTTTAAAGTCAGATACCAAAGGATAATACTCATCGCTCCATCCAAAAAATATGTTATCATATTTGAGTTTAATAAAGTGGTTTCTTATTCATTTTAATACATAGACGCAAAAATGTCACGTTCAGTCGATTAAAGTAGACACCTAGCCTTGTTCGACGCGAGTAACGTACTTTATTGCTTTATTGAACTCAAACACTAATAACGTACAATTTTCGCTGAACAAACCAATATTATTTATAAGAATGTAGTTTCGAAAAAAAAAAAAAAATGAATCCTAGGATACAAATTAATTGATACATTGCAAACATTTACTTTGACAGTTCGAATGGTTCAAGAAGCCGTAGTTTTGAAAAGTCTCTACCTCAATTAGCTTTCATTATATTCATCCGTCTAAAATCCTGCTACTTGTTCTTGCAGGGATGGTGACCTGAAAAAGCTCTAATGCTACCTTTAATATTAAAAATGTGCGCGCAGCTACGTTTCAACTGCTCCTTTTTTATGCATTTTTATCTTGCCATTCGTTGTTTTGTTAGTTATTTACTTTGAGTTCGTTTTTGGCCTGTGACCTCAAAAATGTTGAATGGTATTTTCACCAACATTATCGTCGTCAACATTATTATTTCAAATAGCAGTTACACATTAGGCAGGATTATCAACAATTCACCAAAAGGTGGCAAAATGCCGAGTCCTTTTCTCTAGGATGTCATGTTGGACACATATGGTGCTGTATACAGCAGGACGCACGCAGGGTGCCAGCACAAGAGAATTATAATCTTCTTGCGCTCAGTTAATGAATGCAAGCAGGAATACATTGCGTATGTGTGTTAGTAATTTTTGGTATCCTGTGGATTATAGAGTAACTGTGAACTTTACTGCAATTAAATATCATGAAAAGTTTTCTCCAAAAATGTTCGCAATTAAGGTAGTTGCTAAAAATTAAATGTGAAAAGTCCTTTTTGGCTGTATGTTTTTATATTCGTGTGTATGTGAATGTGTACACGTAAGTCAGGACACTTTTTGGCATTTTATTTTGGAATTGAGAATTTAATTAGTGCAAGGATTTAATTATGTCATGTGAGAAAAAAATGGGTTTAATTCTTTTCTTTTTAAATGCTATGTCAAAACAATGAAGGTAAAGCGAAAGAAGAAAAGAGAAATACATAGGACCTTCAATTGAAAAGGATCAAATTGGAAGTGTAGAGCCTGCACTAAAATTTGTCTTGCAGGTTATGAAGACGAATTGAAAAGTCTGCAAAAAATAAAAATATTAGTTTTTTTCGGGAATTATGTTATACTTTTCAACATGGCTGAGCAGCATAAATGATATTGCAATTCGACCGAAATTCAGTTGCGACAAGATTTCAGCTATACGAGAAAGTGCGGCTATCATCTTGTGGATATCAGTTTCATACCAAACTGCTTGAACAGTAAATTGAACACCATCGCTTTAGTTTTGACAACTTGACAATATTTTTTCCGGTAAAATCGCAATAAATTTCACTATATAATTATGGATGTTCTTTTGCGTAGATTACGTGTCTTCGTAACAATTTTACCTACTTCTTATAGTTTTAGATACAAAACATTTGCACAAATTTCTGTATTCTCTAAAGAAATCTAAATAAAATTTAGTTCACATATTAAGAAAAATTTGTTTACACATAATAGGCGGGGACAATATAAAAAAAGTTTTGAACGTGTGTGTATTTCTGTTTAGTTTAAACTTCTTCAATAATTGTTATTACATAGTTAACATTTTGCCAGTGGCGTGCGGTGCACATCGTGCGCCCGGGGCGAGTATCTTATTTGCCGGCCCCTAACAAAAGAATGCTTGTTTTTTTCCAAAAATTTTATTTACCTTAAAAAAAAAGTCTTCATGTCGAACATCTCCATCCAACATAAACATTGCAATTTACTATACCCAACTTCTTATTTACATTTACCCGAAAAAAATGAGATAGGGTTTCAAAAACCTTAGCAAAATGAGAAATAAATATCTCACGACCATTTGCCGCCCTTCATTTTATCAGTATTGTCTATTTATTTATTTATTTATTTATTTAAGAGAAATATTATTATAAATAAATAAAGCACTAGCTTCAAAGGCTCTCGGCCTGAAACAATTCTAGAAGATTTTAACAATAAAATATCTTTAGAAAAAAGTTTGAAATACTATTTAAAAGGTTAATTTGATAAATAAACTTATATATAGATTTTACATTACCAAGGGAACTTGTTAAAACTCGTTGAAAGTGCTATTAAGGAGAACTACAAGTGAGAAAAACTTTGATTTATTTCAGATCAGTTTATTTATTTGCATCAGTCTTACTGTTGACCAGTGTAATGCAAACTATTTAGACTATTGATAAATTGATAGGAACATATTATTTTCTTTTCTTTTATAGCTTTAAATAAATACTATATAACACATTAATAGTCCTCTCTATCTTTGCTGGTTAAAAAAAACGTTAGTATTGTTACAAATAAACATAAACCCATGACATTTGTACATCGGTACATTTGCGATCACATACATAAATTTCATTTATTATCACAAAATTTGAAGTCTGCTGAGCAAGAGAAGAGATCGAATAATCCAAAACCGAGTTGGTATCTTTTTGTTTTTGAATTCAAAATTAATATCCCATGTTGCAGCAAGTTGCCCTTTTTGTCTTCTTCGTGCATTTTGCGCCCTAATTTTTTTATGTTTCTGCACTTACAGTAATGAACAGGAGGTTCAGTGAAAATATATAATTTGAACAAAAATTTGATTTTTCAAAACTGCAAAAACTACAATTGAGGAATATTTCGTCCCTCAATTTTGTTCAGTATCGTTTACGAACATGTTCACTATAAAAATATTTCGCTTATGCGGTGCAGTCTGTGTTACCTCAATGATATTGTAGCACGACGACATTTTTGTTTTGTTACATTAAATAAAAACTCTGCATTGAGCAAACAGGTGGAAATATTGTGACTGCTATCATTTTCAATATTTATGGAGTACAGCATTATGTCGGCAAACATTTTAATGCCATTAATGCGACTGTAATCGACTGCTCCTGTGCTGTCGTTGCTGCTGGTGCTTTTAATGTTAACGTGTTGCTGCATTCTCTATGCCGTACTCCATCGATTCGCCATTAAAGTGACTTATGACCTCGAAATGCGTTGCACTGCTTTTTCGTACTGATTTCAGCCGACGGCATGGAGCGTAATAAAAAGAATCGAAGTTTTAATGGAGCTCGCAAATGGCTGTGATTACAACAGCAGAACGGGCCACTTTAATGCATGGTAACAGTAGCAGTGGTAGGGCATCTTATCAATGCAACGCATTGCATAATGAGCCACAATTACATTATTGCACGCAATTTGCATTACAACGTTTAAAAATGAAAAACCATAGCAACACTGCAACAATAAATGCATTTCCGTGTGTAAAGGGAGAGTGCTTTGTGATTTTTTTGTTTTTGTTCTTAACGCAATGGCAGGATATATGACATAGCAGTCTTTTTTTGCGGTCATTTTTGTTAATGAAAGCCCTTTTCACAACAATTAACTTTACAATAATTGTTACGTATAGGACCGGCCTTAAAAGCCTTAACTTTGTATTGATTGAATATCTTCATTGAATTTCACGACAAGCTTCTTTTTGCCATAAAAGGTTTCAAGTCAAGTTGTAAAAACCTTATGACATTTCCTTTAACTGTCAGCTCGGCATAAAAACTGAAATTTCTTTCATGCCAAATGCATCTGACCGAAGAACATGAAATGTATTTTGAACCATTTCCAAGAACCAGCTCGCACTATCGGATTTTGTGGTTACTACGTGTTCACATACGGTTTCATATTTTTCATGTCCCTGTCTGCCTGGCAAAATCTAAATTTGGCTTGTTTATTTTAGCTCACAGCTACTTTATTACCTACATTAGCAGTAGTGCAATTTGTGTTTTTTAGCAACATAAAAAACGATCCATATTGCAAACTCGTTAAAAGCATGCAAACTAAAATTTAAAAAAATGCAAGTTATGAGCATCCTCATCACTCTAATAGCCATTATCGCGGAAAAGAGAAGGTTCAAAAGTAAATTTTGCAGAAGTAGGTTGTTATTGTCTTAAACTTAAGAAAAAGTAAAAAAAAGCGACTTGCTGTAAGTGTGAGATATCTACAAATGATTCTTAAAATAGCGTTTTCCGCATGTTAAGGTAATTACTTCCTAAGATCCAAACGATTCTCGCTTATAATGTAAAAAATATATCAGATGAAACCTGGAAAAAAATCCTTTTTTTGTGGCCTTGTGTAGATGTTGTTTGTACCATTGGCTCCCTTTAAACGATTCCCACGATTTGGCGAACTGTGCCAAAAATGACCTTCAGGTTTCTAGTTACCAAAGATTTTTACTTATGAATATTGGTGTCCAAAAATTATTTATGGTGATTTTAATTTTGTCTTCTATCTATAAGTTCTATTTAGAAGTCCTATACAGAATGCTGTTTATATTAATTACATTTAGTCTTTTTTTTAAATTTTCCGAAAACTTTTTTACAATAAACATCTCAAAAACTAAGGGAATATGTTAAAAAAAAGAGATTAATTTTTGTTAAAACAGCCTTGAATTTATTAAAAATAATAAAATTTAAATAAATTAGTTTAAGCCTTGGTGTTTTTATTTGTAAAAATGTTTTTCAAAATATCTTCTAGTTAGCCCCTTAGCTTTTAATTTAATTCATTTCAAAACATGTTCGAACACTTTGTTGCTTTGGGCTCGAATTAAAAGCTTTTTTGAACAAAACGAGTATAAAATTAGACAAAAGTGTTAAATTTTTTCTAATTCAAAATGGTGTGATTACGTTTATCCAGCCTGGTGTCATAGTAACCTAATTGGTACAAACGGCTCCCAACCCTCATTTTTGATTTTGAGCAGCCATGTGGATTTTTTTTAAATGACAGATACAGAAATATTTTAACAAATCTGAAGTAGATTTTTTCTTGATTATCAGTGTAAGGCGATTGAATAAAATGTCTGCTGCAGACTTTAAGAAAGAAGATATTTTTTTCTTCAACCATGTCAAATTAAACTCTCTATAACTCTAAATAAATTCAACTTATCCCCATAAAATCAAAAACAAATTATTATTTTGCAATTTGTTGTCAAAGGATTTTTATCCTACTGCTGGCGCACCAATGTAAACACATTTTCGCTATTATGCTGTTGTATTTTCTTTTTTTTTTTTGATGCTGGAAGTGGCAACGAGGTCACGAAGAGTAACAAATTCAATAAACACCTCTGTATGCAGTTGCAAATTGTGTTTTGCATTCCCCTGGCTGGCATTTGTATTGAGCTTCTTTTGTGCCAATGTTCCCAACTTGGTCGTCGTCATCGTAAGCGCTAAGCGCTAAGTCGATTTAATGGCCAATAAAAGGAAAATGTTGTCACTTTGGTGCTCTGTGTAAATTTTCATTGGTAGGATAATCCTTTCATGATGCTAAAATACGAGAGTCACACACACAGTCAGTGGAAAGACGATTGCAGTTTTGCCGCGGTAACCTTAACGTGTTCGCAAGGATGTACGGGTACGGAGCGTTTGTAGCCTTAGTTTGTTTATTTGTGAATAAATTTTTATGCGATTCCAAAGCAGGTTTTCATTTTCCTTCGTAACTCTTGGTGCTGCCTACCATGTATATTTCGTATTCCCCATTTTATTTGATTCGATTTTTATTGATATTCTACAGTAGTCGTTTTTTATTGGCTGTGGTGGGGTTAAAATCTATTTGGCAAATCCTTATTTTATCACTTTAAATTGCTAGGTTTTTTGAGCTGCAAAGTCTTGACAAATTTGTTTGTTATGCTGACAATGTAAATGGCGATGATTTTTCATTTCACATGCAAGCGGTTCAGAGAAAAGTTAAAAATGACATTAATAGCTTTAAGTCTTATTCTGAAAACTGAAAATAGTGAGAGTTCCGGAACGTAAGATAACTGGAACTTCATTTACTGCATAGATTTCGACAGCGTCTAAGAATTCATTCAAAAAAAACTATACTTGCAAGTAACAAATGTCAATTGCTAAAAATAGAAAAATTTTTAGCTGAAATACCCTGAAAAGTATGCAACGAAATTAGTAATTTTTACCATACATAAAATAACTCTCCAACAAACTTCAGTACAAGCAAACAAACAAACCGACAAACGTAACAATTAAAATATGCACAACACGAGTAAACATATTTTCAAGGAGTAAATATCCTTAAGGAGAAACGCACAAGCGCATGAAATGTATTTAAAATAAGAACATTACTCGTACAATGCAAAGACATCAGAGGGAATTTGATGACAGAGAAGAAGTCGAAGACGTTGTTGAGACGTAAAACGAAACGTAACGTAAGTTGCACGTTGCGTCTTACAAAGGCAAAAGGTAAATAAATTCAAAAATACGTTCAATTTGGCAACTTAAAAAGGAACACAGGATGTACGAGGACAGGACCTGGATGACGGGCTGGCAGGAGAAGACGTGTCTCAAGTTGCCGGCAGCTTAAGTAACTGAGTGACTGTAGCGAGAGTGAAGTGAGTGAAGTATTTAAGCGTAGAGCATCTTAAGGATTAAAGAGTCACTTAAGTTAAATGCATAAAAATGGAGCAGAAGAAGACGCAAGTGGCGTAAAAATTTCTTACGAATTAAAAAAACAGTTGCTGGTGATGGAGTTGTACGTAGTACAAAAAAGTCCTTTTCTCGTAGCTTTCAATTGGTTTATTTGATTTTGTTCTTTTGGGCATTTTTTATAAATGTTGATGTTGCTTGGATTTAAAATATTGTGAATTGAAATTTTAAGGAAAAGTTGAACAAAGTGTTGTAGTTTTAATTTATTGATCTTTGTATATAGTATGGGCTTTACTTTGAAATAATTGCATTTTTTGTCACCTTAACACCATTTTTGGCAAGGTATATCCTTGTAACCAATACTAACAAAAAGAATAGTAACAACAACAATCACTCAAAATAAGCAGCAACCAAAAACAAAACAACACACAGGCAAAAAGTCAATTCGTCCACATTTGTAGCTGCTTCCGGTTGTGCCGCCAGTGTCTCTGGCTGCTACTTGTTCGTATGTGGGTATGCCCGATTTTGGTTCTTCGGTACAACTTCTTGTCTGCTGTCACCAACTTTGCTTGGGTTCACCATGAAAGCAGTCAGCCAAAGTCAGTGCAACTTTAAAACAAAAGATGCCAATTTAATCTACTGCGACTGCGACAACCACATGGGACACTTAAAAATAGATGGACTTTTGGGACCAAAGGGACTTCTTTTCATATTGCAAAAAAGGAAATGTGAAAGGAAATTGTTTTGCCTGGCACATCAGCAGGTAGCTGAGCTACGGTTCGAGAAACCAAAGTGAAAATGAAGCAGCGGTATTCAAGTTTCATCTGCAGCAACTTCCTGGTAGGAGTTCAAAGTTTTTTTTCTCTTCCACATCCGGCAGTGGGCGCATTGAAACTACAACGTTAGTTGAGTGTATGCATGTGTGTGTTGCTGAAAGTGTGACAAATTGAATTAATGCCATTGCTGCTAAAGAAGAAAATGGAAAAATATACCGTTAGCACTAATTGTTTAATACCCAACGAGAGACTTTGCAACTTAATGAAGTTAAATGAAAAGAAACTTTTCATGTGAGCGCTAGAGAGTCCATTGAATAGGGAAAATATTTATTTTGTTGAAAATGTTATGTGCCCCAATTTATTCGCTAGAGCTTTGTCGGTGTTTGATTCTTTACGTGAGAGTCCACTTGGAGAAAAATTTATCAATTGACCAACTAAAAGTGGGTTGTTCGAGCACTTTTGAGTACAAAAAAGCAACGCTTCAGTGTATGCATTAATCGGGGCGTACAGTTTTTTCCTTCTACGAGATCGTTGTAGTTAACTGTTGTTTGTGAATAGGTGACGTATGGTGCCCGGGGAGTAGAGCAGTATGCTGCCCTCCTATTTCCTCCATAGCAGTAAAAGTTGAAATGATCGTAAAAAAAACCAACTTTCAATATTTTTTGCAAATTTCAATGAATTCTGAAAACCATTTTGCCGCCTCCTAAGCCTTTGCGCCCGGGGCAACAGCTTCAGTTCCCTAGTCACAACTTTGACTGTGAAATACGGATGGATTTCGATGTTATCGTTGTCATATTGATTGAGTTTGGTCATAGGAAGGACGTACAGTCATAGCTATACTTTTTTCTTAATACTTCTTTATTGCACAACAACTTGAATGCTGAATGGGTATCCATACCCAGATAAACACATTTGGCTCAGAAATATGGAATTCGCAAGTAGGATCTTCACACAACGAAGGTGTCACTTAAGATGTTTTTTTTGTATGGAATTTTGAGGAGTGGCGTTAGAACTCGTTTCTTTTCTGACTGATTGATTAGAAATTACTATACAAGTTAGTCTAATCGTCCAAGAGTCATGAATCTTTGACAATAGAATCCTAGCGTAAGTGCATTCAACTCTTTAGAAAGTATCGCAACTGAATATTTTTTTTTTTTCAGTGAAAATGAGTGACGGAGGCAGTAAGTAGCGTACCTAAGGGGGGCTGGCAAAATGGTCCCGAAACATATCTCATTTTGCTTAGGATTTTGAAAGTCAACAGTGAGGACGTTGTTCTTTTTTTTAGTGAATGAAAATAAGTAGATGGAGTAAATTTCAATTTGTACGTGAAAATTTTCATATATCTCTTTTAGTCTATACTTTTTGAATGTAGAAAGTGAGGACCTTTTTGAGTTAGATGAAATTTTTGTCACTAAACACGAAAGTTCCTAGATGAAGCACAGCACCCCCAAGGAAGCAAAACATTTATCTTAGCTACCCAAAGGAATGTTTTGAATCTTGTTACAAGGATAGTAAATTATAAAATTTCCGGTCGAAAAGTGAATGGGTCTTAAAAAATAATGGACTATTACCTCACTCAGAAAAAAAAAGTTTAAATGAACAATAAAAATTTTCTAGTTTATTTGTGAATGACGTTCAGCAAGGCCAAAAGAAAAAGCACTAGGCTCTTTTTCAGTTTTCCAAAAGCCTACAACATTTGTATAAGAAATTCTAAGCAAAAAGCAGAATAGTTGAAAGACCTTCATCTCTGCATGAAATTAATTTGAAGATTGAAAAAAATATTAAAGTGTTCATGTTTAAAGGTTAATTTAGGGGCATTTTTCTACAGTTTTTGCAGTTCTGAAGTGTTTTATTTTATTGTTTTTCTTCGGAGGTAACCAACACAAAAACTGTGATTCATAACAGAAAAGCCAAGTATCCTGAGAGGATAAGTGGAGCAAAGTTCTGCAGACAAAGACGTGAACGTAACATTAATAAACTCATCCTACTTACTTGTTCGTCTTTGAAGTGCTCATCATTCACCATGTGTTGGTCAATGAATTGCGTGCCCAGTTGATGAAAAATTTATGTATGATAAGTAGCAGAAGCAGCAAGGAGATGATGTTGAAAGGAAGAAGAATGTGGAAGTTCAAGAAAAATTTCATAAATGCAGGACACAACTAAACTAATGTATTTGCACTTAACAGTCGCACAACAGACAGACAATCAAAGCAGAAGCGCTAAGTAAATAATGTGAACAGTGAAGTTTTTGCTATTAGGAAGCTTAGAATCTGCTGGAATCTTCTCGTAACTTCAAACATGGTCCAGTTCCTCATTTATTGTAAGTAACAATAATTAAGCACAAAAACCTTTCTCTCCACAAATGTTATTTATTTTCCATATGAGGTCAGTAATTGAAAAATTTGGGGGAGAAAGAGAAGAATAGAATCGAGTGATATAAAAACTCACTTTACAAACTTAACTTTAAAAGATCTAGCATAGGAATAGAAGTTACCAAAACTTGATATCTCTTTTACAGTTCTTTTTTCTTTTTTTTTTTGCAGAACGACTCAACAAACTTTTCCGAAAGTTTTGATCAAATTCGTGTAGCGAATAATGCATACATTTTTATGACAATTTTTAGTGCAATCAATTGAATTTCAAAACTTAACTGACATTCGTCACGCCACTGCACTACTCAGTATTCTAAATGATGAAATACAATCCATGTTGAATGCGTTGCTCTTCCCTCCTTTGATTTCATCCATTAGGGAACGTCTTTCACTGCTGCTGCTGTTGTGGCAATGCGCTGTCTGTTTACCTTGTATAAATTTTTAGAAGAACTTCACGTATCCTTTCAGCCAGTCTTCCGTCCAACGCACTGACCCTTTCCGAATGACTTCGGTCTATGAGACTCCAAAGTAAACCATCATTCGTTCTTATTGTTTACACTTCTACTTATAATGAAAATGAAAATAAAGAGCCACACATTTTTCCATAACTTTCGGTGGGGACGTACAATTCCAGCTGCTTTCTTGAAACATTTTTATTTGAACGCTTTTGGTTTGGGAAAGAGTCATGACCGGTTCGTTGGTTGCTTGGACAGATGAAGGGGTATCACTTATATGTGTTTTTTTTTGTAATTTTGGCAGTACTTGGACTTGAACGAACGTCGTAGTGTTTGCCCAGACGACCCCAAGTTTTTGTCATCTTTGCAATGGCAGCAGATGATGATGACCAACGGGCAACACCAACGAC
Organism: Meiosimyza decipiens; assembly: GCA_963680825.1. Classification (NCBI taxonomy): domain Eukaryota; kingdom Metazoa; phylum Arthropoda; class Insecta; order Diptera; family Lauxaniidae; genus Meiosimyza; species Meiosimyza decipiens. The sequence goes on from OY804259.1 coordinate 98,626,437, forward strand.
AACAGCAATGGAATTGCTGGCTGCGGATGCTGCTACTTATGTTGCTCTGGTTGGGTTGATCAAAGGGTATTCATCAGTTGCGCTTCGTTTCTTTTGAGTTCTACAACTGCTGTTGGAACGTAGGTTGTTATTTTTGTTGTAGCTGCCGGTGTTGCTCCTCTGCTTTGTGGTCAAAGGTCATTCGAGCACCGTTGCTCAGGAAAGCTTGTGGCTTTGACGTGCGGAATGAAATGAAACGTTTGGACAGCGTTTATTTATTTTTAAGATTTTATTCTTCTGCTACGGTAGAAGGAATAATAAAAGGCGGTACTTTTGATTTTCTGTCGCAATAGCGTTTAGCTACTGATAAGAAGTAGCTTCTTAGTTCTGAAGTTTCCGTAAAACGCAATATTATTTGGTTCGCAGTTAAACTCAAAGTATCGAAAGATTACAATATCGCATTACACCGAATCTTATCGGGAAGTATTGGCAGGTACTTAAAAATACCAGAAACCAACGAGTTGAAGAACGCTGAATAGATGATATCGGGGGGATGCATTAAAAGGTAGCTGATCCTATCGTGTTCCATTCCAGAAAATGTCAGCAAGTTTCGAAAGAAGTCAAAGTGAATATAAGGAAATCAATTAGAAAAACCTCTACATTTTCCGTCTTCTCCATAAATGTCCGGAACAGTTTTTCTTTTGTCGTCACACCAATGAGAAGTGGTGATCTTGATCTTGGTAGGCAGCAAGTGATTTTCAAATTGGAGATTTTTACTCGTAATTTAGCAATCCGCAAAAACTGATTCTCAAAGTTCTCAGAAAGAAATGATGTGCTTCTAACCCACACATCCATGCTGCACCACACCAAATGACAGTTAATCGCATTTTGCATCATTTAAGCCAACTGTTACCGACAGCTTACACGGCTGCATCCTGTACTAAGCCCGCAACGCAAAACAACTTTCAAACTTCAAATCATTGAAGCGTGTGAAGCAAGAAGCAGCGCCAACTCAAGCGCAAAATACGAATTTTTGGAGTGGTACAAAAAACAAGAACAAAAACAACAACAGCATTCTGTTACAATAACAGCAGCGCCATTACCACAAAGTGAATGGGGATACCTTTTTGGCCAAAAAACACCTACACATTCAAAGTACCATAAATTCATAGTTCCAAGTGCTACAAGTTTTTTGGCTCCGAATTCATGCAAAAACTGTCATGTCCAGTGATGATACCTAATCTAGGAAACGCACCAAGTCAGCTCACACGCACACACACACAATCCGTTAGAAGACACTTGAAATTTCACGTTAAATTAAATACAAAATAATAACGGCATGAAAATGACAAGGGCGTGCATTGTCAGGAAACAATGAATTAGTGGTGGGGCGCAGGAGCATCAAGAAACTCCTGCTGTAGACCCTGTAGGTGACACGTCCAATAAAGGCAGCTGTGACGCAGCCTTTTTTATTGACAAAAACCGGGTTGTCCATTTGCCAGCTGTTAGTGTTGCTGTTGATGTAGATGTTTTTTGTGTAATAAGTATTTAAGGGTTAAGCTTTGTGTTTGTGTGCGTTTGTGTGTCTGTATATTGGCGAGTGCGTGTTGTATGATTTGCCATTGACCTTAGTCGGAAGGCGCAACGTCTGGGCTTGTGTCGATGGTGAATAAATGACGACAAAGACAATTACATTGTGAGTTTTCAATGAGCTTTCAGTGCACTTCAAAAAAATATCGAGATGAAACGCTCCGAACGAATTCATATAGCAACCTTAAAAGTACTACTAACTACCAAAGTATTTTGAAAAGTATCCAATTAGGCCTCTGTGTACTAGCCGCAAATGTGGTAGAATGAGTAAAGAGTTCCACAAAAAGATTTTTTGCATTGTGTTTTTAAGTTCATCTTAATTGTGGTTCCAGTTGGTTTCAGTTATTATTCCAATGCCTATTTTAAAATGGTTTTTATGACTTCTTTGGAAATACTTTTTCTTAATAATTTATTCCAAAACTAAAATACTGTTCAGAATTTTTGACCATTTTTTACATTCCAAAATTCCATTTTTTTCTGGAGATTAACATTAGAGCGCAATTTTGAAGATTTAATTATTTGTTCATTACACTGTGCTGGTTAAGAGTAATTTTGCATTAGGGTAGCGCATTATCTAAAAAATTCCTTGGAAGAAGATTTGAATTTGAGTATACTTATTATTGTGAAGTGTGCTAACCAGATTGAAATCTTATGGGTAATCGCTTTTTATATAATTTGTGTATACTTACATACCATATGTATTATGGATTTACATTTAAATGCTGTAATTATGCAAAGTTTATCAAAATTTAATTTAAACTAATTTAACACATAATAAATACTGAAATGTAAAAATATTTGAACAAACGGAGCATTACAAGAATGGTTCGGCTGATGGCGAAACGATCACCAAAACCCGCGAAACTGCAGACCTCAACGTACAGCTTCTTTCGTCATAACTTGTGATGTCGTGTATACTTCAATATTTTGTCACTTCGTGTTTGCGGTTAGTCCACTTTAACCCTAATAAAGTCAGAACGCTTCTTAACCCAATCCAATCAAAATCAATGTGCTTCAGAGGCACATATGAGCCATATTTTTAATTCATTTCATATAATAAAAGTTTGTAAGTAATAAGAAACTATATATATATTTATTAATATCAATGCAAAATTTAGGAATCTGTGTACTTACATAGCTACATACCTATAAAAATAGGCGAAGTTAAAACAGTTCACTCCCTTTTTAACTGCCATAAGACAACGGAGACGGTTGATTTCTTTTTTATGAGAAAGGTTGGGAAGAGGGGATGTGCGAATAATCAATTAAAAATACGTTCCCACGAATAATGGATAGATTGAAACCTCATAAAGGGTATGAAAACCTCGTTATTTTATTGGACGTGGCACAGCCACTAGTGGAAAAAACACTCTTACGGCTGAACCGCTGCACCGGTTTTGATGAAATTCCTATAAGCATTATGTGAAGAGTGTTCAAAATTGAGGCATGTCTTTTAATTTGCCATAATGCTTCGTACAGGTATTAGATTATATTGATGTTTTTTCGAGTATGATGTAATTGGATTTCGGTTAGATTAAAATTATTTCATTATGGTGAAAGTTTTTCAGAAGTTGAAAGAAAATTTCGTTCGAAATACGGTTTATATACAATATCATTTATCCTCGATCAATCTGAAAAAACTGGTTCCGTTCAAGATCAGAAAAGTAAAATTTATCATCGTAGTGTTGGCTCAAGCGAAAATATTGCAGCTGAGGAGCTTGAATAGTAAAGTTTATGCTGATGATCCTCAAACACTTAAAAAGTGCTTTGTGCCCCAAATTATGTAATAAACACTACTTTTTCGTTGAAATTCTGACAAAAACTGATGCATGAAAACAAATTTTATTTGAATGGTTACAAACTTAGCAAAGGGCTTCTAATTCAGAATAGAAGGCAGAAATTATTATCAGAGTTTTTAAAATTTTTGTACTCGTAGTCTCATATGTGCCTCAGAGGCACATTTTGAGTGGATTAGGTACACATTTAAATTTCTTAAAATGCAAAGCAATGCAAAGTTTACATAAAAATAAGAAAAAGTGTTTTATGTACAAAAATAGTTAGGAAACAAAGTCAAATAGTTTCATTAATAATCTTGTTCATTTAAAAAATAACAGCTCTTCAAAGTCAAAAATGTGTAAATAGGGTTAATATTTTCCTTTGATTGAATAGTTTTCTGCTTATGAATTTTCAATACAAATAATGCAAAATTATTCTCGATTAAGACAGTGCCATCTATAACCAAACACCTAGAATTTCCAAAATAAATTATGTATTTTTTTTGAGAAAAATTAGCATCTTTTGAAATATTAAATAAAAATGGCCGACCGAAATGATTTATGATAAAGACCAATTTTCGGTTTTATTCAATAACTCTCGACTATTTTCACACTCTTCAATATTTTTTCATATTTTTTGTATCTCTCTTTGAATTCCATAATCGCATTTAATATTGAACATGGGATTAAAATGTTGAGTGACGTTTTCTTCAGATTTTTAAATATAGCAAAATACGACTAAAGTTCTTTATAAGCAATTAGTTAAATAGATATGAAAAAGTTGATTTTATAGGAATTTGCGATCGACTATCTGAAATCTATTTCATCCCCATGGCTATGCCAAAGATCTATTCAAACAGAAGCCTTTGTTTAGAAAGTTACCTATGCATGATATCATTTTGCAATATCCTCGTTCGTTTTTTCGCAGTGTATTTATTTCCAGATTTATTCTTCAGCAACTTTCAATAAATATTTATCATTTCACTTGGAACTGGACACAAGTAATCATCATTCTCACAACTCGTTCTTTAAGGCAACAATTTAAGTGTTCGTTCAATTCGGAAGTTGACATTTTGGCAACGTAATCCAAAACGAGTTTCTGGAGAGAACCAAAAGAAACAGCAGGGTACCAGCATCAACTGTTCGACCTGTGCCAAAGTCACTACTACGGTTACGTATATGAAATTAAAAGATGCCTGGTTTTTCGTAGAGAAGCAGACCCTCTGAACGCGTGCAATAATGGCAGTGACCGGGGTATAAAAAAGGAGGTTTGCTTCCGATTCGTGTAAAGTTTTAAAGTTTCACCAGTTCAACTTCCACTTCAAAAGCAAAGTGAAAATGACAAATTTCGTTTTTATCACTGTGCGGAGTGGCGAAGTGGTCTCGAAGCGGCTTAAAGTGGGCAGTGCGTATGCCCACTTATAGAAATAAGTTTCTACACAGAAATGATGCAATTTCGAACAAGTCAAGTGGAAGCATTACATCGAATGTCGAATTATGAGCTACACAAGCTCTCCACGTCTTTTGCATCTTGCTCCCAGTGAGTGCTGCGTCTGCAAGGATTGAGTTGCTGGGCTGGTTCATGAAAACTTGAAATGAGTTGATTGTGTTGGTGATTGTTTTGTTGTTATTCTCACTGTTGTTGTAACTATAATTGCTGTGGTTGTTGTTGTTGCTTCTGCCGTTCGTGGTAAATCAATGGCCATTTGGTGAATTTTGTTTTGATTGTTGAATTTATTTTGGGAAAGGAAAATGCGAAAATGCGAAATGTGTAAAGTTTAGTGAAAATTGTTATTTTATTTAAAGTTGAGGCCATAAAGTGGCGCCAAAAATGAAAATTGTTTGATTACACTGCTATACGTTGGTACATTTTTGTCTGTGTGAGTGATAATAAAGGACATTGTGTTACTGCTGCTGTGTAATTTAATATAGGGGTCAATTTTAAACCTAAAAAAAATGTTAAAAGTAAACTTTATAACAAAGTGGTTTCACATTTTATGTTTTTCATTCGATATGGGGTCGTGACTTTGCTTGACAATATAAAAATTCAAAATAAAAAAAAACGACAGTAATTTATGCTCACAAACAAACAATGTATTACCTCTATTACATTTACTGTACTTTGAAATTGGTATCTACTTAATTTAGTTGTATATGGCTTAATGCATAAAAGGCAGCACAGAAAAAAAAGAAAATATAAAATATTCTATTGTCTACATAACACAAAAATTAATGTTTTAGTTAATATTTTCAATAGCATCGCCGATTATCAAAGTAATGGGTAGTGAGAATTTCGATTGCTAAATTCGTGAACTAAATTTCTGAATAATTCACCGATAAGCAATCTATTCAGTTTGATTACTGTGCACGTAACATATCAAAAAAGCTATTAAAAAAAAGCTATTAAAAAAAAGTCCAGAAGAAAATGTTTCAGAATTTTCTAAATAGAAACAATTCATGCCAATTTTGTATCTTCGACTACTGAATTATCTGGTGAAAACTTGTCTTGGAAATAGAATTTTTGGGTAGTTTTTCGAAGTAGTATTTAAGGCACAAAATGATTGAACACCCCCGGTTTTGGTATTTAAGTCATTTGCATCGTATAATGATAGATATGATATCTCAAAGACTTTTTTTCTGTGCGACATGTAACGTCTACCTGTCTAATGCCGTCCGAATTTTGTCCGGACTTTACTTTGTATAAAATTTGATTATATTCAGTTGCAAGACAGATAATGTGATGGAAATCCTTAGCATCTAAAGGAAGTGCCATATCCAGATGTCCAATCTCACCATTTTTTTCCAGTGCGTGCATACACAATATGTCCTTGAAAAGGCCGGACAGGATAATTCATCATGACGCCATATTATGTCTAAACCTCATGTCAGTCGATCTACTAGTTTCAGGGATGTGACGTTATCACTGTTGTCCTGCGACTATTTCCCGTTTTCCAAAATATGAAATTCACGATGAAAGGACCGATATATGATGATATTGACACCATTAAAGTGGCTAGCTGTGTCAAGGGTTGGCAGGAGGAGTACATTTTGAGTAAACGTCACGGTTTTTGTTAAAATAAACAGACATTTTGGATTTCAATTTCGTGTGGTTGCTTAAGTGAGATACTTTGTACGCCACCTTTTGGATATAGCTTCAAGAATCTCTAGAATCTAAGTTTTAAAAAATTCTTTCATCCTGCCTTGCAAGTTATACTCGTATGGTGTTTACGACTGATAGTTTGGACTGTCTGATGGCTTATAGTCAGAAAGAATAATTTTTCTTTATAAAGAAGGTTGAATGCCTTATACTGCACTATCTGAGAGCTTTTGTTGTGAAGAATTATGTCTATGTTCTGAAAGGATCATAGGTTTATTAAAAAATGCATGTTCCAATGATGAATGGTTTGGTCTGGAGGGTATTTTTATAGATGAGAACTTTTTTATTGTGACAATTATGGTTTGATGCTGTTTGCGGTTCGGATCACTTCGCAATGCCCACATAAGATTCTCCGAGTATCCTAAAAAAGCAAATGCTTTCTTCATATTTGAACAAATTATCTCATTGATATGGAGTGACCAGGAACAATCCTGCTGTGCATTAAGTCCTTATTCCAAATAAATAGAAAAAGTTGGCGGAGAGCGCGTGTGAAAGAGAAAAAAATTTGGTCAAAAGCCAAACAATTAGCACGGAAACAATGAACCAATATTGGTTGATGGAGCTAAAATGGATTATTACACAAACATAAATTATGTATGTTGTTGCTATCACAACAACAAAAACATCACACAATGACAGCTGAAGCAGGAGCAGCATACGATACGCTACGGTACGATACGATGTCGTCCAGTAGAGCACAGCGCCATCGCTATGAATTTTTTGCTCACTGAGGAGCTACCGGAAGTTGAGTCGATTATTTGTTGTTATTTTTGTTTTTGCTATTGTTTTTGTTGTGGCATTCAATGTCATAAAATTCGTGCAGTGCACGGTTTTTACTTTTTTTGCGCTCCTACTGTTGCTGCTGCGTCCATTGATTCCGTTACGGTTGAGTGCCCCATTCAATTTTTTTTTAGTTTTGGTGTGTTCAAGTGCAAGTGTGTGAGTGAGTGCGCGCACTCAATTCAATTCCACTCCACATATTTTGCACCATATTTTTATATGCTATAAAAATATAAAAATTGTGCGGCGTGCACTTGAAACACTTCCGGTGGCCACGCTGCACTTCCGTGCATCGTGGTCAAGCAGAGCTTTTGTGCGTTGCATTGTCTTTGCTATCTGTGCGTTTGCACACACAGTGATGGCGAAATTATTAAGCAGTTTTGCTATCATGGAATTTATTTTAAGACTAAACCTATGCGCAGTTAGTGAACATTTTTGATAGAAAACACTTGTGTGCTTAAGCTTATTCTGCATATTACGAACTATATTTTGTCTTCGTTACTTTATTGAGCATAACTGCATAAAACCGATAAAGTTCAGATAGATATATATGTTCTTCGACTATAACAAATACATCTATGTGATGGAATCTTTGAAATGTGAGCTTATCCTGCTAAAGCAAAATTCTCTGCAATAATGTCGTGTAGCCTCATATTGATGACTTTTAGGTTTTGTCACAATATATCCACTCGGATTGATTTCAAAAATCTTCTCTTTTCATAGATCGCATCAAAAGAGGTATTTTTATATCATATTATCTTCCGTTTTCGTCTTCCGTTTACATGTCATGCATACAAAGGCTAAATTTGAAATTTTAGTGAAAAATTCAAAATCGGTCATGCTTAAAACATCTATATTCTCAATTTTGCTTGGACATAACAACGACAATTCTACAGATGTCCGGAACTTATTTTTTGCTAAGAACAGAAATATTTCCTTCCGGAATGTTTGAATTAACATTTGAGGAAAGAAAAAGCTCAAAAATTTTTTGAATAAGAAATCGCTTATCTCTCCATACGAATTTCATCTTCAGGGCCTCAAATCTCTTCTCTCGCAGAATATTTTAGAAGTTTATTACCCTCGCCAAACTCTAGATTCTTATTAAAAATATCCAGACGTTCTTCGCTTATTATTAGGAACTAAAGACATGATGTAATATGAGGTTCCCTTCCCTTACTGCTGACCAGTTTTCTACAGTACAGGTAGGGTTTTGTAATTGAGTGCCTTTTGCCTTTTAGGAATATCTTTAATGCATTTGCCAACGAAACTTTGGAAAGCTGCTTCGTTTCGTGTTAACTTTCTATTGCATTACAGAGGATCTTTGTCCTCTTTTAAGTTATCCCTTAAGAGTCGTTAGAAAATTCGAAGATTTTCTCGCGGCTTCGTTACAGAGTCATATTTTCAATGCCATGCATCTAGTGGCTCTCTCTTGAACTTCCTGGTGTATTTGATATTGTTTTCTGCGTATCTCACATTCACATTCCCTGGAAATTTTGTCAAGAATAAACAGCGCTAGGGAGAACTGAACACGCTAGGAGATCGCTTTAAATAAGAGCGTTTATAAAGATCCGACCAACGAATTATTATAAAAAGTAAGTTTTTATTCATTTAATTTTCTTTTGCTGTATTCTTTTGGGTTGTGCCTTATTAGATATTGCATCTTAAACGCATTGCTTACTCCATTATATTTTATGTTTAATTGCAATAGTAATGAAGCCATTTCGCCAATTTTTTGTCCCGAATCAATGATAGTTTGATTTGGTGTTATTAAATCGCCACTTCTGTAGGAACTTACACATGTGTGGGTTTGTTCAATTGTGCGAAATGCGTTTTTTTATAAAATATAATGGAAACGTTGATTTTTTCCGATGTAATTCTTTTGGGATTTGTGATTGCGCTTTTGAAAAAGTGATTGCGGCTAACACAGACACGTACTGACGCACACAAACGAACATACTCTTAACCACGTAGTAGACTGGCGGCTCAATGCATCGAGAACTTTATTTTCAATTGCCGTCAATTTGTATGTTTCCAAGTTGATTCTTTGTTTTGTTTTAATATTTTTTGTGTGGCAATTTCAGCTTTCCACTCTCATTGGCTTTGGCCACATTTTTGCAGCATCAATTCATTCATTTGATTTTCACAGATAATTTTTGCACTTCATTGCAGATTTCACCTGCATTGTCACGACTTTATTATTATTTATCACAATGAGTTTTATTTCTTTTCATTGCGTTACGCTTCACTTTTTATTTTCTATTTTGTCATTTTTCGCACTCACAATAAACGGAAATGAATTATGTTTCCAAGCATGTGTGTGTGTGTGTGAGTGCCGCTGAGTGCATTTTTGACTTCATTGTGTTCGTGCTGCAGACAAATAAATCAACTGCGGTGACTTTATTGTTTGTTAATATGAATTGTTGTAAATTTATACTGTGATCGCAGCGATAAATAAAATATTGTATTTTATTTATAAATTTTCATAAATTTCGCGCTCTGCCTCATGCGTTTGGTCGTTCTTTGTCCTTTCAACGCTCGCTCATTGCCAGTTGTTGATGTAGCTCAAAGTTACCAAATAAATCAGTAACTTTTTGTTGAGCAGCATTGACATCACCAATATAAAAAGTTGACAGTTTTAGTCTTAACGCATTTATAAATCTAATTTTACTGCTTGAGCCTTACAAATAGAAACCTTATTTAAATTTGCTTTCAACCCCAATTGAACACATCGTATAAAGCAAAGCCACCTGTCAACAGTCTGTTTTCTTTTCTTTTATAAAAAATCCAATAAAATGCATAAAGCAAACGATCAACGTAGCATTTCCATGAAACACGTTGGTTCACTTGAAAACTCTTACTTACTGACGCCAGCAGAGAAATAAAATTCAATTTTAAATTTAAAAAACGTTCGCTCGCACACACACACCAGCGAAATGCCTTTCGTTTTGGTGTCTTTTGAGAGCAACAACGGAAGCAATACAAAGCGACACGTTTAACGGATACAAGCACACAAAGTTGCTTCCGTTTTGTGTTATGCTCACACACACATGCACACACAAACACAAATACGCTGGGAGTCCTTTTATTTTGTCAACTCTATTGAATTGCGATAAAATCGCGTTTTTTGTTTTTGTTTTTGCTATTGTTATTGTTGTCGTTGTTTTGTTTTCTTCAAAATTGTTGCCGCTTTTATTATCATTTTTGTCTACAAAAACAACGACGACGACGACACCAACTAGCATCCTTTTGCGGATTCTCAACACTTGGCAACAAATCTTCTAAATATAACTGTTGTTGCGTGCGCGTTTGCTATACTCACAGAAATACATACACATGCTTAGGAAAACACAGTGATACCAATTTTAATCTATGACTTCCTTCAGTTTATCCCCGTTGTTGCATATGATTGGGCTTAGCTATTGAAAATGAATAATTATTTTTTCTTTTGTTTTTGAAAAATATCGCAACTTTTTTACTCCTGTCGAGATATGTAATGAAAAAAGAAGCAGAAAAAACGTTTTATCAGTATCAATTGCAATAATGTTACGTACACGCCCCAATTAACCTGCTTAAATATGTGAACAAAAATTCATAAAAAAAACAATTTAATGTCCACAGCTACTCACGGAAGCGTTAAATAGCTGCACTTATTATCAGCTTACACACACATGCACTCATACAGTGGCAAATTGAAATTTCCGATTTTTCGTGTAGGTTTACAATTTAATCGCCTTAATTACGCGTATCTCATTAAAATGCCTAATTGATGATTTTTATGTGCGTCCGGCAGTGTCAGCACCATATGCTTTTTTCATCTTCCATGCATTTAAATAATCGTTAATGTGAAAAGGTAATGAATTTGCATTATAGTAAGTCCAATAAAATTCACAATCAGTCGCGGCCAAGACCAACCGTCTTAGTCGCGGAACGCTAAGATTGGAAATGGAAGTGTCAAGCATTGAATGAATAAAATCAGATTTCAAGTGCTAATTGGAAAGTTGGAAGTAGTTAACATTACTGCAAGGAAATTACGCGACATCACGCATGATACAAAAATTAATAAACCATCGTAGAAGAATATATTTTTATATGACGTATATATCAACCAATTTCCTGCAGATTATGTATCTGTTAGTCGCATGCTATAATCGACTGTTGATGTACTTTTTCTGAGTTTTTTTTCAATTTATTGAGATCATGATCTCACTAACACTTCATCTTAAAAAAATCCAGGTTAGGTCTAATAGCAACTTTTGTGGTGTTTATCTTCTAGGAGGCAGGTAAGTCCATGTTTGATTAAATATTTGACACAAAAATTCGAGTGCCATTGTAAGCAAACGTTTTTGTCAAATAGTTCTTGAGCAAAATGCTATCAAATAATTTTTTAGTTAACCCTCTAATGCACACATAATGTTTTAGCTCATAATTTGTGTGGAAGGTAATTCGGATGTGTCAAACATGAATATAAAATCGGATTTTGATTTCGGTGAAGTAAACGTTTATATAGGTAAAAATGGACGGTTGTCAGAAAATGGATGCCACTTGAATCAAATTATATCTCATTGCGTAGATTTATTCACTATTGACGAGGTAATGCATTTAGCTACTCACCAGTGAAATTGTGGACTTGATCAAACAAGAAATATCACTATTTAATTCTAATCGAAAAATAAGGCTTCGCAAAAATTATTAATTTCGTTTTTTTCGATGAATTTTCACTTTGAACTGACGTAACTGTCAAACGAAAAATAATACACTACCACAAGAGTTGGGACCCTTACTTGGGATCGTACTGAGCTAACACTAGAAAACAAAACTAGGTGTGCTAGTCTTTCCGATTCAGCTATAGCCCGCCAAAAGGTAATGGTATGCACTAGAGCAGTGGTTCTTAACCTTTTTAGCTACCGGCACCCCTAAAATTTTCAAACAATATTCTCGCACCCCTTATTAGAAATTATTGAGTTATATAAATTAAAAAACAAACATTATGCAAAACATATTTTTTATTAATTTTATGTGCGTAACAAATTTTTTATAAATTTTAATTGTTAGCTGAAATAATCAATTATAAATTATCAAAGTTTTTATTAATGGCTTTTTTGTTGTTGCTTTTCCTCAATTATTTTTGAAAACCGGGGGATCTTTTTTGAAATAGCTACACGCATATCATTACTAGCATTAAGTCTATTTCTAGCTTTTGTTTTTATATGCACAAGTGACGAGAATCCCATCTCACACAAATATGTTGTGGCAAATGGAACAAGATGCTGAAGCGCTATTTTAGCTAATCGTGGATATGACATTACTTGAGCACACCAGAAATTTTCCAAATTCTCTGCTTCAAATTCCATTTGATTATGTCCATTTGTCCGTAGTTCAACAAGGTCATCTTTCAATAAATTACTGTCATCCATTGAGTCCAGATTATAAATAAATGGATCTAATATCCATTTTTCTGATATATCTATATCTCCAGTAGCAAAATATCCCTCAAAAGATTCGCTCAACTTTTGCAAATGATCTTTAATTTCGGTGGTAATATTGTTTCTTTCATCATCTGAAACAAGAACTTCTTCAAGCAAAGAGAAGTTAGCATAATTTATCTTGTCAACACGGTTAATCCAAATTGAAAGTTTTCGACTAAACGCAGTCAACTTCTCTTTCGCTGTTATAGTGTTCACTCCAAATCCTTGGATTGAAATATTTAATTCATTAAGGTGCGTGAATATGTCTGCCAAATACGCTAGCTGAATTATAGCATCTCTATTGCTGAATTCATCAGCTAAACTACTGCCTTGATTATTAAGAAACTGCATTATTTCACTTCGCAATTCGTACACACGATTTAGCATACGTCCACGCGATAGCCATCTTACTTCTGTGTGAAATAAAAGGACAGTATGCTCGGCACCAAGTTCTTCGCATAAAGCACGGAAGAGACGATGATTTAAAGCTCGACCTCTGATAAAATTTACAACTTTGACTGAAGTGATTAATGTTTTCTTTAATTTTTCAGGCAATGTCTTTGTAGCTAGCGCATGTCTATGTAAAATACAATGGGTAATTGTAACGTGAGGCACTTCCTTTTTTACATACGCTACAAATCCAGAATTTTTGCCTAACATGGAAGGAGCTCCATCAGTACAAATTGATCCTATTTTGTTCATCGGTATCTCATATTGTAATAAAAAGTCTTTGACTTTATTAAATATATCAATTCCTTTTGTAGTCAATTCTAATGGTTCACAAAACAAAAATTCTTCAACAATTTCTTTTTCTTTTACATATCGTACAAACACCATCAGCTGAGAACAATTTTCAACATCTGTAGATTCATCCAATTGAATACCCACTGGGACATTACTAGCTTTAATATCTTCAATTACTTGTTGTAAGATGTCTTTACTTATATCAGAAATTCTAGTACGGATTACGTCATTTGACAAAGGAATTTGTTGAAGCTTTTGTTGTGCTTCAGTACCCAACACTATTTTAGCCATTTCTAATGCACAAGGCTTTACAAGTTCTTCAGCTATTGTATGTGGTTTCTTCTTCTTGGCACAGATATATGCAACTTGATAAGACGCTTGCAACAGCGGCTTTTCGTGTGATATAAATCCAAAAGTTGTGATAGTTCCACTTTTATCAAATCGAACTCGTTTAGATTTCAAACTTTCAAAATCATAGCCAGCATCTACACCACCATGCTGTTTGGTAAAATGCTCATTTAGTTTCGACGGCTTGAGATTGGCGTTTGAAAATTTATTGCAGCACAGAATACATTGTGGTCGCTGCGTTCCATCCTTCTCCGTTGTAAATGTAAAACCATAACGAACATAATCGTCATTCCAACATCGTTTCTTTGACATGGCGTAAACTAAATTAAATTTTTTAATAAAACACTAAAAAAATATTAAACTTCTATCTATTATTGCTATATTTTAGCTTACCTTTTGAATTTGACTTTAATGTACCAAATTAGAATCTAATAATTAGAATATAAATATTCAACTAAACTTGTAAAATTAACTTGTATTAATTATTTTATTATTAATATTTAACTTTTAATATTCAACACAAAAATTCAAACTTGTAATAGTCGACACTAAAATTCAATTATTTTTAAATTTTTATTCAATGTAATGTGCGCATCAACAGTATTTATATTTCTAAGAATAATCGTAACAATCAACTGAAATTTCGAGGAAATATAAAAATTACTATAGAAACTAGAAACGCATTTGAATTTTTGTAATTGTAGAAAAAATACAAAAATTAATTTGTCTCGATGGTTTATAATTTACAAACATATTTAAAAAATGTTTAGGGAATAAAAAATTTACTAACCAAAATGAATTTTTAAGATTAGTTTTTTATTTTGCTAGCTACACGTGAATTTGTAAAATTACAATTTCGCACCCCAAAATATTCAAGCTCGCACCCCTAAGGGGTGCGTGCACCACCGGTTAAGAACCACTGCACTAGAGGGTTAAGTATCTTAGCCACTGAAATATAGTCTTCAAATTAATTCAATCATCAAATTATGAACCATGCTCAGTTTCTTAGATATGGAGTTTTCATGTTGATAGTTTTGCCCATTTTGCCCCTCTCTGCTCCAATGAAATTAATCTTTAGAAAAAAGCAAAAAGGGGTGAGGAATGTGATAGCTTTTGATATATTATTCTAAGCCTCAACTCTTAAAGACTTAAAAGCTCTGTTCACTGAATAACATTCGAACTCAATTGAATCCTCAATTTTCGGTTGTTAGCCAATCGAAAGCTCATCAGCATTAAGTACGAGACTTCTCGAAGCCTATCGAAATCGAATTTAAATAAGACCCATCACCTTCGGTGTAAGGTCTTTCTCATTCCACAAACGAGCTCCTAAAATTGACAAATTTGGTGGCGTCTAGTCAAATTTTGGATTTATATAGTTTTTTTTATGCTTCTAAGACCATTAGGTAAATTCATGACTTGTCTGTTTAATCAAATGGACACAAAAATTATTAGAAACGTAAATAAAATTAAATAAAAAAAGTTTTCATAAAAATGTACTTTTATCTATTATTTTATTTGATACTTCTGGTATCGATATGTGTTAGGTCCACTTCGTGCTGCAACTCCCAAGGTCATTATCTTATGAAACGGCTCTTCACTTTACGATTTCTATTAAAGTACAATTTGCAATGTCGAATATCGCGACTGTTTCAGAACTTTGCCTCCGAATGAAAGTTTTGAAAATTAAATGGTTTATGTACGAAAAGATAAAGAGGGTGCATTATTCTGAACTTAGAGAATTGTTATACTTTCTAGAGCCGCCTCTGATAGCCAATATCTTGGAATTAAAAACTTACTTTAATTCGACCAAAAAAACCCTCTATTCTTATCACTCCACAATTGCAGCATTATAAGATGTTATTGAGCAGTATCTTTACTATTTCACCCTCTCATACCGAAAGTACCAATAAAAAATTACATGTACCTAGCAAAAAGAAAAATGGAGCAAAAAACAAAAACAACGAAATGCAAAACAAACAACGTCAACAAGGTAAACAGTCAAACATTCTCACAAAATCCGTCAAATGGAGTTGATGAAGTTCCTAACTTAATTATAAACTGTTGGCAACCACAAATAAGTCGTAGCTCGCAAATGTTTTTATTTTGCATCAAAGGGTAAAAGGGAGATCTCAACAGGAATTAAAAGTTTTCTTTTACTTTTTGACAGAAATTGAATTAACGTTTGATAGATAAGCTAATGTTGTACTTGGAATGAGCACAGGATACCACCACTAACGACAGAGCCTTGAGTAGCTCATTAGAATTTTCGTAGCGCCGCATTTGCTGCTCCTGCCACTGTTTACCTTTGTAAATTTAAATGCAAATTAAAAATGCAAAAATGCCAAGTCTCAACCGGGAATCTTTTAAGAAGTTCGCAATGCGCAAAGTGCAAAAGGAAGTACGTTAAGGCGATGCGTATTTTTTCTTAAGACTTAAGGTAAACAGAAAGTCAGCGAACTCAATTAAAATCTTGTCTTAAGACCGCCGCTAAGAAAGAAATCAAAGGCAACCAACATCTTGTATTTTATGAATTTTTAAAGACGCTATGCAACTTTATTTGAACAGTTCCAATGAAAACATATTTTCGCTTTAAGCTATTTAAAGAATACTTAATCTTCTAGAAAATTTGCTATCTTTTATAACTTGATAAAGCATGACATTTCCATATGACTGTGTAGCTTTGTGCAAAAAACAAAAGCTAAATTAATTTTTTGGTTCCCTAGTCTCTATGGGCATATGTTAAGATATGAGAAAAACTGAAGTTCAAGTCTGTTTCCGCAAACATGTGACCTTGCAGCAACTTGCCATTGTAGCAATTAAAAAAACCAAATCCTTTTTCTTGAACGTCAACATAAGAAAAAGTAGACGCGCAGGCATAACTTGGCTGGTGCAATAAAAGAGCAGCAGTTGGCGACAACGTTGGCTGACTGACTGCCTGGCGAAATCAAGCTCACTGAGTGTACTCGCAGACATTTGTTGATTTTGACTTAAAAATTAAATTAAAATGCAAATTAGTTGTGTGTTGGCTGGTGCTGTTGTTGGCAGGATTCCTTAAGGTTGAAGTTGCTTGTAAAGGAAAAAATTAAAACGAGTTTCCTTCGTTAAGGAAGTGAACATTTTTTCATTATTACCACATGTACTAGGTGGCATCACGATTTCAGCTATGCATTATGTATCTGATATGTAGTGGGAGTATTCCTATAGCGCTGTTCTAAATGAATACTAAAAGACTAAGAAATTTAGCGGAGTCACACAACCGGCTTCAAAAAGGATACAGCATTTTAAGAACAACAGAAACATCTTTGCCACATGGGGACCTTGTAAACATTTTAAAGTGGCTTCTTCTTGCTCCTAGGGATCTGTTGGAGTTTCTCTCATGCGCTAGATTGAAACCAATCGCTAAAGTAAAGTGGATGGATATGCATCATGTGACACTTATCATCTTTGACCAATAACTCTCACCGTTTCAGGAGGAACAGGTAGTGGACTCTAAGAATAATTATTTTGAGATAATACATTACCAGAGGGATGACAAATGCAATCGCTTCGCCTACCAGTTAACATGAAAGTTTTTGGCCAGTCAGCTTTAAGTTCCTCTATCACCTGATATATTGCCGCTTAGGGAAATTTTATGGAGATATTTTAGAATTTCGAAGCCACTATCACTGTTTTTATTTCTGACCGCAGATTGGCCAACAATACCTCAATTTACAGTCATCATTTCGGGTCAGCTGAAAATTTCTTACTTTTAAGTGCGCTAATCCTTTCAACTCCTGAGGTAATGAAAATATTTTTAGTATCACTAGCGCACTATTCACATCATCCTTCAGCTGGTTCTGTACTCTCGCTGGCTTACCTATGTTTTTATTTACACTCGGATTTTTTACTCACTTTTCCATTACTTACTGCGTGTGTTTTTTTCTATGTTGGCGTTGTGAATTTCTAAACTTTTTTTCCCACTGTCTGGAAAGGACTTATGCAGAAGATGAATGTTTTAAGTTGAAGTTGTTGTTGCTTTTGTTGTTATAAATTATGCAAAGAAGTCGCTTAAGGTTGTTGTAACCTTAATTTAATCTTGTAATCTGTTTTGTGGCAAGTGTAATAAATAATTCACAAGTTTCAGGGCTGAAGACTCGTCGAGTTGCAAGAGATTGTAGTCATAAATTTTTATACAAAATGAGCTGCTGAAACATTGCTAGCGAAAATAAATGAGAGAAAGGAAAAAAACAAAACATTCTATAAAAAGAACACTATATTATGAACTTTTTGTTTTTTCGCGACCACAGGGACAAAATGTAAGCGAACGCACAAGTCTACCTGACAAAAGAATTTCACACCATCCGTGCATCCCAAAATACTCGCAGACAAAGAGTGAATTTTTTTAAAATTAATTGCTTACAAGTGCGTTAATCATCAATCATTCGCGTTGTTCTCAATTGCATGTGACAAAAGCGATTGCTTGAAATTGCAACGCAGAGATGTCTACTGCAATTAGAAAGTATAGACATTTTTTTTAAAAATGAGGCATGTTTTATCTACAATATGAAATTTGATTTTTTCAAAACGTCCATCATTTTGATTTTTTTAAAAACTTTTTCGACTTTTCTGCATTGTTCTTCTGAATTATGTAAATTTACAAACCGATTCGATGCAATTTGAATGCAAATAGGACATTTGAATTTATTAGATCAAAAATATTGCAATGCACAATAGGAGCAACACATAAAAACTTTAATTTCTGATCCATTCATTCGGGTATTTATTTGATAGGGATTTGGTCAGGCTTTTTGTTTGACAAGACTGGACAACTTTCCGTTAGACTGGTTCAGCTTTTTTGCCATCTATAAGTACAAAATTTAGCCCTCGCTTAACACTATTAAGTCCTAAGGATCTGATACTATTATTGAATACATCGAATCAATAAAACCATCTAATCATGGCAGAATTATACTCCTTAAAAAGCTTCACTGCACTGTTATCGCATACTATTAATTGGAAATGCTTTTATATAAACTGGATACTGCTTGATGTCATTAAAGTATAGTGTAAAATATCTGATAATATAATTATTACGTTATATATTATTTTGGTCCGACTACAGTACAGTTCAGCACAATATTGAAACCGTTATTGTTCTTTGTGTCATGGACTGGAGTGCGGCCGATGCGAAAACCGGGCGTATTTTTTCTAATCTTCTGTCTAAAATCAGTTTTTTAATCAAAACAAGATCGTTCTTCGAAATGCGCCGTTTTCGCGTCTTTTGAAAAAATTCCATCGCATTCGCTTCGATATACGCACTTGGCCAACGCAGTACACTACCACTGAAGTTTGATGATAAATTTTTATCAGAGTAGGAGAAGCGATTTCAAGGCATTATATTAGAAACATTTGATCTGCATTCGGAAACATTTTTGCACAAAGGTTGAATGATCCAATTTCTTAAAATGTATTCCACCCACGTTTATGAAAATGTTCTCGTTAGCCAATTGAGTGCAGTGAAAGAATAATTGAATCAAAATAAATCAAAACCAATTACTGATATAGTACAGAGTTTAGAAAAAATGCCAATGGTTTTCTCACTAATAATACAATAAATGTATATTGTTTTGACCCTGTCAGTGAAGACCTCATCCAACGAAAAACTTTTATCGACCTTAAAGAGAGTGAGGCCAGTTGTACAAAAATACGGATCTTCGTACTGGGGTATGATCGTTTTAGTCACCTCATGCTGATGGCTGTGGAACCAAAGTTTGTAAAAAAGTTTAACATGGAAGATCTCGTTAAGGAGTTTGCCCTCAAGTGTCGACGTCGCTATCAACTGAAAAAAATCCAACATATATATTTCCTGGTAATGGATTAAAAATGGCAGTAGATATAACTTATGGTTTTATTAAATCTTATCTTTTGCGAAAAAAGTTTTATTGTGTCATTTTAATTCTCGTCCTATCCGCCTGAAAATTTTGATGAAATGACGCAACTGAATAAGTCTATTTTCCATTAACTCTCATGAACCTCAATAACAGAGTGCGACAAAAGAAAGGTTTTGTTTTTTTTTATCCAAAACTCTCTACGATATTTAATATCACTGGACCCATTTAACACCAAGACATTTCGCTAATTTCGAACAAATAAGCAATTTTTTAAAATTAATGATCAAAATTCGTTAATGAACGTGGTTAAAAATTTCCCAAGCAGTAATGCTTTAGCTTCTTTAGCTTTCGATCCTTAGGACATATCTTCAATCATGAAATTACTTCGAACTTAAAAGTTATGGATAGCAAAAATTGTCTCACTTTAAGTGCCAAGTAGCTGTTCATGGGTTAAGATCTTATCTTTGTTTTGCCAAAAGATCAATCGTGAAACTTCTTATGGTTTTTCAGCTCACTAAGCTAGAATATATTTAACTAGATTTTTCAAGTTTAATATTAAATAAATCACTCACTTGACCTAAAATGGAAATGCCTTGGTGAGAGCCTTGTGCTGCCGGATACCATTGAGCAGTTTAAATTCATATGTTTGGTGTTGAACTATGAACCATGAACTATCAAAATCCCTCGTTTTAAAGCAACGAAAAAATCCCTCGCTCATTCCGTTAAAAGTAACTTTATGTAGAAAATGTTGTCACCTGTAATGTTAAGTCCTCATTCTAGTACTGTCAAATGAATTACTCCCTACAAGCGAGAACCACAATACTTTTACTCCGAGTATTACTCAGCGAAGGGTGACCCTACTGACGCCGTTAAGCACTTTGTTAATTATCAGTTATAGCTGTTCTTTCAATATTGATGAAACTGAGTCGACTTGAATTCAACCTTTAACCTCCCTGTTCACAAAATACAAAATCAATTAAATAAAAATTTGTACAGCCAACTAAAACTTAACTACGCTAAGCGCCGTTTAACAAAATCGTCACTTAACTTGAGACCATCTACCAAAAAAATGTAAAAAAAGAACTCAACCACGTGCAGCAACAAACACCTTGTGGCTATGCCAAAACTGCAATGGCGTCCATGATGGCGTTAATGGGCCAACTGGCGACAGCAACAATATCAAAGTAGAAGTATTACAACAATAATACAAGCGGAGACTAGAGAAACCACGGGACCGCTCCATGGACACAGTTCATAAATTTTAAAAATTATTACCCGTGACATGGTGCTGCTTCCCGTTCGGCTTACAATGGCTGAAGTCTGGTTTTTAGTATCGCTGCAGTAGGACACTGCATGCAGCACTGCTCATGGCGAGTGTTTTAATGTGAAGCACGACGAGTTACCTTTTGTGACAGGTAATAAAGGTTCTACTCGTGCCACATGGCGTAATTAATTGTAGACAGGAAGCATGCAAATGACAATGGACAACGGCAGGGATTGAGCTTGAATTTAATTTCCTGGAAATGTGCAAAATTTAAAGTCGCAAGTATTCGTGAAAACCAACGCATTCCAAGTAAGTGAACCTTATTGCCACGAAATGAGAAGAAAGACCAGAAAAATAATTTGAGTATTTTTATAAAAACCTTTTAACATTGATCCGCACACAAAGCAAACATAAGGAATAACGAAAGAAACGAAACCACAATCAACGACCATTTAATAGAAAACGTGTCCTGGAATAAAAATCACCGCTAAGAAAATGCATGAAAATATGCTGCTGATGCTGTCCAAAATCAAACACACACAAACGCACACGAACACTGCAAAGACATGTGTGCTAAAAGGACATCCATGCGTATGTGGTCCCTATGCATGCATAAAAATGTTCATAAAATATTTATATTCCAAGGTACACTCGCTAAAGCAACAAAACAAAGGGGAAAAAACGAAATCACCACCGGAAATTTTCGCAAAAATATTCTTCCTTATATTTACTTAATTCATAAGAAAAGTTTCGTCGTCAAACAGAAATTTCCATAAGAAATGCAAATCCCTTCTCACACCCAACCAAATTTACATTCTCTTCAAGAAAAGCACTTAAACAAAAAATTCCTATAAAATGTTCAACATGCGCGCTTGATTGAGCTCATCGAATCTCATCGTTTAATATTTGCAAAACACAAAAAAAAAAAATTAAATCGACGATTTTGATTTTACCTCTAATGAAATTCTTGAAAATCATATCCGTAAACTCTGCCGCGTCTTCGAAAATAGAACACCTTCAGGGCACAATTGGATTCTTTGAATCCAAGCAAACAGCGAAAGGACGAACAAATGAATTGCCTGACTGTCTGTCGCTCGGTGCAAAGTTGCTCCTTTTGTTTTCCACATCAATGGAATTATGCAACATTTTATAGTCACCTTCACCATTTGCCAATACCACCCCGGATATTTCATAGCTAATATCCTTGTGTTCTGATAATTTAATGTTGTTGCATACGCTTTTTTATGATATTTTAATGCGAAGTGGCTGACGACGATACAGCGACGATAGCTTTTGCCTTCTGAATGTATTGGCTTTATATTGGTTGCTCGGTTTCTTGGTTGGATGGATGGGTATACAGCTCAAAAGATGGGTTGATACCTTGTTTAGTTGAGTTTGAAATTAAACCGCATTGTTTTCTCTGCTTATGGCGCTGCTTACTTTGTTAAATATTGAACTTGCGTTTTATTTATTGCAAAATACGTTCTCGTTTTATCAAAACTCAGAAAATAAAAGCAACAACCCAAAGGCAAGAGATATTAATATCCACCATTGCTTGAGTGAATCGTCGTTGATGTTGCTTGTTCTATGGAAAATTATGCTCATAAGGATATTTATTTATATTATATCATTTTTGCTT
Organism: Meiosimyza decipiens; assembly: GCA_963680825.1. NCBI lineage: Eukaryota > Metazoa > Arthropoda > Insecta > Diptera > Lauxaniidae > Meiosimyza > Meiosimyza decipiens. Next base: position 98,649,048 of record OY804259.1, read on the forward strand.
TTGCGCAAATAAATTATATAAAATGTGTTCATTTTATGTTATGCTCTGCACCTTTTATGATGCGCGCTATAAAAACTCTAAATTATTTCGTGCTCAAAACTCTTGGGGAGCTGTTGATGAGTAACGTATATTCGGATAATTTGATATAAGATGTACATATATGTACAAAGTCGCTGACGAAATTTTGGCGAAATCGCGTATTTATATTAGAACATGGATTCTAAGACTCTAAGGTAGACACCAGAAAATGTTAAATTTAATTTTAAGGCGTCCCAACAGAATCGGATCTCTTCCGATGCATTTGGATTCAAAATTGTAAATGGCAAAAAGTCTGATGTTATTTTCAATGAAAGTGATTTGAATTTTTAATTGGATTACATCTATAATTTTATAAGGAATTTTTTAAAATTTGAATAGCGTGTATGGTCCAGATTACACTGATTAAACATACATACACATCAAAGAAAACTTTCAAGAGATTGTCATAAGTGCCCGCACAAGGAAACAATACCATATAATATATAGAAGTACATTCTGAAAGAAGCAGAGCCTTCAATTATCCACATGAGGACAGTTTTCCAATGCAATGTAATGAGCAAAGACATAGCATCCATTTCGTATCAAAGCGAAGGTCCGTCTGGCTCATCAAGTGCTATTTTCTATAATTTTTGTCCAAGATAGATGAAAACATCCGCATTTTGTTTTTTTTTGTTTCAAAAAATATATAACTTCAAATACTATGAGCAACAAAAACATCGCCAGAATCAAAAAAAATGTACTCCAAAGTCTTAGCATGAGCTTAAGAGAATCGGGTTAAGAGGTTAATATTTGATTAAAGCATGACATGAGTAAACGCGCGACTTTTGTCAAAAGGGATCAATTTTGTCCAAAATAGCATCGAATCCAGGAAACTGAGGCTAGACTGGCGAAAAAATGTGGGTTGACGAGTGCGAAATGGCACTTCGAAAAACGAGCCGAATCCCAAAATATTGCATTAGCTGAAAGAGCTAAAGGCTATTCCTCAATCAGCCCACGAGAAGTGTATGGAGGACTGGACTGTTTCGTTTTATTTAACATTTTCGGGTATTCTTTATAATGAGCTTAAATATGCGAAAATTCGTAATCAGTCCATATATTTACCATAGGAAAATGTTTCAAAATAGAATTCCACATGCTTATACCACGCAGTTGACCACACTTTCAGCTAATCCTTGTTCGAATACTTTTTGTAGTTAAATTTCCTACTAATAGCAGTAACTCTCCTAACCTAAAAAGCACGACATGTATTAATGCGTATGTATTTTCACATTATATTTCGTATATGTTAGTCACTATAGAAGGTAGGGATAATCGAACAAATAATAATTAATGCTCCATCGGCCCTTTCAGTAATGAACGCTTTATGTGAATCATCCAGTTAATTAGAAAATTACAATATTTTTTGACTTGAGCTTCATTGAAGCATCTACGGCACGCTTATATTCTCGCTGCTGAATAACATCATTCGACTTAACACACGGACGCTGTATCGTCAAAAAGTTGAAGATCCATTTCCTTTCATAAAATTAGTGTTGAGCCATCTGACGATATGAAATCTGAGTGAACATTTTTTTTTTTTGCGTTTCATTTGTGTTTGTCGCAATTTTGCCCTTAGACTTCAGTCACTTAAATCTGCTCCACAATCAGATAAAATTTTTTATACAAACAAGCTATGTGTAGCAAGCTTAGCAAGGATATTGGGAGTGGTCGACATGTTGGGGTGGCGGCTCAGACACTAGCAAAATCTTTGAAATGCTATTAAAAGAAATTATTCAACAAAAACAAGCAAATTTGTACAAAAAGTTGTCGTGACACCTGCCATACCTGTCATACATCTTGTAAAGCAATAGAGATCAAATTGTTTACTCAAAAAGTTTGATCCGTGCGAGCCAGGAATATCAAAATAATAATTAAGTTATTTAATCTTTCATAACCTGCACAGAGGGTTTATTCACTATAACATGCGGCTTGTTATGCATAAAATGGGGCGTGGCATATATAGAAAAGTATATCTATTAGCCATGTTCATCTGTCAATAGAAATCATAATTACGGGAAAGTCAAGCAACTTGAATAAAACTTGGCAATCAAGCCACACCTTCAAATTCTTATGATAGAAAATGGGCGAAATGTATAAAAAGCCACATTTGGCATTATGCTACTTTTGTATGGAGTGGGCATCTCGTTTAATAAAAACTTAAGGCTTAACGCCGTAAGATATTTAATTTTTGATGATGCAAAAGACAACAGCTTTACTTGATATTATTAAATTTAGACTTGCAAGCCACTTTATTTTCAGTCCACATTAAGCTTCAACAAGTTACAAATTTCACCACTTTCTGTGTTCTGCAACGCAATCTTTTAATTTCCAAACTTTTACCTTTCAAAGATTAAAACTTTGAACACATTCCCTCCTGCAGTCTTCTGACACCATTTTCATTAAATGCTACAGAGATACGAGTAAATACTTTGTGGCACTTGAAGCTTCAGAGAAAACCTTAACAGCCACTTAGCGACACACTTAAAAATCCGCCACTGAATTCATCCACTTAAGCAGAATTCCCTTTCAAGTGACGCACCGAAGAAGAACCGGAGAAATGAGGAAAGAGACGCAACGCAACCAACTTCTTTGCCAACTGTCGTTATGAATATTTCCTGGTTTAGATACCGAAATTCCAATGGTTATTACCTGCTGTTATGATTGTCATAATGTTGTTGGAGATAATGTTTTAATGTGTAGCACTTTTTTACGAGCTTTCTTCTGAAGTTGAGTAATGTAAAGTTTGAGGTTGCCAAGCTTCTTACGGACAGTGCAAATGTTGGGCGGCGAAGATGAAACGCAGGCAACAGGGCTCTTGTTTTTGTGTAGCAATTTGAAGTAATAAACAGGCAATTAGATTATTTGTTAGAAAAAAGGAAGGGGGGACAACAATAAAAAAGTCAACTTTTAATGGCGAATTCCTAATGCAGAATGAGTTGCAGACTCGAAAACATAACACGTTAATGTACTGGAAAATTGCAATGTCTTGTTGACCAAATAGAAAATCATTATTCAAAGTGAAGATGTCATAAACGTGATGATTTCAGTAAAATAAGACAAATGAAAATGTATATTTTGACGTTTGCCTTAGAATCAGCTCACATATCCTTGTGCAGAAATGCAAAGAACGCAAGAAAAACAAACAAGAACTTTCGGATCCTGTTCAAATTTAAAAGGATTTGAATGTCGTCATAGCACCTTAAACAGCAAAACATAACAACGACAAATTTCCCAAAGATTTTTACACCCACATGTATGTTCGTCCTTGCAGTTGTGTCTTTTAATGTTACCAGATTCGGAATTTTGCAGCTTTATCAACTTTGTCTTTATTTAGGGATGCAGTTTAATTGTACTAACCCAGATTTGGTAGCAGTAAGTAAGCGGCAGAGTTCATATACGGAAAAAAACTATTAAATATATTGAATATGCCATGCATCTAAATATTGTTATTGAAGTAAACATATATTTGTTGATATATATCGAATAGTGTTTCGTATGAACAAATATTTCTTAATCGCAATCATTCGCTTGTTGATATTTTTAAAATCACGTATTAAATACGACAATCATTTCGTTAGAACCATTCACTTGGTAAGATACAATGCATTAGTTAGCTACTAACATAACCTAAAGAAATATCGATCACGATTACTTTTTAGACAACATCGTTTGATGTATCGATTTATCTCTATTTAATTTTTATTTTCTTTTTTTTACGAAGTTAGACTTCACATATTAAATCTGATGCCTAAATATTAAAAAATTTAAGTCTGGCAGCTATGTTGCGTTGCTTTCTCCGCTCTTCGTTTGTCAGTGACATTTTTTTGTTTGGTTCCTGGCCAGGCAACATACGAACTTCTACGTTTTTCACTGGTAATAGAGTGGACTTTATTTTTATTGTTCATGTCATGCTGCAACAACAACAAAAATAACGCTACCGCAAATATTATTTTATCAAGCTAAGAATTTCAATTGTTTTGTACTCACGGAATGATGAGGATTTTCTTTGAAAAATTTCGACAATTTATTTTTTACGTTAACGTATAAATTGTTTTTTCTTCTTCTTCATCTTCGTTTGTCTTTTCTACTTTGTTTCCGTTGCTTCCTGTAGCAAGTTGACCACAGGATGTTGTTATTTTTTGCTGTCTACGTCTATGTGTTTGCTTCTATATATTTAATACTTTTATGTGTCTGAGTGTATCTGCTTTGTCACAAAACATACCTTAGGAACTACGCTTGGTTAATTTCGAGTTTACAACAACGAACGAATGGTTTGTCCTTAACTTGTCTAAAGTAAAGACTTGCGTCTCCTGGACACTCAATTTATTTAGATTCCTTTTTGGGGAATTGCGTTTTCAAGCGAAGGTTTCCTTTTTCTTAGGAAATTTTTTGTTTGTTAAGGACGACTGACAATTTGTTAGTTGTGGCACGTGATTTGAATTTGTAAAAATTGACAAATTTGATGCTTCCAAAAATAATTTCAATTTTACGGTTTTTATTTTTTGCATAAATAAAGAAAACTGACGACTGGCGAAAAACTAAACCCTATGTGGAAGTAATAACAAGTTTATGAAAAATTTGAAAAATGTGTTGGAAAGTCTTCACAAGTATATGAACCTGCCAAGTCCCAGTTGATACATCGATTAAAATTTATTCAAATTATTTTATTTTATTGTAAAAAATTACTGCAATTTGATTTAACTTAAAAAAAAACTGAATGCCGAACTTTAGTTTCTCAAACAGAAAATACAGTTGGTGAACATATAAAAAATCAAATTTTATATGTCTGGAAATAATTGTCAAAAATAAGCGATATACATAGTACGATAACTTTCCAAAACTATTCAAAGTACTCCCCTTCTGCATCTGCACACTGTTGGTTGACAGTCATTCAAACTTGTGGCACAGTCCTCGAAAAAAACAACCTTTAAGCTCTAATTTCAGTATCAGGAATAGAAAGAAGTCTCGGTGCTAAATCAGGTGCCCACGTTAGAAATCAGCGTACCAAGATGCGTTGGCGTGCAAGAAGCACCAACATTCCAGATCCTTGTATGCTGTAGACCTTCAAGGGTTAATACATCCATTACTGTCATATGGTCACTTGGAAGAAACTTGTGATTCACCAAACATTTGGTATCGCATAAGGTGATCAGCATTGCTTTTGATATTTGATGGTATTTGACGTCTTTTTGGGTTAGTGGTTCTCCGGATGACTTCTAGGCAGCACTCTGGCGAAAAAGTCTGTGCCAGTCAAAAACTGTTGCACGGTGTAAGCACTCATTGCCGTAAACTTCATGCGACGATTCGTACGTTTTTGTGGCACCTAAGCCTGATTTAACTAACAGGTTAACTCGAGACTGTCACGCGAAGTGTGATATTTCAGCGATTTAACAAGCGATCGCAGCCAACGTGAGTGCGTTGAAAAGGTGAAGGTAGCACCCTCTCAACGACTTATAATGTCGATAGATAACGGTACGCACTTAAATTTGTTTTTTACATCCTGTTTTGGATATCATAGTGATTTAACACCGTCCTATTTCTGATTTTTGAAACAAGTCAAAATATAATATCGAAATTTTTCAGGAATGCAACCTTGATTAAATAGCAGGTGCACAGTCCAATCAGAATCCAAACCAAAGAATTGTATTTATTCTTGTCACCGATAGGACAAAGTTTCATTCCAGCACTTAGAAAAATGGTTAGCACTATAGGAAACAAAAAAAAACTATAAATAAAAATATAATTAAATCGACAAAATTTGAGCTGAAAATTCGAAAATATGGCAAGTTTGCATTGGCAACAGATATGAGACAGTTCCGCGAGTCTGGAAGTATTTTTAGGAGATCTCCTATTGTCACCAAAGATGCAACTTGTTCATATCGACGGACAGCGGCACGAACTTGCCACAAACTGACACACGAAGCTCAACGTACCCAATTCATATGCACACAATTGCGAGAAGCAGCAAAATATCGGGGATTGCATAATGAGGAGCGCCAACAGCAGAAGGTAGCAGTCAGTTCATTTCATCATGCAAGTGCCTGGCAGACAAAACAGAGAAAGCAAAAGAAGTGAAGTTGTTTCTGTGCCAACGAATTGTTTCAAAACTAAAAATTTATACCCGATACTTGATTTTTGGACAACAGAACAACGACAACGACAACGACAACGAGAACTATAAGTGAGGTAGCGATCAGACAACGCAGGACAGAAAATAGGTAACAGTAACTCACTGCCACTCCCCTTGAACGCAGAGTGCATAATTTATGCATTATTTTTGTAGACAGCCACAGATAGACAAGCGGACAGACAAAGCTAAAGACAGCAAGACAAGACAGCGCCTGCCAGTTCGTCATGCAGCGAGGCGGAGCAGCGAAATTTCACGTGGAATACTGCAGCGAAATTCAATTTTATTGAAGACCAAACAAAATACAATGAAAGTGTAGTATCTGAAAGAGACATGCTCTGCACATCGAGTAGACGCTGGTGCCAGTGCTGCTGCTGCTGCCGCCAGAAGTGTTGTGTAGCCCTCTTCCTTAGCCGCGTGTTGATGGTACGCTAAAATTTATTGCATTTTTCATCGTTTGCACCGATTTGCAAGAGATTAAACTTGATTTTGAAATGCACTTTAATTGTTCTGACGATAATTATAGCTTTTTCGCGGAATTTATTAAAATCCCACTTTTGGGTGGTACATTTCCGTGATAAAATTGGACAGTTCGAATTTGTACTTTATCCTACGAACAATTGTTTGTCTTATGAAATTCTTATCAACAGATACATGTTCGAATTGAGATATTGAGATGTTGAACTGTATATATCCGGGTGATCATTTATTTCACATTATTTGTGTGTTTATTTAATGGATCTTAGAATTTAGGAATGGTTTAAGGCGTGCAGCCAGTTGAATATTTCATACAGAGCAACTTATGATCTAATATTTGCTAACTTTTTAAGACAATGGAGGCTTTATGTCAAAAAGAACTCGTGTTAGCTACCAAAGTGAATATTGTTGTCTTCGCGTACTTCCAAAAGAAATAATCCAATTCGCAGGTCCATCTCGGTCATGGTTTGCCGGGTGCAACTAAAATTACATCGCCGAATCAAAAACTTGTAATTTCGGGAACTGTAACAAAGCAATTGATAATTTGGCGTAAGGTTTTCTCCGATATCCAGTTTGGCGAGCAGAGCACGAGAACCCGATACACAGTTCCATAGTGTCCTCTTTATCATCTCTAGTACATACTGACAAATTAATGAAGTGAAAACGTTTTGCAATTCAACATCGCATCTGATTTTTTTAATCATTAAGTAAGCAAGCGTAAGAAGAGAGGAAGGAGATAGTTTTTGATTAGTTTGAAAGTAGGAATTATAACTTCTTCTTCAACAAAATTAAAAAAAGGCAAAGTTTTGTTTTTGTCATACGAAAAAATTTTAAAATTTGCAGCGAAAGCTTTTATTCATCTTTGAATTTTCTCGGTTTCTCCAACATCTACGTTAACTTTTGCTATTTTGTCTATTCTCGCATTTCGGAACGCAATTTGCTGCAGAATCTGCAAAGCTTACAAAGAGTAATGTCAAGCTTCAGAAACATTGTCGGTTCTCTCGGAAGATTTTGTAGTCCATTGACAACTATATTCTTTGTAAAGTTTATCTTTTCTTAATAGTCGCTGATCAAACTCTTCCTGTGTTTTTTTTTTTTAAATCGGTGTGCTTCAACATGATGAACTTTTAAATAGCTTTAATTTTTTACTCTTCACACCCGGTATATTCTGATGTTCTTCCGTTTGTTACTCTTCGAAGGAAGTGTACCAGATATATAAAACTATATATATTCTTGGTAGCCCTCAACTCCTGAGTGGCGCACCGTGCATGTTCGGCGCCAGATGGCGAAGAAAAAATTTGCCCTACCTACAAAATTATCACCGTGGACAATTTTTTTTTTTGATTAAAAAATAATATATCTAACAAATTTGAGACCTTTCAAAACCTCGTGCGGTCCCTGCACATTTTACTATTTACAAAAAAAAAACCTAGATCTATCTTGCCGCCCCCAAGCCGTTGCACCCGGGCCAACTCGCTCTCTCCTTTATAAGTACGCTAATGTTGGTATCTTGAAATGAGAATGAGTCATACAACGCCATATCAAGTGAATTTAACCACATATGGTTTAACCTACACATGGAAAGGTTAAATTTACCAGATTTTGGACCTTTTTTTTAAAAAAAAAAAACTTTGCATAGCTGTAGATTTTTGGTTTAATTGAAAATTCTGCTTCAGTTAAGTCGAGTGAATTTTATTCATTGTAGTTTTCTATGATCAGTTCGACCACAGACACTGGGACATCGGATGTATCCATTTGAGCAAGGTAACTTACCAATTGCCATCAGAGTCCGATGAGAGAGCGAGCGGTTATGTTGGAAACTTAACAAAAATACTTTTAGATACTCGTTAATTACTATAAAGGGATGAAAACATAATTCTCCATTTACTTATATATTACTTTTCTGAGTATTGACTTTCATATCATATTTAGATAACATCCATTAATGGTACACCTCAGAATCATATAATTTTCAGTAAATGCAGTCCAATATAACCAATGTTATAATGTTTGAGCTTAGCAAAAGCATTCGTTATAATGAAATTTTCTTGTACGAGTACTTTCTTATAAATATAAATTGAGAAATAATTGTGTTTTTACACGTTTTTATAAAAAAAGAAAAGGCATCGAAGAAATTCGCAATTATATATATTTCAGAAGCTTAAGTAAACATATATTTATGTGTTCGTTGTAGCGGACAACGATTTTGGGCGAGCGTTCGCTATTACGAGAAGCTTATGTAGTTTTAACAAGCATTCGTTGTATTGGCGAATTTCTAAGAGAAAAAAGTAAAAATTACTACAACACACAAACAGCCAAATGTAACAAAACAAGGGTCAATATAAGAATATTGACTTATTTCACAAATTATTTATTGAAGTGAAGAAATAAGAACTGTTGTGAGTACAATGATGAACTCTTCATAACGAAACAAAAACAAAACTTAATATTAAATATTAAAGCTTAAGGTTTTAAGCTTCAGTACTCTTTGGATGATTAATATGAATATATATATATATTTATTTAGTAAAGCTTAAGCATAAAAAAATACAAATAAAGGTGGTCTTTAAGTCCACTACGCTAAAAAACCATTTTTGCCGCATATAACTCCTTCCACAGTACGTGTTGGCGGAGCAAATCTGATTAACAATCTTGTTGTTTTCTTTTAAATAATTCAAAATCAATACCTTTTAGCGTTTCTACATTTAGCTGAGTTTCTTGGCTCGTCCATATATTTTTCAATATTGAAAAACTCTTTTCGTGTGAGCATTTGAACCGGAAATATTATTTTAAGAAAAAAGTTTATATGCAACTACGGTATAAATACGGGACCAAAAATTAATTACGGGACATTTGTACGTTCCATATTTCTTAAAAAAAAGCCGATGCAGTATATTGAAATACAGGAATGTCCCGGGAAATACGGGACGGATGGTCGCCGTAGTTACACTGTATGCGTAACAAAAACAAGATTTCTTTTTCAATACGTTATTTGTAATTGTAAAACAATTTCGATATTTTACGCGGCTTCATATCGCTGCTTGCGATACGTCTTAAGTTTTGCAACGCAGCAAATTTACCTTTCAAGAATACTCGTAAACATTCTCCGTTACTTACACTTGCGCTAAACGTCTTATTGGCATAAAACATTACAACAACAATAAACACCAACAGTTTCGTCATCAGCATCATCAGCATTTTCCATAAACAAACAAACAAAATAATCAAACGCCTTAAAATCTTCACCGAAAACATCATCTATATGATCTCTATTAACCCATACCTACCACCCCAAAAGGCGTGCAAGAAAAGACGCGCCCTCATTCAAGCACCGGTGTAATGAAAGTTATTTGCTATATGGCCTAAAGGTAATTTCTGCGATTCAGCCAACACAACCGTTGCGTAAGTGGGGAGAAGGCATTACATGGTCCCCGAAGAAAATTGCAAAATTATTTTGAAGGCAGCAGCTTACGTCAATGATGTAATAAAAATAAGTGTTTACGCACTTACGAGCACACATACACGTACTTACTATACAATATATGAATGTAGAAGTATGAGTAGGTAAATCCAGGATAAGCAAAGGTTAAGTGGAATGATGAGTTAGGGATTTTGGGATTAACTTTTATGTATTACGAAATTACGAACACACTGAGCTACACAACATTTTCTGAAATATGAAATTACTTAAAACTTAGGGCACACATACATACACACATGCATATGAAAATTGAAGTACTTAGTCCTTCCATTCTGTAAAACTTCATTAAACTGCATCGCTTAAATTATAAAAAAAAAACAGATTCATAGTAGACGTACATTGTGTTTTTGTTGCTGCGCGTATAAGAAGTTTCATTCTGGTTTTCAATAAATTTAAGCCGATTTCTGGTCAAATAATCGCCAATAAAATCTGAGAGACGCATCTGTTGCGAAACCGTACGCATAAGCGTGAGCAGCTTCAATGGATGTACATCAGTGATGACATTTTCAGTACAATTGCGTTTTCTTTAGTACATTCGCGCTTTTCAACACAATTCCGATACTTTGAAATTTTTTGTAAAATTTTTTATGTTGAATTATGTTCTTCGTATATAATCTATTGCATTATTATGAGTATGCTGAGATTAATGAAAGTCATCCTGACGAAATAAACTCACTCCATATCCAAAAAGTGCGATCCAACCCTAAGTTCAGTATATTCAGGAGAAGCGCAATTGCCATCATTGGCGCACATATGCGTAGTGCTTCACCGAGAACCGATAAATATCGTTATCGGGACCGAGAACGATAACGCTATCGAGACGATATCAAAACTATTATGTTTCGTGTGATCGAGGACGAGAGCGAGAAGGGTCTGGCCGATATCTCGTTCTCGGCGATAATGAAAGGCTTATCGTATGATAGACACAAAATTATCGCCGAAAACGACATTCAGCCAAAAATTTTATGATATAAAAACACTTAAATCGCAATTATTTGGCACCTAAGATAGCAGGCGCTAGGGTGCATATTGTCTATGTTAAGTACCTCACAAAATCTGGACGAGAATAGACAAAGGGGCATGGCACCTTTATAGAATAAAAACATCTAAAACGCCATACGTTAGCATCTATCGCAGCTACAGCTATGAAAACTGGTACCTACGTAAATGTAAACTGTTTGTGCCAAGCAACTCGCTAAATGTGAAAAGGGTTGGACAATTGGTCATAGTTCATCCCATTGAACAAGGACATGGATATCTTTGGAACCTACACCAAGTTGTGAAATTTCGTTCACGGACCCAATTGTCTGCAGTAAGGACTGCGTAAAATGTAGACGGGGAATTAATGTGTCGTTCTCGTACCGGTGAATCACTACACATGCGGAAGGTGTGTATTGTAGGTGCACCTTTTCAGATTATGCATCAACCTCTCTATCGCAAACTCTGTTGCAATAGCGAAAACAAAGGGATTAATTTTAAATGAAATAAAATTCAAACACCGTGAAATACCGAAAAAAGTTATAAAATTATTGGCGAAAAGATAATGCATTTTGTAAATCAATAGCTTACTGTCAGATTTTATAAATACTGACTTGATGGCAACGTGGAAATAATTTTTAGATTTTTTGGCATTATTTTAATCACTACTTTGTGCGTGACAGATTAATAGAGCCCATGGCGATGCTTAGTTTTCGAAAATTTTTCTATTTCCAATAATTTTGTTCAGTGACGAGAATCACCGAAAGCTTTCCTTTTTTTGCGAAGCACTTGGGAGCACACCACATTCGTATTATTGCATTCTAGTGGATATAATTGATGCCGATTTAAAGTCTACAGCTTTTATATTCTCGCTAGAGGTACTCCACCATTAAAAATGTTGCCAGTACTTTCTCTAAGTTTGATTGATTAAACTTTCGATTCTGGACATTATAATTTTAGTAATTTTAAACTCCACGGAATGATATAAAATCTACAAAATAAGTAGGTCGAAGATGTTGAAAACGAACAAGTTATGACCTTCAAACCCTTCAGTTATGGTGAGCATGTACATATATACTGAACTCCTGCAGTGGCAATGGCAACAATATGCGTTTTTGAAATGTGGAAGAATCAGTGTTTCTATGGACTGTTGCCGATGATGCTGCTTTATCACGTGAAAGTATTATAGTCAATTTCAACTTCTATAGAAATATTTTGGATTTTATATATTAGCGATCGTTCTCAGAAATAATAAAGCAAAGATTATTACGAATTGGTACACTTTTTGAGACTACATAAATGGTTAAGAAATCACAATAGAAGAGCCTTATACTTTAAAATAAAAGCACTAACAGCTGCAACAGTAAATAAATTGAAGATTATTTTGTTAAAAAAATAAGAAAACTCAAGTAAATTAAATTCCTTACAGTTAGGAACTAAGTTGAAGCTCCTACAATTTCCTGAATTAAGGACTTTCGAATTTTAAACTCTGACCCATGTAGTTTTAAAACTTTTATTTATCTACACTAGTAAATGTTTTCCCATCTACCTTGCAATAAATCTCAATCAATGTATGACTAGCGTCGTAAAGGATCAGCATGAGTGCTAAGAGAAATGAAGAGATGAAGTGACGCAGCTAAGCACTGGCACAGTATCATGAGGAATGTGAATTTTGCGAAGTGCAGGGAATGTAAGTAAAACATTGGGGTTTTGCTAAAAAACTATTTCCGTTTGTGTTAAAGTCTTTGCCCAAAATTTAAGCAAATGTCATAATTCGATTTAAAGTTATATACAATTATTTAACTTATCAGAGCTGAAAATATGATTTTTTCGTAAAAGTTTGCTAACTAAAACACAAAAGTCTAAGCACACCATACACAGTGTCGAACAGTTAAACTCGGCCAATGCCAACTAAAAAGAGAAGAGGTTAGAATGATACTTTGATACAGTGAAAATCGGGTGTAATTTGTTGTGAAAGGAACAGCTTCAGTGAGGAAAGGAACATTTGGGAATAAGATCACGTATGATATATGTAGATCCAACCACTGATTTTATTTCAAAATATTCATCACTGGATCAAAATTATAACACTTCTAACCATTTTGAATACTTAACACACCCAAACCCTAATCCTAGCGATCGTTAGCTTGCTTCCTAGTCGCTGAATTGAAGTCTTGGTGTAGCCGCAACTTTTTATAGGCTTCCTCCTGACTGCTGGCTTTGGAACCACTTCTTATGTAATATCCAACAAGAAAAGACTACCTGAAAACAGCCAATGCCATAATCGACTTATTGTGCGAAAAATTCTGAAAGAAATGGCTTCCAATAAGTAGTGATTTAACACCTTTGAATTTCTTCTTGTGAGGTTATTTTGGGTGACAATTGACGCATTCAAATTGAATATGGAACACCTAACTTTTTAAATAAAGTGGTCGTTAGTTGAACTCATCTTATTCGCCTCTGTAGAGAGACAGAATATTTAGAAATAATTGCAAAGACTGCACTTCAAAACGAAATAAAGATTGTTGCTTTACTTCATTTCGATTTTTGCTTATTTAAAAATAGAACTTATCATTCTTATCAAAAACCGCTTTACTTATCATTGCCAACATGCTAACAGATGTAGAGACATTTAATACAATCAATATATGAGGACATTTTGTGAAAATTGCAAGAAATTATTTGTCCATTGGGCAATTTTGTGGTGATTATGTTAAGAAATTAGGGAACTTGCATATTTTTTTAAGTTAAATATATATTTATTTACTTATGTTAAAGTACCTATGTTGAATATTTCGCATTGATTAGATAATGTTGTTAGTGGAAAAAATCTAATAATTCAATATCCATCTATCAGAGGAATCAGTTACCACTAGTTGTCGGAAAACGTTATTTTTTCAAAAATCTTACACTCAACATTTGTGCGGTTGGCCTTCAATACATAAATTAAAATCATAAAATTTAACTCTGAATATCTCTATAGCTCAAATCCTTCAATGTTTTATACGCAGCCTTACATTTTTTTTGTTGCTGTACACCTACGTGAATGAAACTCCTGGATATAGAAACATTAAAAACTTTCCTAATTTGAATTTAAATTATTTTAAAGGCAAGACACTTTAATTTAATAGATCTCTTCCACCTTCGCATACGCTTTACTTCGAGCGTAACGAATATCTCCCCAGCGTTGCACTCTCGAACACCTACCATAGCAGCTTCATCTTCCACGCCAAATTATGAGTAGCTGAATGCAACGCTGCATGTTGTCTGCTATGTTGTAAAGGTGTGGCAAAGTCTAAAAAAATAGATAATCTCCGCAAACTTTGAGTTTGGTGGCAAGGCGCTGCTGCTCATTGCTCATGTGTGTGGCATTGCAGTCACGCTCGATAATCGCAATAATAATTGGACTATTTTTTGCGATTACTTTTAAAATCGCACACTTGTCTGCTTAGTGGAGACGCGTGGTTTGATGCCGCCAAATTTTGATTTTCCTCCTCACTTCTATCGTTCAGTTAACTGAAAATCTTAATATTTCCATCGGCATGAAAATTCATTTAAATGTGCGAAATTTTAATTTGCTAGCGCAGTTGCTGATGTTGATGGTGACGCTGATGCAACTGCAATGGTGTTGGCGATAACGACAAATTGGTGTGTGAGTTATTATCTGGCAAATTGTGAATTAGAAATGCGATTTTAGTTGCGATTTGTTGTTATAAGTAGGTAACGCATAATTTATAAAGATGTGATTTTAAGCGTAAAATATTACAATTCGCTATCGCAAAATTACGTCTGTTTAAAAACAAAGAATTCTTGCTCTCAAACGTTTATTAACAATAAGCATTCCAAAATTCTAAAAAAATCGTTATAGATTGAGATTTCTCTGCAAGCATAGTCAAGTAATGGATACAATTGATCAGTAAAGCAAGCGCTACATGTTGTTCGATACTCGTTGCTGCATGTACCCCTCTCAACGATAGCACAAACGAAACACATGGCAACATTCCAAAAACAACAGATATCAAATGGACCTTGATTTTTTGCCGGTTTGCATTGACTTATTATCAACCAACAACGTAATCGGCTAAAACACAAATGCTTTCGCTGTTCTGCGTGCGCAGTTGTACGTTCAACGAACGACGAATATACACCGAGCGTTTAGGTCGAGCA
The DNA here is from genome assembly GCA_963680825.1 of Meiosimyza decipiens. NCBI lineage: Eukaryota > Metazoa > Arthropoda > Insecta > Diptera > Lauxaniidae > Meiosimyza > Meiosimyza decipiens. The sequence continues at coordinate 98,664,356 of OY804259.1, forward strand.
TTACACATTAAAATTTAATCAAAATCGTGAATAAATACCTCAATAGTGTCATAGTAACCAATGACAAAGATGCCAATGTCTTGAAGCTACCACCATAAGAACTGCGTTACCACATGTCATAAAACTCGAAAGTAATATGCTTTCCAAAATATATTGAACAATTTATATCATTGAAAACAAACGAAGGCTTTCTTCTTCTTCTTTAAAAATATAGCGCTGACATTTTCTTTCGAGAAATCATGTCTACGCATCACTACATTAAAAATCCATAAAGTGCTCTGCTTTATACACCGGATATGTCGCCGCTTTGAGAAGTCGTAAATTTTGCAACAAAATAAATTTTATTTGTTATTCACCTGTTGTCAGCGTTGGGGATGTTGCACGCGCTGTTTTTCCCCATTTTTATTTGCAAACACAAAGTGTCAATATTTGGTTTCCTTTTTTTCTGATGCTTTTTTATGTAGGTGACTCCAATTTAAATTTTCAAATCAGAATGCGATTGCCGCACCTGAGCCACACATGTGCAATTCTGGTTTTATTTGTGAAATAACAATTTCATTGTTGCAAAATAATTGCGCAGATTTTTGCAGCTGATGCTGCTCAACGTCGTTTCATCGAGGGGTTGGCTTACGGTTGATGGCCACAAAGGTATTGACAGTGCAGGGTGGTTTCCAATGTGAAAGAAAAATAAAAACAAAAGGCATGAGCTCATTTTCAAACATGCAAATGCAATTTACTCTGATTTAAAATTCGTTAAATTTTCTTTAGTCTGAAAATTTAAAATTACTTATTATTGAATGGGAATCTCGTTGTAACTGTTGTGAATTATTACACGTCGAATAAATAGCTTAAGCTTATTACGAAATAGAAGTTTTCATAAATTAAAACTGTGATAAGAGCTCTTTAATCAACATTTACATATATATTTTACTGTCCCACTGTAATATTGCACTGATGAAATAAAAGGTTTTATATTTTGTAGATGAGATTTATGCAGGGAGAAACCATGTGGACACATTTATTATATTTATTTACTGAAGTTCACTTATTGGTTTGATTAATTTTCCAGAAAACCAACAAAAGTGCACCTTTTTCATAACAATGCACACACTTTTTGAACTTTTAATACCCTGCACACTTTAAAAAAGCTGATATCGTTGCGAGAGAAAGCCATTGCTTATGCAATGAAAAGACAAGAGGCGCTCGAAGATATCAAGGGGTAGATTCACTTTTTGTGTTAAGCAACAAAGGAGTTTCAACTGCAACTGATCTTTTCATTTTGTATACCTACAAAGTTTCACTCATTAATATGAGCTGGCAATCACTGATCTACTTACACAAACCGATGGAAATACAGGAACTTACCAATGTGTGCATTAATAAACTTTCATTGGAAATCCGAAAAACATGTCCCTTGAGTTGTGCCGACAACTCTGGGAACTGCAGAAGCAAAGGCATTTTCCTGCCATATTTCATATTGAATGCTATAAGTGTTATTGTGAATAAAAGAATCAGTAAAGATTATATAGTTCAATTAAATTAATGACCAACATTTTCCTCAGTCGCTTAGCTAAATCTTTTCTGTATATATTTGATCGAATATCGAAGCACAATTGTTGATAGTAATGTGGCTATGAAAATGAGCACTTTATACAGGAGGATAGTACATTTTTTATTTTGTTATAATAAAATTTAAAGCAATTTTAACAACCGATTTTTGAAGGTAAAAGTTAGTTTCTTGGAATGTAAGTGGAATTCATTCAAACAATAAAAAAGTTGCACTGTGCAAATGCTTTGTCAAATCGCACACTCCTTGTGTAATATAAAGAACGAAGTATAAACAGGTTTAGTTTATCGGAGTAAGTCTGTGTTTCCTTTACTATCCTGCAACCTGTCCAAGGAACCGTTAAACACTAAACGCTTACAATAAGCGCTCAATATTAAATTTTTGTCGATTGATTTTTCTATTGTCTGCTTTATTGTGCAACACAAAAGACTTTGGCTCCGATATCGCTTGGCATCTCTTCGTTTATCCTCAGTAAAATCCTGCTGCATTATGCCAATCGATTACACACAATATGAATATGTGTTTATATGCTTAAGCTTAGGCCTCCTGAGCACCCCCATTCCCATCACTGAGTCAATACGGTTTGTACACCTTCACAATACAAACGTAGCTTAATCGCACGCCGTAGGAAGGCAGCCGCAGATACAACCTCGGCAGCTGCTATTCATGAGGCTCAGTTCGCCCACACCAATCTACCTCAACCACCTCACTAACAATGCATAAAAATTTGCCAATAAAGCAGATTCTTTGTTACGACGTACTACGAGTGTAACATAAGCGTAAGCGTAAACTGAACACTAAACGTATGAATAGGTAAAATGTGAGAGTCGAACGTAGTGAAATGCTTGGATAGGCAGAACTCAAGACAACGTTAAGAAGGTGAAGTGAAAGAAGGTCTACAAAATTACTGCCTTGCCCGATATAGGGGAGAACCTGTATGCTTCCGTTTGGCTACGTTGTGTGCATTGATGGCCACACTCGCACTGAATATCGGACGAACTGACGCCGATGTTGTTATTAACAAACCCACACACACACGCACTTACAAGTTGTGTATTGGCAACTGATTGTGGTACACGTCGTTGGTTTTATAACATTTGGTGAAGATTACAGAAAAAAAACCTTTCAGTCTATCAACCTGGCAAGTAGGTTGATTTTGATGAAGGCGAGCCATTGGTTCGATAAGAATATCTGCTGAGTTCAAGGCAGAACTGACAAAAAAATTGAGCAAGAAATGTGAACGTTTCTCGAAAAATCCCTCAAAACGTCATAAAACAGCAACATTAACGTGAAAGCCGTTTTCATCTTAATTTACGAACGCATCATTAAATTCATAAAAATGACCAACGCGTTAACGGTCAGCTCACATGCAACTCATTTTTGGATCAAATTCTTGGCTTAGTACTTTTTCCATGCAAGGTGTTGTTGTTGCTGGCAATTTGATAAACGGAAAGTTGTTAAGTTAAATGCTGGCAATATTTTGGGTGCAGAAACAATTATTATTGCAATATAAAGTTAAAGAGTGCCTTAGGATCGAAACCCCAAGTCAATCCATAGAAGTATTTAAGTGCAGGATGCATTATTGTTCCTGATAGCACTCTATAATGAGTGAGCCTCTGGAGAACATCGCTTATGCCACCAAGCAATCGGACGTGCAAGAAAAAATCATTGCCGTCGGATCTTCGTAATGTGTGGCACAGTGTAAGACTCGGGTGTCAAGCGACGACGTTAGTCCAGGGAGAGGGAGGTCTTTTATGTATGATTCAACTTGAAAAACTTATGCCGCTTTCGTGTGAAGTGCTCTGGAGCACTCTCAGAACGTTTCTGCTTCCTTTTATTGCATTAAAATGTAGAGCCAGAAAATCTTCAAGACTCTCTAGAGGGTGTTACTCGAAAGCGTAAAGGGCGTGTATTGCTCTAATCCTAGCTCAACGACGTTTGCGCAATGAAAAATTGTCGTCAGCACATTCGATAAGTTGTAAGTATATTCAGTACACTTGGCCCATTTTCAGAATATTTGGACTGTTTCTAAAAAATACCATTTACTTAATAAATATACCTGAAACATGCGTAGAAACTTGGAGTAAGACTTAAATGATCTTTTTTTTAGTTTGTTTTAAACAAGTTTGAAATTTAAATAATTTTAAGTTGCTTATTGATGTTCGTGAGAAAAAAGTGGATTCGGAACCTAAAAAGTAAATTTGAAGTCTCTATTCTGTACATTTCTACAAATCCCACATGCAATCACTGATCAAGAGCACTTATCTGCAGCATGGAGCCATAGTAATGTTCTATGGAGCAGCGATGGGCAAATTAGGAAAAATGAACCAATTTTAGCGCTTTAGAACACGTCGTCCTTCTCAAAAGAAATATCCAAAACAACAAACACATGCACCCACCACTGCGACGCACTATTAAGTATCATTGTAAAATCCGAAGCGAGCGAACAAGGGAACAAGGGAACAACAATGCGCACATGAGGACAGCCTCTCTCGTTTCGTTTCAACAGTGTACTTTTATCTCTCCACTCATGTTGTTTTTGCTTGATTCTTGGAATTGGCTTTTGGTTTATTGGTGAATATTTTTTTGCTATCGAAGTCATGGTGGGGTATTTCTCTTTTGTTGCAACTACTCTTTATGTTGCTTTTGTTGAAAGTAGCTCCTGCTTCCAAAACATTTCCCATCTATGCTATAGAGCACCTCTTTCATCATAATTTTACAGTTACTTAATACTGCCTCCGCGAGCTAACGTAAACAAAAGTTGCTTAAATTATTATGCCTACGATTATATTGTGGAAAGCCTTCCCAATGAACAACAGGTTGACATTGAAGAGCTGTTAACACAAATTCACGTTTTTGGAAGGGTATAGTAGAAGTACAACTTTGGGGACAGGTGTGTCCGTTGCCCACTTTCATTTATTTTCGATTCCATAAATTGTATTTAAATAAGTAATTTTGGTTTCAAATTTTATTTCGCTTCTGTTCATATAAGCAGGACTTTTTAAAAAGACAGACAAAATTGGTTAAATCGACCTTGGAGGTGACGCTGATTATGAATATCCAGTTATGCGTAGCACTTATGAGGTCAAAATTAGTATATCCTGGGTAGTGGTGTTAGTATAGCAACATGCGATTTTATTTCTTTACTATGCTTGGAATTTTACTTAACATATTTGTTTACTTTGAAATTTGCTTTAATAACGCAAACAGGTACCAATATGGCTTTCACCACTGCTATTTAATGCTACCAATTACAATAACATTAACAACAACAACAACAACAACAACAACAGCAACAGCAACACAAAGTACACATATTCAACATTTAAGTGAATGTGTGTTATCATTAATACTGTGCATTTTACATGAATTTACACAGGCGCATTTTATAATGGGTATCCCATTAAAATGACTTATTGCTCATTCGAGCTTTCGCAGTTCGTCCCCATTCTGAAAGTAATGCTCCAATATGCGTAGCAATATTTTTTTAAAATTATTTCACTGATAGCGCAACTGCAGTTGAAGACAGAAAACATAAATTCTGCAGCTGGGTCTGCGTAAATAAAATGTTGAAGTAGGCGCAGGCAGTATCAACAATATGTCGGAATAAGTTCCTATGGATATATGTGCAGAAAGGTAATTTTAATAATACAATTCATTCTGAATACTCCCTATAAGTTTAAAGTTCACTTAAAACTTTTTGGATTCTTGACTAAGTGCGCCGTGAGTCACTTTATAAGAATCAGTTTAACCTGACTAATCAAAAGCAGACATGCTTAACACAGAAACTCCCCGATGATGATTTCATTCCATTTTTTCCTCTTAGCCTGCTCTCTTTTATATGTTCCTGTATGAAACTTTTAAGTGTCATTGAAATTGTAGCAAAGTTACCCACAACAGCAGCAGCAGTAGCAGCATGAACAACTATAACAGCAGTAGTACTAGCAGCAACAATGACGCTAAAAGTGATAATGTCAGCAACATACAACTCAAAACTCAGAGCCACAAAAGGTGGCACTGCGGGCAGCAAAAAGCGGGGTAGCGAAGACAACGTACAAAAGCAAAAATCAGGACATGATGACAGACGCTTTTCATTTTATTTCATATCCTTGTAGGATGGCACATAAAAAATGATTAATGTTAGCGAATACAGCGTATATGTATGTGTAGGCATGACTTAGACGGCAATCGGTGTGTGTGCGTTTCTGTGGGTGCCAGTGATGGCCTTAATCATGTGGGTGATGATGACGATGAAAATGCTGATGATGTTGTCGACAAGGTTGACAAAGGCACGAGTTATAAACTTTAATGTATTTGGACTTTTTATAAATTAAATACAAAAATTCGGTCGAGCTTTAAGAAAAATCTTTTGAAATTCAGAGAAACTTCGAAATAAAAATATCTGCTTGAGATATAAATTTGTATTTGAACAAACGCTTAAAAGATTCGATATTTCATTTTGTTCGTTTGTCTTTCTGTTGCATCCATGACATGCTCTGTTTCGATTTTTGGCAAGAAAATTAGAATTGCAACTACAACAGAAACAACATTCCAACACTGACAACTAGACATAAGTACAAACCGTCAGGCAGTCAGACAGTCGGACAGTCAGATAGACAGCCGACAACGATGACAATCGATAGAGCGACATATCAGTGCGACACCTGAAAGGTGCTTTTAGCGGCATTCGATGTGCAAAATTCTTGTGTTCTTCACAGCGACGCTTGTCAGACATTTGACCACTCGTAAAAAACAGGCAGCGATCAGAGTGATGGGCAGTTGGGCGCAAAATAAATACCGAACAATAAAAACTCAAATCAGTAAAATTGAAAACAAGGCGTTTTTCATTTGCTGTAAGTCAGCATTTTTCACTTTCGATAGCTAAGTATTACGACTGCGATGGTGCAGATGATGATTGATGAGTGAAAAAATGCAGCAACAAGCAACTCGAAAATAGAAATGCATTTTGGCACAAGGTGAGTTTTCGTGTAGGGAAGATGAACAACTGTGCAATATTGCTCTGGGTGATGATAAACAACTAAACATCTGATAATTGAGCACTGACACTTTTGGCAGTAAAAAATTTGTTTCAAATGTCAATTTCAAAGCATATCAGTTTTCGGGTTTTTGAGTTAAAATGATTTACGCAAAGAGACTTTGAATCATAACAATTTTGAATTTACTTGCTTAGCTACTTGAGTTAAATATCGCTGTAAGAAATTCTGTTGCATCTCGAGACGGAACTTTCATGATTATTATACAACATTCATTTTGTATTGAACTCAGTTCGAGTCTCTCGAAATCGCAATTTTCGAGAGTGTTATTAGAAGAACTGCTATGTAAGTGGGCTCCAACGCCACAATCAGCTTTTATGAAAAGTTAAAACTTAACTCTTTACCGAATTTTCTTAACATTAATCGGTCAAATCTACTAAAGACCGTGCGAGTTTCAAAAATTGAAATGAAAAGCATTGTTGATACCTTACTGAGAAAAATCAAGTTTTAAAACAGATTTTAAAATGGGCAAGGGTAATGTTTTTAACTCAGACTTTCATGACCTTCAGGTTCGTTAAAGAGCTCAGAAGAAGACGACACGTAAGTAAGAAGATTTCTGTCGATTCACATTTCCTTGAACAGTTAAGAAGTATTGAACCTTGGTCACCTTACACACTTTAGGATATGTTCGAAGAAGAAAAGAGCATTAGGTGGCGCAAGAGCAATACACAAACAAAGCCACTCTGTAATGATGCAAATGTATGAAGGATGCACTGGGGAAATGAACTTTTTCATTCAATTTGTTTTTAGTTGCAACACTGAAACGCCAAAGAATTGCACTCGTACAGCACAGTGATGATATGACGATAGTACTCGTACAGCAGCAACAGGGAACATAGATTACCAAAAATACTGACAGTTGCACTGACTTAATGCTGCAATAAGTGCAAAATTTGCTGCTCAGAATTAAAAAAACTTAAAATTTTAATGGAAATTCGAAACTTAAATGCAACATGACGTTGCGTTACTTCTATGTTATTGTTGTTGCTTGGCAACAAACAACCAGTACACGTCGATTTGCGATGCTGTGACACTTTTGAGGTACAGCCGCAACGTGAAACACGTCGTTGCTTCGGGAGGTGCTGCAGCCGCCACAGCAGCAACAATGCAGCATCAGTGACATCAGTGCTCTCTCCGAGACGTGGCGTTATTTTCGTCATTAATGCCAGAAATTCACACGAAAAATGTGTAGAATGTTGTCTTACTTTAAATTTTACATTTGGTTTTCCGTAGTTTGGTACAACAGTCCTACCAACATATTGAATGCAACACAGCATTTTCGCATTTGGTCGGACGTGTGTTTGTTAGCACGCATCGCTGGACACAAAACGACAGTGATTAATTGTTTGAGAGTCGTAAAAAATTACGTAGAAAATGTGAAAATGATTTTTCAGATACGACAGTTTTGCTCAAATAATGAGCAGTGTTTTTTTCAAATGTTTCTACTTCTGCGAGATATTAATTTTGATTTGACAGTTATGCAAATAGCGAAATTATTTCCGGCACTCAAATGGAGGTGTATTGAATATCTGATTTGCAGATTATTAATGCAGCACTCGAAGTATTTGATGGCAGCTGTTGTAGGTTTTTAAAATGAAAAACCATAACAGGGTGTCTCGATATTAAGTTTCTCAAAAAACACATACTCTAGTCCAATAGTATATGTATATACTTACATAAATTTTTAAAAGGGCTCATTATTCCATGGTGAAAACCTTTGCTCATTTTTAAAATTCGGCTCGGAAGATATGGTTGGTTTAATCCACGAAAATAAATAGGCTATTGGGTTTAATCTGAAATCACTCATGACTCTTTTTGATTTGAGCCTCAAGCAAAATAAATGACTATTTACGGTTTCTCCTTCGTAAGTCAGACAAGTAGATTGATAGACAGATTGACGGAAAGATATATACAACAGATACAGACACATTTCCTATATTCCTTAATCTTATTAATAAATACAAAGCCTGCCTTAATTAATTCAAAGATATAGAAAGAGAATAAAATAATCTCTTCGCGTTCAAGTACGAATTTATGATTTGAGAATAAATTTTTTAGTGAGCAAATTTGGTTCTTAAATTAGACAATTGTGAGCACCTTTGAGCGTATAGCCATAGGATTATTAGTAGGATATGTCAGAAGCGAGAAAACGACAACTGCGACAAGGCGAACATTCAAATGAAAATGTTCGCAAAAATAAATAGCAACACAATCCTGTCATTATAAAAAAATTAACCAATCAAATATGGACAAAGCAGGCAATATTTCAGTAGAATATCACCTCAACGTATTGAAAATTACTTAACAAATGAATCCGAAATGAATTTAAAAACTATACTCATTGTAAAATCTATAGCGAAACTAAGCGACTGAGTGTTTTATTGCGTTATTGAGAGATTTCATTAAAAGGGCAGAAGAAAAAATATCAGGTCAGGCCCTTACCAGAATCGTCCAGATCCGTTCATGGTTTGATAAAACTGACCAGGACTGAACAAGGCACATGACTTCCCTGAATAGAATTCGCCATTTCTAGCCAGATCAGGAGCTGACTTGTATGATGGGAATTCCCATTCGGTTAGGTTGTAATTTAAGTCATTGAGGCACATACCTAGAATCATTTGCTTGACACCAGATAAAGTATCGAAGTCATCCATTCATCCATTTATTCATGTACCTGAACTTCCTATTTGGGATCAACGTAGAATATTGATAACAACTCCTGCCTGATATTATTTCTGTTGGGACTTACAAGAACCTGGTCGAAAAGGGAATACCTAACATATTTTGCAAAGAAAGACCTAACATATTTTGCAAAACAAGTACGAAGATAACAATTTTTTTTATACTGTTTAAACATGATTACCGCCGTAAGGTATGTGGTAACCAGTGAATCGTAGAGCTATGCCCTGCCATCAAAGATGACGTGAGATCAAGTCCCTGTGCAGACTGTTCAAAAACTTAAGATAAAACTGAAGATAAAGATTCAATAAAGAAAGGAAAGGAAAGGAAAGGAAAGGAAAGGAAAGGAAAGGAAAGGAAAGGAAAGGAAAGGAAAGGAAAGGAAAGGAAAGGAAAGGAAAGGAAAGGAAAGGAAAGGAAAGGAAAGGAAAGGAAAGGAAAGGAAAGGAAAGGAAAGGAAAGGAAAGGAAAGGAAAGGAAAGGAAAGGAAAGGAAAGGAAAGGAAAGGAAAGGAAAGGAAAGGAAAGGAAAGGAAAGGAAAGGAAAGGAAAGGAAAGGAAAGGAAAGGAAAGGAAAGGAAAGGAAAGGAAAGGAAAGCAAAGGAAAGAAAAAAAGAAATTACTTTTCATTTTTCAAAAGATCAGGTGTTGCACTTAAAGAGATATATTTTGCATCGTCAAAGACTACAACAAATAGACGATTTAGCAAATAGGATTTAATCCAAATCAAGACTTCGCATTTTTTGATTAAAAGAGCGTGAGTTACTTTGTCGAAAGCTTTTGAAAATTCTTTGAATATAACATTTACTTGGCGGCCAAGCAAAACGCTGATATGCAATTTTCTGAAAATAATGTTAAGTTCGAAATAGTTAATCGATCCGGCGCAAAATCATGTTGGCAAGGGGAAATATCATTTTGTACTGCAAAAAATGTTTAACTTTGGTGAGACTCTCAAATAGTAAAGGGGTCACAATAAGTTTGGCACGAGGCCCGTAATAGGCTATTTTATTTTTATACCCAGACTTATAAATTGGTGCAGTAAGTGCTACTTTCCACGATTCAAGAAAGAGATCCGAACTCAAAGACTTACTAAAAATTTTCATTAAAGAATAAGTTAATTTACTTGCCCAGTTTTTCTCTCTTCAAAATATCATTCTCAGTGAATGAATGGAACACAAATATGGAACAAGACCGAAATCATCTGAATTTTTATTGTCTCAAGTCTTAAAACTATGCAGTATATGTCACATTTTCAGAAACTTCTGCATTCAAAATCGACGAAGGTATATTTTATCACAATTTTTTTCGATTTAACAAAGCGCCAAAAGGATTACTAGAAATCTACATACAGTACGCCCTCAGTCAATGCAACTAATAAAAACGTTGACTATTGTAAAAACCGCTGTAGTTACAATGATGAAGTCAAAAAAGTCGTAGGTATCCGAGTGCAGATATTTTTTAAAAAATAAAAATTTTTCTATCTTAGGACATTCACAAACTCTCAACAATATTCGTTTTCCCAGGACCAGCTTCGGTATTGTTAATTAGCTTAATTAGCGCAGCTTTCATGTGACTAAATCGGCATATTTTTAATTGATGTACATAATACGAGTATTCAAACTACATACATTGCAATAGGCGAGGTAAAATTTGTTTGACAAGTTGCACTTACTCAGTCTGCAATGGAAGAAACCTAAGTGTTGCGAACATCGAGGAGTTGCATTTATCAAGGATTGCGTTGAACGAGGTCACACTGTACCTATATAAATAAAAATCAATTGCATTAGTTTCGCGAAAGCTAGATTTAAATAATTGGTTATGTTGTGTAGTAACGAAAAAGCACAAAATAACTTGCGATTGAATTATCTTGCACCATTTATTCGATTTCCTATTTTTTATTATTTACACATTTGTTGTCCATTGGACAGACATGTCCTTAAAAAAATTTCAAAACCAGGGTTACTAGAAAAACTAAATCTAATAATCTATTTAACGCGTGTAAGCAATTATTAATTTGAGCAAAACCGAATTCTAAAAAATTATCAATAACATACAGTTTAATAAGAAAACGCTTAAAAAATAAATTTCGATAGCAATGCTCCCAAATACCGCTGCCAAGCCAGACAGCCATGTTATCGATGATTGCTTTAGTTTATGAAACTGTTAAAGAAAAGATGAATTCGCATGTTTCATCACTGATTTCGTTTGAATAGATACGATTTCGGCAGAATAACTTACTCAAAATTCTTATAAAAAAACCATTACCCTCGATTTCTGTTATAGGTACACTTAACTCACTATTAATCACTTACTCTTACGTAATATTTTCTAATCACTTGTCTTTTCACTTCACTGATTAAAGAAATTGAAATTTTGTTATTGCAAACTTTTAGGCGCACGAACAGTAAAACAAATGTAAATGGAAAAATTTACGAAATTAAGTTTGCATAAATCAAGTTAACATTTTTGCGAAGGAAAACCCTACAAAAGTGATAAGACTAAATTGCATTCATGCATAGTGTGAGTGTGTTTGTGCATGTGTGTAAATACAAATAAAGTGCCATGGGTGTGTAACTAATATTGTTTATATTGCATAACTATTTGAGAGCAACTTTTTCACTTGGCTTGCAAATACGAAGCTAACAGTTTTAGGAAACTTTTAGTTTACATATCAGTTGCACGTAGTGCTTCAAACACACATATACGCATGCACATTAGAACACACACCATTATGAAGTTGAACCACAATGTTACATCTGCATATCCATGTTCAAATACAAATGGAAACGTATTTTCAAAAGTGTGCTCAGTCATACAAAAGAAGCAGCACCACTTTCTTTAGCGCTCGTAGGAGGCAAAGACGATAATACTTTCGTATTTGTGTCTGTGTTTGTGCGCTGTAACTTACACATTTGTACGTGCAATGCGGTCACATTCAAAATATAATTTCCGTATAATCTGCTTTTGCGGCCTTGCGGTTGAATTCATTTTCTCGATGCCAACAATAAATTCGCAAAAATCATAGTTTTTCGCACTCAGCCCAGTTAAGAGAAAACCTCAAGCTTATTCATAGCCTTTGTTCAACTTTATTGTAACGAAAGTGAAAGTTTCAATTAAAGTAATGAATAAAATCTTCAAATAATTTTTTTCGCTTCGACTCAATAGTACGAATTCTGTTCCTCAACATCGAATCGTACCTATGCAGATTTTATATGCTGCGCTGTAAATATTCTGTCTTACCCTTAGAATTCGTCTGCGCACCCCATCCCCTCCCATCAAGTCGTAGCTTGAATTTGCTTATCTGCAACATAAGTGAAAAGTTCTGTCAACAGAATTTTCTCCATCCGATATTTTGTTTACCGTTTAAATTTGTTTTTTATTGTATTTATTCTGTTTATATTGATGCGATTGAAAGGATTTGTACAGCGTAATCCGCTTGCTCCAGTCATGAGGGTGTCGTATCAACGGCATATCAATGCGACACGTTTGATTTTTATATTTTCAAATCACCTTATATCGCCCATATGCGAGTGTGCTGGTATGTGTGTGTCTGTAGTGGAACGAATTACAGCAAACAGCCGAGTGATTATTTGGTTTATTGAAAATGATGACATGCTGGCTGATATATTGCACCAATCTCTGATAAATGTGAGTTGTGTTCGATTGCTAAGGACTTAAAAGAGTGCCCTGGCAAAGTACTTAATTACTAAAAAAAAATTATATTTTCAACCGCAATTCGAAAGGCATTTCTTCGTAGAACAACTCTTCTGCAGAAATTATGTCATTGCTGGCATACCAGAAAATATATACTAAAATTAAGCAGTGGCTATATCAATTTACAAATCCAATTTGGGTTTCTGTTGTCTATGAAATGTTAAAACTATGAAAAGAAGTACAGTTTTTTTCCCTTGTCTTAAAATAAAAACAAAAAAGTCCAAGATATTAGTGGAAATAGTGGGTTGCTCATTTGATGTTTAACTCCCATGCTTATATAAGCGGTTATTAAGATTTAAATATCTCAAAGACCTGATTCGATAGAGCCATTCTGAGGCCAGATCCAAATTTGCGCACAAACTATTTCGTTGCCAGTTGCCCAACAGTCTAACGTTTGCAGACCTGTGTTATGGAGAAGAAAGTTTTGAGAGATCAGACATTGCATGTAGGGATGATAAATTTAGAATTTCGTTTTGTTTATTTTTAAGGTGAGTTTTTTTTATGTAATAAAATGACTATATAATAAATAAGAGTAAAATCAATCAATCAATTTGCAATATATGTTTCACACTAAGAAACCTTACACCGTTTTATGCAGAGTTCCTAAATTTGAGAAAAAAATTACACTAAAGCCATGCATTTTTTAAGCCTAAGAACTTAGCGCTTTCTTAGTACTCGTTCTTTGAATTGATCTGAAATTTCTCGAGTCAAATGAAAAACACTACAATTTTAAGTTAAAATTTATTTAAGTTGGGGAGAAGGAACGGAAGTTTTGTATTGAATTTTTCGAAACACGCTTTGTTTTAAAGCAGAAATTCATTAAAACCTACGAAGTTCACTTCTCGGTTCTAATTTATTTTTATTTATTCATAAAAAAAAATATTACTTATAAAATGATATCTGGTACGATCACCTTGCGCTAACGCCCTTCGAAAAAAAAACAAAAATTCTTAAAATGCTGAAATTTTGTTGAAAAGAATTTATGATTTTTTTTTTGGTTGGCAATATTTAATAATTTCTACAAATGTGTGAAGTTTTTTTTCTTTTAGCCCCATAAAAAATTATTTAACGGCTTAACGGCCTACGGCTTTGGCATCCAATTAACGGCCTGGCCGCGTCAACACCGGCCACTGGGTAACCATTATAATATCAACTGAGCATTTTCATAAGAAATTTGAGAACCATGATTTTCAACATAACCATTTTGATTCTGAATTTGCAAAGTTTTCGTACAACACTGAAGAAACGGATATCTAAATCTCATCATTTAATTAGAAAAAAAAAAAAGCTTCCTTGTTTTGGTTTGGTTTTTTTTATGGAATAGTTTCAGACTAGGAGACCTTAACATTTCAAACAGTCGATTTGTTCTTATCGTCTTACTATACATGCATTCCATAAGTTCTTACTCGGTAATTAGTTATCATTTTGTAAGGAGCTAGTTCTGCGAGTTACAGAAAAAGCTCGTCCAAGACTCTTTGTACATTTATTTCGACATCGCAATTCACATTGATTGGTCTATCGCAGGGCCTTAGACGACGTTGCTTAGAAAACTTGTCACAGCATTTGTTCGCAAACAGATAAGAGCTTATTAAACTTCTCTAACAAAATGGGTATCATTCGAAAAGTATATAGGTACATAAGTAAACCTTTAAGAACATCATTCGCTATACCATTTATATCACTTTCTGTACACATGTGAATCTTTATTAATTTCATAGAACTGTTAATTTTCCTTTTCATAAAAAATGAAGTTTGGATTTTTATTCGTAAGAGGCGCAAGTTTTTATTTTATTATTTATTTTATTGAGAATAAAAGTCTAGTTTGGGCAATGACTGTCGACAGAATTCTTTCTACATTACGAAGAAAACTTTCCATATTATATTTTTAAAATCATCACGGCTGCGGGTTTGAAATTTCATAAATTTTATATGTAAAATAGACAAAAGAGCATTGTGTTGTCTGCATATTTGTTATACGAATTCAGATACAAAAAGCTCTCGTTCATCATGACGTATGAGCAACATTGAGTTTTTAAGTTTTATTCCATCTATATTTCTAACAATTTGCAGAGCAGCTAAGCCGCTGTTAGTGCACTTCTTTAGTTGTTTTAACAAAATACAATGCGTCACTTTGTCAAGCTGCTCGTCAGCAATGGACAAACAGCGAACATAACAACAACAGCAATTATAACAAGAATTGCAGTAAAAATGTTGCCGATTTTTATGCCTGCTGCAATATCATAAATAACAACATGCAACTTGCATTGTTGTGCAGTGCGCATCAATTAAATTTTATTGTTGTTAACACGTACGAATTGTAAAAAAATAAAATTAAAAAATCAACGTATAATTTTTCGTAGCTTTCGTTACAAAACTAAGTTCTTGAATCCCCATTTTTATTTTTTCATTCCCTCTTATTGTTAAAGCTCTTCGGTCAATCGCCAAAAAAATAGAAGAAATCTAACAAACTGCTTTTAGCGCTCGCCTATTGACGATTCGCGTGCGCGCAAAAAATAGTGCTTGTTAAATGCAACCAACGCTGCCACCTATTTGCGCGTCTAAACGGCAAGCATAAATTGTGTGAGAGTAAGTTGCTGAAAAAATAGTGATAAATTTGCTGGAAAACAAAGCGATTAAAAATTGTGTTTTTTATATTTCTGTTAAATTTTTTGAGTACTGGGCGCACTCATGTTGCATTGCCACATTTAAAGTGCGCAATTTGAGGTAAAAATATCGCAGTTCCGCTATGAGTGGAAATATTTGCGCATCACTCAGTAAGGAAAAAATTTAAAATTTATTTTATTGACTGTGAAAGTTGCACAAATCATTTGCATTTAATTGTGAGTAAAATTTGCAGCTTTAAAGGCGACCTCAATGCATTTGAATCTCGCATTGCACTCACCTGCAAAAAGTTGCGACCAATTTGTAATGCTGCCAGAAGGTAAATGGCTCGGAAATGATTTATTCTTTGCTGCCTGCTGCGTGGGTTGTACGAATAATATTTAAGTTTTTTTGAATGGAACAAAAATTATTTCTTGCAAATTATTGATGCACATATATTCTAAGTTCCTGCATATGTTCGTAGACAACGCTATATATAATTGAGTAAATTAAATCATTATTTCGTTATCACTTTGAAACGATCCTTAAAAATGAATCTCAAATTTATGTCTGATTTTTTACTACTGAATTAATAGAGTTGCCAGTGAGAGCATTAAGCTTTAGGTAGCACCCAATGTTAACATTTCCATTGTTAGAATATTTCGCAATACTGGTGTATGGTTTGTTCATTGAGAAAATTCTGCAACCAAGAATATCACCCGACGCCAGAAATATATTAATTTCGAGCAAGACTAATCAAAAATTCTTAAATAATGCTCCTGATATGCTTCTCAAGCTAGTTCTGTAGTAAATTAATCAGTTTTCGAACCTCGATTTTGACCTAGCACCAAAATTTTTCGAGAATAGGACTTAAAACATCTAGTCGTAATGGTGTACCTAACAAAATTTTGACTTAAGATTCCCCATAATTTGTTCAGTTCTCAAAAATATCATAAATTTGGCCTTCATCTCGCGATCTGGTTTGTCACAGAATTTTCTTTTTATATTCTGGGGCGTGGATTCCAAAAATGCCAACCATTTTTTTTTCTTAAGAAATACGTTTCTTGCACTTTTTTCATATATTCGGCCATATGTTTATCAGTTTTTTTTTGACCTATGAATATCAGCACACCGATCAAAGATAATTTTGCTTTCTTGTAAAGAAGATTGGATGGAGTCAGAAGCTGTCATATTTCACAAAAAGCATATTTTTTTGTCTTATTCAAAAGTCACAATATTTCAGTTGCTCCGTTTACATCAAAAAATCTTTCTTTTTTATTTTTTTAAATTTTCTTTTAGAAATAGCTTAAGAATATTAGCCAGAACACAATGTGGGCAGCAGCAGAATAAAAGCAGAAGAAGCAGCAAAATCTGTAAGCCAAAATAAAATCTTGTGCAACATTCCAAAAAAAAAATTGTTGCTTACTCTACGCTTCACTATTAGTGCTGGATAAAGGCCCGAATAGACGACACAAACCGTCTTCGCAAATCAAGTCGTTTAACGTCCTCACACGCGCAGACCGAAATTTCTCATTTCTATTTAAAAGAATCTTTTACTGTAGTCCTTACTTTGTATCATCCATATTGCTGGCAACGATGAATATAAATCAGTAGGCACAGTCATGAACAAATTTTCCTCCATAATATATATTTTTCAAACGTTCTTATTGTTTTCATACGTTCGCTCTCGACGAAAATTTAAAAATTGTGAGAGAATTTTACGTCACACGGCACAGAAAATTTGCGCAAATCGAACAAAAATTCAAAGATTTTGATTTTGCGCAAGCGGTCATATATTTTCATTATATCGCAGTCATGGTGCAATAACCAAGGTGGAGTAATTATGACACTTCTCTCAAAATTTTCTGGGTATTGGCCATTAATTGACTTACATTGACATTTATCATCAATTCGATTTTATTGTGTTTCGTTATATTTTTGATACATTGTTGTTTTGATTATTGGGACCGTTCAGCAACTTCAACATTTTTGAATCACTTTCAGCAAGTTTTTAGTGATCAAAATTCTGATGTGAACAAAAAACTACGCAAAATAGTGCAGCGTGTTTCCATCCGACAGCAATAAGTGTTTTTTGTTTTTAAATAACAACAACAGCGCCTAAATTTCTCAAAAATTAGGTAGTTTGCCACATTTTCAGCACATCGTTCAGAGATTTTTGAAGAGTCTTATGCTTAAGCGCTTCAATTCCTTAAAGCGCTTAACTTTGCTGAACGGGCAATTGATATGTCAAGAATGTCAACGTTAAAGCAAATAGGCGATCTACTCTCGCGATCTCAAAATGGCTTCCACTTCATTACGTATTGCTCTCCTAATTTACTCCAACTTGGTTATTGCACCATGATCGCAGCTTGAATGCAACACTGATATTTTGCTGCAGCATAAAATATAGAACAATTTGTGTATCGGCAGCTGGGCAGCAAACAGCACGATTTCCTATTTGTCTCTTTCTCACCCTTGTTTTCTATAATTTTCATGTTGACCGAATTTGCTGCCCTGCAGTCGTGCTGCTGCTGCTCCAATTGTGTTCTCGCTATATATTTGGTCAAATCGGATAAAAATGTAAAATTTATTCAAAAATCAATGAAAAAAGGTTATATCCACAATTTCCTGCAATCCCGTATAGAAGCCATTGACAATGTAGTTGAGTAAGGAAGTAATTCGTTAAAGGTATTTTATTGTCTTATGAGCTCAATTGTACCCAAAAATAGGATAAATCCAATTGCACTATTAAATTTAGGCTAGGACTTTCGAGAACGGTGCAAATTTTGTCTCTTTTTTTTTTTAATTACAACTCAAAAACTGCACAGTTTTGTCTGATTTAAACAGAGCAATTGAAATTTTGTGACTTTTAAAAAAGACTAAAAAACAAATTTTTTTAGACTTTGATTGCTTGTAATACCATCAAATCTTATTCGCTTCACTTTAACAGCAAACTGTTAAAGAAAAAATTCCTTTTGAACAATGTGCAATTGACTTAGGTCGAAAAAAATTGATGGAAATATTGGCAAATAAATGAAAAACGTGCAGAAAAACTGGTGTTTTGAGGATATCTCGAAAACAATTCTTAAGAAAAAAAAAAAAAATGGGTTTCACCTTTGGAATCTACACCGCAAAGCACATAGAAGAATGTATATAAGAAACCGGATCTTTTTGTGTGTAAACTAGTGATATCAACAAATTTTGTGAAAAATTACTACGCAATTGAAAGTCAAAGAATTTTTATTTGGTCAAACGCGAGTCAAACACATTCCTCAAAAGCTAAGCTTCACATTTTTTGTAGTAGAATATTTTGAGCAAACTGTGAAAAATTTATGTTTTAAAACATTTGGCAGCGAAATTTTACGATATTTTTTAATGGCAGCGTGATTTTGATGGGTTTTTCCTGCACCTTTTTCCGCTAAAAACAAACCGTGAGTGATGAATCTCAAATCTTATATTAAAAATCCATTATATTTTTCCGAGAAACGAATGAACTTCCAGAATTATCGCAAAATTCATTTTCAATATCAACCTATCAATTTGTGCAGTAAAAACTATTTTCCATAAGAAATTGCTCTGAAAACTTCTTCAATGGTATTAAGGATGAAATGGGCGATGTTCGATTTCAAGACCCTAAGACTGGTGCATTGAAATATTTTTTCGAAATTATTCCTCAAAATGTCCTAAATGTTAAGCTTCACATTTTTTAAGCACCGGGACTGGTATCATGATAGCCACAGTTCCAATCCTGTTCGAGATGAGAAGTACATATACGTTCTTTAATTATATGTATTAACTATTTTTAATTTTAAGTTAAAACAATAAAATAAAAAAGACATGCAAAAGTGACATCTTCCATAATAAACCAAACAAATACGTGAATTAAATTACATTTGCGAAGGATTAAACACAGCAACGACAAGTTCATACAAAGCTTTGCACTTCATTAGTTGATGAGGAATGTTTTTTTTTCATAGATGAACCAAAATGTAACCAAACGCATAAATTTCCTTTTTGTTTAAAGATTCCGCAAAAGCGATATATTAAAATTTCTGCCAGCTCAACAATTTTAATCAATATTAAATTTCAAAGACACAAACTTCTCTCCAAGCGCAACTTCTACTCATATGACAAATGTGCAAAAGGACAACAAGATGTTCACATGTGTTTCCGATATTATCACCAAAACACTCGTTTATCCTGCAGTAAGTGAAGTTAGGAGTAAAAATAACAAGAAAACAGAAATAAAAAGCAAAACTTTATCCGCAGTGCAAATTGTCGAACGAAAAAAAGATGAATTTCATGGGCAGAAATCACCTTTTTTCAATATCCTGCAATGCTAAGCAAAATATTAATCCTACACCCACTTACATCTACGACGGCTGTTAGGAAATCCACCAACAACGTCAGCAGCTGCTATTAAAAATCCTTCGCAAAAACAAAGCAGCGCATCATAACTCCTCCCCCTACTATGCTGGACGTCCGCAGCGAAAACTTCGCATATTAGCACAACATATGTTCAACGTAACGTAAAGGTATTCGCACGATACACGTTCTGTCCTTTTACTGCTGGCGCTGTCCAGCGCTGGCGGATGTCGTCGATATCTGACTAATGGCAAGTGCGCCACATGGAACGACAGACAGAAGGATGGACAAACAAATGCATATATTGCTGCTATACCTAGAGTTAGACAACTGGACGGATAGACTACCGGATGTACACTCGCAAAGATAAACTTTATTGCTGCTTTTAGCGTTTGCAGAGTGCCAGCTAACGCCATGATTTATTTTGGTACTTTAAGGATGGATTTGAGCAACGCCGCGCTGTACGAATGAAGTTAGCGATGTATTCCCATTTAATTCTTTGCATATCGTCTTTTTTATAAAATGAACGATATTTCGGGGGAAAACTAAACTTTCAACTGTCCCCATTGATTAGTGTACTGAGTTTTTTCGCCAGTTGCAAAATGCCTTTTTGAGAAGCACATGAGGCCGAAATCATTAACAGTAGACTTAGATTCCTTAAAAAGTAAACTTCAAGTCTGTTGAGCCAAGTCCCGCTTAACATGAGTCAATATGTAGCTTGTAGCTCTTGATTAAATAGATTCATAGGTAGCAGATACACCTCTAAGAAGAAAATATCTCGCGTAAAACTTTGTTCGTGTTTGACTAAATTTTCTGTATCCACTACGGGCCTCAGATCTCGCCAGTCAGTGAAGTGACTTTCAGAATATCGTGTTGAAGTAGTATTACCAATGGGCTCAGAATAATATGTGCATGGTAAAACTAAAATATGAGAATTCGAAGGTTAAGTTAATGCCACGCAGAGGCCGTTACCATGGCTCAGAGGGGTTGGACGAACTCGTTCGATCTTGTCTAACTCCTTGCTCTGTCCGAATCCTTAGAACTTCTCATTGTCTGGTAAGGGACTTTGAATCGATATTCTCTTTATATCACCAACGAGAAAACGACAAAAAAGAAAGACCATCAAAATTGGTGTTCAATTTTTGATGGCATTATTTTTTTTTTTGTTTTTCCTTTATCAAACTTTATTGTTGTTGTAACTAATCGATTATTGATTTCGTTTGTCAGTTAAACTGGCTGCAGGACTCTGGAGTGTTACTGCAGCTGGTGTAGGTAGCAGTCATCGTAGGTAAATAGATGGTTATGGTGAGTTTTGGTTGAATTGACTTTTACTCGTGTCAGCTACACAATAAATGAACAGACATGATGCAGTGACATCTACGAGTGTGTAGAATCACTTAAAGGAAAGGTGAGGCCATAAGAAAATGATAAAAAATTGCTCTGGTTGTAGTACATACATGATAATGTTGGATGAACATGGCGAAAAATTTAATGGTTATGTTAAGAATGAGTTCGGAATGATTTGCTGCAATGTAAGATTTTCCTATTCACATAATTTATTCCTAATGAGGAAAAATGGGTGCAATTTTAACGTATTCACACATCAGTATAGCAAAATTTGATTAAAATTTTAAATTTGGTTCTCTATTGGAACATACTTAATCATTTAAAAATCAGTTCTTATCAGGGCAAAGGTAAATGTTAATATTAATGCCAGATTTCTTTTTATCCAAACAATATATGTGAGAGTTCAATCGCATCCACAAGTACTGCCATGAAATGTAATAAAGGGTGAGAGTTTTCATGTCAAACGAAGTTCTCTAACCAAATGAACACTCCATTGTACATTTGCATAACACCTAAGAGCTAGTGGAGCGGCAAAAGACTAAGGCATGAAATGATAGTATAAACTGCTTTAAAGTCTAAGCCGTTGTTCCTCAAGGATCTGTTTTAAGATCTTATATGCTTAGTGTGTTTGTTGTTGCGTTAACAAAGTATCTGCATCAAAATGAATCAAATAATAACGAAGCAAATCAAATGGTACGCCTTTGCAGAAAGTTGTCACGAGTAACGATCTCGCGGAGCCTTGAGACATAAATTCCATACCTGTTAGTGTCTGTACTCAGGGTGAGCGGCTACTATACAAAAAATTAATTCAAGAGGCTTACTATTAAAATGGTTTTAAGGGATGTCTGAATGGAGATGGAACGGTTCACGTGAACTCATAATCAGCTCTCTTTAAAGCAGAGCTAGCAACCTTCCAATAATACAAATACATTCTCCCACTGAATCAGCTGACATTACAATGGAAGAAGGGTTCTATAACCAACTAATGGTAAATTCCTTTAGAGAGACGTCAACGTTTAAGTAGGAAGCAATAATAATAACCTCAATCATGTTATAGGTCGAAATTGTGTCGCAAGTCTTAGGTTTGGGGCGACATTTTAAGCATAAGAATACATAAGTTTCACCCGATCAGAAAACAAAAAACAAGATCTGCATAAAGAAATTATGGGAAAGAAGTCTTCTTGACATGAGATAAGGGGAAGCGCTGACATCGGTACTGATCAATCCTCCTTGTAGCTTCTCTTCGGATCAAAATAGTTTACATTCAATAGACCCACGCAGCGAACGTAAAATCCAGTCTGCATAAACTCATCGATACCTACTTTTGGGAAAACTTCATCGACCAAGTAAAAAGACTCGATACACTAGCCCCTGGAGCTCAATTGAATCTTAATGATAAGACCTCAAGTCGTCACTTAAATCAGCGAGTATCGAACCGTTTATGAAATAACTCGCAAGATGACTGGAAATAAGTTCAGATCTCGGCCGATCAAAAGTAAAAACGGGAGACTATTCACAACTACAGATGATCAGATAATATGATGGAAGGAATATTTTTAGGAGGCCATCAACCGTCCATTTCCATCGATAGATTTCTCCATATGGACCTACCTGAAAGAAGACCACTGCACCTTTCCTAGTTCCCGCCTTCACTATTGAGGATAGGAAAGGCCATCAAATTTCTCAAAAGCAATGGAAGCAGATCGTCACCGAAGCGTTGAAAGCTTCCCGTAGCTTACGGCTGAGATTATGTACCCTTTCCTTATTCAAGTTTTTGATGAAGGAACGACTGGCGCATAGAAGCCCTTTTACAAGACAGTACCAGTTTTGATAGCATCGACTTGCATCTGGGATGCATTGAACAGTTGTGGTCCAGTGCCCAAGATCATAAATCTCCTAAAGGCTCAATACGGAAGCTTTAAATGTAGAGTATTACATTACATGAAACTTTTAGATCCTTTTTAGTCGGTCTCAGGTGTACGCCAAGGTCGTTTCCTGTTATCAATCTAGTTTCTGATAGAACTAAGCGCTGTTCGCAGCCGAGTTCTAGACTCTACATCTGGAGCATCTGGAAGACCACACTTATGCCAATATAAATAAAATTACAACCATGTTCGTTCGTCCATCCGGTGGCAGCAATATAGGCGAGTGTATAACATGCATATTAGAAAAAACAAAGCGAAGGCTACCATCACTGAACTTCGTTATGTCTGGCAGCCTTCATTCCTGTCAACGACAATTACGCTCGAAACATTTGAGTCAGACGTGAAGCCTAGTCTTTTGTACGGCTGTGAGACTGGTCTTTCCAACAGCGCTCTGCTTCACAATGCACTAGTGTTCACCAAAAATGCCTTCGCTGAATCCTGAAAGCTTGGTGACCTAGGACCAGCACAGCAGATACTGTCGAGATCCGATTACGATTCAAATCAAATGGCGAGAATGGAGCTGGATTGGATACACGATGCAAATGTGAACGACGGAAGTCTCCCGGTAAGCATTAGA
Source organism: Meiosimyza decipiens (assembly GCA_963680825.1). Taxonomy (NCBI): domain Eukaryota; kingdom Metazoa; phylum Arthropoda; class Insecta; order Diptera; family Lauxaniidae; genus Meiosimyza; species Meiosimyza decipiens. The sequence goes on from OY804259.1 coordinate 98,688,184, forward strand.
GTGGAAACCTCAGGGCAGAAACCGCGGTCCTCAGAAATCATTGTGGAAACGATCGCTAGAACATGACATACGTGAAGCAGGGAAATGTCGGAGATAATTAAAGGTACTCGCTACCAATATTGAACGTTGAAAGATTTGTTTTTCCCTATGCTCCAAGAGGAGACAATGGACCAACACAATAGACGATCAAGCATTCAATGCCAGCCTAAAGTTTACATTTGCTGGACCATAAGACAGAGGCGGTCCTAACTAACAGCCACAAAATCATTGAATACATGAATATTAATGTTTTCTGCCAAACAATTCCGACGAAACTGACAACAAACCACTTTAAAGTAACAATGGATTTATTTCTCTCCACAGACTGAACTTTAAATGAGTATCTACGTACTCATGAATTTATATTTTTTATTTTCGGATACAATTTTCGTTTTTGTTTTATGTTTAAAAAGAAAAAATTTTAAAAACTGTTTCAAGCTAATTATATATTTGCGAAAATATTGGTTGCACGTGCTTCATCGTGGAATGGCAGACGACTTCCAAATTTCGACCTGTGGAAACCTTAGATATACTCGCATAGGCATTGCCGTGTTCTACCTGATTGCTCATATTGTCATCATTGTGCTTCTAATAGACCGTAAGTTAAATGGAAATAACAAAAATCATCAGAAGAAAGAATTTGAAAACAAGGCGAGAAACATTTTAGGGATGTTATTGTAATCTAAATTGTGTTATTTTATATAGCGAACTATAGTTTATATTTTAGTGAAATCATTGCAGAATTAGCTCGATTTCTTTAACAGTGGTAGATTAAGGCTTGGCGTGCTCCGGGGCTAAAAAATCAAGGCGGTTCAATTACGGTAATTAGCCTTATCACATGCAATGATGCACAATGCGCGACGCTGGCAATGAGGGTGTATTCCCCGGAATGCTCAAATTGATTATCGAAAAAAAAACATACTTGCTTTACTTTTCGAATGGCCTTGTCCATGTCCATTTCCTCAATGGCCTTCCGTATTTCCCATAACCATGATGCACTAGATTTTGTAGTAGCCTGTTGAGATCGGAGCCAGGGGCTGTAGCCAAACATCTTCTTTTTTTTAGACTCTTGTCAATACCCCTTGTTAATGTGCTTGTACACCTTCCGTGTTAGTAACGGCACCTATTTCTGTGTTTGGCTCGCTATGTCTTTTATCCTACAGGTAAATTATGTCCCCGCTTCTTTGCAGCATAACTAAGATAGGTTTATTCCGTTCAATCTTCCTTATTTTATCTTATCTTTTGTAATGACGATGTAATATCTGTCTAATCATCCACCACGGCTAGGTGTTTATAAAAAATATTTGCAATTCTTGTTCGAATATTGAATGACAGTTTTTTTATATTGCCTTATATTTTATTATAAAATTATTGTAATGTCACACCCGATACATTTGAATGTCACGCCCGTTACATTTTTGGAGTTACTTTGTATCCAGTATTTAAAGAATTATGTTCAGAGTTGCTCATAATTCTAATATGGAAAATTTGAAGTATTTCTAAAATGCTATCAATTCGTCATTCATTCTTGCAAAATTTCTAAACTCAAAATATTGAAACAGAGCTTTATTCAATGTCAGCCCCGTTACGCACTTTCAAAGAATTTTCTGAATTAATTACTTAATTAGTTCTCAAATTTTTATATTTTTAATAAATATTGGAAGGTATGTAGCACTTGTTGTAAGAGATGGGGTCACATTCTCACACCTGACTGAAAAGATATCATTGGAAATAGGTCCTAAACTGTCACACCCGTTCCCCTGAAAGTGTCGATATGTGAAATGAACTTTTGTACTAATGAAATATCTTCAAGTTTGCAAACTCATTGGATTTGAGAGAAATGGGAAATAATGTGACCTATCAAATGAACGTGACCCAAAATTCAAGGGAACCAGATGCGAGTCGAGAAACGAGTAAGAATAAGACAAAAGCGTTGAGATTTTCAAGGTCTGTTTATAGAGGGCGCAGTGAACAAAACAATTATGTATTAGAAAGTGCCCCCTTAAAAAGATACATTAAAGGATGTTGATGCTTCATACATATATAAGCTTTTTTCCAATATGTCTGGAAATAAATCGATTCTAATAATAGTTTGCGTAAGTGTAGCTCTCACTCTATTCGTATATTGAATTTAAATACTTTGCCTTAACACTAATTCGACTTCTCAGGTACCTCTCCGATTTCTATGCTGAGAATGGCAGTACACCTAATTCTGTTTTTACACGATAGAATGGTTCCCGAGAAATTCGTGTAAAAAAAATTCGTGTAAAAAAAGATACTGGCCAAGTACAAAAATAATAGATTGGTTCTAGACCTCAAAAAATAAGTTAAAATTAGACTAAATAATATAAAAAAAATATTGTTGTAGTTATTTTAAGAATTTATTTTCGTTTTAATTTATTAAATAAACTAAATTATAATAAAATAAATTAAAATTTAGATTTCATAAAAAAAATAATACCAGAAATTCATTGCCAAAAAACTTAAATAACATAAAGTACAACCATAAGAAAAATTTAAACATTAAACAATTTTATTTATTGTCACTGTCTGATAATAAACGCAAACGTTTGCGAAAGACTACAATATCACTGCCATCACTGGAATGATTTTGTTGATCATTATCATTTCTAGCCGACTGTGTTGGGACATCAGTAGATTTTTGAACGAAATCAGTTATCTTAGATTGAGTTTTATTTCGCGTTAACCCATTATAAACTTCCCTGTAAGATGCCATTAATGATTTCAGTTCACGTTGAAATTTGGCAGCTCGTTCCTCGTCATGATCATGTTGTTCAAAATGACTACCTAATTTTGTAGCGAGATCAAGACCTTCTTTAATTAGAGATGCTTTTAAAATTGGACGATCTCTTTCGTCACTGTCACTATGTTCTTTATCATAACGAGTCTCAAGGGTGAGATCTATAATTTCATTTTCGCTCAAGCTTTCATCTACCAACAATTCTTCTACATCTGCTAACGATAGGTCATCGAATCCATCCCCACCGATTGCATTGGCCATTGTTATTATATCAGCAAGTTCAGCGTTATTATCGATAACAGGATCTTTGCATTTTACGCATTCTGGCCAAATATTTTTCCAACACGAGTTCAAAGTTGATGGCTTTAATAAATCTAACGCGATCTTGACTTGATTAATGCAGTCCATTATAGAAAATTTTTTCCATTCATCTATGACTGATGATTCCTCATAATTATCAAGTTTTTCTACAACATAATGAAATTAACTTCTTATGTAATACGTTTTAAACGTAGCAATTATCCCCTGGTCTAGTGGCTGTATAAGGGAAGTGGTATTAGGCGGCAAAAAACAAAATTGTACGTTTGGGTGCTCCAAAACTGGATGGCCTGGTGCATTGTCTAGAATCAAAAGAACTTTAAATTCGAGACATTTTTCTTTCATGTAGCGCCTAACTTCTGGGATGAAGTGCTTCTGAAACCACTCTGTGAAAATTGCACTGGTTACCCAAGCCTTTTTGTTCGCCATCCAGTGTATAGGCAATTTATTGAAATCTACACTTTTCATGGAACGTGGTCTTAAGGCACGATGTACTAGGAGTGGCTTAAGAATACGTTCTCCTGAAGCATTGGAACAAAACAACAACGTAATACGGTCCTTTGCTACTTTAAAACCACCGGCTGTTTTCTGCGATTTTGCTACATAAGTTCTTCTAGGCATTCTCTTCCAAAAAAGGCCGCTTTCATCTAAATTCCAAACTTGGTCTGGAGTATATTCTCCATCTTCAATAATTTTTTTTAGTTTTTCGGGAAATTCTTTAGCAGCCAATTCATCAGCGGATGCAGTTTCTCCCTTAATTTTTATATTGTGGATAGCGTGTCTTTTTAAAAAACCAGTCATCCAACCAGTACTTGCGGAAAATGCATGTTGTTTTGAATGAGATGATGTATCTGGATCAATTTCCTGGATACGTTTATAGATTCTTAATGCTGTCTGCTTGATAGCAAGTCCGTCTACTGGTATTCTCTTTTGGGATTTGTCTTCTATCCAGATTACCAAAGCTTTTTCCATTTTCTCTTTAACAACATCCCTTACATACGATGATGACTTTGCACTTAATTTTGTTCCAGAACATACTGATGCTCTAATTGCAGTTTCATTTTTTTTAATTGTTCTTACAGTAGCTTCATGGATTCCGAAATTCTTTCCCACAACCGTTGCGCCTTGTCCCGTTGCAAGTTGATCTAAAATTTTGATTTTGGTATCTAAGCTGATCGCTTTCCTCATTTTTAATGCAGGAGAATTATGTAACATGGCGTGTGGCTACCAAAATATATTTTATTAATCAAAAATGCAAAAATCTAAAATTAAATATTTGAAACTAACCTGTTATTGGTCTACCAAAATTATATGAGCTTCTACTTTATTTTACTTAGCACTTGTTAAAAATCAGCAAAAACTAACGATCTTTCAATTATAATTGTCAAATAGGAACTAAATTGTGTGTACAATACATTATGTACATTTTTACTTTTTCAATAATTCGGGGAATCCCGCATTTCCCGTAAAACAGAAATTACGCATACATAGACATAACTCAGAATACACACCAGAATTATTTTAAGTAGAAAAAAATTCATTGAAAAAAAACGTGTTAAATCCAATAATTCATGTAAAAAAAGTAATTTTGTTTTTTTTGTATTCGTGTTATTTCAAATTATGTCGTGTAAAAATAGAAATATTTTTTCGTATTTACTCGTGTTATTTCAAATTCGTGTAAAAATAATTCGTGTAAAAACAGAATTAGGTGTATTTCAATTCTCGTTGCTTTTCGAAATTAATACAACTACAGCGATATTTTGGCTATTTTCAAAATATGCATTCAAAATTCTTCAATATCTTGAATTTTTTTGAGACTTGTTGAGACACATTTGTTGTTTTTATCAACTTTTTAAATACTCTACAACTTTCATCGTATGATTTCGATGTTTTACAAAGACATCATTCAACTTTTCCTATTGATTTTAATGCATTTCGACACTTTCCGACTTTTGCAGACCGTATGATGCTAACTTTTATATTACATATGCAGCCACAATTACTGTTTATGGTAAAAAATTTGAAACACTTACCTAAGACAGTACTTAAGTCAAGCGAATTTCAATGGGTTGGTTAGTTAAATCTCAGTAGAATAAATCTAAATACTGTTCGTAGTGCATACAAAGAGATACTTTATTTGTTTCATTCCATTTTAAATTTCCGTGTATATAAAGTAGAATACTCAACGCCATGAAAAAGTGAAAAGCTCCCTGATTCCCCAGTGTTGAAGAAATATATACTTGCAAAGTTCTACTTGTCAACCGATGATACATATATTCCAAACCTTATATTTTATTTGGGCACATTTCCAATTAAATATTTTGTCACCTGCTAATTCGCGCACAATCCGATACTAAAAAAAATGATTTTTGTCTAAAAGTAGTAATCCTGCACTTAGCTTGCATACAAAAATATTGTGAAAAATTCAAATTTTGTTTCTAAAAGTGAATACCCGACACATTAATTTGTCAAAATTAGGTCTTAAGTACTAAACCAAAATACATGAAAACCAAAACCGTAATCATTTCATGAAATACAATTGCTTGTACAGAACTTATTGTGAATTTTTTCGGGCTATAGGTAAAGTTAAAAATTGCGGGTTTGTTATGGAAAAATAACCCACACAATTAATTGTTTCTTCTTTCTTTAAGGCCGTCTATTAATTTACCAAAATCTTAATATATTTCACAGATGATTTTTTCTTATGGTTTGCAATTTATTTCGGAGTCGCTATGCTTGGATATGTAGGACTTCTACTTGGCGCAATACTAGTGAGTACAAAATAATGATGTAAAAAATTAAGTTCATGTTAATACTGACACATCCCAACCTTCTGAGTTTCACCGAACATTTGAAATTTTTGCAAATCTCCATAAAGCCGGGTGCTGCTGTTGTATTCCGGAATTTCACTCGATAGCTAGCCGTCATATGCTGTTTAACGCTTTACTTGCGATTATACAGCAATTGCGATTATACAGTTTATTTAACCCTCCATTACTGACGCCTTTCGTAACGCCATTACTGACGTTGGTGTAATCCACCAGTGGCGGTCCCAAGGGGGGCTATGGGGGCTGAAGCCCCCTGGCATCCGCCGAAAAATATTTCGATTCAAGAACGTTTCAGTAAATCGAAACCGAAAAAATTGTTTGTGGTGGTGAAGTGTTGTTGTGATGTAGAAAATATATCTAATATTCTATTCCGCTTAAAGCTTTTATTCTAACACATTTGTGTTTATATGAACAAGGAAAGAACCATATGGAGATGTGGTGTAATATTTTATTATTAAACCACAGATTATACTCGTAAGCCACCACAGTCAAGTTCGTTACAATCGTAATCGTCACCAGGCGACTCCTCTCCCCTTCCTCTATTTTGATCATAAATTACTATCTTGTATTGAACTTGTTTTTTAAAAGTTTTCTACATCTTTCTTCAGATGTGCTTTGTCACTGGAATGGTAACTAGAGTACGTTTACTCTTTTCAAAAGCGAAATAGATTTTTCCTGTCCTTTCTCTTTGTACAAACAAAAATTGAGTGGAAATGTGCCGCTTTGTATGAAACTGCGATTTTTAATTACGTTTTTCCTTTGGAAATATATCTTTTTTGCAATAGATTTTCAACTAGAGGATACATTTTAGTATAATAATGGCGATAGCATTCTAAGATTTGTTCAAGGTCATAAATGTAAATAAGCCCTTTTAAAAAATCACTCCTTATATGATGATTCATGGCTCCGGACATGGTGGTTCCAGAAAGTACCTACATTCACTCTTTGTTGTCAAATTGATTATAAGCTGGATATAAGCACTGTAGGGCCAACTGTGCCCTAGCTTCCAAGTAGGCAAGGGCAGGAGCTTGCAGGCCTTCCTTGGTAAGATTAAGGCCTTGCCACCTCCTTTCAAACTTACTTTCTTTTTTATATGAAACGTCCCGATAAAACAGGCTTTCTTTAGCAGGCCTGATAGAAATACTCTTCAAGCAGGCCTTCCTACATCGCTTGCGTCAAGAAGGGGTCACAGAAGTACTTAATACGTCGTGAGACACTTAGTTAAATGTTTTTTTTTATCTGCGTCAACCTCCCCCTTACGTTCATATTTTTAATGTTTATTTTTTGTGACGTTTTCTTAATTTATAATTTGACATTGAATACACAACACTCTACCACTTTAACATAACATGAAACAGAAGACCAGCCTAGCAACATGCACACCGTTCCTTACTTCTAACCATATATCAACTTTTGATGTCGTATAAGTACAATCCAATGACAAAAAAGTAATGTCGAATCATTAAACATTACAATGCATGAAATAAAAAAATACATGAAGTCCTACAATCGGAGCAGTGCTAGCAGGCCTTCTCCGGGGAAGGCCTTGCTGAATTGCCTGCTGGGTTATGATGACAATATGCAACTCCTGTGCTATCTCGACCTATTCTGGTTTCGAATATATGTATCGAAGCACGAATCGCTCAAATTTAAAACGATAAAACGGTAGTAATCCCGTTTAACCAATAGAATCCAATGTGAGAACGTGAAGATCTCATTTAGGGAAATAAAAAAAATCCGTTTCACCCCAGCCACCTGTTCAAGAATTTGCACTCAATTAGCGAGAACATAATTCACACTATCACACCCTTAGACGCACACTTGCATACAAATGCAAATGAGTTATGAACTGCCGACAGCTGGTAATATCGTTGTTGTTCTACAGTTGTTGGTTTTTGGCTTACACTGAGGTTGTTGTTGTTGTTTTTGTTGTTGTTAATATGCGGTGCTTAGGCAACCACTTTAATTAGCTGCAACTAACCGTAATGTGCATCGACGGCAGCTTGTGTGTGTACATATGCACGCATGTGTGTTAGTGTGCTATTTCTAAAGGTTAAGTATGCGCCAACATACGATTAAATTAGTGTAAATGTGCGTATATGTAAGTACGAGTATACATGTGTGCATGTGTGTATTTTTGTGGTTTTGAACCTTCTGTTGTTGGCTCGCAATTAAACAAATTTTCAAATGAATGGGTTGGTCGCAACCCCAATGTAGTGTCCAGTGACATATTCAAAGACACATCGTCGTCATATCATCCATGCCGGACACACGTCCACAATTAGGTTTCGTTGAGGTCGCCTTTCTTGACTTTAATTGACTCACGTTATCATGGTGATATGTAATAAGTTACTGGGATAAAGTGAATATCGGCCATTCGATTTCATTTAATTGTAAGCCATACCAAAGATTTTTCGAGTGGTCATTAACAAATAGTTTTTGAAATTTGTCAAGATCCGGTTTTTCTCTAAAACTGTCCATAGAGCTTTTACTTACATTTGATCACACATATATGTACATATGTAGCTTCTCAATATATGCTTTGTGTGCTTGCATATTTCTTACATATCTAACCAAAACTATCTTCCTGACAGTTTTACACAATTCGACCATAGAATTTTTTTTCGTGCCAAAGTCAATTTTAATGACAAACGATTTTTTTCCTCCGAACCAACTTTTTCTTTAACGGTTTTTAATGCGGAGATCAAACAAGAAGTGTCGCTCGGATCCAGTTTTGCAGAAAGATCCACTGGAGGATGCGGATACAGCTTTCCTAAAAACAGTTATAAATTGGGAACTTCTGTGTAGCTTGTAGCTTTTTTTGTTTTTGAAAAATCGTTATTTCCTCAAAAAAATTTTGTATGTCCCTAAAGCTTTAGTAATAAATATGTGTATTAAAATACCGCAATAATAATACACTCAAAGAGCTAACAGATCGTAAGTTTGGCTATCGGCCTATAGTATCTAACATTATTTGTATTGCTCTTGAAAATGGGAGCAATAAAATAAATTTTCCAATCATTAATTGAAGCACCAAAAGACAAAGATTTATTGAGAATATCCGTCAAAGGATAAACAAAAGAGGTACATTTATTGAGCAAAAGTGCGGAGAGTCCTTCAGCGTTAGTTTGGATAAAAGACTTAAGTTGTTTAAAACTCCTCAGTGATGGCATTTTCGGTACATTTTGTACTTTTTTCGGTATATTTGCGTCCTGAAGAATCCTCCTCAGTACATTCGTAATGTGTATACTTATAATTTCTACTATTTATAATAATAAATTAGTTTTTTTAGTAAGTGAAATATATCTAATTTTTCTTGGTTTTTGAGATGGCAAAAGTGAGGGCCTGTTTTGGTTTTTTTTAGTAGTTTTTGGAAAAATTTCATACGTATAAGTAAAATTAGGTTTTCAAGACATAAGAAAGTACATTCGGCATCTAAAAAGTACATTTCAAGCCTCAATTTAGTACATTTTCACAAAACCCTAAAGCCCTAATGCACAGATACCACCATTACAGTTACATCATCAAAATCTAATATTGAAGACACAAAAACAAGTGACGATTTTAAAATACAAGAGCTACACCAGAATCAGTCGCAGATGTTAAATTAGAGCTAAAGCTCCCAGCGAAGAGGTGGGATTCATATTTTGCGGAGCTTGCAGATTTATCATTAAGCAATAGTGAAGCAAGACTGCTGGAGCCAGAATTTTCAATTTTAATATAGCGCCACTTCAAATTGGGTTACGTATATGCTAACTCAGTTTTTCATGATTTAATTCCTTGTTTCCTTTCCTTGTTGTTTTAAAAATATTTTATTTCTAAAAAATGCCTCCCCCACCTAAGTTTTATTACCAAATTAACGTTAGATGACAATAAAACAGTCAGCAAACCAAAACACTAGAGAATCCTGTTCAACCAAACAATTTATGAAATTTATAACCCATCTTTTTTTTGATAAATATTTTTGAGAAAGTTTAGGGAGTCCCCAATTCGTAAGACATGCTATAATGTATAAATTTGCTATTGTAAGACATATGTTGGTGTTGAGTCATAAGAAACTTTGGTCGAAGGTAACACTGTTTCATTTGTATCTTAATGTTTACTATTATTTTTCTTTTCTTCTTTCAAAATTTAAACGCAGTGTCCTTATGTCGACAGCATTTTTACAGGACACTAAGAATTGTGTTCAAGTTTGAAGGCAACTCACACTGGCATCGAAGTCAGCCAGGTTTTGATTTATTTTGATTCTGTATAGTAATTTAAGCAGCCGCTTTCACATTGACATTATCGCAATTTCGATAACAGTAGTGGATGTTCACTCGCCTAAAGTTAACTAAACCCTCTAATCATTAGAGATTATGCATAGAAAAGATTTTTGGAGATAAAATTACACTTAAGACTTAATATAGGTCATTGAACACGAATACACTTTTAATTTTGGCTCCAAAACCCGGAATAGCAATTACATAGTTTAGTTGTTCCATGCCTAGTTTTAATTCAATTAAGTAATATCGTCGAAATTAAAGGCTATGACATGATGTTTAAAAACGGATTTTTTTCTCTCTAATGACTGAATTTATTATAATTATCTACATATATACTCATGAATTTAATTTTTTCAATTACTGTTTTCTATTTTGTTTTTATACTTAGAGAATTAATTGCATCAATCAATATAAAAATTTAAAAATCTCGAAATAGCTTACATATGTAAATATTTGATATTGGCTACATTTACTTTTTCGTGGAATGGCACTAGTCGGCGTATCAGTTTGCTGATGGGTGCCCCTTAGATTCACCAACATGGGCGCTGCTATTTTCTACCTAGTAATGCATATTTCTTACATCATAATTCTAAACGACCGTAAGTACTTACATATGTATGTACATATAAATAAATAAATAAATAAATAAATAAAATATAATCAACATAACCAAAATGTTATGAGCAAAGAATTTAAACACAAGACGAATCATTTACTTTTTTTTCTGTTAATTATAATGTACATTGAGTTATTTGTGTGCAGCGAATTATAGTTTATATTTTTAGCGAAATGATTGAATCGGGACTTGTTCGATATCTTAAACAGTGGCAGATTAAGGCTATAGACGCGGTCCAGGGCTAACGAATCTTAGGGGCTCTTTTCAACCGTTTTCAAATGGGAGAGCTTCAAATAAAGTTCTCACTTTCCATTTCGGTAATCAGCCTTTTCACATGCAAAAAATTTTAATGAAAACGCGCGACGCAGGCAAAGCATGTCGATGAAAGTCGCGCTCATTTGTTTCAGTATGTAGCTTTTAAACGTAATTTTTGTTGAGTAGTTTTTTCGAGATCTTTAACGAGTGTTTTATCATAGCGAAGAGGCCTCGAACCCATTTCCTACTATGTGGCTCCCACCGCAAGTTATGGCCCTGCCTCAAGTTAATGCAGTGTGTTTCCCAGCTTGCTCAAATTGATGACAAAAAAAAAGGATGATCACTTTCCTTTTCAAGTGTATATATCCACTTCCTTTTCCTCAATGCCTTCCCTAACCCCTTAATCATACAGCTAGATCTTGCTTATGAGGACCACTTGAGAACGGAGCATGGGGCTACAAGTCCCTATTCTCCTCCTTGAGATGACACTGATACTAAACAACTTATTATTTGCGAATCACTTGAGAGTCGTTCAATATTAAATTGTTTTGGTTTTTTCACTCTTGCCAATGCCTGCCTCCTTGTCAAATTGTGTAACAGCGTGCTTGCCTATCCCTCGTCCGTGTTAGTACCAGCAGCTATTTCTGTGTTTGGTTCATTATTTCTCTTATCCTGCAAGTACATTAAGTTCCAGGTTCTTTGCAGCATAACTTCGATAAGTAGATGCCGTTCGATCCCGGTAATTTGTAAGGCTTAAGTGGATTCATTTGTCCAATTTATCTCAGCTTTTGTAATGACCATATCGATTAGACCCTCATCTCTTTGGTGAAGGAATTGCGGTTGGCTGAAAAAGATTTTAACCCTAAAGGTACATCACTCCAAAATTTAATGAGACTATGTATTCGAGATACGTCACTAAGAAATTTACAGTTTTTTTTTAACACATTCCTTTTCTTATATTCGGGAGTAAATTACGCCGCGAATGAATTTCTCTCATTAAAATTTGTTACGCCGTGTAAAAGTCTTGGTATTGTCCTTCAAAACTTAATTTAAATTATGTATATCAATATCTTTCTTTCTCCGAAATGCCGTAAATTGGAAAAGTAACCTAATGAAACTAATTCATTTTATTGCTCTGTCTCTATTAGAGAGATATGAGATAATCTTTGTTTATTATTACTTCTCTAAAGGAACTTTCCCAGCAAAACCTATAACCATTACAAAACTTGGTATTCGACTGTTAACGTTCTCGTGTTTTACCGGTTAATTTTCTTAGAGCTTCGGGAAGAAATTAACCACATCTGCCCTATTCGTGTGAGAATACATGTGATTGTGCATCCTGGTCTAACTCATAAATTTTTGCATATGAAAAATTTCTGAAATTATGAAAATAATACAGCTGTCCCTTTCATTTTTACCCATTTTATTTCTATGACATTCCGCAAAAGAAAAAAAACTAAAATAATAAAAAAGTCAAATGTTCTGTTTAAATTTAATTTTTTAATATCTTTGTACATAATTGTTATATATTTAATAGTACAGTAGAGGGAACTATGTACAAATTCTATATAGTGGCACTGTAGAGGACCGGCAGCAGCTAGCCAACACTTAATAACAGATTTCGCCATCACGCACACAAAATTTCATCTGTTCTTGGCATCTACAAACTTAAATTTCCGTCAGCGACTCGAAATATATTGATAATATTGAATTATTATCATTTTGAGGAATTATATATAAACCTCACCACTTTTTGCAGCTGTTTGCTTGAGCATTTATTTCTGAAAATTTTGAAAATTCTAAAATTTTAGTGAATTTTTTGACTTTTGATTGTTATGATTTTGTTTTTATAGTCTTATTTTTTTGTTACTATCACTAGCTCTTTCTAACCAATGACACTTACTTCGAAAGACTTAAATGTGTTTGTGGGCATTTACATTTTTTTGATAGTGTGCAACCTGCGGGTTAGTCTATAATTCAATTAGGTTAGTCATGTTTAGCTGGGTATATAGTACTTCTAATTGGCACCATACTGGTGAGTAGAGAATAAAGGTGTTGAAAAAAATGCGGTTCACGTTATGGTTGAAAAATCCCAACTCTTTGAATATGAGTTGTATTTACTTGAACTTTTTTCGCCGGAGTTTGTTTCACCTATGCCCAAAATTTCCGGCTAAATTAAGCCTACCAAAACATTAAAGCTTATTGAAAAATATGATGGTACCTATGTATGTACATTAGACACGAGTTAATAAGTAGAGTAGTTTTAGTACCTTGTAGTACATGTCTAGAAGCTATTGGGTCTAAAAATTACTATAAACAAGCACCATAATGTTTACATATATTTTAATATTTTATCTTGAACTTCAGGAAAATGCATTGTTAGTCGGTATCACGTTGCTAATTATTTTTTGGTATGTCATCGACGTCTTTTATCTCGCAGCTTGTGCTATCTTTCAGTTTGATTTCTGCGACGCCAATTGTAGCACTTTCGCAAATCTATTGGCATATTTCGGTATTGTGTGTATGTTTTATTGGATATTTGATTGCATCCATACATTTACATTCTTTATTTTCTTGCAGTTTCCAATTCGATGGGCATTCCTTATATGTATGTTTACCACAAAGAATTCTTGGAAAGAGATATCGAGTAACGAGTATGGTGTTAGTGATATATGTTTCTCTATCCACAAGGAATAGCGAAATAAGTCCATGTTTGTTAGTTGCTCTTGAAAAATTAGTTCAACCAATTTTAGTTTTAATTAAAATTTTTTCAAAGTCAAGGTGTTTGCTTTTGTTAAGTCTAAAAAATTTTGACTTAAGATGTCATTCCCAGTACGTAGAGATATTATTACGTTTTCAATTCAAATGAATATTAAAAATCGATATTCTAAAATAACAATCAAAATTAATTTGTTTTTATATTGCATGCCACTATGACTCAATAAATGTTTTTAGTAGGTTTTAATAAGGAAATTAGTTTCCATTAACACACTCAAAATAACATCCTGGACTGGACATTTCATCGACTCCATCATGCATTGTTTTCAAAAGGGCGATATTTTCATAAGCAACTTTTTTCTACGACTGAAAACAAGCGAGCTACGAATATTCAAAATTTATATATATTTTTATTTACTATAATTAGTATTATTTATTTATTATTTCATCATCAGTAAACATGTCAGAATGAGTAACAATGGAACAAAAGACTTAAAATAAAAGTAACAGATCAATATTAAACCAAAACTTAAAGTCAAATCATAATAATAATAACATAATTTTCTAAATATATGTATTAAATTTAATATTACAAAATACTCGTACATAGAGAAAAAAATAAAGCTTAGATGCCTGGATCTTCAAAAAAATACTAAAGTTTGTGGTTGGGATTAAAGAAGTCTGAAGAAAATGGGTGTTACTGAAATAAACGAAGTTGCTACTTAAGAGAATGTTTTTATGATCACTACGCATCGCAGTGGGAGATATAAATAAAATATATTATAGTTTAAAGTCTTAGCACTATTGTCTGAAAAACAGCCTGCTGTTGATCAGCCGGTTGCAAACATGTCACACATTTGAAATTATTTTACTACAGTTAACGGCTTTTTGCTTTTTCCAATTCCTACGTTGCTTACGACTCTCCGTGCAATTATCGGTCTGGCCACGTCAAAAGTGACCACTTGGCAGCGCTAGTAGTATTTCTTTCTATGGAAGGTGTTACATCTACCACTTCCTAACAAGTAAATTTCATTTAAAATCTTCAGGATTCTCTAAAAAAATTACAAAATTTTTGGAATTTGAGGATATATTTTTAACAAATATTGGTGTAATTCAATAATTCAATTCGTTCGAATTATTAATGGAAAGTTTTAACGAAACATGAAAATCATTGTTTATGCCAGATGGCAAACCTATTTAAGAAAAAACATATCTCTAGTCGCCAACAGATGTCATCTTGCTTCATAGGCTATAAGTTATTTTTAAAGATTTTTATTCTATGTGTTGGTATTTCCGAAATGATCTAATGATATTTTTTGTGACCTTAAGTCTAAAAAGGTGACCTACAGGTCTCTTGGCAAACAACCTTCATCGTGGTAAGAACACGGAGCTGTGAATAAAAAGCATTTTATATATCCTAACAACCATCTTTTATTTTTCCTATTTCATATCCATATAAAATCCCAAACTTCGAACGAGTTTGAGATTTTATTCCAGCCTTGATCTCAACTCCTTAGGATTTTAGAAACCAGAATTTCATCTAGATCTTCAGCAAACCTACAAATTCACATTGCGAAATAACAATCATTATTCCTTAGGTTATGGTAAATTTTAGGAAATTTTACTTAATTTTTTTTTAAAAAAAAATTAAATTTTTCCTAACAAAATTTATTATTTATTTGCATTTTTATGTTTTAGACTCAAATAAATAATCTGTTCCATTCCATCAACCCGTTTTCTTATTGTAGTGATACTTCTTAAGATTTGATCTGATCTGTACTTTTATACTATCATTAGCCAAAACTTTAATTTCCCAAAAAATTACTTCAAAATATCTCTTCGTATAAAACGTAATAAGTCTTAAGAATGACTTGACGGTTTTCGCAATTGTCGCCGTGCGCAGTTTTCATCAATTACCAAATAGCTTCAGTAAAAACTAACAACCACCTCCGTTGACAGTATGAGTCCAATATTCAAACACCCATGTATTTAAGCTCGTTCCCTCATTTGTTGTGCGACAACAGTAGAAATCAATTTTAAAATTTAACAAAGATGTTGCGCACTAACTTTATTAAGATTAATGAGGGCATAAGTGTGCGTTTAGTACTGTCATTGTATAATGGTAACAATGGCGTAGCCAGGGAGCTCTAGGAGGATCTAAAACCCCTAAAATATATTGACTTAAACGAGACAAAGCTGCTTAGCTGAAGAAGCTGTTCAATAAAAAAAATTTGGTTTTTGCTTAGGAAAAATATGAATTCTGCTTTGGTGTACATTGTTCCACTATAATACGGTCACTTGTGGCTCGTTTTTGTGCAAATTTCGCCGCGTTAAGTTTATTAAAAGTATAATACTCAAAAGATATTTCAAACAATATACACACTTCCACATCATAAGTAGTGATAACATATTTCTATAATACTTTTCCCACGCAAGAGATCTCAGTTTGTAATATACTCGTGCAGTAGCACATATTCATTAAATTCAACTGTAAACTATTATTGACAAATTCCACCAATTCGAGACATAACTATCAATATAAAATCCATTGGAAAGTTTCTAAAGTCATCCGCTAAGCGTTATGCTCACACTTGAAAAAAAAAAAAATATAAAAGCATAAATTTCCCTGGAACTAAATTGATAGGCCGTTTGGATATCCGGATATGTGCAAAACTTGTTGGATCGTTATGGATCTATATATATATATGGACTTCGATACCTCTAAAAAAGCATCTTATCTATTAAGAACTTTGTTTTAGTTAATAACTTGATTGTGTTATTTATATTTCCAGTTTCCGAGACATGGTACTGCAGTCCTTTTCATATGATTTGTCGGTGGTGGTGGAAAAATTAATCGCATCGCTATTGATCTGAATTCATTGTCAAGTTAACAATAATTAATAGTTAAATTAGTCTTATCTAAAAATCCACAGGGGGAGATAAACTAAGATATTGAGCTACTCTAGATTAAATAAGGTTTGGCAAAATAGAATCCTACAATGCCATCATAGTGACTGGGCTTGGTAGCCCTGCTACCTTAATCGCATCTATCTGTCCGAAAGAAAGGTAGTCAATGTTACGATTAAGCAATTTGAACGTTTTCAACTTCCACTTTTTTGGACTACGGCCGTGTCGTGTAGTAGTAGTATGGAATACTTCCTACTACCTTATGTTATTTGACTTACGCCAAAGCGTCTTGGAAGATTATTTTCAAGGTATTTAACATGAAATAATTGATTTAAAATGATGCTTCAGCAATGATGATGATGAATTTATAGAGTTAAGAGCTTTGAAAGACTGTACTCGCCGCAGTATTGCCCAGAGTAGGGGTACATGATTAATTAGTTATTTTGTGATGATGGGGGGTTTTCATAGCTTCATACGACAGTTCATTTACCAAACTGAATGTCTCTCCAATATATGTATAAAATATTCTTTATAAATTGAGTTTAAAGAATGACCTTCCCTTTACTCAAGTGAAATATTATTTACCGTTTGAATCATATTTGAAGTCCGAAAAAAAGATTATTTGTAGATTATGGATGTACGAGCCTCAAAAGGTTTTGAGTCCCACACATACATATGAGGGCCTCAGAAGCCAAGGGGCATAAGTGCACATTTTGAAAATTTTGAGCTGGCCCGTGCAAAGTACTCATAAAACCGTAGAAAACATGTATATTTACTGAAAATTAACTTTTACGCTCTCCCCGCGCCATCGCGTGCTTTCAAATTACGTTAAAAAATTTAAGTTGCGGTTACGTTGGAAGCCAAGGGGCATATAAGTGGCACTTATGCCCCTTGGCTTCCAAACAAAGTTCTAAAGACCTGTTTACTCTTAACTGTACAGCTGTGACGCTTCACATTATTTCAATAATTGTAAATTGTTTATATTTGAATAATTATTAAAGTAAATAACATAAATAAAAAAAATTAATTTGCTTTAATTATTTGATATACCTCAGTAAAATTGATATTTGTGCAATATATTTTTTAAACTTAGTGTAAGCACAAAGTTTTTTTTCTGATGATTTATTTTTTTTAATAAAGGCTATAATAAGTTGAACATATCAAAGCATAAACATATTTAATTCATCACATTTTAATATATAGAAATAATAAATAAAAATTTATTTCATAGAAAATTGATATTTATGCAATGTAGTTTTAAATTAAATTCGTACTGCTTCGCGGCACCAAGAGGCATATTGAACTAAAATAAATATTTGCCAACACATATAAATTACAATTTAGTTTTTGTATTAATAATTACAAACCTCTTCAATAATTTTGCCCCTTTATTTGTATGTATGGTGTCGCTGCAGTATTCAAGACTCAAACAAATCAATTTGCACAAATATCAATTTTCCATGAAACGCAGTGTTTACCGCGCTTCGTTAAGATAACGGTACCATAGATTCAAAAAAAAGGGGCATAAGTGATCTGAAATTGTGGCATAAGTGCTAAACTGTTTGGAAGCCAAGGGGCATAAGTGAAAAATACCTTCCTACCGCATGCTGGTACTCCGATATGACATATTGTTAGGGTTTTTCCACTTAAGGAATACTTTTTTATAGTCTAATGAACAAAATAGGTGTGAAAAAAAAAATTTATTTACATGCAATGTTGATGTAGCGTGTTAACTTTAAACTTAAATATCTCGAAAATAGCTTTTTTGCAGTTATGCCCCTTGGCTACTGAGGCCCTCATATGTCCTTACAGCGCATAACCAACCATTACAAAAGCTTTGTTCACTGCATTATCAAAAGCTTCATACCATAAAATAGGTTCCACCTGTTCTTATGTTTTGCACACGGATTTCTGATTATGTGAATACAGGTATTTACGAACAAATATGTAGGTACGTGTTTTCATTGCACATTAATCAGGCGTTGTACATACGTGTATTAATACCATGGAATATTTAATAAAATTCATGCGCTGAACTTAACATTTAGAAAGTGGGCGTTAAAAAATAGAAATATATTATCATTACTAACAAACTTTTTTCAACTTCCGCAATGTGGGAATAAGTATGAGTTATGATTTTGCGCCTATCAATTCGGCTAGTGATAACCCTAACCCAGTGCATTTGTGAAAATTATTTCTTAACGATATTCGGGATAACCAGGAAGAATATTTTAGCTGAAACATAACAAGAGATGATTCACCGCGCAAGCAGCTGACTATATCTGATGGCACCCAGCGTGATCATTTAAGGTATGCACGCTTAAGCCAGGACCAGGAGAAAAGTGCTTCAGGGAGAAATCAATCTGAGACAGTCCCAGACCAAATGCGAGTGGCAAGAAACCTGAGAGCATTATCTTATTCAAATGGTGAAGAGGACACACTTTGCGGAAAATGATTCTAGCCGTGAGCGAACAAGGTGTCAGCGACCACAGTCTCACTCAGCCTTGCTAACGACGTTGAAATTAAATTTGAGCATAGTTTTCAACGTTACACCCAAGTCATTCAAATAGTCAAGACCTCCAAATCGTTGTTTACAGATGAATGACATACACAATGAATTGATTAAAAGTACTCACCGCATTATTTGAGAAATTTTTACTAAGTGCGATAACAGAACTCCAGTTTGTTTTTAATAAAAGATCCCGAAGTATTGTATAATTTATTTTATTTTCAAATTAAAAATTTTTAAAATCTTCACAGCCGGTTTCTCTGATTTAGTGAACACGCTAAATTTGTAGACAAAAGTCATCGCTGTTTACAATATAAGAAAAAGTAACATAAAAGCGTCCTGAAAGTGTGAAGTACATATCTTCAAAACTTCCACAACGCAGTGTTATACTTATTTTAGTCAGAATGTACCAAAACTTGCCATGATAGCAAGATTCTGAGTGAGAAAATGGAATATTTTTTGAGAAGTAGGCACATACAGCAAACGCCTTCGGAAAGACTTTTCCTGTTACTTAACAAACGGATATGTGGTATACAAAATACACCTCAGAGGAATCACTGATTTTGTCTTCAACAATAAAAAAAAATAAAAAATATATCATGTGGAGTTCATTGCCAATGGAAATTTAAGTTCCGTTTCCCAAAGTTTTTAACTTTCCGTATACTGCATAATATCTCTCAGGCGAAAATGTGTCGGATGAGTGTATTAATTAAATTCAAACCATTATCCTTGTTGTACTGATCCACCTGTGGTTTCGCATGTTAATCACTTCACAGATAATCAACAAGTTTTCGAAATCTACACACATACTTACATGCGTTTGTAGTTATTTCATTAACACTCTTTAAACAATTACGCATACACGTACATACCAGTGCTGGCATTTGGGTTTTGTGTGTAAATATACTAATCGAGACTTGAAATGTACTTTTTAGACGCCGAACACCCAATTTTTCTAAAATGTACGTAATTTTTCTGAAAACTGTTCAAAAAAAAATTATTAATTATTATAAATGGTAAATGATATGAGTCTACAAACTACGACTATTTTCACTTTTTTATTTTCTAAAAAATAGTAATTATTACATATGGTCCAAATGTACCGAAAATGTACTGAAAATGAGCTGAAAGTTCAACAGTCCTACTAAAAATGTCGGAAATATACCGAATTTACTGAAAACTTTTCCACTGACGACGATTTTTCAGGGCGCAAATGTACTGATAAAAGTACAAATGTACCGAATATATCATCACTGATACGAACATTGCTACGGCTAATACGAATGCATATCAACTACAAAATGTTAATGAAACTAATTTTAGTATTACTGCCAATGTGTGCATAAGTGGGTGCGTATGTGTATGTGTGCTTATGCGATTTTGTTTACGCACAACCTACAATATTAATGTAATCCGGCCGCAAAATAAAGTGATACAGCAACCAACGACAAACACGTTTAAATTAACATGCAGACACATACTAACGCACACATTAAAGCCCTCTATCAACACACTTGAAATAACATTTTCAAAGACATTTTCCATCATTTGCATTTTCCTTTAGTCTGCACACTGCTTTCCCATACAATGGCAACAATAAACACAACCGCTACTGTATTTCTGCTCATTCCACTAAGCGTTTTAGCGTTAATTTAATTTTCTTCTCCTGTACTCGAGAAATTAATTCGTGGTGCGCGACTCTTGAGGTATAATAATTTGAAAATTGGTTATAAAATGTGCCAAGTCCTTTAAGGAATTTGACACAAGCACAGACATACGCTCATGAACATAAAAGCACTGCTTCATTCGAAGATCCCAGCAGTAATTTATACGAAAAACTCTTTGATAAATTTCAAGTAAATATGTATTTTTTTCAAATACATATACTGGAGAGAAATTGGCATGCAGTTCTTGACTGAAACATAACAGTGGTGTTCGAACAAAGATTTATGTGCGTCGTGAAGAATGCTTCAACTATATGTTCTTAATTGTGAAACTCTTACGCCCAATTTCTTTTAAGTGTAAGGCTACTAAGCAAAAAGCAGACATTTTTTGATCGAAAAAATAATTCAAATAGCGAATATGTATTGAACATTTTGTTTTATTAGAGTTTTTTTTCAAATTTTAATAAACAATTTGTGTCCTATATGAAAGCCCTTTGCCAAATATAAATTTGTGCGGTAAACAAATAATTTTAGGGCATCTTAAGAATACAGCGTTGCTTGAATACCACAACTGTCTTTGATGCTCTACACCGATATTCACTTGGACTTACACAATCGATCAATGCTTCAAGCAAACATGAAAAAAACAACAAATCTCATTTGACATATCCCAGCAAATAATTAAGCAAAGCCAGTCTCGTTGAATGTGGCCTTCTCAAAACTAGACTTTAATACTTATGCAATTATGCCATACCACAGCAGACGGACATTACTTTTTACATACGATATATACTATATACGACATCAAAAGTAGATAAATAACAGTGTAGTGTAAATAACGGTATGCTAGGCTGGTCCTGGTGTATTCAATGTCAAATTATAAATTAAGAAAACGTCACAAAACAATAGGAAAGGCCTTTTAGAAGCGCTGCTAGCTCCTGCTTTTGCCTATCGGGATGTTTCGGCTATGACCAGACATATACATAGCTTCATCAGACCAATTTTGGTTAATTTCGTACTTGAATTTGAACCCTGACCATTCCATGAACTATTGTATATTTGGACAGCTGCTGTTATCAACTGAACTATGACAGTTTCTGACATTGAGGTGTGCAAAGTGCATTTATGTATTTCTAATACATTTCGCACGCAATGCTCCATGTTTGTGTCATAGCTTATAAAATCGTAGGTTTAACAGCCTGCTATGATCTATGTATTTTTAAGTTCGATAAAATAATGCTTAATTACAATTGGCAATATCGAATATTGTGTAAGTAAATTAAATATTAAATTTTGAAATGAAATCAATGAAAATTAAATGTTATATTCAAATCCAAATCATTATCTGTGTTTTGTAATAAAGCAATTTGAAAAATGCCTTCATTGATTTCAAAAACTTTATTTCGATCATATTGTTTTTTTTTTTTGCAAAATGTACCATAGCCCTACATCGCCCCTTTAGTCATCACCAATGGTATTCTAACTAGGAAATACAAGTAGTGAAATGAATGTTTGCGCAACTGTAGTTGAAAGTGTTTTTGAAAAGCAGCGGCACTCGCATGGCATAGTTTACTCATTCTATCTCATCCTGTGTATGCTTTGTTCAAAAAGCACGAGAACAAAGAGGAAAGAACATATCCTTTTAAAGTGTCAACAAGGATGTTATCTATCATTCTATCTTTCACTTTTGTCAGCATTTAAACAATGGCCACTTAATTACTCGTAGACAAAACGCGGTGCTCAACCTCAAACTAAAGCGTCAAAACAAACGAAAGGATATTCATGTGCACGCTCAGGAGTGCAATTTTCGCAAGGCTCATGTGTTGCGAGGTGTTTGCTTTGCACTTTTGTTTCATTTCCTTTATACATTGGTGAGATATTTTTAAAAACAAAGCTGATTAAAGGTTTCATTTGTAGAAGTTCGAATTTTTCTCACTTTACCTTGAAACAATATTGTTGAAAGCTCGAATGGTACCGACGATTTCTTTTGATTCGTTCACAAGTTCCTTAAATTAAATTAATATTGGCTTTTTTAAGCCCATAATTCGTTCCTTTTTGCATGGATTAAAAAAAAAAACAAGAAATTGCAAAAGTCGAAAAAATATTGAAAATTTTGAAAAAAAGAGATTGAAAAATGTTGAAACAGTCAAAAGAGGTTAAATAACCCGAAAACGTTGCATGAGGTGGAAGAAGTCGAAATAAATTGAAAGAATTAAAATAAGTCCGAAAACTATGAGAAACGTCAAAAATATTTGAAAGAGGTTGAAAATCTCGGAAAAAGTTGATTGAGATGGAATAAGACGAATATATGTATACAAAAAATATTGAAAAGGGTTGAAAAAAAAATGGAAAAAAGTTGAAAGAGATTGAAGAATGTTGAAACAGTTGATAGTGGTAATAAATTCGGCAAAATATGGAGAATGACGGAAAAAGTTGAATACAGCTAAAAAAGTCGAAAGAAATTGCAAGAAGTTGAAAAGAGTTGAAACGGGTTGAAACAGCAGGAAAAGGCTGAATGAGGTTGAAAAACTCGACTGAATTTGAAAGTTGTTGACAATTTCGAAAAACATTGTAACAGGTTGAAAAATCTTGGTAAATTGAATTAAGTCGAAAACAGTCGAAAAGAAAATGTTGAAAAAAGTTGAATAAGTCAAAAGAATTTTAAAAATTCAAAAAATTACATGCTTTCAACTTTTTGTTAACATGGGAGGTGCCACGCCCAGTAATGCAACCCCGTCGTACTTCATTTAATTTCAATGCTTATGGTAGCGGACATCTCTATACAAAATGTTATTAGATCACTCGTATAGTACACAAAATATAACATTAAAAGTGTTTTGGTTGTATGGGAGGTGCCGCGCCCACTATAGAAATACATTCAAAATCCATATAATTTCAAAGCTTATATTAACCGACATCTCTTCACCAAATTTAAAAAATATGTCTCCGATAGCACACTTAAACGGTTTTTGCTTGTCTGGGAAGTGCAACGCCCGCAAGCTTCACGACCACTGGTACCATTGCGCCCACTTTTGCTTATGAAACACCTTAAAACAAGTTTATCTTCCACACCAAATTTCATAATGACTGCATTGTTATTTCTCTTGTTATAATATTTATAAATATTGTGGGCTGCGCCACTCCCTTCAACGAGTTTCGGCAGTGAAGTAACATATCTTGTTATAGTGTAATGACTGTTTTAAGCGGTTTTATTTTTTAAATTTATATAAAAATAGCACCGTTTCGAGTAATATTGAATCAAAATTTTCCAATTCCACGCACTCTTGATGGACTTTAAGATATTGATGATTCTACATCCGTCTTCCAAATTTCATTAAAATGCCTTGAACAGTTTTCGAGATATCACGTTAAAAAAAATAAAGTTTAGGGCTGTGCCACGCCCCCGACAGAGTCTTTTAAAACTTGAAAGCTAGCTTAATCTTAATTTTTGTCACATATGCTCCAACTCATCAAGTTTCATCAAATTCGCTGCATCCGGTTTCATTATTAAGTTCAGCTATATATTTGTACAGCTACATATTTATATATATATGTATTCATACATACAATTTTAGCTCGTTTAACGATAGTAGATAAATTGTGGGTGTGACCAGCGCTTACACAAATCTTGTTCTTCATTATGAATTTCAAAATAGTACTTGTGTTTTATCACTATCACCTCTTTACAGGCATTTATCATCACAATCATCTCCAGCTTATCCATCACCATTAAAATACGTTTTTTGCACAGGTTCTATGCGAAGAGTTGCTCTTCACAAATATTTTTTGTTGTTGTTGTAGAAGCACTTAGACCGAATTGAAAGAAATAGGTCTCTTTGAAAACAATTGCCAAAATACAAGAAAAATAATAATGCAAAGCGGGTTGGCTTTTAATACCATACTACGACTAGAATATCTGTACAATTTGTTGTGTGGAACTAATCGTTTTGAATACTCACCGTTACTTCTATTTTTATATCTAGATAATACACAAGGTAGTTTTTTATTTCATACGCAAAGTAGATCCAAGCCCAAGAAAATTTGTGTTGCTTGAGTTCAATGAGGTTTTTTCATATGAAAGTCTATCGCAACAGCATAATTGAAACTGTAGATTGTGCAAAACTGAGAATTGCTAATTTTTATTCTTCTTTAAATTTTAGGTTTGTCAAATTGCTCTTATTTAAAGATTTTCATAGCATCAAACCTTCGAAGATAATTTTTCATCACAAATCGACACTAATTGACTTTGAGAGATATTTTCGCATTCTTACCTTAAAATATATTAATGAAAAGCTTTAAAAAATAGGTGGAGATCGTATGGAAGTGGTTGCTCGAAAAATATTTGAATCACCCAACCCTTTCAAAGTACTTTCTTAACACATGGGCTGCTATGTAGCCCCGCCTGGAGGCTTTGTTGATCTTATAGTTTGTAAGGACTCTTTTCACTACACTTGCTCGAAAGTGAATGGTCGGCAATATCGAAAACTTACTCTCGACGGAGAACAGTGGCTGTTACTGCATGGGAAATATGCATACTCTTGCCAACATTCTAGTAGTTAACACGATACTGTGTGGCTCCCTTTTTACTAGTAAATCAAGTCGCACAGTTTGTGCTCAATTTCGACCGGTTTTATTTAGAGTTTAGTTTTGTCAACAGGGTAATACGATGTGCTACAGCTACAGTGAAAACTATTCAAATTAAGACTTGTTTTATATTACAACTTTTTGCATGCTTTTGAATGAGTTATCTTTGTAGTATAGCAATATTTTGTATGGGAATGTAGCAACAGCATTGTCATTTTGTTAAAAGAAGTCATTTTGAAGTATGAAAAAAGTTGCAATGAAAAAACACTAAAGCCAAATATTTTCGTTTCAAGTTTTCGAAGGAAAAAGGAACTGTATCAGAAATTCGTAAAAACTTGCGCAAACACCGTGACTTCTGTTGCACAACACAAAAAGTAAATCTTTCTCGCGTGAGAAAAAACACGTACACGTACTGAAAGAGAAGACATGAATTTTTGCTTTCTCCAACTGCCACTAATTAACGCTAATTTATTAAATCAGTAAGTAAAAGAATATGGCATTATCCGCATTTCGTAGCATCTACTAAGAGCGACGAGCTCCAACGACCAACAACAACAGAGCCAAGGATAAAAGTTTACTTTAGTAGGTGGCGGGTCGTTGGTTGATGCTGAACCCAGACGTTGTTCCACTTCTACTTGAACTTTTTCCACTGATTTCGAGGAGAGATCCACAAAAGCAAGAAAACCACACGCAGTAATTATTAATTCAATTATTTTAGTGCAAACACCACCTACAAAGCCGAAGCAGTAGCAGAAAAATTACTCAAGATCAAATAACATCGTGCCCATAGAAGTGACGATGACGTAGGGAAGAAACTGAAAAAGGACAACAGAATGATTAAGCAAAAAAGCAAAGAAAATTTAATTAGCAAAATAAGAATTTCCTATAGCATTTATTTTATTTACATTAGGGATAAAAATGTGCCTGTACCTACTCGGGAACGTGAAAAAGCAGGTAAGGAATGAAAAATGAATACTTACGCAACCGTGCCTCCTGTTGACATGATGTCCACTTGTGTCAGATTATATTTCACATTTCATATTTCAACGTCATTAAACTTAATTCATTTAACTTGATGCTCCAAATCATTGTGCTATCAACCCTAACTCAGCTCTAACGCACCATAAATCTGAATGCTTTACTTTCACAAACTTGCGCTATACGCAGTGCATCAATTCCATCTGAATGCATTGAGTTTTCGACAACATTAAGCATTTGGTTCAACCTCAAACTCATCTATAGCATCATATCAATGACCATTTTCATTTCTATTACCATAACCATATCCATATCCATATCCATGCTAAGAGCATGACGTGCCCAGTCAGGTTATTTGTACGTTTACGATTAATCAATTTATGTTACTGATGACGTTCATGTTGATACTCGTACATTGTTGTTGTTGTTGTTGTTGTAACATGCGTTTCCGATTCTAATATCCAACAAATCAATTTTGTCCAGTTTACATTTGTCTGCTGTGATTTAGCTTAATTTACCTTACCACGCAATTCTGAAAGTGCGTCCCAGCCAACCAATCAACCGGGCTAAATTATACAATGTCTGTTCCCGTACATATGTACATATATCCACCTCTTTCTCCACCATGTTGCTCACAAATTTCAATTTTCTATTTCGTTGAGTTTGTTGCGAATTTAAATTTTAATTGCTTCAATTGCATCACCGAGCAGATGTGAAAATATTTTTGATTTATTATAAGTGGATTTAGTATTTAGTGGCAACTTGGTAGAGGTCAGGTGAAAAAATGGGGATCGGTTTTATGTGGCTGTTGTTGACATTATTGACATTGTTGATCTTCAAAATTGTTAATTTATCTTTATTCACATCACTTGTTTCTTGTTACATTCCTGGCATTTTTCTGGACAGCGGTTTTTTTAACTTTCTGGAATGGATCACCAAGTTCTGTTATAAGCTCGAAGTTAAAGATGTTTACCTGGAACTGAAAGACAAATTGCTGAAAATCAAATATTTAGAACTCTGCAGTACTACATGCAAAAGCGTCGGTGACATCGAAATTTGTTGCTCTCAGTTCTATGTTAATATGTAGCTCCCTGAATACATAGATTTGCTTCAACAAAAAATTGCCCACCTTTCTCTAATTCTAGTTTGTGTCACTAAATGTTGTCGAACCGAGTCTTGTAGTATTCACTTTAATAGCTTCTTGAAAATAGCATTTAAAATCTTTTTTTTTTGTAAACAAAGTGCCATGGTTATTGGTCTAAGCTGACTTACTCTTTGCGAAGCATGTGGATTCATTAAACTTTCAAATATTGAATTTGAAATCATTTATGTAAATATTTGTCAGCATATTCGCATATTATTTTGCGAAATTCTCCCACTTCTTGTCTAGTAACGTGTGATTTTTTAAGCGTTTAGTTTTTGAAAATTGAAAACGGAACAGAAAATTTGCAAAAATGAATTAAATATTTATTTGCAACCATACTTTTCGAAGATTATTTTATGTAAATGTTGAACCCGGCTACGCCTGAGATGATTCATCCCTAAGCTAATTTTGGCATACTTTTTCCAGCATTTCGGCCGGTATCGCAACAAGTAGCAACTGAAATGTTATCTTCCAGGGCTGCAATTGTACCTGGCTTGTCCCTGTACACGATAGACTTCACATAGCCCCACAAAAAATAGTCTATTGGGGTCAAATCACATGATGATTTAGGTGGCCAATGGACTGCTCCAAAACGTGAGATTAATTGCTCACCACACTCGCTTCTCAACAGGCCTATGGTATCGCGTGATGTGTGGCATGTGCTCTTGCTCCATTAACTGTAAAATTACGATTTTCATTATTTTTTAAAAAAAGAGAACGGTTCATTGCTACCACCGGCCTACAAACCGCACCAAACAGTGCATTTTTCGACCTAACAATTTCTAGTACTTGTGCGAAATTTGTCTGCATAAATAAAATACTTTCTCAGCATAGCGGTTTTGCTACCCACACCCTATTGCCCTAATTTTAATAAATTTTTTCAGCACTTATCTATGTCATTTCTTGTATGCAGAGATGGTGTCCAGCCCTTTTAAGACTTAAAAACATTGCCTAGTTATTGAAATGTATTTGCGTGTTTCGTGTTCGATGGCTGTTCTGAGTAATTATAAACTGCACGGCTCTACAGTTGTCTTAACAATCATTCACTCATGCTGTCTAACAGCATCGCATTTTTGAAATTTGGCTCAGTTGTTCCTTACACAACCGTAAAATATAGAAGTAGTTTCAGTTAGTGCAAGCGGCAGGCGTCGTAGCTGATTCCGGTTGTTTCAAATTCCTCCAGCTATAATCGACTAAGTAGTCAGTGAGCCGAGTCTCATCAAATCTGGCTTAAATTTCCATTAATCTTAATGAAGATTGACAGATTAACAGATAGTTTCCCGTTCAATTTTTAAACAAGACAGTGGGGCTTCCTTGTTAACATATACGTGCCGACAAATATTTTTTTTTTTGAAGCACCTGAACACATTAACAAGAAGGAACGAAAAAACTTGATAAGCAGCTTGACTTAAAGAACTAGTTCGAGCTTTAGGTTTTTGGTTTTAGTTTTCCCTCTGCAAGCTGTAAGTACAACACCAAAACTTTACAAGACTATAAGAAATAATACAAGTGATTCATTGAAAATGCTTTCTTTTCAACAACGTTATTGACGTGTGTCAAAAACAATAATGAAAACAACGCGTACTCCAGTCACAAAAAAAAAAGGAAACGCTTATCAGTGCTTAAGCAAAGTCACGGCTTATTAGCAGTTTCAGACGTTCTAAAGTATCTAAAGGGAACAGCCACATCCACCGGCATTCCGTTGAGAAACCACAAGTGATACGCAAGTGACAAAAGTTTTACTCAAGCGGTTATTGATGATTTTCTGTGGCGATCCATTAAGTTGCAGCAGCAGTTGTTGCCAATAAGAGAAAGTATCAGAGCCGAGTGCCGCAAAAATGCCATAATAGGCATCAAAAATCGAATGTACCAGACTTAGAGATAGATAAAGAAAGGCATACCACAAAGGATACTCATAATAATAAGCGTACTTATACGAATGACAATTCAAATGTGTCACTAATGTTTATTGGCTTTGTAGAGGACGGCTAAGACGAAGAGGTTGCTGAAATGGCAGTATAAAAAGCTATTTTATTCCAAGAATTTGTGGTTTTTCTGCAACTCCCTTGAAGAAATGATTTTCCAATTTTACGTTGCATAAAATTCAAGCTGTAAAAAAGTTGTGTTACTTTAAATTTTATTGGGAAACTTTTAAGTTGATATTTTAAATGTCTACATTAAATTTCATTGAACTCGTTACCGCGTGTTCATAGCGCTCATTTAAAGAATGAAAAAGTTTTGAATATTTGCTAAAAAAAAAAACTTTTTATTGGCAACGTCCTTGGTATCTAATGGAAGGAAGATATGGAGAAGGAAAGCTTTCGTAAGTGAACCTTGAACTAGTCTGCCAAAATGCAGCGACCTGCAACAGTATTAGTGTCGAAACATTATTTTCGTTTGCTCCTTTTTACAATGGCATGAAAAGAAATTTTTTAGGTGCTCGTTCTTTTCTCAAGTTCACTTTCTTAATAAGAAAACTTTTTGATGATTTTGTCTGTATACCTGCAATACTTTTAATGTACATCTAAAAGGCAAATTTTTAATTTTATAAAAAGTTCAGTTGTAGAGCGAATTTCTGAAATTTTTTCATGCATAGAATGCTCAAGGAATCATTTTTAACTCCTATTGTGCGATATAAAAATGGGTTTTCTTAAAATTTGACAGGTTAAACAAAACCCCATCAGCGTTAGATTTTGGTCGGGTCTAACCCGATTTCAAATCAATACATAAGATTATTGACGTGAATAATATTTACCTTTGAAATGTATTTCAAGAACCGAAAGAAAATACATGCCTAGTGGATAAAATGGTAACTAAAAACAGAACATCAAACAACTAACACTGTGAGAAAGATCTGACCACTTTTGCTTTTGTTCTTTTAAAATTTAAAGATTGCTTGGATTTTTATTAAATTAAATTGTATCAATATTACCATTAGGTATAAAATACAACATCATTCAAATGTCCTTCACGAGACTTCCTGCAGAACTAACTCCGTTTGAAGAAATTTTCAATGATTTTTCTGCATAGTTCCGGCTGTAAATCGGCTTTACCTTGACCAGTATAGAGTTTTAATTAGTTTAAAATTGTTTTTGCAGCCTCGTAGCTCCTAGCGTAGCCTAACAAAGAAATGTAACGGCGTCAAACTTTATGTACCTTTGTCACAGTTAAATTAAACGGCAACACTGCAGCATGATTTCCTTTTACTCCACGAATAGAAATCTTCAGTTTGTATCCTAGCGCCGTGCGACTAATATATTTTCAAATCCGCTCAGTTCCAATAAACGTTTTCCTGTATGTTTTAACTTAATAAATTATTCATTGTATTTTAAATTAATAAAATCATTTGCGTAAATAAACCTCACTCCAGGATTCTTATTTAGTAAATATCATAAATCCATAGAATCTTTTAGTGTACCACCTTAAAAGAGTTTTCCTGACACCTTACACGTCGATTGTTCACACAGTAGGATGATTGCGCCACCCATGATCTCGTCTTATAGCTCGAAACGTGGCTACGGCAAGTTTACAATATTTTTTGAAAATTTTAACACTTTGCACGATGTTAAAATTGTTCCATAATTTGAAATGGGTAACCATAAAGTTTACAAGCTTACACTTTCGGAGCCACAGTATGGATTTCCCAGTATAATGTACAACGAAATCTTTTCCATTAGCTGCTTATTTGAAAACAGAGGAATAATGATGGGCATATCGCTGTAGCACAATCTTCTCGCATATCGCAATATCGGCACTTGTGCTATAAACGCAGTTTTGCAGTTTAGGCGATGATTTACGTATATTTAATATGTTTTAAGTTTCAAAACAAAATTTTATTCCGCGTTGCCTTCCAGGAGAATTAATTTACGTTTTGTGGAACTTATCCGTGAATAACTTAATGCGATAATATTTAATACATATATGTACGTATGCATGTGCATGAATTTTTAATAGTCAAAAGCAATTAATAAACCAATTAACAATTTCCACTTCAAATAGGTGATTTCACATGTTTTGCCGAACAATTTTTGTGTGTCATAAACATATTAATGCATTTATTAGCGAACGTGTTCTGCAACATGGTAGAATACTTTTAGGCGTTGGCACGCGGAACGTAGATGCGAAGCACCAGCAGCAATAGCAACGGTGTAAAACGCTCAAGTGCGAATACAATTGGCAATGGGCCAATTCCAGCAAGCAAAAAGAAACAAAATGTTGAACTGAAAAAATTCAATCGGTTACAAAATGAGAGGAAGAGCAAACCACAGAAATAAATTTGTATTTAAAATTTCATGGCTGTTTTTTGCACAGTGCTGGTGAAAAAGGCGCGAAAAATATCTGAGGAACTGCCTTGCTTATGCTGATGTTTTTGTTGTTGTTTCCTTTTTTGTTGTTGTTTGAAGATATTGCTGCATGTTTGTCTATTTGGTGTCTAGCTTTTTCATACAGAATTTTACATTTGGGACAACATACTAAATACCCACAGTATTAAGTTTAGAAAAGCTGCTGTTATTGTTGAGAAATTATTCGTACTTTAAACTTTAAATTCTCAAGAGTTTAAGATCTAGACAAACATAAAGTTTGCTAGTTCCCTAGTTGTTACAATTAAGTTCCAAATATATCATTAAATGTTCTCTTTTCAACACTTAATCAATCATTTGGTAAAATATTGGCCAAAACGTACAATTAACAAACGAAGACATTGAGAATTAAATTCGTTCAGTATTTCGACTCATCATTGATAACTTGAAACGACTGCAACTCCACCTACGCTCAACGCCAGTGTAAGAGGAAATTTGTGCAACTGTTTATTGTTGATAAATCGTTGCTGTGGGATTAACATCAGCAGTAGCAGCAACAGCAGCAACCGCACATTTACGCCACTATTTATGTGTCCGTTCTTATTAAGGTATGACGAGTAGAGCAAGGTCTGGCTCTGATATGGTCAGCCCACTTGCAAGACAAGCAGAAAAGTATTTCTTTATTTTGGAAATGCAAATTTTCCACCAACCCCTGTTGCCGTTTGAAACTTTTTTTGTTAAAATATGAATATGAGATAAAATGTTCTGATGCGAAACTCTGAATTGCACACGTACATATGTAGTTGCACATATGACCACACAACGACAGGCAGGAAATCTTGCTGGCAGTCTGCGATTTAAAGACTGACACATGTCAGCAACACATTAAAGGCAGGCAAAATGTGCCACCGAGGCAGAAACTAACCCATCCCCTGTTGAACCACACTATCCCCACTGTCCGCCCACGCACTGACATCACTTGATAGTTGGGCAATTGGAAGTACACAAACTACTTAATTGAGTCAGAAACTTTATATGCCAGTGCATAAATAAAATTTATGTTTAATTTGAATTTAGGTAAAATGAATTTGAATGTTTTCGGTCAGCCAAAAGAAACGACGCCAGCACATTTCATTATTTTCAAGCAAATACGCAAACACGAGTAGTTTGTTTATTCGGAAAACTAAATAAATTAACATAATAAAACAAGTTTGCAACTTTAAAAAAATATGCCAGAGATTGGTTTTCATATTTGTTTGTTTTTCCTGAAGTCATTTGCATACAAAAATGCATGATCATTATTTTATCATCTTAAATTTTTGATTTTTTGGCGATTTTCCAAGTTATAGTGGCCCGAAAATCTTTGAGCAATTTTCCTTAAGAACGCAAAACCCAAGATCTAGTGACTCATTTGAGGAAAATGTTTTTGTGATTTTGAGTCATTTCTTGATCTTGTTTGTAGAGAATTTGCTTGCAGCTTTTGCAATCTAATCTTCCTTTAGATTTCGGTAAAGCAAAATTCATGAAATGTGCCTTCAGTGGAGCATACGATTTGTCAAAATATCAATTTGCGTTTTCGGGAATTCGCGGAAATTTCGATTTTGGTTTTGAGTGTAAGTTTTAGACTGAAGTTACGTGAATAAATTCTCATCGTAGGAAGCCTTTCTCATAGAAATTTGACTTCATTTGAGTTATTGAGCAAAAGCATTTTCTGTCCTCTTCGAAACAAAAACTTTCAGATATCGCATTTGGACAGTTTGTCAAAAGATTGCACCACCATTCAGAATAAATTTTGCAGAATAGTAACAGCCTGGGAGGCTTCCTTTCTAAGAACACAATTTTTTCTTAAAAATTAAAAAAGTTTCATTTGAAGCTTTAATGTGCTAAATGTAGTCACTACATCAAATAAAATAAAATACTCGATTCACATTTTTGATTTAAAGAAGAATAAAGTTCACGTCAAAAGGGATCTATTTTCAAAATTTCGGTAATTCAAAACTGAATTACTTTTTTAAAATGTAGTTTCTACATTAAAGTTAAGTCGGACAGTTTTTTGTTTTTTTATTACACTGGTAAGGGGCCGTTCACATACTACGTAACGCCGTTAGGTGGGGGGAGAGGTTCAGCTCCTCTGTGACACTTTGAACAAGATATGTTATACATACGATTGTGACACGGGAGAGGAGGGGAGCCAAAAAGGTGGAAAAACAGAGTGCTTTTTATGAGCAAAAGTTTTAAGCTGATATTTGTCCTTTTTTGTAGTTGAATCGTCAGATTTATTCTGCCAATTTTCAGAAGGGGCCATTACACATGGGCGAAATTTCTTCCATTTCATTCCATTTTTGGGGCAAACATTTTTTAGTCAACAGCTGAAGAAGCATAAAATGCTGAAAAAGAAAGAGCAAAAAAAAAATACTAAGGCTCACCTCCCAGGCGTCACGAAGGCGTATAACTCAGCAACACAGAGCAATATATGACGTGCGTTTGTCTTTAAGCTCGTACAGAACTAAACTGAGTTGGGAAGAACACAGTTTTAAAAATTTGCAGGCGATCGTGAAATATTGTACAAATCTAAATTATTGCACCTCAGAGGCGAGCATTTGTATTCTCCCTGAACCAGGGTACAGAATGACAAAAGCATCATTAAGAAGAGATCATTAAATGGTACACTGAGAAAAGAGTATGGTTCCTTTAAATATATGTATGTGGTTGATAGATTTTTAAAATATTTGTTAACTATCAAGAAATTTTGGTAGTTATTACAATTTCCTTAATTAAAATTTAAATTGTTGCTTATTGGGCCAAACGTTCTATTAGTTTGAGTCGCTTGAAAAAATTTGTTTGGTTGAATTTTACATTTGTTAATGCTATTTTTATTTCATTTCACTTCTCATTAACATGAAAACTTTGCAGTTCACAACATATTCAAGTAAAACACTACTAAAGTATACTCTGCTTGGTACGCAATTTAGGTATTTATGATTGTATAAATATAAACGACATCCTATATAAGGATGCAACGATATTGGATATATCGTTTTTGGTCATCGGTCTTTAGCACAAATAGATATTAATTATTGTATACGTTTATGTATTTTTTTAGTCAAATAAATGATTTAGTGATTATTAACAATCGAATGATTGCTGCAACAAAAATATTTGTTGGTAATAATTACCAAATATGATTTGGTTATTATTACCAAATATATAATTGATCCAATTATATTATTTAATTCACTGTAATAGTGATGCTTCAATATATATCAAATATTTAATTCGCCTATATAAAATATATCATTTGTTAATTATTACCAAATGTTGGTATATGTAATTAAATTGTTTTCTCAGTGTACAGAATCAAGGATCAAACTATTTCACAGCAGATGGAACGCGGAAAAAGTCGTGGG
The DNA here is from genome assembly GCA_963680825.1 of Meiosimyza decipiens. Lineage (NCBI taxonomy): Eukaryota > Metazoa > Arthropoda > Insecta > Diptera > Lauxaniidae > Meiosimyza > Meiosimyza decipiens. The sequence goes on from OY804259.1 coordinate 98,723,478, forward strand.
CAGCAGCTAGTATTTTATATTTCTTGATGGCATTTTATATAACCTTGTCACACGTTGCTCATGTAACGCTCTAAGTAAGCATAATTTTTGATTTGACCCTCATATATTCAATATGTTTCACGAACATAACACTTATACCGAGATTACACAGAACAATTTTAAAATAATTTTACAAAATCCGATAAAACATTGACCGCTTTCACGGTTACCATATGTACATGCAAAAGGATATCAAGGAACACTCACATGGCACGTAACGTCACTGAAGCGGGATGTGCTTGCGGAGAGCCAAGTGAAATTTTACTGGAACTTCTTTTGTTACTTCATTTTTTTTTTGACAATAGTCACTCATTTTTTCCTTTTAGTAAATATTGAAATAATTTTTAAGGACCTCAGCGCAAGAGGTACATAGTCAAATAAAGGAAAAACACCAAAAATGGATTACGAATATAAAAAGCAAGCAGCTACTGAACACAACAGCGGAGCGTACAAAATACGACGTGTGTGTGATCTGAATGCGAGATAAAATTATTATCCTTTTTTGTGTGCAAGGACTTTGTGTTTTTGCAGACTCCTTCTGCTGGGCGGTCGCTAGTTTCCTGTTGGACGAACAAACGAACGAACGTTTTCCGGTTATTGTTGTTATTGTTTGTTGTAAAGAATTTGGGGTTTTTTTTTGCAGGAGTTAAAAGAAAAATTGCTACTTTTTTGCAGGACTTTGCTGTTAACTCTACAATGAGTATCATCAACAACACATTGTCCAGCAAGAGCAGTATCACACGAGCGATGTCGCTTGCCTGATAATGTGCGGCTCTAAGGTAATGAAATTTTTATCTGATTTTGTATGGCAGAGCGCAGTGACAGCAGCAGCGAAGGATGACAAAAAAGAGCTATTTTGCGTATAACATCCCTTTTTTATAACTTTTTCATTTCTTGAAAAAAAAAATTGCACAATTTTCTTTTCACTTTGTTGGCGTAGTTTTCTGATTCTGGTAGGTGTTGCTGGCAACACAACACTTTGTGGTCAACTTAAGCTACGTGTAATAGAAATTGTCGTCATCCTTTACTTATTGGAATTTGAATTGCGGCTCATATTCGATGGAAAGGGAGAGATTTCACTTGCCAGTGTACAGTTGAACAGAAAGGAAAAGAACTGTTGGTTTAAATATGATTCCTTGTAAAGAATGAAATCCCCAATTCGGGGTATAGATTGCATTTTCTGAAGGATGCTGAGTTTGTTAAATATATTTTTGTCCTGTCTGATATGTATATATCAGTGAGAATTCTAAAAGTTTATTCCCAATTATTGAGCATGGTTGCGATCGGCGATGATTCCGGTCCACAAATCGGTTATGTTTCTGCTGCTCGAATACCATAACCTCTCCCGGGAGTTTGTCTGAGATCTTGATACCTTTAATAAGTTATGCCCAGTCATCCACCACAGCGTTACCTTGTTAAAACTTTTCAAAGATCAACAGAGTCCGTGCTATAATTTACTATTTTATCTCGAAGGAACTGAGTCCATTGTGTGCTGGCTAGCTATCCTGGCTTTCGCTGCAACGACATCGGCACATATACCATAGTCCATCTTAAGCCCATCAACATACCTCTGTCGGGCATTAACCTCTGCTTTATACCCACCCTTACTCCAAAGCTCTTAATTTGCGACGTTGACTTGAATTTTCATATCGAATGACAGAATCCAAGGGATTGTGTATTGAACCTTAAGTTTTATGTTACCATTTGACAATTTTTTGAGAATCCCCAGGTGTTCCACATGGTTCCCGCATATGTATCCATGTAAGAAGTTGTAGAGTATTGTAAGGTTTTTTGATTATAATATGAAAAGGAGATGTCTCAAGTTAGGATTCAGTGGCTGCAGCAGGACAAGTGCGCATTACTCTAGGTATACTTAGGCACATAGAGCCGGAAAAGCGTTAGATATAATGAGATATCTAGAAAGTCATTTTGGAGCGTAGGCCATTGGTCTTTCCATACACTTTACGACAATTCCATGTGTCCTTTTTACATTTTATTAAAACCGACTGCAGCTGTGAATTCCAGGTCAGCTTCTTATTCGGAATATTTTTCGGTATATTTGAGCCCTGAAAACTCGTCGTCAGGAAATTCTACAAGTTTTCGATACGATCCTAGTGATTTCAGAGATCGCATTGCATTATTTCATTATGTACATTCGTCTGTACATAGGATTGCGTCAAACGCTTGTTCATTAAATTTTGGGCAAAGCAACGGAGACCGCGCATTCTCCTGTCGACAGCCTTTAGTGGCTAAGGACTAAATTTAATCGCTCCAGTCCATGTCATCGTGAAAATATGGATATCTTACTTGGTAATGGCATTGGTTAAAGAGTCAAAACCACAGCTGTCAAAAGCACCCTCTATTTACGTCTGAAGAAATGTTTTTTTTCATGTAGGAAGGATATTATTTAAAAATTTACTGATCCCCGATACTATTCCTAACATTTTTCCACAATAAATTATATTGTTGTTTTTCTATTTTCAAATTGTTTGATTGATTTTAAATTATTGCGTAATAATGGCAATCATATTATATATATATATATATATGTTTTTTGGCATTTGCCCTGATTTTACAACTAACATTTTTAAGCTATATCATTTCGTAGTAATTCATATGCTCGTGACCACTGTGCAATCATGAGTTAAAAAAAAGAAATGAAAAGAAAGAATATTGGCTCATTTTGATTTGATTGAAAGGATTTTTGGTATGTGGATTATTTGATTTTTTGATGTGCTTGGAAAGGGGTTTTCGCTACATTTTTTCATTAAATGTAGATTTTAATCAAGTCTGTTTGATGTGACACGTTTCGGCCAACATATGTCTATTACAGCGCATTTGTGATAACTGTTTTTAACGCTTGCTAAGGGATGTCAATTGTTCTTACCATCCTTAAGACCTTCTAAATGAAATAAAATCTCTGCTGCCAGCAGCTTTTTATTTTGTCGATAAGCTTAAGAAAAATTTGAGCAAATGCAAATGGTAATTTTAATAAAATCCCATTGGTCTTCCGCAGGAACTGATACTGCTTTCAATGTTTCATATCTTTTCCCATTTGCATATATGTACACCAATAAAATCTCATTCATATCCTTGAAATGCAAACCCAATCAAAGCGGAAACAATATAACTTTTTAATTAAATTTCTTTGACAAATTTTGCTGGCATAACTCAATAAAACGCAAAACTGACCAAACTGAGCTGCACCACATATGCAATGGAACTACCCGCCGGCCAGTTTGAGGTCATTCTACATGTATGCCATTCACACGCGCACACTCACATACATTTGCAAGTAGCCGGCTCGATATCTTAGCGAACCCTCTGCAACTCCTTTGATGTGAGTTTCGTCTTTTCATTTCCAAGAAGTAAAATATTGCTAGCAGCTATATTGCACACATTGTTACCAATATTAGAAGCAACCAAGACGACATTCACAAAATTAACATCCTGTTTCTTTGCATTTTGTTGCCTGAACATCCTTCAAGCTACTCGCTTATGTTGTCTGTTCCCTAATAAAAGGCAGCATTTTTTATCTGTGCATTTATTGTGTTGAAATTCGTTGACAGGATTCTCAAGGATGTGACATCCTTTTTCCATTTCTTTCAGTGTTGCATTTTGACACTTACTCTTGTTACAAGTGCATTTTCATGCGGACAACCGCACCTAATAGACTTGGCAATACTTGTTACTCAAAATGGATTTTACGAGCGGAGTGCAAAATCAGTAGACAGTTGAAATGGGACAAAGGATGGCATTGTCCACGGACGAAATCGTAACTTTAAGATTAATTTTAAAAAAGCTGAAAATTTCAATATTAACTTAACACAAGACTTGTCGCTTGTTTTGAAAAAAAAACGCTTTGTTTCAGTACATAAATATAAGTTTGCTTCGTGGTTGTACATCAATCTTCTCTCTTTGAAATCATTTAGACGCAAGATGCCAACTCAGATATTCTCGTAGAACAAGATAGAACTTTTATCATTTTACTTCGATTTATCGTCCACTTGTTTTATATTTCACCCACCTACAGATTTATGGGCTGCATTAACAAACTCTTTACTGTTATTGTCACACCTGAATTTGGCTGAGGATCCAATCGAAAATCGAACAAAACAAAAAAATAAAAACTCAATCATCATTGATGACCATGAATGAACGAACGAATGAGTGGTCAAATCCAATAAAGTTCTTCACTCACACACACACACACACACACACACACACATGTTCGAGCCAAAAGCACTGTGGCACACTTGATTCCAATACAAAAGCGTACAAAAATTACAATTTATTGGTCTTTTCCGGGAAAAACGTTTGCACAAAAGATTTATTGCCCAATAATAAAGGGATTGGGACATTTGTGGAATAATTTATTACCAGCTGCATAGAAAGTGGGAGAGCAGACCAATTGGCCAATGAATTTATTTCATTTCATTGTATTATTGAACTTAATACCTGTGTAATTTTCGTTAAGGGTCTAAATTGGAGCAAAGAAAATTGTCAGCACAATGTGGGCGAGGGTTTATCGAAAGCATACTCTAAGTGTCCTATGTGGAACTTTAAATGTTAGAACAGCAAATTCTCAAATACTTAAAGTCCTTATGGGATTCAAGTAAAGTAGATGCCGGTGTTGAAAGTTCAGCTTTGTTTAAATCTTTAAAATCTAAATTTCATACATTTTCGCCATTTCATATCAAAAATTTTCTATTTGCATGCAAAATGGTCCAAAGTTCTAGCAAAAGACTACAAATGCTTCAACTTAATTTCGAAAAAACCAGAGAACACTTTTTGACACTATCAGATTAAAATTTTTAAAGAAATTCATGAACACGCCGTAGAGTGTGGAATTTACGTGTTGTTTTGGACAATCTTACCTTGGGCCCTGAAATCCTAACCAATTATGACGAACTTTGGCTTAAAATGTAGGGAATCAAATATTCTTTTAAATGTAATTGCAACTTTTTAATTTTGGGGATGATTCATTACTTGAATAAGGGATGCTATCAAGATTTTTTTGTTTTTTTTTGGGCTGAGAAATAGTTCACCAACAAGCTACTCTCAACTGGAATAAATTGTAAAACATTATAAAAAGCAGTTTTTTGTATTCACAATGCTTGTATTAAACGTCTTCCAGGGCTGCAATTGTGGCTGACTTGTCCCTGTATACAAGAGACTTCACGCAGTTCCACAAAGTGGGGTCAAACCGCATGATCTTGGCGGCCAATGGACTGTTCAAAAACGTGAGACAAATTGCTCACCGAATTCACCTCTCAAAAGGTTCATGGTATCGCGTGCCGTGTGGCATGTACCGTCCTGTTGAAACCACATGTCAGCCAATTTCACTTATTCCATTTTGGGCAAAAAAAGTCTGTAATCATCGAACGGTACCTTGCGTCATTGACTGCAACGTTACGATTTTCATTATTTTTGAAAAAGTGCAGTCCAATGATGCCGCCTTCCCACAAACCACAACAAACAGTGCATTTTTCAGGATTTGGCAGCTCTCGAACTGCCTCTGATTGCTCTTCAGACCAAATTCGGGAATTCTCTTTGTTGACGTACCCATTGAGCCAAAAATAAGCTTCGTTGCTGAAAAAAACACATTTCTCAAAGAGCACGAATTTTCATAATAATATTCAATGACTCGCAAGCGCTGTCCGTTTATTTACTTAGGATGGCAAATCTTAGTGAGCATTCTTGGTGTTAACGCATCTTACAAACCATGCGTGAGATGTTAAAAAATGTAAACTGAAAAACAAATAGCAAGAAAATCACCCGTTATTAGCATCTTTTATTCAAAAATTTTATCATTTGCTATTGTTTTCATTTAAATTTATTCAACTTCATAGATTGGCTTGGATGTGGAGAAAAAAATTGAATTGAATATAATTGAAATCATAGAAAAAAGATGGTGGAATATGTACGGCATAATGAATTATTTTCAGTACAGCTAAATCAAGGAACGCAGAAGTTCAGAAATCCAGAAAGTAACGTTCAATCTCTCGATTGAGATGTGTCTCCTATTATACTTTCGATCATTTTGCCAAGAACCTTTGGCAATTTCTTGGTCCATTGTTTATTCTTTAAGATAACACTTAAATTTTAAAGTAATTATTTTACATACAGTCAGAACTAGCTTAGTCTTGAAGCTTCTGTAAGAAAGGATTACCTTGAAATTTCTGGATAGTAAATTTGATCCCTTACCACAACACCAAAAACCAGCAAGTCGCTTATCCTTCAACTGAAGACCAAGACAGCGAAAAAGCAAAAAGGTGAATCCACAATTTGTACTGCGCAAAAAAAGTAACGAGAAAACGGTACGGGTCAAAGGTGGCCCCAATATTGCCTACGACAGCAACAAAATCAATTTTATGGAAATACAAATGCAAAATTGTTACAGAAATGAAGTAAACGTATCGTTGTCATCAGCGTCATCGTCTTTCGACGCATAAAATTTAACAGTTCAAAAGGTATAGAATTTCAAACAGCTGCGTTGAATGTCTTTACGTTTTATACTCTCCAACATTCTTTGTTTTAGCCACGTCAAATCAAATCACAAATGTCATGAGGGTAGCCCCGTTCCTATCCATTCGCTCTGACTATGAAAATAAAAGTTTATGCAAATGGATTTTATTTCTGTTGCTGGCATAGACTTGAACGGTCTGCAGGGAAATACAATTGAAATTATACCTGATGATGTCCAATTGCCGTAAAAGAAAACGCAAAAAAAAACAAAAGTTGTAAAATTTATATGTATTTAGGTATTGTGGGGACACAGGCGTCTACGGCCATTGAGGTAGGAAATAGAAATCTCTGTGAGAACTTGAGCAGGTGGCTGAACTTATAAGAAGTTTTGCAACAAAAAGTTCTCGAACATGTACCCATAGCTTTTTATATCGCAAGAAATTCAATGCACAAAAAAAGGGCAAGTCTTTTTTCTCGTTTAAATAAACTTCATTTTTATTATGTGCGCTCACCTAAACGGAAGCACGTTTGGTGCCATGTTTGTCGTACAGGAACTTCCGTTTTGCTCGTGTTGATGGTGTTGCTGGACGGCTATTTTATTAATGTTTTAATTTTGCAAAATTTAAATTACTTCACCCTGCTATTGTTGTAGTATTTCGTTGTATTTTGCTCTCACTGGCCAGCGGATGTTATAATTAATTTAAATTTCCTGCTCTTCCTGTTATGCACAATAAAATTTGCTGCTCATTAAAATTAATTTTAGTGATGAATGCATAGCACTTCCCGGTGGAAATACTTTTGTGTTATGTTGGTGTGGTTTTGCAAAACTCTGCTTAGGTTTTGCTTGCATACTGTTGAAAACTAAACAAAAGAATTGGTTGTGAATTATTTAACTACTTAATAACACATTATAATTTCAATGAAAAATCAAAAAGAAAATTAAGAAACCTCTGACAGTTGAAGACTACTAAGCATCCAGTTTATATATTTTACATAAAAAGAAATTGATAAAACATTTCTTATGGAAACAAGCACTTTGATTTCCAGGCTTGAACTAATTTGAATACTTCAAAGCTTAGTTTAAATTGTCCCAAAAAATTAGTTTCATATGAATAAAAATTTCTTCCATTAACGAAGAGGAGGCTCGCAACCAACTGGCCTTAAAATTATGAGAGATGGTGTAAGTTTCCGCTGACTCTCAGAAAGTTTTATTTTTTAACTCCCAAAACCTGAGTTGCTTATGCCGTTTTGGATTTTATGCGGAAAAAATGATGATACAAACGTTGCATTCGAAATTCATTTATGCCATTTTTTAAATATCTTTTTTTCAAATAAAAACATTTCACACCGATTGACATGTGCTAGAAAACTAGAAAAAGTGGTAACATTACTATATCCTGCATAAGTTTAAAAAAAAAATATACAATTCCCAATTCATTTTATCACTTACAAAAAGTTTGATTCACAATCTATGTCTTACTGTTGAATTGCCTTGAACATTAAAGGCCAAGTAGCAAGTTCAATTTTGGTCTCAATATATTAAATCTTTCACTCAAGGTACACATATTCATTATGTAATTCAGTTCGTAATGCATTGACATATATCTTGATCAGCGTATCCACCTGAGTAGAGTGAACAGTATCCTTCTGCTTGAGTGCCTGTCGGTCAGTCTTCTGTGGGAATCATGATTACACGAAAACCGTGCGAGATAATTTGATTCACAATTTCAATACACAGACTATACATTCAAACATGATATTGAAAATGGGTGGAATCGGTTGCCAGACACGACTACCTATCATATAAATTAAACATTCAAAACTGTATACAGAGCGTTATTTGTGGTAGTGCAATTAAAACTTCAAATTCATTGGAGAAACTTTGGACAAAAATAGGATGAATTTTGACATGAAGACGTAGCACCTCGCATAATAGCAACAACTTCAAAAAGCTATAATACGAGTAAGACAATTATTTGAGGTAATGGAACCAAATTGCGCGCACATACTTGAAATAGTTCGGGCAAGCTCTGGACAAAAACTGGAATGGAAAAATTTTGATAATGGGACATGTTATCCCCCAGAAAAAATTTTAAGCTCTATACTGGAAGGAGCTTTATAGTGCACCTTAATTGCACGCAAATGAAACAAGAAAATGTTCGGCAAAGAAAGTCGCTGACTTTGACAAATATCACTGTAGTAAGTAAATGTTGCCAAATTCAATATGGGAGCACGTGGTAAAACCAGTCGTACATGACTTTGAAATTAAACTGGAAGACTTACGCTCACTGTTATTGTGATATAAGGATACAAGGCGATGATTATTTTATCAAAAAATGACGCTGGAATTACTACCGAAAGCTATATGCATGTATATTTTTTGCAAAAATTGCTATCAGTTGCGAATTTTGCTTTTTCGATATTCGATTTCAATATTTGTTTATGGCTTTATACTGGAGAAGTACCACATTTATTCTCTGTATAATAGACCTATGCACTGTAAAACTTGACAGAGTAACGTTATTTTTAAATGTTCTTTCCAAGTTTATATTTTCTTACCAAAATAGCCATTCGAAAAATTTATCGGAGTTAACTGGAACTCATACCTGAAATCATAAAATACGCCAAATTTTAGTGATAAAAGTAAAGCGTAAGCTTACCTAAGTAGGAATGCTTACGATAAGCTGCATAGTTGACTCGGCCTAAATAATACAATGCTATAAAATAACTTCCCCATTCCAAAAAATAAAGTTTTTTCCCGATTTATTTGAATTGGATGGCAAGGGAGGTCCTTGGAACGTGCATTTTTAAGAGTTATGCTATGCTGGAAATCTTTAAGTTGAATGAAAGCTACTAGGTCATATAGTAAAATAATGTACTTCAAATAAATCATCTATCAAAATTAACACGTCTAATAGTCCGCACGTGCTCAAAACATGACTCACTCAATGACAAGGGATGTCGATATTTGATATCCTATCTGAGGTAATTCTTTTTTGTGTATTTAGGTGTACACTGCACATCTTCAGACCTATGTATGTATCTGCACTTGACTTGATATCACGGCGAGTATGCAGCTAAATGTCAAAGTAAATAGTTTTTGTGGTAAAGTCATTTTGCTTCAAATGCTTTTGTTGTTCTTGTTGTTGTTGTTGTATCGTTTATTGACATGTTGACAGTTTGCTACGGTAGGCAATGATAATGATTGATTGGTACGTACGGTGATATCCAGTGACTCATGAAGGCAGCTGAAGAAGAAAATTGTAAACAAATCGAATCCTGGAAACAGGACACGTTTATTTTGCTGCTTAGATTAAATATAATTTGATTTGTTTCCCCACTCCTGAAAGCAAACATCAAAGTAAATAGCTATGGACACGTTTTGATTAATGAGTTTCTTAATATTGCCAACAAATTTTACAGGAATTTTCATTTGCGTCTTTAATTTTATTGATTTGCATAGAAAACATGTCGATATTTGTGTTCATATTTTTTTATTTTTTATTTTTTTTTTATTATGCAGCAGCACAACCTCAAAAAAGGAAATTGCACACATGAACAACCACATAAATATGTTATCCTTTCTGGCTACTGGTACGGGTAGGGTGACCGAATTTAATCCCGTGGACATAACGAAAACTCAATTTCCTGTTTAAGCATCAATGCTTTATGATTTTCCACACATAAATTCACGGCAATCACTTTTTTACTCTCGTCCTGCCATATTCATACGCCTGTTCTGTCTGTAATGTAATCAAAGTGTAGCCAGTGATAGCAGCAATGGCATCCAAATCATATTTCCTTCATTGACCACACACCAGGGCATCTTTATGTGTAGGTGTTGGCAACCCTTTTCCTGCAGCCCGGCAATCGTATTCTTAACCTTGTAATTTATTTAAGTTATGGGTCTGGACATATGCTTGCATTTCGGTATTCCCTCAATCGTCGGTCATAGATAAAATAAATTTGCTACAATTTTGTGATTCAAAGCGAGGTTGTAAATTTTACCTCTTCTGGGTTTGTTGTTACATCCAATTTTTGTGCGTTCGCTTGCAATTTCATATTTATTGACAGGACATTATATTTTTATGTCGTGTGATAGAGGTGATGAACGGGGACTTAGTAAAATTGCATATAGTATATCTGTTTTGCTTTCCTTACAACTTTGTATGTTTGATTGAAGTGTATTTATTTTGAAAGACCCTTAGGTTTTGAGCTTTTTTGGGATTCATAATTTGGTTTTTTTTTGGAGTCTACATTGAATACGTATTACTTTCATTATAAACCGCGCCTAGACACTCACGTAAGTGTCAGCTTCTGCACCACAAACGTATAAATTACAGCAGAAGAACTCAAGTAATTCCCAGACTTAAGCATATTGCTGTTACACGAATATAACCTTATGTTAGTATGCTTGGTATGTGTGTATGCATATAGGGGAAAATCGTCAATCGTGTACTATTTATTATTAACTTATTTGAGAGAAGTTTTAAGTCGAATAAAAATTTTTTAAATTTAAAGGTACAGCAATCATTATAAAAGTGCAAACGAGGTTTTCTCAAAATATTTACCGAAAAACGCCAAGCAAACTGTGCACAAAATTCAATGAAAACAATTCAAAAACAGTAAAGAAATTTTACCCAAAATAACAGAGAGTTCAGATCGAAAATTTTCCGAAATTTATATACCAGATAATTACTATTAGAATGAAATGCCGGAATCTGGTAAAAAAAATAACACGGGTCTATATGATTCATACTGTCATGGCCACTGACAAATGTAAATGAACTGAATATAAAAATGTTTGTTTCTGGTGTTATGGAACAGAAAATAATTTATAATTTTTTAATGAGCCCTCTGCTGAGTACGGTGCGAGTCTACACTAAACAAAGAAGAATTCAACAAAAAATGTACCAAAGCTAGTCACACCAGTTTAGTCAGTGGCTAAACGGAGTCATCAGTGACTTTTAGGCCAATTAGTTAGAGTTTGTATAGCTGATATGTTTCCGTTTTTTATATAGATCTGTTGAGAACCCAAGCAAAAAGTGAATCAAAACAAACTTGTGCTTGCTACTTCGTTTTAACTCGCCAAGGAAGCTTGCAACGAAGCACCTGCAAGAAAAGTGTAATATCAAACGAGTTACAAAAACAAAGATGAACAACACAGAAATAAATTTTAGCTTTGCTTCACTTTTTGCTTGGGTTCTCAATAGATCAATGCAAAAATGGAAACATAACAGGCTTACAAATTATTTCTAATCGGCTCAAAAATTACTGATGAAACCACAAAGCAGTGGACGAAACCAGTATGAGCAACTTTAGTAACCAATTTCTCTGTTTTATTTATCTCACTTAGGTATATTTTTTTGGTGGTAGCACACATTATGAGTATATTGGACAGTAAGCTCTCTAATATAATGAAATATATTTGGTCATTCATCATTGGGATCGAATTCAGAATCACTTGATTGGAAGCTTATTGCATTGCAAGTGCGCAACATAAGCTAACAATAGACCACCCTATTCTTATTATTTTGCAGCATCAAACAGAAAATTTGGCTATTTTTTTATTGAAATGCAAAAGGAACACATCTTAATTTGACTAAATCCTCAATTAATTTAAGATTTTCCTAATCAATTCCACAATCTTATATTTGAGCGCAAAGAAAATCAGCTTGGAGTTTCCTAATCAGACGTCTGCTTGTATGCCGAGAGCGCAGTTTTATATTTTTGACCAGACATCATCTCCTACGAAACTTATTTATATTTTTAGTTCTAAGGGAAAATTTTCCAAAAATCAAAATGGAACATTACCCAAACGACTGGAATGATTGCTAAATTACGTATACATTTGAGTTTTTTTTGGCAGTGTGGTCCACAACTAAAGTTATTTGCGGAATCTCAAATTTTTTTTTTTTTTTGTATCAGGCAAATTTATGTTCCAATCTACATTTAAGGGTCTTTTCCAGGACTCACACCATAATCAGTTGACATAAATTGCTCGTGTCAGAGGTCCTTACTCAAACTATAAGCATTTTCTTTATCGAACTGATGTATGTCGGACGTTACCTAGCACCTCTTCCCTATAAACGCACACACATTAAAGAAAATTGCACTGAAGTAGTAACTTCTATTTTCCGCTATCATGGCATCTTAATGCCGTTACCTTTTTTTGGTAACTACGCTGACTTATTTCCTCTACATTATGACTCTTGACTGGTACCAAAGACTTCAGCACAGCACTGCTTTTCCTTACGAGCACAGTGGTCGCTCCAACTACAGCACCAAACGCCAACTTCAAAAGTCTGTCCATGTTCTTACTCGACGACGACAACGTCGACCCATCATAGGTAGGAATGTAAAAAAGTAACTGAGTGCATTTAATTTAATTTCGAGCTTCTTGATTTCTTTCTTCGTTATGTGGCTGCTTTCTTTTTTTTTCAAACTCCAATTTAGATGCTCTGTAGCTGGCAGTGATTCGTCGTGGAAATGGTGGCGTTTGTCAGTAACAGCAGCACTGTAGAGCGATGTCTTAAGTCGTTCCTTTTTCTACTTGCATTCCTGAATTAATGTGTATTTAAGACTAAACAAACGTGTCAGTTCCGCGAGTGGGACACTGAAATTGGGTGGTTGGACTTTGTTTGAAATTGAGCTACTTGCATATTGTTCGGGAGCTTTTGAACAAATTATAACGAAATAAAAGTACAGCAGGAGATGGAAAAAACGACGAGGTATTTACTTACTTATTTGTTCCGGTGGCGTGGTCTTAACTCAATTGGAACAAAAAGTGGAATTACCTTGATTGCTTCGTGGCTGTGTTTTTATTAGAATTTATTTGATTTCTTTGGAAAATGTGTTGAAATTTAAATGTTTAAGAGAAACTGATGTCTTAATATTTTTACTGTTAAATTTTCACTCAGTCAAGGTCTTATTGTTATACACAAAGCGTGCTATCAAAGTAAAATTTTACCTCCATTTGAACAGAAGCCACAAAAGACCTGATTGCTTCATTAAATTCAATTTTAATGAGTCCAATTAATCTATCCCTTTATCATTCCTTCGGAGCACTTCAAGATGAATTAGCATCTTAGGCTATTATTCCACTGCACAGTGTCCTTTATCTCCGCCAACACCTTAGAACATTCACTATCCTTTGGCTTATCAATAATTCCGCTACAGGAAATCACGCTTAATAGAAGATTTGGCAAATATTTAATTAATCGCCGATTTGCTTAAATGTTTCAGTTACAAAATTCGTTACTAATCGAACGCAATCAATTATCTTGATAGATTGTCTCATTCTTCTTGCTTTCCTTTTCGATAGAAATAGCAAGGACAAAAGACATTTGCTACTTGAAGTAAAGGGTAGTGTTGGCAAGCAGCAAAGGATTTTGACTGCTTAAGTTGATTAAGCGGGTTAAATCAATCGATAAATGTAAGCAAGAGCAAAAACTCAACTCATGTAAGTGGCTTTCCACGGAAACTGTATACGCTGCATTCAGAATATTTACATAATTGATGTCCTTCTCGATGGAGAGAAGCATAGGACTAAATAAATAATTCACTAAAGTTAACACAATTCAGTTTGATTTAATAAAAACAATAGGACGTCATGTCAAAAAGTTTAGCAACATTGTAGTCTGTCAAATTAAAGTGTGTACAGAAAGGCTGTACGGAACTTGAAGACATATTTTTAAAAGCTTTGTAAAACCTTCAGACGAAGGAACTTTAGTCAGCTTTATGTTACACATGTTATGTAGACTTTATCCGTCTAAGCTTTTGAGACCCAGTTCAAAAATATATCGAATCTTTCCTTTATTAAGTTAATGACCAACCTATGGAGCACGTTTAAGCACCATTTCGATGGACTTTTGTTCAGAGTCTTAAGGTAAAATTATATGTACAATAAATTCTTAGGCGGAGTTTCAGAATGTTATAGGGTATAAGCTTTTCATCAAAGTTCGGATATGTTATGTAAATCGTCCAGTTATTGGTGAGTACACGCTTAGAAATCTTCTAATAAATTTTAGTACAAGCGAAGTATTACAAAGATTTTTGATACAGTTTTGATTACATTTAATACTTTTTAATAGATTACAAAATGCAGTAATACATTTTGAATTGAATTTTAATACAGATCAAACATCACAACGATATCTTATGCCATTTGAAATCAATTTGATGATATCTTAAGAATAATATTTTATTTTTAAGCCATGTTGTACTATATTTCAATACTTTCTTTTTTTATGTAAAAAAAAAACTTGAGTCGTATCAACTGTGGTTTGAAACTGGTTCCCTTTTAATGCAATGGTTGCATGCGCAGCTTAATGACATCAGCCAAAAGTCGGCTAAAAGAGTACTTGAATTATCAATTGACACAACGAAAAATATTTAATTTGAACGGAAAATTAATAAAGGAGCTCAGTTGGTAAAAATGAGCATAACTGATCAGTGGCATGATGCAGAATGACGACCTCGAATTAATTCTGATCGGTGAGAGGTTAAAAATTTAAGTTATCCTCCTTTAAAGTTTTAAAAACGCGCAACACAAATAAATTACCAATTTAATTGATACATTTTGGAAGCAGCATTATAGAAGAAAATGAAGATATCGTAAAAAAAAATTTTTTTAAAACTTATTGTGAATAAAAACGAGTATTAAATTCTAATGCAATCTTGTATCAAAAACGATTTTTAATATTTAGGCAGCATTAAATTCTGGTATGGTCATATATCTAAGACCAAAATTCTTAAAATTTATTCCAAAATTTCTAACCGTGTAGCTTTGACTAACCCTGAATATAATAAATTGTAATCTGGTAATAGGTGACTCATTAAAAGTACTAACCACCGTCTTGAAAAGTGCGAGAGTTGAATATTTTTTGGAACTTTTGCGCAAGCTTTTAAAAAAATATCTTACGAATAAAATAATTTAAATCAATTTGAACTACTGGGTATTAGATCTTGAAATTTTCTGTTAAGCGGGAGCTGTAAAGTCAAATAACTTACAGGTTATAAAAAAATAAAAATTAATCATTGTGAATTTGTTATGTGCAAGATTTTCACGATTTTCCGATCACTCCACCCTACACAAATTTTGTGCTGAATTTGAATTAATATTCTGAAAGGTTACCTAACTAAATAAAATTGCTTTTTGGACACTTAGATATCAATTTTATAAATTTTTCAAGATTTCTGAGTTAGAACTTCTTGCATTTTAGTTTTAGAGTAAAACACTTGCAAGTTTAAATGATAAGATTTTTTCCCGCACCACAGTTTATTCGTGAACTGTTTGGATCGTAAACAACTTTCGGCGTAAGAAACTTTTTTAAATAAAATTCTTTAATTAGCACTGTCTCCTGTTTTAAGCTGACACTACAAACAGTAACAGCAACTGATGCCAACAGAAAAAGAACACAATTAAATTAAATTCGCTACGGTCATCTTTAAGCGCTTAAGGCCCTGGCGTTTATCATTAAAAATGCACCTTTTCACTTAAACTTTTTTAATACTCTGCGAAAGGAAAATCAAAACTCAACCCTTCCTTTTATGCAGCAAATAAGTTGATTTTTAATTGACGAGCTGTTGAAATAAAAGCATTTTCGCTACAAAAAAACAAAAACTTAAAAGAGTGCGAAAAAGTCCAGCGATAAGATGATTTTTACCACCCTCTTGGGAAAGAAAACTTTTCTTATATCAAACCTTTTCATTTTTTTGTTTTGGTTGCCGTAAGCCCTCTGCTGCTGATACCTTCATTACTTTGATGGCTAATTTAACCTGACGGTTTTGTGTTTAAAATCTGGTGCTATCAGGGCAGCAAAATGGCAGGCAACACGTTGTTTTCATTGCTCATTAGAAAAATTAAAGAAGTTTTAATTAGGGGATTTTGAAAAAAAAGCAACGCAATCGCTTAAGGGTTGTAGGCGTGATGGATTTGGTAGGAAAATAATTTTACATTTTTCTTAAAATGTTATATTTTTTTCATTGAGAAATTCAATTATATTTGAGATAAAATAACAAATATATAACACACAGACAATTTCCAGACATTAGCAATTTGTGTGATGTGGAATAGTCCTTGCCTTGACCATGTAAAAAGTTGTTATCACATCACTATTTTGGTTGCCCATTAACTTTAAATTCCCTTCACACATTAAATATGTTCAAAGCTATTCCCTGAGGTGTTGGAATTCAGGCAGCTAATGAAGCGCTGCTCGAGTTCAGTTTTCAATAACTTGCAACCTACAATGCTGCGTTTTCTTTTTGTTCACACCAAAATCCATTAACTTTTGCTTCTTTCTGTATCCTCTACTTACTTCTTACTTGAGTTAATAAATTGGAATAAAAAGAAAAATCGCACACAATTCAAAATCAATTTCCCAGATACCTCGACTACTTTTTTTTGCTTTCTCTACTTTCCAAGCACATTTACTCACATCCGCAAAGTTGAAGCATTAATTTTTCATGTACGTATGTGTAAGTATATCTAATTGCCTTTTCGACATCCATTTAATCCCTATTAGTCCTGTATCTTGGATGCACTCTCAACTCCTCCTCAACAAATGAACTTTGAACTATGCGGCTGCAAGCCATCGTCTATCGGTATCCGCATGGTCCCCCAGAGTAAATTTTATCCTTTGGTCAGTTCGTGTTTTGTTTGGCATTTAAGAGGAATTGTTTACGTAGTAGTTCGATTACTGCCGTGTGTCGTGTTCGACACACTTTCACAGAACCCCAACCAGCTCTCCAACATTCTAACGAAATCAAGTCGAAGCGACCCAACCCTCACGTGGATCATGTGAGATAAATTTGTTTTATGTGAAGGTGTGAGTTACTTTCGAAGGCGGAGCGGATGGATGGTCTATTGCCGCTGTAGCAGCTGCTGATGACCTTATAATTGAAGTTGCACACTTTCCGCAAGTGGTGGTGTTGTTGTTGCTGCTGCTGCTGTTGTGTGTGATGTAATTTTAATCTGCAACAATTGTTGTACTGGGAATATGCGAACATTTTAGGGGAAGTAGCTGATAAGTTGTTGCAATAATAACAAAAGTATTACAAATGACAGCCAACTCGATATTCGAAGCAGGAAACGTGATAAATTCGGTATTTTTGATTTGCTCCTTGCAGAGATTAAAAGAAATTCAAATATCAAAGAAGAAGCATGGAAACGATACGATAAATTGCAGTAAATATTATGCGTGTTTTAACGAAAATTCAAGCAATTGCCACAACAAAACGGTTTCTTTTTGAAAGCACTTTATAAGGAGACAAATTCAAATAGAACATTTTTTCGTTTAGTATGAAAACTTCAATGTTGATTGTACGAAAGATTCTTGCAACTCCAAACACTTTCTGTATTTCGCATGGCTCACAAAAACTTCATGCGAGTGAGGATTGAAAGGAATGTATGCTTTCCAATATCTTTTAGTCTTTAAAATATGGTTACAGACATTCATGTTTTTTATAAGAAGGAGACAAGGTAATTTTTCAAAACTTCATAATCTTGTATTTTATATAACACGCCCACCTCGGATATGACGAAAATGTTTGAAACAATGTGTGGAAAGATTTTTCTCTAAAAATCTGATCAAACATAGTTAAAAATCAACGAATTCACCTGACATATAATAAAACTTGGATAGGAGAATAACCTCTCACCGGTCTAATTTCAATTGATTTTGATTCATTGCTCTTTTCAGATGAAATCGTCCATCAATAGACAATGAACATTAAGTTATGTTACATTGTTGTTGAATTTGAATTTGGGCTCGAATTGGTCACTGTCTACGTGCAAATATAATTTATGCCAAACTTGAACTTAGCAAACGCCACTAAGAAACTGGTGACTTTAACTTTCGTCATGGTTCTTGGGGCGCTAGTACTCTCGAACCAACAAATTGTTTTCATTTGTCGCACATTGGATTGCTAAATTTAATATCTCTTCATAAGCTTTCCAATTGTTGATCCTGATACATCGATATTATTTAGCTTACTACTCCTGAACTGTTGGTGTTACCTAAATATTCCTATCAATTCATTCATGAATTGTACTTAACGTGACAACAAAAATATCAGAGATACCGAATCGAAAGGTATGTAAAGTTTTCAACTTCTGGAAAATTTAAAAAGTTTTGGAATGCTCTTTCACTCACCAAAAATCAAATGCAAATGATCTTGATCGTATAATGCTTCAATCAATTTGCTCATGAGTGTCCTAAATCGTCTTTACCTTTGAACTCTGAGATATTTACTGAAAATGAATTAATCTAAAAACTAAATTTTATATTTAACATGAGACTTCCACAGCAAATACTAATGTAATTCATTAATTATAATAATTATAAAAATGAATACAAGTACACACATTTAAGCAAATGTGGCTTTAGATCATTTATGTTAATAATAAAAGCTTTCTGGAACTTTATTGACAACGTTGCCAGATAAAATTTATACATTCACTCTATAATGCCTTGACTCTTTCGAAGGTTGACCGTTGCTCTTGGCTTTATAAAACGATGTTCTAAAAGGTTTTGTGATCCATTCCATTAATAAACATTG
Source organism: Meiosimyza decipiens (assembly GCA_963680825.1). Classification (NCBI taxonomy): domain Eukaryota; kingdom Metazoa; phylum Arthropoda; class Insecta; order Diptera; family Lauxaniidae; genus Meiosimyza; species Meiosimyza decipiens. The sequence continues at coordinate 98,742,546 of OY804259.1, forward strand.
TAAACGGTCAATTTACGAATTTATTCACCGGCTGCCTGGTTAAAATAATCACAATATTTTTTTTTCAGTGCATATTCCACTTGGGGAAGTGTGCCGCATGTAGAACGAGTGGCGCAGCAGCACCTTTTGGGAGTTGGAGCGACATTAAGTTTTAAGGTCCCATGAAAATTCCTTTTAACATGGAAATCTCAAACTGAGCACACTTCCTCGTCAGATGGACCACGTTCGAAGGGACAAAGCAATAACGCAATAGCTAGCATTATGCTTAAAATTATATAGTAAAAGTTAAGAAAAAAAATCCTGTTACCACATTTCCCCATGCTGCGAGAGCGCATATAACTCAAAGGCTTTCCTGGCATACATATGAAGCTGTAACCTTCATTAACAAAAATTGACAAAAAAAACCGGTGGCAACCTATGTTTGAGACAGGATTCGAGAACACAACCCGATAAATAAAGGGTGTTTTTTTTAGAGGTATAGAGCTTCGAATTGAAATAAAACACAAGAAAATCGTTTTAATGTCCATCAATTTGGCTTTATTGGAAGGATAATTTTATGCCATTAATGTTTAAATATGATTTCGGGCATGTGGCCGCCGCGGCTGGCTCGAATAAAGCCAATTCTACAGGTCCAATTTTGAACCACTTTTTCGAGCATATGGGGCCGTATGTCGGCAATAACGCCACGAATGTTGGCTTCCAAGTCCCCTAACGTTTCTGGTTTGTTGGCGTAGACGAGCGACTTCACATATCCCCAAAGAAAATAATCCAATGGTGTCAAATCACACGATCTTGGTGGCCAATTGACAGGTCCATTCCGCGAAATTATGCGCTCATCGAATGTTTCCTTCAATAAATCGATTGTGACGTGCGCTGTGTGGCATGTAGCGCCGTCTTGTTGGAACCACAACTCATCCACATTCATGCCATCCAATTCGGGAACAAAATAGTCGGTTATCATGGCTCTATACCGGTCTCCATTAACGGTAACTGACTCTCCAGCATTATTTCGGAAGAAGTATGGCCCAATGACTCCACCAGCCCATAGAGCACACCAAACAGTCAGTTTTTGTGGATGTAATGGCGTCTCAAGGGTCTCATGTGGATTCTCTTCACTCCAAATGCGGCAATTTTGCTTGTTGACGTAGCCATTCAACCAAAAATGAGCCTCATCACTGAACAAAATTTTGCGATGAAAATCAGCATCGAGATCAATCTCATTTTCAAAATCACGACGCATTGCATGGTCTCGCGGCTTTAATTCTTGCACAAGCTGGATCTTGTAAGGTCGCAAGCCAAGATCTTTGCGCAAAATCTTCCATAAAGTTGATGGACAAAGCTCCAATTGCTGTGCACGGTGGCGAATCGATTCATTCGGGTCCTCTTCAACATTTTGCTCTACAGCGGCAATTGTTTCTTCGGTGCGCACTGTTCGAAGTCTCTGCGGATGCGTATTATCACATAGAGTAAACGTAGTGCGAAAACGATCCATGGTTAACCGAATTAATTGCTCTGATGGACGATTATGTCGACCATAAAATGGACGGAGCTTGCGGTGAACTTCGCGAACTGAACCATTATTTTCGAAATAAATTTGCACGATTTGCAAGCGTTGTTCTTTTGTCAACCTGTTCATGATGAAATGGCAAACCAAACTGAACATAAATGACATTAGAGTTGCCAGATTTGACCATAAAATGCTAGTTTTATCTCTATTCGAAAAACAAACCTCTAAAAAAACACCCTTTATATGGGGCATTTCAGGCGAAGCGGACAATGAAAATAATATGAGGTCGTGAAATTTGTTCGTATTCTGGTTAGATATACAACCAGTAGACATAAATGTGAACAGACAATTTTTTTTTCGTATGAGGCTTAATTGCCGAACTATGGGGCTCTGAAGAATTAGCGAAGTTTAAGGACCGTTATTTTTAATCGCTGATATTGGAATCAAGGAATTCATAATAAAATATAAAAAATATTGCTTCAACTAGCAAAAAGGATGGTGTTTAATTTTTTAGTCAACTTCGAATTTTAAATTTTTTAATGTATACCAGCAGTAAAAATTTTAAATCAAATTTTCAGTAACTTCGGCATAATATTTTTTAAATATTTTATTTAAAAAAAAAGATGTTTCCCCAAAAAAATTTTAACGTGATCGTTGGTAGTCAAGAAGATATATAAATTAAAGTACTTAAGAAATTATCAGGTCCCATACAAAGTGCGGCACGTATGCACTTCAAATCGTATATCTCGTAAACTAATGTAGATCACACTTTAAAACTTTAAGCGTATTATCGGTACTTTTTTATGCTTTATTTTAAAGTTAAAATAAGAAATGTAAAATGTGTCAAAATTGATTAAATTCTGAGATGCAGTAAATTTACTACAGTATCCACAATATATCATTTTTTATTGAAAATTTGGTAAGTTCGAAAAACTGCTGCCGAAAAATCCATTCTTCATATTACGTCAATTTTTTGAAGATCATAATTTAACAACTAAGCTATGTATAAAAAAAAATCAAGTGTTTTCACCTTCCAGAAGTACAATTAAGCCGAATATGTACAAATTTCAAAATTTAATTTTTTTTTCATAGTCAGCTTCACATGAAATGCCCCATATTCTAATATATTCTACTCAGACTCTGTGAGTGCTATCATTTGGCATACATATGAAGCTGTAATCTTATACACTCGGAAGTCTGTAAGTATGTTTTCAGGTTTTCAAGTTTGAATTCGAAATATCACAGTTGACTGAAGATTGACAGAAAAGTGGTTCGTTTATTTATTGTTCAGAGTCTTGTTTTGAAAATGTTCTACACTTGTGCTGTGGTTTGCTATAAAACTGAACTAAAGTCTGCTCGCGCTGTGTGACACCAATTTAAGGAATATTCTTTGAGTGGACAACTTTTCCAATCTAACTGTCTATGTCACTGAGGTAAATTAAAGGCAATTTTAAAAAACTTACGATAGCTTTCTTCTTAAAGATTTCCTGCACCATAAGAATTTCAAATTTTTGAAATCTTTGCAAAGAGTCACACTAAAACAAAACATCAATATGTCCAGCATTTATCACAAGCAGAATTTGACAGAATCTACAAGTAGCAGAGAAGATTTACCGTCACGCAACGCTGTGGAACACATATTTTCTTCACTATCTGTTTCGGTCTCACTTACTCCTTCGCTCCTAATTGATTTATGACATCAAAGACAGATTTTTCGCAATGTTTCGTGGTTCGTGCGTGACAGTTTTTGTTCTCGCCATTTAGGTTTGAAGTGGTGCGAAATAATCCATCTTTAGCATCTTTAGACGTAGATGGTGCAGTTTTCTGTTCCGTTCCGTAACTGAGCCGTAATTCTAATTCTATGCCAGCTACAAGCAACGACGGGCTACAAAGGCACACAGGCAGTCGGGCCGCTTGTTGATAATTTTGACTTATGGGCTTTTTCGGTTTATTGTGCTTGTATGCTTTTGCGCCGGGTGTACGTGAACATTGCTGTGGGTGTGTGATTCGTATGATAACATAAGCACAAAAATATGCGAGAGATACTTGCGCCATATTTTTGCAAACATCATACAAAGTATCACTATGAAGGTTGGCACTTGTTTGTTGTTTGGTATGATCCATAGGTGGGTCAGGATGTGGGCTTGAATTGGATTAAAACGTATTTTCGTAGTGTGTGTCAAATCCCAGTGGAGAAAAACTGTCAAACAAAAAAAGGACAAAAGAAAATTATAGCTAAGCTTTTCAGATTAAAGTCCATCAATAAAGTTTTTTACTCGTTGTCGTAGCTTTTTACCTGCTGTAACCTAAAACAATTATATCAATTATTTTGATGCAGGAAAAATTTTTTCAAAGTTGAATTCGCGCTCTAAAATTCGCAAAAGCATCTAAAAGGAAGCAAAATATATATGAAATTTCCAATTCGGGGAATATTTAGAGGTTGCTCGACTGGCCCAAAGTCGCAAAAGACGCTGTCTTAGCAAATTCCAATTGCTTTGTTTAGTTTCCTTGATCACATCAGAGAGAAGTTGTCTCTTTTCCTTTAAATATTACCTCTTAAGGTTTTCAGTAAGAGAGTTTCTTTCGGGGTATGGAGTTTTGATTCATGCAAACGTATTATTAATTGATTTTTATGGAGTCAAAAGAGTAGATTTTGAAGCGAGAAATTACTGCTCGCTCATGTCTTTAAGCTAAATAAGATAAAGAATTTCTTAAAACTATGCAATAACTTCAAATTTGTCTAAAAAAATAGATCCCGTTGAAAAGTGATGATTTTGATTGAATTTCTTCCTCAAGGGCAGACGATTAAAGCAGCACAATACTGTGAGACCCTGGAAGAGCGCAAGAGAGCAATTAAAAATATGCACTTGTTGAACGACAAAACCTGCCTGCACACGGCCAACGCCAACAAGCCACTTTGGGAATCATTCGGTCAGGACATTTTGACCTACCTGGCATACTCCCCTGAATTGGCTTATTCAGATTTCAACTTTTCACCTTCTGGAAGACACGAGTGAAACAAAATGTTCATCCGACGAGGAAGTGAAACAAGTTGTTCTAAACTGGAAGACGGAAATGGCTGAAAAACTCTTTGACGAGGTCCTCAAAGTTCTTGCTCACAACCTGCATAGAACGGGAAGCCGATTTCACAGAGAAGTAACTGTCATGTGTACCAAAAAAATTGTTGCTTTTTTAAAAACTCCAAAAATAGAGTTCTCTTGCTTTCTGGACGTGCCTCCCTACTCAAAAAAAAGATTTAATTTCCTTGAGCTAAGTTAGGAAATGTATATAGCATATGGGAGCTTCCTAGTGTATTGGAGTCCTGGTGCCCGAAAGATGTAACAATGCCACTACATAGAAGACGTCGGTATTTTCGAGTTGCTATGTGTATGCTCAAAACCTTTTTTAATACTTCATTAATTTTTTCACTTTTTTCAGATAACTTGAATTATTTCAGCACTCATATGCGAAGAGTATTTCCTAAAAGATCCGGTAAGTCCTAATATATATCTTCATTCTCCCTTGTTAGAATATGTATTGATTTTAAAATATTAAACTTTTTTGTTTTCTATTACGACATTGAATCTGGCTCCTTGGCTCACTGGGTCAGTTAAAACACAGAAAGACAAGAAGAACTCCAGTTTACTGTTTTTGTGCTTGTCAAACTGGCATACAAGTGTTTGGCGTACAAATTTATAGATCAACGCCAGGATGCGTTTAACTCCTTGTGATTTATGCGCGTAAGAGCATTTTTGCGACATTTGACTTATGTGCCCGAACATGTCCCAACCACGAGCAAGCACAAGTAGCAACTTTCTTAGGCGAAGCTAAAAATGAAGAAAACAAAAGAATTCTGTTGGCAAAAATGAGTCCCGCCCTGCTTGCTGAGGAGTTACATCAACTTGCGACGCAACAGTTCTTCGCACGCTGCTGATAGAATTCCAATTTTAATTCTCTTCTCACAATCCGACATAAATCTGTTTATTTCTCATTAAACTTATTCGTGATTCTTTCTGCGCTGCAACAACTTTTTCTTTTCGATTAAGCCTTTTATTTTCCTTAGGTATTATTATTCTTTAATTTATTCAATTAAACGCTTCATAAATTTTTACTTTTCGCCTTCATTCTTGCGGCTTTGGCTCATAATGAAGCAAGTTTTATTTTCCATGCGCGGCGCTGTCGTCGAACTTTTGCTCAGCACCTCCCACCCACGTAAAATGTGAGGGAGGTACGAAAACCATTGGCGCGCATTACTTTGCAAAGATTTTTGTGTGTTACATTATGAAATCGTAAAAGGGTTAATTAATAGTAAACCGACCGTCCTATCGTGTGTTTGAAGGCATTCCCACCCCTTTCCGCGTTGCCTGGCTCTACCCTGAGGCCTTACCCCAGCCAGCGAATTTCTTCAATGATTTCACTTGGAATTGCTATTTTAACGTTTTTTTCGCGTTGCGTTTGGGAAATTTGTTTATTAAAGGATAAAGTTTTTCGGCTTTCGACGCACACATTTTTCGTGTTAGCAAATAAAATTTTATTCAAAATGTTTATTGAATTTTTTGGTTATTTGGTTTTGTGCGCGAGAATCATCGAGGCGTTAAAAACGCACAGATTTTTGAAGGATCAAGAGCTTAGGTTGGAATCACTGTAGTGTGCATTGAAGAATGTTGCTTATTATTATGAAAGTATTTTGCTAAGAAATAGTTTTTATCTAAAGCAGATTTATTTCAACTTAAACAGACATTTCAATGGCTATTGCACATAATTTATAATTTTAGTTAAGAAAAAAAATTCCCAAGTTACCCATTCAGAGCATACTTTTCAACGTTTTTAAACTGTTTTATTGACCACGCTTCTGAAAACAGCAAACAATGCTGTGTTTTATTTTCAAATCAATATAATTCTGTGCCCTGTTACAGCCAAGCTGTAAAGGTAACCAACCCATCCTCTGATTCACAACAATATTTTAAAAATGTCAATGCAGATTTTACGCTTCGATGGCAAAAATTAAACCTGAACCGAAAGATAAAAAAATCTGTTACTGACAAAGGTCAAAACTTTATGGAGGCAAGAGTACGATTTGTGTGTGTTTCAATACTTTTGAAATAGAAGCGCGTTTCGGCATACGTGGCACTTTAAATGGGCAGCAGGTGCTACATTCACTTTTAGTCTGACAATAATTTATAGAGGCCAATATTGGAAAATGTTTAGTGTGTGATTGTGATGTACCGCTAGTAAGCCAACTTAATCTCATATACGAGTACGCAGACAGAAAAACACCGATATTGAGTGCTTCACTTATCAAATTCAAACTCAGGACTTTCACTATATTTAAAAATTATTAAGAAAGGACACCGATATCCTAAATATCCCTGCTATATGTGATAAAAATCACAAACAAATGCAAAATTCCGATCAAGGTGAGCTTTAAAAAGAAGTTACACTTTAGTGATTCTATTTGATTTAAAAAAAAAAAAATAATTAAAAATGTGCGGAATGGAAGTCAATTTTTGATTCAGCACCGTGTACCAGTGTAGTGAGAATAAATTTAGTTTTATAATGGCGATACCAACAAATGTGAGATATGGAACAGGCTATAAAATTGTTCGCACTAATAGCCATGCGAATGTAATCAAAACTTTCTCTCTCTCTCTTTCCCAGAAATTTATTCTCACGTTTGAAACAGAGCAAAAGAATGTTATGTTTTATAAATGAATAATTTTTTTCTAAATAGCGTTTCTAAGAGATATGCGTTCGAGTGCGTGTGTGTGAGTGATGTATTTCTTCAATGGCATAGGTTTTGATGTCTCGAACAAAGGTGCGGGTGCTCTAAATGAAAGCAAAAAGAAACTTTTCAACAAAAACCACTCATGTTTGAAAATGATAAAAATAATCGCAACAATGAAATGGACAACGGAAAACAGGGCACACATTGGATTTCAGTCCTTAACTGAGAAAAAGGATGCAATGCTATTCTGATCTAAGCAACTGTGAAATGCTGGATTGAAAAAGCGTAGCAAAGCGTGCAAAAGGTCAGGTTACCGTAAAAACAACTTTAACAAAAGGTTTTATTTTCCACTTTAATATGGTTTTTCCTAATATTTGCATTGATTTTATTTCATATTTTTTGCTTCATATGGCTGCATTTAATACACCCAACAAAAAAAAGTAAACCTACAATCAATGAAGCTAAAAATGTGACCAAACTTTAGAAATCGCAAAGTATAAATTGACTTCGAGGTGCTCTTTTTTTAAAACTTTTTATGTAACAATTTTCAACATTGGCAAAAATAATTCCGGTTCCTAAAACTTGTTCTCCTATAATTTTCTGAATCGGTTTTTAAATAAAAATTATTTGATCGAAAATATCAAGTTTGTCACGTCATACAATACGTAATCTCAATGAAAACACAGACCAACAAAATTTCAGACCAAGAAACTAAACAGTACTTTCCGGAAAGTTTTTGACATCCGAATTTAATTTCAGATGTGGCCTAACAGCTCTGGATTTCGAAATATCCTTATCTTAAATTTCAAAATTGCTTTCTTTATGTCATATTCGAAGTTATGTTTCAGTCTAAAATGAAACTCTTTGACTTACATTTGACACTGATTATCTTTTTAACCCATCCATCGTTGAAATTTTTTTTCGGCTATTTGCCAGGATTTTAGTGACGTAGATCAAGGACGCACACCTCGAAGCTCGTTTGGCTCTTCCAGCTCTTACAACAATGAAAAAGAATCGAGCACTTTCCGCAGTTCGAACTAAATCATTTTAATTCCTTTTAACTTTTCAAAAAAAAAATATAAAATATTTCAAAAATGCTACAAAAGAAATAAAAACCAGTCTTTAAACGGAAAAAAAACTACAAAGCCTCACAGAACATGAAGTCAAAAACTACTTATATCAACTAAAAAAATCCATTTTCTATTGAAATTAAATTAAGCAGAAATCCAGCTAAAATATCGTACCCGAGCGTGTAACTCGTACACAGGCTGCCGTGTCCCTGCGATCACGCGGCCATCTCCTCCCGCATTCCTGTAACTCCAGCTACTCAAAAGAACAAAACTTTTGAATATCTGAATAAAAATACACACGCACGAAAGTAACGAAGTCGCACCTGGGCACACGCTTGCCGGGTCATTTGAGTTTGCACCTTGTCTTGGCTTCCCGAATGAAGTTTAGTTTTTTTGTACGGAAGCGTGTACCACGCAATTATAGCGTTACAACGAAAATCGTCGGGCTTTTTCTGAAAACAAGAGTTTTCCATAAAAGTCTTGGCAATTATACCTAGGCTAAGGAATACTCTATCAGTAACTAATTAAATAACATATGCATAGTTTTACTAACATTTTTTGCTTAGTGTAATGGCTCTTCATCTATTATGTTTAAAGTATTGCCACACCATGTGCTCATGTGTACACAGCGTCATCAATCATGTTGTCTGTCTTCCACGTCAGTCAGTCGTAAATACCTTTAAATGTAATTTGTCGTAGGATGTCCTGGAGAATTGCTTTATTGCAGAGGCATGGCTTTGGCTGATTTTTTTGGTCCTGTTTTCTATTTTTCTCTGAGGGTGGAGAAATAAAATCGATTTTGTTTTTGTTACAATATTAACATTTAAAGCTGCTAAGCTACTTTTATTATTATAACTTTTACTATTTTCCACTTGCTGCTTGCCTGAAAAAAATGAACTCCTGCCAAGCAACTCATTTCCACTGCTCAAAGTTCCAGCAAAAGTTCATGCTTTTAAAATCTGAACTTTCGATTAAAAACACAGAGTAAACAAATTAACTAAAGTGCTTTAGATCCCATTTCAAATACCGCTTACATTAAAACACTTTGCACCCGACCAAATCCATCCCGATTAAAAGGAACAAAATCATGCTTGGTCCTTGTGAAAAATTTGCCAAGTACTCTCTTGTTAACCACACGAGAGATCATTATAAAAAAGTTTATCCTGATAAGTGCTGACATAGGTATGACACTCACACACGCTGAGGTGCCCTCTTGCTACATAGTGCTCTCTTTGAATTTACGTGCAAAACTTCACCTCTAATTGAAACATTAAGTTTCATATCACGTACGCGGTGTTAGACATTCGCCGCAGTGCCAAGTGAAAAATTCCTTAGCATGATGGTGGCGGGACATCATCATAATCATCATCCTCTCGATACTTTGGAGCAGTGGCGGCATCTATCGGTGGCATCAGTAGCTTGGCACGACACGGTTTTACAACGTGCGTCAACAGCCACCAGTTTTGGTTTACCTAACACTTCACCAAGTTGAACTCTTCGTAACCTTGGAGTGGGTCCACCTTGTTCGCTTTTTTCTTCTTCTGCTGCAGGGAAGCTATTTTATGCATTAAATGTCTGTATAAAGTGATTATCCTTGAATTTTGTTTGGCGTCTGATGTGCCTGGCTTTTTTCATTCGTGTTTTTTGCCACCATTAGCATATAACAGGAGCCAGTAGCTGGCTTGCCAAGTGGTATTGGTTTAACCACGAAAGCCATCATAATAGGGTTAACGTCTAAGTAAATTCATTTTAAATTATATTGTAATTGAGAAATTGTATGGATAGCTCACAAAATGATGGTGTAGGGAGGCGGGAGGATGTGGCATATGATATGTATGTTGCGGCTGTTGGCAGGTTATGGTAACATCAGCAGTTTGCGAGTAGAATACAAATTAAAGACAAAGCAATAATTGGACGGTGCCGGAAGCTCAACACGATAGCAGGCTAGGCTTCGTAAAACTGCCAATTTACCTTAAATTGGTATCTGCTGTAAATCGTGTTTTTTATTTTACTTCAAAAGTATAATTTCTACGTTAAGAGTGTTACTTTCGTTTCGTGTCTCATCGAGTTTTTGGTTCGTTCAATTTCTTTAGTATGGTATTTTTTCTAAAAGTATACATTTATTATATCAAATCGAAACAACTCACACAGTTCAGATATCATTTTGAAAAGCCCAGAGAACAGTATCAATCTATTGAAGACTCATTGTAAGTCTTGCAATAATTTTAACTCTGGAATGTATTGTTCAAAGTGCTAGTACTATGTGAGCTTTTCAGACCCGCTCAGAAAAAAAAACCTAATATAACCTGCACAACATCGCTACTTTCTGGGATAAAGAAGTTCATTTTCTTTTTATGGTCTTTAAAGAAGACTCTAAGAGAAGGGCGTGGAAACTCGAGTTAAAACTCAGTCTTGAGCAATGACAGACAATTCAGACTTTGCGAGGCCTGTTGCTAAAAACTGGAAAGGGCCAGATATAACTAAACATAAAACAAAAGATTTTTGAATAAAAGAGATGGACAATAAAAGAAAAGTCATTCATCCATGATCTATTTTTTTTCTACAAACTGAAAGTCAGAGAATAGAATGAGGCCACTAGCAGGGTTAGAGATTTGTAAAAAAAAAAAAAGTCTCCAAAAAGCATCCATCCAAAAACATCAACAAATCCACACGACATCTTGAAATGTTTGGGGACTCCTTCAGCTCATGAACCGGGGCTTTAACACTATCTCTAGCCCTGCCTCGATACCTTTATCCAGAGATGGTTGGGAGCCCTTGGCTTACGGACGGTGTGCCCATACGTAAAGAAGGGCATGAGCTTCCGCAATTCTGGTTCTTCGTTAAGATGGCTTCACATACGAAATTGATGAGATTGATTTTTATGTTAGTAAAGAAAAGTATGAAGTAATGCCAAAAAGTGTCACCTGGTACTACAAAATATCGAAAAAACTTTGAAAGCCTAAAAGAATCGAACGATTTTATTGAAGTCTGAATGTATTGATTAGTAAAGTACCGGAAAGTTCACAAAATGTAGATCGGTCTCGAAAAGCAGGTTTGTCGAAAGCTCGGTAAAAGTCGATATATATCCAATTGTTTCGAAAAGACGATGTGTAACCAAACATACCAATAAACTCGCAAGTTATCGATCTGCATAAAAAAAGTGGGAATGCATCGAATCATAACGATAACACGAAAAGTAACAAATTGTTTATTTTATCGAAAAGTATAGAAAATGGTTGTAAATATCGAATCGCATCGAAAAACTCAAGCCGATAAAAGTCTGAAGAAAAAGTATCGTTAAATTCAATGTTACAAAGTCGGAAAATCCTAAATGCATAACTTATGTTTAAAATAATCGAATCATATCGATGGAGTTCGGAAACATCAATTAATATAGGAAGACACAATAGATGCTAAAAATTGATGAATTGTATTGAAGTGTTCGACAAAAAATGTATTATATTGAATATCATCAAGAGGCTACAAAAAAGTCGAGAGCTTCGGAGATTCCGTTTTTAACATAATACAAAATATTTCAATGATGACAAATTGTAATTTCATTAAGATGTTTGGCGTACTGTCCTCACAAAAAAAAATTTCCAAATTGTTTGAATAGTTCCAATAAAATAACCAAAATGGTAATGCTTTTTCCAGCGTAGTCTTCTCTGAACAAAGTTTGCTTGCTTCTACATAGGGAATGACATTCATTTGCTGCAATCGCTTTCGCATCTTAGGAGCAATAATTTAGCGAAATATTGTGGCGAACATGCTCAGATGTTACGGAAGCTTATGCAGTTTCGAGTTAGCTTGATCTTCAGTTCAGGTGGAGTTAAAGTCTTGACTAAGCTGATGAGCAGCGTGCTACAATAAATATAACTTTCTTATGTTATAATTAAGTATTATTTATGTTTAGTAAAGTGTAAAGCTTTCTATTAAATTTAAGAAAATTTGAAGTTAATTCATCCTGTATACAAAATTGAACTGTACTCTTCCATCATAATCCAGATGTCAAATTCCTTAAGAGCGAATATGATAAATTTAAGAAATGAATTTCATTGTATTGTCTTGGCCCTTTATGAATGAATTCTTGAACACTTAATTCCCTTGAAGTATTGTCATAAGTACTGCAGAACTGTACCAGAAGACTGCAAAAATAATGATAGGCTATTTCAGATTTTCTACAAGCAAAGATTTTCTGATTCAATTTCGTCGAAGCCAGTAAGTCCAATATTTGAAATTCGAAAAAATTCTTAGCATGTCAATCATTCAAAAGTGAGTAAATAGAAAGCCAACTAAAAATACTATTTACAAATTTTAATTAGAGCTCCAGTGATATCTACAACAATGCTGCTTAAGACTCCCCTCTCGAAGAGAGCTAAATTGAAGTCAAAACTCAAACATCTTAATAAAGGAAGGACGAAGTGACAAAATGTAGAGCCAAGAACAACAACACCGACAAAAACGCAACAAACAACAGGAACAACATTCTCAGTATTAACTACGAGTGTTCATTGTACCAAGTAACGTAGGATGTGGCGCACGGATGAATGCGAGTAGAGTTGTATTGAAGTTCTGGCTCCAGTCTGGCGGGCGCCCCATACTATGCTACGTTTTGTTGCTTTATTTTGTCCCTTTGAGATTTTTTTCGTCCATTTTTTTGCTCCATTCCCATTTTGTTTCGAGTCGGTGTTGTCTTATATATCCTTAAAACGTAGCATCTAATATGGCAACGCAATAATAATTTTTCCCGCACAGCAGTGTGTAGCTGTTGTTTTTATGTTGTTGCTGATGTTGATTCTTCATTTACACGCAAGAAAACATGAAGTTGTACGGAATGAATATGAAAAACTACACGAACACACGTACAGCAACAACTCTCAAGTTTCCACTATAACAAATCATATTAAAAGCACAACGTACTCGCAACACAACATCTTAAATGAAAAGTCAAAAGTTTTGACAGAAGAGTTCAATTCCGTTTTACAATAAACGAAGCGAAGGGGAGGATTGCATTGATGCTGCTGCATATAACGTATCTATTGAAAAAAGTTCACTTTTCTGAACATCAGAAGGTTAATGCATTGCAATAAAAAATAGAAAACTACAAAGTGTTCGGCATTTAAGTCTAATAGAAATTTAATGAATGCCTAAAAATATGCCATATATTAGAAAAAATATGGGAGGCTGACCATGTATTATACCACGTGAAACATATGAATTTTTATGTGATCCTGTGTTGATGAATATATCAAACAAAATAATCATGGCAAAGTTCTGGGCAACGTTTCTCATAGAGTTATAATCTAACTCTAATACGGCTGTAAAACGTTATATTTTTTGACATAAATTGCAAAATCCTCTTATAATAATAAAACACAAACTCTGTCACTTTTTGCCTATTAACTCCTAAGCTTTGACATTTAAATGCCAAACGTGATTTAGAACATAATCAAAATGTTAACATGTGATAAATCAAAAGTTTACCTTTCTGTTTGCATTAATTTACAGGATTTGACACATAAGAAATGCTTATGATGACAGCAACATTTTATCGCAACTCCGCAAGACGATTTCGTTGGCGACATGATGGTCAACTGCTTGTTATGCAAGTTGTTCGCTCACGCACACAAGCAAATTGTCAATTCATCCATTTTGATTTATAATATTTTTTGTGTCAAAAACTTCAATATCTTGTCCAATAAAGTCTCAACTGCCTTGCAAAAATAACAGCATGGAGACACTAAGCGAAATTATTTTAACTTTTTTTCAGAACATACGATATTCATGTTAAGTTATGTTTATTTAAAAAATATGTACAAAAAAATATCTGATATGTTGTGTATGTTGCTTGATAACCCTTCTTCTATATATCTATATAAAAGCACTGACTGATGCAGCAACACTTCATTACTTCACACCTCTTGTCGGGTAAATCCTCTTTGGAAAACAAAAACAATATCCTTATTCGAAAAAAGTTTTGCTGCTGCTGCTGAACAACACGAAAAGAGAAAAGAATTTCTTTACAACTGCCTGCGGCAAAGAACTTGCAATAATTATTGTTATTTTTGTTTTAATTTATGTTGGCACTTAATTAACACCCCATTTTAAGCAGCAGCAGCAGCAGGTTTTCATTTTCCAAAACCCACACAAATACATAAAAGTGTCCCAATTGGAAGCAGTGTCATCAATGACCAAAAAACAGCAGAATTTAAATTTTTAAGTTTATGCTTAATCCCAAGTAGAAATTTGCGACTGTTAAGGTCACAATGTTTGCGTGCAAGTCACGGTGTGGTATTGTGACTAAATTTGGTGTGGACAAAGTCGCTTTTCTTATATTGAGACACTTTTACCGAACATTAACTGCCAAAATACTGAAAGGCGCAGAGTGATTTTATGGAAACATTTCAGTAATTTTTGTATACCAAATTGATCTTATTTAGGTCAAATATAAGTAACAATATCTACACAATACTTCTTAAAAGTAACCTACTCGTAACCATTATGTTTTAGGCTCTACGTGTCCACGTTATAGACACATTTTTGGTCACATTTGTGTATACATCGTAATATATATGTATATGTTACTGTTGAGCGATTCAAAAAAACTTTTGGTTTATTACGATATGTCAGCTCATATCAATAGCGTTACACTTCTTGACAACGCTTAAGGGTTTTCATCAATATTAAATACTGGATTAGCGCCGCCTGTGTGAAGTTGTCAACTTTTGAACAAGAATGCATAGTTTAAAAATTGCGCAACTTTAGGAGTTATCGAATTTTTGAACGGCATTGATTTAAGTGGATAGAAACTGATATGAGCGTGGAAAAAATGCGATAACTTGCGCAATTTTTAAAATCAGTACTTTTCTTCAAAGTTGACAGTTTCAAACAGTCGGTGCTTATCCAGTATTCAATATTGATGGAAATCATTTGAGGAGCGTTGTCAAGAAGTGTAATGCTATAGATATAGATACATTTAAATAAATATCGTAAAAAACTGGAACTGCTCTAATATTCAGTAATGAGTAATGTAGATTGAACAGCTTCGCCCTTAAAGTTACACATAAACTATATTGATATATAAGTATTTGAACACAACTGTGTAATCTCAGTGATGAACACCACACTGTGTAGGTACCAGCACATAAGTTTATAACCGAATGGTTACAGTGTAGAGACAATCGGTTATATCATATGATAAGGTCAAAAATGCGTTTAACGCCATTTTTATACGAAAATTATGACATCCATTTTTATTTATAATTGTAAACAATATTTAAAAAAAATTATTACGTACATTTATGCCTTAAATGGCTTCAATAAGGGTATAATCATATATTAAAGAAACCTAGTAAATGTTATAAAAAGCATTTAATTAATAAAAACATTTTTAAAATTTTTTAATTTATTACTAAACAATGGATATCTTTTTAGCGCTTAAGTTTGTTGTTCAACAGAATATTAATATTTACAATAAAAATAAGCTACGTTTGAATTTCTATGTATAATATGCGGAATTAAATTCATATACAATGTTGGGGAACAAAATTTATAAGAAGTAAAAATTGTATAACTCATAATATTACGCATACATACATATTAATGTTTCATACCATTGTATTCATTTATATTTAGAATACTACTACAGTTAAAGTAAAATATTTCCTACACAAAACAGTTTTTGTAACTGAAATCCTATTATATGTATTCCCCACTTGAAAGCTGAGTAGTTATCTTCTCAAATACTATACAATATCGGAACACCAACCGAAATTTCTACTTGGGATGTTGATTCAAATGAATAGTACTTTACGCCGACGGTTGACGCCTGAAGTCAACAATTTCTCTGAAAATGTATCATATGAACTTAATAACAAAACATAAAAACACTTATTATAATTATTATTTTATTTTAAGATGTAAGTAAAATATTTTTTAGGATTTTATGGCATGTGCCGCGCCTAATCATCGCACATGAATCAGTTTGTCTTCTGAGATCTTAGTTTTGTTAAAAGACATGTGAAAATTGCTTTGAGATAAAGTAAAAAATGCTAAATACCGTCTTAAATATTGCGTGTGAAGCTCCTGCGAACTATTCAATTGGTCAACTACTCGGACTCAAAGGGTCGAAAGAGTTTCTTTGCAACTGTGTCGTAAATGGTGAAAAACATCTCTTAATAGCATGCAGCAGACAAAGTTTTCAATAAATGCAAGATTTAACGATTTCAATTTTTTCTGAACTTAATAATGGTACTCATATACTAAAAATAAGTGAAAAAAAAATCCCCGATGTACTCCAATTCGACCAAGAAATCAATCATTGTAGTAAATTCATATTTCAAATAATGCTGATTAATCTCGAACAGTGCTGGCCACTCCCAAGCAGAGTCAAAACCATTTTTTTATTTCAAGATAACTTTCAAACAATTCCTACTGAGACATTTATGCTCGGTGTTTTAGTGCAATGTTTGTGTGCTGGTGTGACAAAATCATACGAATATGTTTCTGTATGTTAATGTGTCTGTCTGCTGTTGTAAGTCGATGTGTGTATTATCGCAATCTAGAGTAATTATTATTGTAATCCTTCCGCAGCAGCCTTCAAACGTTTTTCATTCTTCGCGTCATAATCAACCTACTGGAAAACCATGCAAACAAACTCATTTTCACCGCAGCACATTGTGGCGAGTAGGATGGGGTTGGGAAAACATTGCAGGAAGTTTCTGTAATTACCTTGCTTTCAGTTTCACTTTTACTTTTTCTTGTTCCGCCAAATAACGTATATGCACTCCAGTACCTACATACTTGAAATACTCGTACAAGAATATTAACACATGTAATTTTCTCATACGTACGCGTAACGCGTGTGCCTTTGAAATGTTTCGCACATCAATTTATTTGAAAAGAATATAGTATTTTGGAATAGAACATTCAAAGATCTAATTTTTTTTGTTTGAGTATGCAGCACAAATCTATTTAATTAACTTTTCATTCGAATAACCTGATATTTTTCTGCATCCTTTTCCCTGTGCTTTGTATAGCTTTCAGTTTGAGTTCGGTATTATGCATCTATTTGAATGGCTGTCATTATTATTATCTAAGTCTCTAGTATTGAAATATTTGCTTATAGAAATCAAGATTTTTGTTTTTTTGTCTAAGCTCTGGCCATAATTATAAGGTGAAATAACATTTTTCAAAGCATTCCCGTTTCGGCTCTTTTTGTCTGTACTCAACGGTCAGAGCGACTGAATCCTCAACTGTGAGTGTAAGCTCGTTCATGGTTGACCGGAAAATTAATTTTTGGTTTCGACCACAAACACAGAGATGTGGCAGAATAATGCAAAAATGTTTACATTTGCCACATGTAAAGTGGTGAAGCTTTCTATTTGCTATATGGCTGAAAGAGAAATGAAAATAACCATAGTGAACAAATGAGGTATTAACCGCGTTTTTCTTTTTGTGATACGTTCAAAAGTAGTGAGATAAAAAAGTGGCTCCAAATGTGCTGACGGTACGTACGCGGTAGGTGGGCTAAATGCAACAAACGGATTTAATTACAGTCCTTTTCCGACATGATATATGCAATGGATTTTTTGTACTTGTATTTGCGGGTGAAAAAATTCACCAACGCAATGTGGGGATTTTTTAATTAACGCAAAATCTTTTTACCAAATATTTTTGCAAGCAAAAAAAAGCATTTTTGTGTATTAAAATTGTAACGCAATAAATTAAGTTGTTTTTCAAAACTCAACACACAATTTTACTCACTTATGGTCTATCTAATCATTCGGCTTTAAAATGATTTTATATTTAAGAGAATGTTGCAACAAATTGCTACTCTCTGTGTCGCTTAGATGGTCTTCTTGCTCTGTTCTATTGGTTCTTGTGCCACCGTCTGATAGCCATCATAGGTCCTCCAAAGCACTGCGCTGCACTTAACAAGTTTCGGCCCCAGTAATCCCGCATGTTTGCCGCAATTGATGTAATTTATTTGCTTCAGTTAATTTGTCGCACCGTATATTATGCCTGGCCGTCAGTGAACAGGCAACAAAATTAACTCGCGTTTTATTAAATAATGCGGAAAGTTAGGAGATTAATAAGATTTTCATGATGTAGGTTGAAATTTCAATGCTGTGGCTTTTACATCAAAAGTTTTATCATTTACCTTATGTTTTAAAGAAGTAGATGTGTACATACATTTATAATTCCATTTAATAAATTGTTCCATGTCGTCATATGAGTTCAGATTCGCCCAAAATACTTAAAACCTTACGAGTATTTCACAGAAAGAAAAATAAAAAACTTAGGGTTCCGACCACTTAGGTAGTACATAAAAGTTTGTAAAATTTAAAATTGTTCACATTGATACACACTTGCAATGTTAGTATTAGACTAGTAAACAACTAAATATCAATATTAGAAATGAGACAAATTTTAAAAATTGTCGAACACCATACAAAATGTAAAAAATACTTGCCTAGTTGCATGGGATATAGGACGAAACCTATATTCATGTTGCATGAAATAAATTTCAGGAACCTAATTTTCTAAATGAATACATTTACCTTTTAAAAGCATATGTACATATATGATTTCATAGTAGGTCATAATTTAATGGAATTTTAGCCATGAATATTAAAACGAATTGCAATATTTTTGTTTTAGCTTTGCACAAACAACAAAGAAAATAATATGACCGTATGGGATGTGAACCAAATAAATACAGACAAAATGTGACATAAAACAGATAACACTTATCGAAAGATGGGGCTTAAGATACAGTAAAACCTTACTGACACATTTTTACTACAATAACCTGCAGTACAAATTAGAGCTCACGTCACGATATTTCGTCCAATGCACAAAATAAGATTCAGAGCCAGGCGTTGTGTTGACATTTTTTTTGCGTTTTACACTCAATAAGGATGTGCATATGGTGAGTTATGAAGGATTGCAATTAAAAGTAAAGAGCATTTTTTCCTCCACACAACATCCTGGCTGGTTGACTTAACGTACTCATGTTGAATTTGACGCCATTTTTAGCTCTCTGTGTAGCATTTTGAAGCTTTTGCGTGAATGGGAAGTAGTGTCCCCTCTTTTCGAAATGTGCCAACTTTCTGCCAGATGCTTGGCCGAACAATTTTTTGCATTTGTGTGAACGTAGGTTCATTAATATAAATAATTCTCTCAGTGTAGCGTCTCAAAGCTTTTGCATCTATGGAGGAAGCCACGCCCACCAAGTTCCTTTCAGAGCTTTTCCGAATCATTCAAACTATTTTTGCGAAATTTGGTTCCATTACCTTAAATTTATCTAAGAGCATAGCATTTTGAAGTGTTCGCTTCCATGAGAAGAGCAACGTCCATTTGCCGAAATCCATCAACATCATTCTTAGAGTTTGTCCTAGGATTTTTAAAAAATTTGATTGCACTACATTAAATAACTCTCTCAATATAGCGTTTTAAATGTATACTTGCATGGGCGGTAGGTGTGTCTGTTAACCAATACAAAAACGGTTGTTGGAAGGTGAGCCAAATTGCATTCAGTTAACTTGCTTGGTTTTCCGTAATCGTAATTTCCACAGACAGACAGAGAGACAGACAGACCTGCCATGCCCCCTTCTATACATAACAAACGGAAGGACAAAGTAAATATACCCTTTCTTTAGGGTATAATAAATGGTTCTGTAAAGTAACTCGTAAATCATAACGCTTGAAAACGGCTTACGTATAATAATATATCGATTAAGCAAAATTTAATATAAATCTTTACATAGGATTTTTGGATATTTAGAGAACAGATGATATGCTCGTGTCCGCAGGCTATTGTTCGCTCTTTACACATCGATCACGGTGGTTTCGCTGGATATGCGAATTTCGACGTTTTCCCATCGAGTGGTGGCCATAATCAAAATCCATTTTTCACATTTAACACAACACGGGATATAAGCAAACTTCTTTACAAAATGAGCCGTTTTTGAGTCCTGATCCAAATCAATTTTTAAACTGGGTAAGAATATCTCAACATGGCCACTTCTAAACTCAAAATGTTCGTTTTTAATGAAATTTTGTTATTTAGATAGTGGATCGTGGTAGAAATAAAACTACAAAATGATTTGTTGTTTTTGTTGTTGCAAGTGAAATTCGGGAACCAAAATTTTTCAAAAGCTTATAACTTTTGAACGTATAAAACGATTCTTATAAAATTAACAGTGTTCGAGTTACATTAAAATAGAGTAAAAGTGAATTGTTTTTCAATTTTCTATAATCTTTTTTCAATGTTAAAATTCTGTTTATTTATGAAATGTTATTGAAAACAGCCTTCCCTGTCCAATCGAAAAACGAAAAAATTATGTATATAAATGTGGAATTTATTAATGTACAATATTCCTTTGAGAAAAAATGAATCGCTTTTGATGTAATTTTTGTTCATACATGTGTGACTGTACACAACGCTCTTATAATGGATTCTGTGAGTGGAGTAAAACCTCGAAAAATGCAAATATTTTAAGAAGCAACCAGACGACCTCCGCCCCTATTTTCGAGGATGCTGAACATGATAGCGGTGCTTAAAACTCTTTTGGACTTGGCCCCATCCCTCAACATGGCCAAAATAGAGGAATCGCATATTCTATCGGTAAAATATTTGTCACCCCCCATTTTCAAGGATGCTGAATACGGTGCTTAACATTTTTTTTAGGTTTAGAAGTGGCCCACTTGAGAAATTCTTACCCAACTTCACCATTGACGCGAGTGCAGAAAATGGATCTTTTACTTAAGTCAAGCCTTTCCACGGTACTTCCATCAAAACGTAATTTGTAACTTCAATATTATAAAAAAAATAGTTTTAGGATCACTGGCCATTCAAGAAGATTTTTTGAAATATTTTGCAATCATACCTGAAACTAAAAAGTGAACAATTTACTATCCACTCCCGTACATTAGAAATCTGTCATTTTAAGCCCTCAGGCATTTAATAAATTCACCCGTAGAATGGCTTAAAACTGAAAAATAAATTATTCCCAATACGACCCTTCTTAAACTCCGTCTGAAGTTCAGAAGAATAGGGACTGAACAAGAACTCTATAGCTTTTTCTATCCTAGCTCGTTGTCTTATGCCGTGTCAGTTCGTGCCGAGCTCAACTTATCATTGACGCCCTGAAGGTTCCACCAAAGCTCTGATCAACAATTATGGCGCATCCACAGATCAGTGTCCATTCATGATCTTAGTATTTTAACCAAAGCTCAATAAAGCATAAAACGCTATCCTAAGTCGATTTCGTTGAGTCGCTGTCTGTCTTTTTTTTTTTTTTGGAGATTCCTTTCTAATTTTGAACTTTAATACATCAATGGTTGAAAGACAACCCTCATCCTAGTCCATGTATGGCAATTGCATGCTGATTTATTATCATTATTATTTTTTTTATTTGCAACTGACATTTGGCTGACGTCTAATTTCCCACCTTGTCATCACTATTGCTTGCCATTGTTCGCTCTTTTAGCTGCCGTTGTACTGCGCGAGTGAAATGTCATAAACATAGAATCCAACAAATGTTTAAATTTTTTTTTTGTTTTTGTGATTTCTAATATTTTATGCCTTTCAGCCGCGTGTTATTGCAGCTCACTTCGCATTCATGGAGTCTGGAAAGTGTGAATGAACTGAACTCATGAAATACGAGAATTCTTTTTCTCCCTATTCGCCATGCCAGACACGTTGTTATGTGAGACAGCAGCAGCATTGTGCCTGAGGTGCACTTCATGCCAATTTTTTCCAACGCTCTGCTGAGTTCCTCATGAAGGTGGCATCGCATTGCAACCGTCCAACATTATGCGGTTTGTGGATGCTCTTGGATTCCTGATTTTCTTGCGTTGTGTCAGAGTATTCTTTAAAATCGCCTCGAGTTGTTTTTGGACGTGTTTGCTGTAAAAGAGCAACCAACCAACAACCGAGGAATTCACGTAGAGTCGTCGTCGGATGGTGTTGCGTTGCCACAGCAGCTGTTGACAGGACACTTCAAGTAGTCGTATTGTTCCAAGTTTAATTCAGCGTTAAATTGGTTCGTGTTGCTGTCTGTTGTCTTCATAGGTTGAACGAGGTGAGGTGAAAATTAAAGTTTTCAGAAATTGATAAGGAAGTGCATTTGACTCAACGATATGGATTTTTTTATTTCTCTATTTTTAACATAAACTATAGAAAGATATATTTTTTAATTCATAAGCAGACTATAAAATTTTTAAATCAAAACAATTTGAATGTACTTAAGAATCTACCTCCTTACCATCCATTTTTTTTTGCATTTCGCTCATTTTTGCCAACCGGTTCGTTTTACCGAGAACGCAATAAATAAACATCTGCATTATGTTAACGTGTTATTCATCTCGTGTTTAACTGTACGGAAAAACAGGCGATATTTATAAATTGTTGGCCAAAACGCCATCTAAGAAACGTAATTCGAGTATTCGTGCTGTTTGGTTGTGAACCACTACCAACGGCACCATTAGATGACGAAGCTGCAGAATATATTTGCGCATTTTCCGTAAGCAACACTACGAGTACGTAGCGCTGTTGCGTTGCGTTTAGTTGTACGAATTTACAAATTTTTTGAAAAAGCCATAAACACTCCAGGAAACATCCGCCGTAGATTCGTGTTGTCGCAGCTCGTTGTTGCTGTACGATTTTATTTTGGCTGCAGTTGCATGACTTCCTTACCTACGGACAACCGCACGAAAAGTAACAACAATGACAATAGCAACAACAACTAGCTGGTGCTGGCAAGTAAGTTGTACCTTCTTGAGTCATAAAAAACGAAGGCAAATGAATTATCATCATAACTATCGTACACGCTATGCACCAGCAGCATTTTTCTTGCTGCCGATACTCTGTAGCAACAGTTGAAGTTTTAAAGCTTCCACTAAACAAAAAACGATGAGTAAAGAAAATGAGGGAAAATATCCCTAAATATTTTTATACAGGAAACTGGATATGATTGGATACAGTAAACGAATCTAAAAATAAGTGATGAATTATGAAGCGGTACACAGGTCTCGGGGAAATTTTTTTTTAATAATTTTCTTTAAATCCTTGTCATAAAATTATGAAAAATGGTACTTTACTGACAACGTTCCTAAGGAAGTAAGTTAGAGCTTTGTGAAAATGAATTTTCGTGTTTTGATAGGGTACATTTTGGCATCGAAGCTTTCAAAGTAACTTAAAAAAAAAAAAAACAGAAGTGTTACCAAGACTCGTCACCTACATACGTAATGAATGGTTTAAAGTGACCTATAGATTTTTGAAATGTGTCTGCTGCATTTGCAACGTTTGATTTACAACTAAGCTCCTGTTGATCTTCATAACTTTTTCATGTTTCAAATCTCGCAGAGTGTGAGAAATCTTGTTTTTTAAATGCTTGATTTTTAAATATAGCCGGGGTAAATGTCTAAAAATTAAATGCAACCCGCCATGGGAAAAGGGACCTTACACCATTTAATCCAAAACCAATCAATAGTCACCCGATAACATCAACTTTCTAAGCTAACTTTTGCACCGATATTTCAATCCACCTTCGTATATGCATGTGCAAGAGCAATAAAGTGCAAATAAAAATCCAAGTCTTACACAATTTGTTCGAATAAATTTCTTTGTCATCAGGATAAATGTGCTCCTATCTAGAGAGGCACAATCTCTAACAAGGTCAAGGTGTTTTTCCAATACTAAGGACTCGGGAAAATATTGACTGAAATACTGCTTAAACATTGTAGTCTTGAATTAATAGCCATTGCAGTTAATTATGAAGGCAGGATTTTATGGTGCCTTATTACGGAAGTAGCTTTCGCACGTAATAAGCTAGATACATTTTAAGAGGTGAAATCTCCTAGGCTTATTTTTCTCAAGAATACTACTCAATCCACGCAATTTCTTGTGCGATAACATTATGTGTGATCTTATGAACAGAAACTTTCTCGTTGCAAATTCGCCCGCATTATTTTGCTTTTCGATGTTATCAGATTATTATTCTTGTTGACTTTCTGCATTACCTGCGACAGTTTCTTAAGCTGAATGCAAATATGGTGCATTACGGCTTTTACGCTGTTGTCACACAGCAGCTTAGCCTCAGTCGATCAACATACCAAGAGTTTTTTTCAATTTTTTTCAATTTTTTTTGACTAGCACAGCTCTTTTAATGACCACTGTGCGCTGCCCTTTGTGACTTGGTGCTATAACAAGGCGCTAGTGCAACAGCAATCATAACGTGTTGTAGTGACAATGGCAACATTTCTGCTGTAACTGGAAGCTGCTGCTGCTCCGCATGACAAAATCGCATTAAAAGTTCAAAGTCACTCGCACTTTACTATTAGATTTTTGCAGCAGTGAGAATTATGAAATGAAATACAATGGAGGAGATACAGCCAAGTTAAAATAAATAAACGATGGAATTGGTAATTGTATGTTTGAGCCATATTTTTTTTTTTTTGGAGCCAAATGTGTAATGCTATGAAATGCGGTGTTATGAATTATTATTTATTTGTTTTTTATGTTGGTGCAATTCTTTTTAAGAAGATTGTAGCAAAACTGAAGGTAAGATTTCATTCTCTTTACTTTTTCTTAAATTTTCAGCCTTGAATCTACTCCGTTCGGTAGATTAAAATACACAAAATAATTAATAGTTCTGACCAACTTGAAGTTAAGCTTGAAGGTATTCGGATCAAAGGAAAATACACATTAAAAAAAAATAATTTCTGCTGCGTATAAATGGTAAAACCCTAAAGAAATTTATGTTTTTATATGAAACAGAAGCATCAAAGAATTTGTCAAGATAAATTCATATTAATAAAGTCGCATTGTTCGACAATGACATCTTGATGTTGTTGTTTTCGTTATTACTGCTGATGTTCCGAACTGACGTACTCAACATCGAAGTGGAGACAGCAACAAAAACTACAGTCAAATTTACAATGGCGCCATAAAGGGATGTTCATCTTATTACCACAATCGCTGCGCTGCCAAAAAATGTCAAAAATTTTAAAGAACTTCAACCGCAACCACTAAAATTTTGCAGCTACCGGTATATCACACACTTACGCACACACATACACATGCACACATGCGGAGACAATCACTTGTCACTGCTGTTTTACAAAAGACAAACGCAGAGTTGTTTTCATATTTTGAATACAAATTGCTTTATTTGCGCTTCTTACAAGCACTGCAAGGTGGGGGAGAAATGGGCGAAAAAAATTTGCGAGGCATCCCAGGATGGTATTGGTGGTGGCCGCAACGTCAGCAACGCATTTAGGAGAGCGGGCAAGTTTTAAAAAAATATTTGAAAAACACTCCAATGAAAGTTACAAGGTATGACATTGTCGTTCTGTCATTTGGTTGCCTTCATTGAATTCAATTTAGTGATGTCAAAATCTATTCCGGGTACTCGAAATTTCATGAAAGGTTTTTTTTTTTGGAATATATATTCTAATATATTCTTAGCAAAAACTCTGCCTATTTAAAGTGACGACCAATCCATGTCACCAACTTCGCCATCGGTCGAACTTTGAGCAATTACTCCTAAGAAAAACGCTCAAGAAACTGAGAGTATTAAAGGCTTTTCCATTTATCATATATAGCATAAAAAATAAATATGAGCAAAATTTGGTAACTGGAGATCTTATGAAAGATTTTCCCATAGCGAGAATTAGTTAAAACCAACAAGACGTAAGATTCAAATTAGTGTGAGTACTTCTTTGGTATTTCGCATTTATTTCATAACATGATAATACTTTGGAGTACTTAGGCTGATTTTGGGAAAATATCCACTTAAGTTTTGTGTGCCATTTTTGCTATGCATACGCCGAATGTTTTTTGTGAAATTTTTAGTTTTTTGTGGTTAATCTTGACAAACTTTGCCTGCAACCCCTGGGTATTTTGTTTACATGTGTGGAGTCGTGGTCCCCGAAATTCACTCCCAGGATAAACTTTTATTCGCCTTAATTGTAGTACAGTGCTACGAAGCAATGTGTGCTGCTTTTCTAAAGTCCTTTCAGATGTTACTGACGTTGCGAGTGAACTTATCCTTTTGGTTAAACACTTCTGCAGCGATTGGAAAATATTAAATATTCGACCCACCTATTTCCTCATAATATACTAGCGAAGCATGATTTTATTTCGACAGTTCCGGAAAATTTTTTTGTGTCTGGTGTTGGGCTGAGTTACGCATATGTATGCAGAGCTCAAAATGTTTTCTTCCGAAGGAAGCAACACAATCATCAGTCCAAGTCACGCCCAATTTTTGTAACGCCAGCTATTGCCGCCAAGTCTCATCAAACAAATTTTGTAACATTTATTTCAATAGCTTCCTCACTACAGTACTTGCTTTTATAAGAAGTAGCATGTTTATGTGTCCAAACTGCCACGCTCTTGATTAGATTTTCTGGATTCTCCAAACGTTATCTCAGCAACAATTATTCGAATTGCACTCAGTATATCGACATTAAACTTTCGCTTACATTGAAAGTGCTTCGCCCTCTTGTGAATTTCCAATTTTAGTTGATTTATCGCCCGAATCATTCCTAGTACTTGTGAGAAGTTTGTTTGATTTATCTTCAATAATTCCATCAGTATTGCGTTTAAATCTTCTTTATTTGGTTTGGGAATGCCACACCCTTTTGCCAAATTTAGCTACTTTTTTTTGTATCTGTGCTTGTGTAAAATTTGTATTAAGTCTAATATAAAAATTACTTCAAAATAAATTAACTTAGTGTCTTCATTGTTACTTCATATCGCGCACATTTTCTAATGACTATGTATTTGGAAAATTTGGCTCAGTATTTGAACGGATTTTGCTCATTTTCAAGCCCACGAAGTTCAATTATTAGAGTAAATTGTGTAACAAATTTATCTATTTATCTCTCTTCGTATCTAGACCGAATCAAGAGGTGTCGCTTATCTTTACCTGCCATGCTTTACAATAGGCAGAACAAATTGAATATTCCCTGTGTGCAAGATATAAAAATTTCCACAAATCAAAAGCAAACACCAAGATTACATTTTGAAAAAAAAATGATATCACATTTTGTCCGCCATCTCATTGTAAAATGTCGATGACAAGTCTACTTTTCATGCAATTTTTCTTTTTCCTCTAAAAATGGACATCTCCATCTGTGGGCCTTTGCCACATAATATAAATAAATAGAAATAAAAAATAACTTTGTGGATTACTGTTTCGAAAAAAAACTTTTCAATTGGACCAATTTATAAGATGTATGTTGCAAGCAAAGCAATAAATGTCCGATAGGTTGTGTGCGGCACAGGTATCTGAACAGTAAAAAATCGACAATAATCTGGCATTATCCCATATGCCCAGGAAAAATAAACCATGAATAAAATGTATTTTGCTTTTGTTGTTGCGAGAGTCAGAATTTGAAGTAATCGGTTTCCGTAAAGTGACATTGACGATTACTAATTTAAGCCAATTCGCTGTTGAAATGTTCAGCAACAAATTGCTCCCCTGCGCTTATGTTGTTGGTTATTTTGGCTTCATATCGTAGAGTACCTTTTTTATTGTTGGTCCTCGATTCTCATAGCAATATAATTCCATAATACTTGTCATGCAAATAAATCACAACAACAGCGCGGTTGGAGTTAATATGGAATTCTGTTAAACCAAAAGTAGAATGTGACAGCGTAACAGACGACGCAAGCGACAAGGATAATAAAACTGTATCAAGGTAAATGTCAACTTGACTCGGAATTGTTTATTGCTGCTTTGACTTAAATTGCCCTTTTAAAGCTGTTTATGTTGTCAAAATTTCATGTTTTGCAAAGATTTGCAAAATAACATGCGGCTGGTGGGGGTATTTTTGCTTCTAAAAATATGACAACTTTTGCGTGTGATTTATTCACTTTTTACCCACAAAAACAAAACTCCGCTAAAAAAAAGCGTTTCAAAGTGTAAGGAAAATAATAGGTAAGAAAAAGTGTAGTTACTTATATGTAGCAGAGTTGCGAAGGGGTATGGTGTAATTTCAGAGGACTTATAAGAATTTTGGGAAGCACATTCTATAAGCATGATACTTTTTTTTTTGAAACAGCTGAAACATAAATTTCTCCAGAGCCCTGATTTTAGCTCAATGGAACTATTTAACGGTTTAACATGGACGCTTAAGTCGATATCTCTGTACGAAATCATAAATTTCATTACTAATGAAAGTTTCGTTAGAGATATCAACAAATGCATTTCATTACTTATCTACGTTACAGGATTACACACCCACACCCACACCCACACCCTCAACACGAACAATAACAATATCAATAAATTATCAACACCTGTTTTGTGTGTTTGCATGCACCCATACCATACCAACCGCAATTTACAGGGAATCCTTTGCTTTCGAGTCTAATTATTTAGTCTGCAGCAAATACCGGCAACAGTAGCAGCATTAGCAGCAACAACAATTTGCTACGTGAGATATAAACAAATGTCGCCGTATGCTAACAAATTTAACATAATAATGCAAATAAAACCGCGGCATACGTTTTATGAT
Organism: Meiosimyza decipiens; assembly: GCA_963680825.1. NCBI lineage: Eukaryota > Metazoa > Arthropoda > Insecta > Diptera > Lauxaniidae > Meiosimyza > Meiosimyza decipiens. The sequence continues at coordinate 98,771,380 of OY804259.1, forward strand.
TTTATTAGCAGCTGCATTATTATTAGCATCCTGTCGTCCGAGTGCCCCGCCTCCTTGCTTCTTCTTTAGTTGCTTGTTTAAAAATGCTTACTGCAGACCAACACACCAGCAAACGATGTTGGTTTGGGTCAGAATCGTGCAAATGCGGTGTCTAATTTATGTTGCTTCTTGGTCGCATTTCGCGGTTTTTCCTTTCTTTTTCTCGCTCTCCACTTTTTATCTACATATCTCTTTCCATGTGTTTTTTCCTTTGTGTTTATGTTTGGGGATTGTCAGCGAAAAGCCATAAAAGAGAATTATGATTTTTGCGCTCGTATACCGTTGGGCTCATCCCACATAATTCTGGAATTTTTGTATGCTACACCTTCCGTTTTTCTGTGGAGCCATTCATCCCGTCGCGTTTGCAGGCCATGTTGGAGGAGTTTGTAACTGTGCGCGTTACTTCTGATGTCCATCGCGGCATAGAAATTATAAAAATTAACCGCGAAATGTTCTAATTACACGTCCGACGCGTTCAGCTGAACCAAGCCGAAAATTGTTTCTGACCCTTTGCTTTGAAATTTTTTCCAACGAAGGTTTTTATTTTTAACTGTAGTTTTGTTTTGATGAAATAAGCTTTTAATTTGGATACAAGTCGACTTTGATTATATTTGGCTCTTTTTAAGTTTTGCCAATATGCCAACATTCGTCTAAAGTCTGTGATAAAACGTTGTCATAACAAATACTTTGAAGCCATTCAATAGTTTACCCATCGAAGAGACTTACCCTATGAAAACAATGAGCTCTAGCTGGAAAAAAACTCTTCATAAAAGAATCTTCTTTTGGAGAGCAAGTCGGTACTATTCATTGGTCCGACTGGCAAGAAACCAGGCAACATTTAAAACAACTGTGGTATCAAAGGATTGCGAAATGAAGGAGAATATGGGAGAGGTGCTCTATATAAATTTTGCAATAGTTCTGCATACGTTCATACAAAATACAGCTTTAAAGTTTATTATCTGCACACAAATTTCCATGAAATGGAATATATTTTATGATAATGTAACATTCCGGTGGAGGACGACCTAAGATTTGTACGCGGATTCACAGTACATCAACAAAATAAAATAAATTCCTCCACAACACGGCAGCAGGGCCCAACCGATAGTTTCCAAGATCGTACCGTATCGATAGCCATGAATTTGATATGTCCACACATCAGCAAAGCCCAGGTTTCTTAAAGATTTCCATATGAATAGTCAGACCATATTTTTTAACCGAAATTTCGAAAAATAGCTCACCGTAGAGGTTGCGATAACTTGAAAGCGAAAATAAATATGTAATACCTACTGAATTGCTTGAAAGAACATCAGCACACGATGGGGCTAAGTGTCGTGTCTTGCACAAAGGTATGTTATCAGACTCACTTGAAGTGATTTCTGCTAAATTTTTGGGATGTTCTTGTTCTTAAGGTCTCAGGTATACAAATCATTCACCAAATGTCGTCCTATATATGTTGCAGGCTCACTTCCATTCAACTCCCGCCTTAAAAAGTGGAAATGCATAAACTACACTTTGCGTATTTCAAATGGGTCTTTTATGGAGTAGTGAACGCCCTCTTGTCCTGTCTTGGCTTATATGATGGTCCATGTCCCACTTGGGATTAATTATAAATGGTCATTCATAAAATGTATTTAATAATATTTTATAAATTCCGCACACAAACACAACGGAAAGGAGTTAACAATTCACAGAAATTAATTGCATATCAAGCAAATACTCGTAGTTTGAACTTGGCTGATCTGAATATAAAATTACACAACAATTAATGTTAATAAACTCGATATTAACCGAAAACTATAAAAGCTTCTTCGACGATAAGAACTCTTCCCCTGACAAGGATACAATCTGTTGGTCATCACATGTCCAACGTAACTCGGTTGTAATTTCAACCCATGAAAAGCATACAAATACGCAATTAAAAAGAAAATTAACGAAGGTCTACATACGACAGTGCATATGAAAATATCACATAGATATCGAAGTGTTCCAACCTAAGTGTGTGTTTGTATGTAAAACATGTTTCCTGATTTTTGATCCTTGTGAAAAGATAAACAGATTTTGCGATTTAATTAATTTCAAAAACTTGATTGGTCGGTTTTATTGCGTTTTTATGCAAAAGTCTCGAAAATTTATTAAAATGTGACAAAGTGGCTGCTGTCATTATTATATATATATTTAGAAACGTATGCATGAAACCAAAATGTCCAATAAAGAAAGCTTCTGAAATGGCTGAAGAAAATTAAAGAAATATTTTTTTGTTTCTTCTTAGCCAAACTTTGCAATCCTATCAATTTTGTTCAGTCCTTTTTGGACATTTTTTCCTTCGTAGCGCACAAATGACATTAACAACCCGAAGATATCTGCGGTGTACCACACAACAAGTTGTTGTACATTTGCCAGCGTGTGTAGTATCGAAAGTTTCAGTATCCACCACTACCACCTACAATTTCTTCCAAAATACATGCATGTTAAGGTGAACCTTAAATATTTTTTTTAATTCTTAGCCCGTATATTGAGTCAACTTGAGATGTGTATACTCTGTATAGTGGAGGGCTAGGCCATTCAAGCTTTAATTTGCTATGTAAATTTTATTTCACTAAAACTATTTTTTTTATTTGATAACATCCACCTTTACATATAAGCACTCATTCATATATGAAACGCAAGATTACCACACGGCGGCAGCAGAGGAAACGAAGACGACTGCATTTGTTGCAGCGTATCAAATCAGGCGTAAATATGGAACAACAAATACAAAGTGTTAAAGTTGTAGCAACAGCAATAGCATCGGCAACAATTTCACACCACACATACACACGTCCGCATCCTCTAAGATCCTAAACCACATTTCACTTCATTTTGTTGTAATGGACTTTTCCGGCTTAAACGTAGCACGTCATTGCGGCAACACTGCCACTTCGACGTCGTTTTCTTCGTCAACTTTCGTTGCAAAGTTTTCCAATTAGGAATTCCATTCATTCATTCGTTCGTTGGTTCATTCATTCATTCAGTTTTATTGAGGCAGAAAATTTTTAGGCGATTTTAGAATTTGGATTTGAAAAGTTTCTGCAACAAATTTTTATTTCTCTATCCTACGCTGATGTGGTTATTGCGCAAGAGGAGAATTTGATGAAATGTTTAAAGTACTTTCTTAAAGGAACATACACAATACACCTCTATGGTATTTACTATGTTTTCAGTATCAAACGATGGCGTTTTTTTTTCTTTTGAAAGCGAAAGTTTTTCATTTCATGTTTGGAGATTTTCCAATCGCAAAAAAAAGTATGCACTGCACGGAAACATCAGACCCTACTCAAAATTTCACCTACAATATTTGAGGAGTCGGCTAACAGAACGATCTATGTCCACGGCCATGTCATCGTGTTTATTACACTAAACTTCAAGTAATTTCAATCTCAGAAACTTCAAGCAGGTGATTTCTGAGAATTTTGTTATCCTTTTTTGATAGCAATGTGATGACTCTTTTCTGACCAGTTAAAAGACATAAACAGTTTTTTGCGATTTCTGAGAATTTTGAGCAACTGGATATGTGCCGTGTCACTTCGCATTTATGAACTCGGAGCTCTTTTTGGCGTAAAGTCTTCTAAGAAATGATTACCGAACATGGATTCAGCCAACTTTTATGCAAATCAAATATAATTTGTGTCAATTAAAATTTTATCTCGAACGAACTACATAAATATAACATAATGAGATATTTTTGGCACTCAGTTTAAATTGGTTCAATTCCATTGGAAACAGTTTATATTTACATAAGCGAAAAAACAATTGAGCAGCTTGAGCTATGTAGAGACGAGGCGGGGGTGCCTGGGCGTTGGTAGGCGCGCAAATAGGGGAAGAGCCTCTTGGTATATACTAAATAAAAAAAAGTAAAATAGGACTTTTCGTTTATCTTTTAATCATCAAGCTCAATCTGGTTATAATATTATTGAAACATTGTCGCAAAAGAATTTCATTACTTGATAACTGTTTGGACTTAATTTGGTTCTGTATCACACTGAAAAAAAGAAGTGGTGTGTAAAACTCTAACATTGAAAAAAGTCTTCATTTATCAACCACACACACTCGCATATAATGGGTGTCACCGTGATATACGCACAATATCCTTCTGCGATTGCATGTGGGTATCAAGCCACATTTTACCCTTTGGCTGGTGGCAAGCACATCATCAAGAAATAATTATTTTCTCATGAATTGAAGAAGTGAAAGTGATGACTTTCATCACTGTATACACAGGACTGACAATGAGCTTTAGACGCGTATGTCTTATGCGAGTATCTGAAACATAATTAAGATTAAGGAAAAACTCGGCACAGTACAAGTACATGCATAAAACAAATATATGCGACTGTCAGTGTCGCTGCCACTGTCACTGCCACAATGACAGCTTAATACATTGACAATGAGCAGACGTTACGTTAGGTTAACAAAAACCGGCTGTAGGCAATTTTCTTATATTTGCGGAGTTTAATGATAAAATGAGATAGGTCCATTTTTACGTAAAAATTTACAAAATTTACATTTGTAACCAAAGCAAAAAAGTTCATTCATAAAATAAGCCTGTTTTACTATTACAAGTCACAAAAATTGTGAAATATCGGTGGGGTCCACAGTAGGCTTTTGTTTTGTACTCTGACGATGTGACTTAAAAAAAAGTTTTCATTTTGCTTTTCTTCCCTTTAAGTTTTGGACCCGGGGCCTTAGCAACTTCCAGCCGTACCTCAATACAATGGTGCTTAAGGTGTATAAAGCCTCAATATATAGCTTTTTAACGGAGGAGATGAGGTTGGTCCTACTTCTTTGACTTTCTCTTATTGTTTGTAAAAATCCATTGTAAAACTTTCTGTCTCTGGGAGTCATGGCCCATCCCAACTTTTCCAGTGGTTTCATTTCAAAAAGATACGAACTCTAATTATTTTCCATAATTTTCAGTAGCCGAACAGGAGACAATTTTAAGAGTACGCAGCATTTTGTTTTTTTCACGTTTCCAATAAAAAACTCTTTAGTGGCCTTATACCGTTTTGCCATGAAACCCATCAAATGTGAAAAACGACTTAATGAGTACAATCAGAAAGGTATGTGGTGTGAGATTTGATATTCACTTGCCTTCACCTTTTCCGCTGGCTGATGTATTGTATGATTTATGACAGTTGACAGTCGCAAAGTCACTGTAGCAAGTGATTACATGGCACATGTGTAACTTCAAATGAAACAAAAGCAACTATTGCCCTCGGGCAAAAGGAAATCTTAATTAAAAAATATGTATGGGATCTTGAACCCAAAGATAACCTATGCCTCAAAATTTTACAACAAATTAATAAATTTTAAATCATAAATCAAGCAATTAGTCACAGTGTTACTGTGCAGTAGCATGTAGTAGCACTGTCGAACCAAGTGACCAAAAATGTTGGTCCTCTTATTTGAGTACCAACAACATTAATGCTTCCCCATGGAGACATTTCTTAAATAAACATAATTTTCCTTAATTTCACCTAAACTTCCAAACTATTTCTTAGCGTTAAACTTTATTTCTTGACTTTTTGGTGAGAGTCAAAACTATAATTTATTGAGGCCGAATAGCAATGACTCTGAGTTTACCTCGTATTTCTTGCGCGTGTATTACTCTTAAGGGGCTATTTACACTTTGTGTCTCATTTGCCACATGATGATTTATAGCTTACCGTAGATATCGCATAATCAACCCTTTTCCTTTGGACATGGCTTTTTAGTTTGTGCTGCCAGAATGCTTTATTCTCCTTTGAGTGTGCAGGAGATACTTAAGAAAACTACCTTAACTATATGAAATGTGTCCCTAGAGTTATTACAAATTTTCTTGTTGAATACTCTTTACGAGTAATAGCAAGAAATTTCATAGAGGTTGGCTTGGTAATATTTATTTTTTATTTTGTTACTGTTTTGCATATAAAGCTCGCAATTAAAAACTTTACACCTGAAAGTCTCTTAGAGCATTTACAGCATAAGAGAAGTGATTTTGTGCAGAAATTATGAGTAGTTAGATATGCAGATAACCAGAATGTTTCTTGGCATATGAATCATTGGAAAATAACTGATACGGCAATGAGCAGAAACTGATAATAAGGATAATATATCTGATTTATGAAATTTAATGTATCTGATTTATTAAATTTTTATAAATATGTATATTAGGGTGGGTCAAAAAAATCAAATATGTTTTTTTTGATCCGACACACGAAAACTAGTTCCTAGGTACCTCTAGAAAGTACTTACCAAATCTGAGCTCTTAATGTTAACGGGAAGATTATGCTCATCATAGTTTTCCATTTTTATTTTTGTCTCATATAAAAATGGTCATATCTTATCACCAATAGATTGTTAAATCAGTTGCATTAACAATATTTATAGGAAATTAAACGCTCTACAAAAATGGTCTCAAATGCTTTTTTCATGAATCTTACCATTCGAAAGAAATTCAAGGTCAAAGATTGAAGTATTTTAAGGAAAATTATTTTTTTGTTTTGAATTTTTAACTTACTAAAAAATAATTATTGTCAAATGAGTTTCCGTTATTTCTATAGGAAATTGAACGCTCTACAAAAAATGTCTTAATTGGTTAATCAATTACTCTAACCATTTAGAAGATATTTGCAGTAGAATCCCAATGCCTATTGATTTTAATAGTTTTTCGATGAATATTAAAATCAATAGGCATTGGGAATACAATCAATACAAACATGGGAAATTTCTAGTTAAAAATTGAAGATGTTTTTTTATCTTGGTGGGACGATCCAAAAATTTAGCTAGACAGAATGCCAAATACAAAAGTCATCAAATCGGTCCTAACAGCGAATACAAACGGTCTGAAATGTCTAGATAAGTCCCATTCACTTTGGGATATGTTACCTTTTTCATCTGTACATGCCGAAATGACGGAGTATTTTTAAGTATCAATGCAAACTATGTGGATTACTTTTCATATTCTCAAATTTAATGATTACTCATTTGTTTCATGTAAAAGTAGAGAAAGAAAATTTACAATTTTTTTTAAAAATCGGTCTTCTTATTTCTAACTAAATTCTTATATAGACTAAATGCACAATAAATGTACAAGCTACTTTTGCTGACTTTTGACTTGACTTGAATTGAGAGAATCCTGACTCTCAAATGTTTCGAAATAAATCAATAATTTATCGACTAAAGCATTCATTGGAGATTTCTAATATGGAAATAAATAAATGTTATAAAATATTTAGCAAGTGCAGCTTTGCAGTGCCTTCGTTCTTTGAATTGTTGCACTATTTTATTACTGTTGTAATAATAAACACACGACTCATTCACCTAACTCCAAAATTCCTCTGTCTGACGCATGAAGTACATGACTGAAACAGCAGAATGGCCCCCTGACGTTACAAGTAATAAAATGAACTACTAATATTGAAACGTAGTGAACACAGATCCAAAAAAGTTTTCAAGGTGATTCACGAGAAGTTCACGTTAGAGGTCTGCATGAATGCACACGCTGTGACGTCAGACCATTGGAGTTACTGTCAAGTAAGTTGAGATTGACGTTCTCCGAGTCATCAGTAGCAGTAGCACGAAACAGAACGATGCAACGAAATGACTTAGCTTGGTTAGATTCTGGCTCTGGCGTTTTTCTTAAGAAAAAAAAGTTTTCACTTTGGTAAAGTAGGTACCAAATTAGACGTACATATCTACATTCTCCTCGTGCAGTCACTCCAGCATATCGTCCACAGCGGACAGCACCACTTTAGCCCGACGGGCGACAACATGCGCTGGGCGAGCCCTGACCACAGGTGCACGCTGGGTTGCATGCAGCACTGACCAGTGTTTTTGCAGCTTCATAAAAAATGCAAAGCACATGCCACACAGGGTGGAGGTATAAAGCGTCCGCAAACCACAGTTTTCAATGGCCCGCAAGAGTCGCACAGATGCACGATGCGTGCATACTTCTGCCTTAAGCCGATATAATTGTGTTCAACACGAATGGGCGGCATGCCGAACATGCCGAATTGATATGATTCAAAATGTAATCTGATATAGTAATTTATACTCTATGCATTAAAAAGTGGGCGTTAGATTTTCATTGCTCCCCCCCCCACCTCTTAGTATTGTTTGGAGAGATGAGATTTTTTCGGACTTCCTCCCCCCCTATTTTGACTCCTGTAATTAATGGATGGACCCTTAGCTATTCTTCAGGCAGTCCAGAACTCGTTCACTAAAGATGTAAAGATGACGACGCTAACGACGATCTTGAGGATAGCGCTATAACTACTGAAAATTCAATGTAAAATATTCAACACTTTTACAATAAAGTAACAATAAAAAGTATAAATATTTTAATAAAAGCGAAATTAACGACCGAAACTATGGCCATTTAAGAAACGATATTTCCGTTGATAAAAAGCACAAGCCTAATTTTGTCCATTTAGATATTGTATCTATCCCATAGTGCGCCAGCAATATTTTTTCACATGTACACGGGTCACTTTTGGGCATAAAATGCTTAAAATGATTTTACTTCGTGATAGCGTTTAAGTTGCTTTTGAAATAAAAATTTGACAAAGAATGCTCTCTTCAAAATGTAAACTTTTTTGGCTTGAAACTTCCGCAAACTTAGTTACTTTAAGACAACAAAAAAAAAATCATTTTGCATAAAATGATGCGCGAGGTATGTAAAAGATAATAAAAATATCAACGAATCTTAACCTTGTCCTTCCTGCACTCAAGCAAACATCCTGTATAAATTCACCACAGCGTAAGCTCCAGTATGAAGGTAAAACATTTTATGAACTCACGCGGGATTTATTTTGTACGACTCCGAGCAGATGAAAATTTTTGATTTGAATGCTGTGGTGTCTGAATCTGATAAAATTCTTAGAAAGAAAAAAAAACCACCCAACAAAACGAAAAACACGAATACTCGTATATCTTTAAGATGCTCCAAGGAAGCATTTGCGCCAACATAGACATTGAATGCTGAGCGCCACCATAAGGACAACTTCAGTGAAGCATGAACACAGACTTAAAATTAGTTGCTTCCGCGAAAGTAAAGCAAAGTGCGCCACTTGCGGTACAGGAAACACAGGACGGCAAATTTATGCCGTCATCTTCAGTGAGCGGACGGCCTCCGCCTTCGCAGAAGGTGAGTCAGGCAATAAGTGACTCTTGATGTTTGATTGCGCAATTGGGAGTCATCGCTTTGTTGTACCACCATACTATCAGCCTGGTGGGAGCAGTGAAAGTTTTAATGGCCTTTTGGCCCTCGCTGCACAAGTGAGCCAGGTTAAGTTGAAATCGACGACTCGATTGGTTTGGGAATTATTTCAATTAAGGCGAATTATAGCAAACGAACAAATGTTGTCCTTGTCATGATTGTTAAGACGGAGAGGAACGGTGCGTAGATATGCAAAATTGTTGCTTGACAGTGGCTGTGAACTACTTCTATACGCACCCTATTTATTGTCCCAGAAATGTAATTAATATTTTAATTTATAACAAAAACACTTAAAACCAAAAAGAAAGAAATATAATGCTTCAAGCTTTTAACGGTGATCCAAGTCGAGGCTAAGGAAATTTTGAATGCATCTTACATCTGCATATTTGCGTAATTTTAGCGTAAGTTTGCAGTTACGACGCTTAAACGTATATGTAAGCCAATATTTGCATTTTCCTATAGTGAGGGACTCATTTTTGATATATTCGACCTGTTTCTACTTGAAAATATGTAGCTACGTTTAGTGAGTTTTCTTTTACATGGGGCAAAAATTGTGAGTAAGCTTTTGTTACATTGTTAAATTGTTTCTGCGCCGCCGTGCGCTTATCATTGGTCACGCACACAAGCGTGCAAGATTTTTTAAGCTGAAAAAATGATGGTTAAGTTCACCGCACTGCCAAAACTCGTTACGTTTGCTTTACTTAACCCATTTTCTGCAAAAATTTGATTTATTTTTAATATATTGACTTACGTCAGGTATGAAAAATGTTGAAAAACCAAAACAGTTAAACTTGATTGTTCTGGTGCCACTCAAGATCTAATTTTTTACCATTCTTCAAAGTTTTGCCTCCAAAAAATAGGAGTTACCTAGAGCCCTTAGGACTCAAGCACTTTATGGATGCCAAGGTATCTGAACGGTTAAGCGCAAATATTGTAACACTCGCATGTAAATCAAAGTCTACAGAGAGTAGAGCTTCCACAACAACAACAACAACAACAACGACAACAACAACAACCAAATAACAACAAGAAGAACTTGTTTTACCAGAATTCTTGTAGTGATTGCTGATTTTTTTTTCTGAACGATCTACGCAGCTTTGAAGTTCAAGCGTGCGCCACCTGTGAGTCAAATGGTAAATAAAAGAAATCAATTTTTTATGGGAGTTTATGCGCGTAGTGGTGTATGCAAAGTTCACTGTCCCCAATTTCAGTTGTTATGGGTTTTCGGCACATTTTATTTATTTCTTGCTAGGCATAAAATTTGGTTAAATTAATTGAAGTGGGTCAAGCGAAAACCGTTGATCGAAAGAGCGAAGAAATTATCTCTCAATAAAATTTAAAGCTGTGAAATGAAGAAAGCACCAAAGAGAAAATAAAATCGTTCGGGTGTATTGAGCGACGCATGTAGAAAAATCATAAATATCCACAAGTCGAGCCCATGTTGATTTATAGTTAATATTTTATTTTATATCGCCGCATCTTTGAAGTTGCTAATAATTTTTTTTAATGGATGTTAAATAAAAACTCTCTACATTTGCACAGATAATGATAGATAATGAGTCCTTTTGATTTTGTTCTCAAATGTTTTGGAAACTGCAGATTTTCAAAGCACAACAAGAAGGTATTTGGTGTGGGTGCAGAATCGGAAAATTTTATAAAATAAATTTATTGTTTTACAGAGAGGAACAAAATAGAAGTGATTTTGGATAGCTATAGAAATGATAGGGCTTAAGATTTTTAAAAGGTGCTAAATGCAAAAACTCATACTCGTTCTAAGGATTGGCTATTCAGCTGAAATTATATTCGGGGTGGAAAAATTGATAGAACAAACAGTAAAACGGAATTATGTAGATAAAGGGATAACAATAACTTTGAACCAATATTAACAAATAACCCTGCAGGAAAATCAACTAATTTTAAAGTAGTTTAAAAGTACTTTTTTTAAAGCACAACTAGTTGAAATTCTGACTTTTTCTCATGTAACCAACTGACTTAAATAACATGGGGATGTCACTGGAGTAAGGCAATTGTCGTCATCTGCATGTGTTTTCAACTAATTTAAAAGTAGTCTAAAAGCAAATAGCTTTAAAGAAAATTATTTAAACTAGTTTTGAAGATCTGCATCTTCCTCAGAACCAAAGGCGTCTAAAAAAGGGGAGAGTAAAGCATCAACAAGAAATGACTCGATGTAGTTGTCTACGATTGCAAAGACTTCCTCGTTTTTGATTGGAAAATGTGATTTTAAGATATTCACATTTATAGAAATGAAAATTTTCGATACAAAATTAAAATGTACATATAATCAAATCTGCTCAGTTTTATTATAACAACTGTTAAGTGTAAAAAATATTCAATTAACGCATTCCGCATCTATTTTCAACTACTTCTAAATTATTTGTTTTTTGGCAATTGACTTTTTCACTCCGATAGGGAATTTATAGTTCGTTGATATTCAAAAACCTATTCACTCAGGGGTTGTGAGCAAAACAACTTCAAATTCCTCAGCACTTACCAAGTTTTTCAATATTCTTCGATGTTATTCCATACTAATGTCCTTCATCTACATTTTTGTTGTTTTTCGAAACTATTTCACCACCATAAACTATTTTATATATATTTCGATGACCAATATTCAATACTTTTCGACTTTTTCAATGTCCTACGGTGTTATTCTTCTCATTCGTTGCTTTTTGATACCATGCGACTAAAATAGACTTTTTCAATGTGTATCGATACTTCTATTTTTTTACCCTTTTTCAATGCTTTCAGCACTGTTCGATATTTTCGGTTGTTTCTGATACCATGCAATAGTTTTCGGCTTTGATTGATTTGACGTTTAGATGTCAACATTTAAAATTATATCAAACAGATAGTTCAATTTTAACTTCATAGAGGTCTCCTGTTGCAAACTCATTCATTTTTTGCTGCCACTCAAGTTGCGATCCAATAGTATCAACTTTTGGTGATGAAACCAATATTTTTAAAACAACAGCTTGATAGTTAATTAAATAACTTATTTACTCCAAAAAAGGATGATTCAATGAAATGACTTTTTTCGTACAAATATTTCCCTAATATGTTATAGTTGGCACTAAGTGAATAAATCCTCAAAAATAAAATAATATTTCATTAAAACAAGTTGAAGCCCTTTCTTCGTCAAACATAAATTAAGCATTTTTCATATATGTTTCCGTTGGTACAGTAAATTTTTCATTGGACGAAGGAAAACTAATTTCCTGAGGACTTACTTTTTCTTAGTTAAAGGAAAATTTTCCTTAGCCTACAAAATGTTTTGATTGAAAAAAATTTTACTTAAAAAAGTTTGTTTTCTCAATAGAAGTAAGTTTTATATAACTGTATTTTTATTTAAGGAGCACGGTAATGATCTGGCCAATTTCCGACATTGTCGCACGTATACTATAGTAACATATTTTTGAATTTGGAGTGATATTTTTATAAATCGACAAACAAAAATGTTGATGTGTTATTCCACATCCACTGAGGATAAATTCTATGACTGGAGAGCAGTTTATGTTAAAAACGAAGAAAAAGCTTTCTACCAGTGAAAAGATGACTGACCAAATTGTATAATGAACTAACCCGCCAATTCCCATTGCCATTAAAAAAGAGGGATATATATAATTCTACAAATTACTCTAACATAATTTTTTTCAAGGATATTGTCAGCTTCTGTGAAACTTCAAGTACTTGTGGTATTGGAGATATTAAATAAAAAATGCGATAATTTTTGCCTGTCCAGATTTTAGCCATATTTAAAATAATTTTTATTTTTGATTTTAATGAACGTCAACAAGAAGAAATTAGAAAAAGTGAGAGGGATGATATCACTTTATTTACTGGATTCGCAATCCTTTTACTCGTAAAAATAGCATAGAAAATCACATGTACATATGCTTACACCGAACTAAAAGATTTAACTGTTAAAATACGGGATATATAAGGGAATTCCTGCCTTAAAACATAGAATTCTACATCCTTTATTTGAAGAAATGATATTCATTAAGGAGAGTACTTTTTTCTCAAATGAAGTAAGTGTTTCCCGTTATTTACGATGCCCTGTTGTTGAATTTAAAAAATGATTCCTTATTTTAAAAGATCAACGCTTACTTTTACTAAGCGAGCGCTTGGCTTTAGAGCATATTGAAGGGCACATTTTCCTTGAATGTTGGAATTTTTTTTTAAGCGGAGTAAGTGCTTTTCCAGTATAGCAACCTCTGGGTTTAAAGTACCATTTGTAATATGAAAGTGTGGAATATACATATATTAGATTGATTCAACAATAAGGCTGAAATATATGACAAGTTACAAATAATGTCGATTGTTGGATTACGCCAACCTTGCCATTTGTAAACTATTACTAAAATAGACGAATTTAATCGAAATGTTATTTCAGTGTTGACAAAAAATTATCAATTTTAGCTGAACTACTAGACCCTTATTGCCTTAGTTAGTTACGAATATGTGTGATTGTTTTTAGGCACTTCTACTTTCAGTTGTAGTAAATTTTTACTTTCTATTGTGATCAATAAATCATTACATGACAATAATGGCCAACACAATTCCATACATTTTTCGGGCTACTTTAATTCATAAAAATTTATGAGCTCTGTATTTGGTCTTCTTTCGAGAACTTGTAGCTTCGCTCTCATGGCCAAAATTGCCGTCACTAACGAGATTCGCGTTCTCTTCTATTTTTGGCCACTTCTCTCTCAATTTTCGCCTCGGCTTTAATATTTTCTGCTGTTGACCAAAGCTTTGTTAGTTTCTTCTCGTTCTAGATAGTTAATAAAAATCTTGGCTTTACTTTTACGCTACTCATTCGTTATAAAGTTATACCACGTTCAACACCTAAGTTTGTTAAGAACCAAATTAACATTGGTGCTGCATTTGTGTTAAAAGAGTTTTGTTTGATTGTGCTACGGAAAAAGTTTCCAATATGGAAATTATACGCATTTGTAAGTCAAATGAAGTGAAACCTTTGATTAAAAGTGAAATTTCAAAAAAAGTGAAAGAATGAAATCAATTGGAATAATGCAAGCAGAAATGAAAGAAGGAATTTGAAAAATATTCAGAAAAACTATTTCTGACACCTAAAAGTCATTGTGAAAATTTGAGACTATTTCTATATCATTTTCAATAATTGCCACTATAGTTGGTCGAAACACGATTTTTTTCCTTTGGATCGAATTCAAATAGCGCGAAAAATTTTCGCACTTATTCCAGCAGTTCACGTTTATCTTTTATTTCAGATTGAAAGTACCTTTTGTCTTAATTTTTGAGTCAGAAAACCTAAGCCTCGGAAGCTTTTCTTGATATAAGGAAAAAAATGAAGTCTGGATTGAGAATCCAGATAATTTTGCTTGAAACAAATAATTTTTTCCTTAATATTTTTAGTAAAACTCCAGAATGCTAGACTAACAGTTCCAATAGAAGATATTGTCCGATCTCAAAAAATTGTACTACATATTGAGTCACACGCCTAGGTGCGCATCCTTTCCTCACTCAGATTTAAACCCGTCTTAATGTGCACTTGTTTTCTTTGACTTTAACATTATTTTTCCAAAAACTCATTGTGCAATTGTTCGGTTTTTCATTATTTAAAAACGATTTTTATTTATTTTAGTTTACCTCTGCCTACTTGGCATAACCATCTCTCATGCCCTACCCACAAAATCTGATGAAAATTTCGAAGCAGTCAGCAACTATGGAGACTATGCCAGTGATGCTTCGCAGATTCTTGCAATCAATTTACTCAAATCTTACATCGACATCGACAGCAACCAGGTGCACTCCCCACTGGGTGTAGCAGTAGAATTGGCTGTACTCGCCGAAGCTGCCAATGGCGAAACCTACAATGAATTCAACAAGGTCTTCGGCTATCCGAAAGAGCGCAGTGGCTTAAGAGATTCTTTCAAGCGAATTTTGTCCAAATATCAAAAACGTGAATTGATGGACGGACCATCGTTCCAAACTTGGCTCTACATTTACCGCAACTATACTGCGCGTGAAGACTTCAAGCGAATTCTAAGAGATCATTACTTTGTTGAGGTGAAGGAGATTTGCCACGACGATTACGATTGGAGTGAGCCAAACACTTCACTGGAACTTGATGCTGCTGGCCAAACAACAACGGCTAGCAACAGCAAAGACGTAATTGGGTTTGAGACACTCAAACGCTTAAGCGTGGATGATGCCGATGATGCAACAACTGCTAAAGACACGTACGGCGAGGAGGTGCTGCTGAAGGAAGCTTCAAAGTTTGACAGAGTAGTTGATGATAAGCAGTATGTTGAGAAACCAGTTATATTGGAAGAAATCAAACTTAAGCAGGAGGAGAAGCAAAAGCAACAGCAGCAGGAAGCAGTTGAAGCTAAGGTGGAAAAACAGGAAATTAAATTGGAGGCACCCGAAGAAAACAAACCAGCAGCGCAAGAAGCGAAGGGAACTGCTGAGAACATTGCAGTCGCAGCAAACAAATTGAGCACAAAGAACGAAAAGGAGTTAAGTAAACGTGAAGGAACTGCCGATAAGCGTGAAGACGAACTTAACTTGGAGGAGAATGAAACTGTGTTGGACAATGAAAAGTTACATAAGAACCATGAAGAGAAAATAATTGTGCCCATACAAGAACTGTTGGCATCAAATGAGCCAGAAAAAGTTTCATTGCCATTGAAAAAACTGGAAGTGGCCATGCAAAGCGGTTCAAAGGGGGCAGACGAAATAATGCAAGCGCTGGAATTACATCTCAGTTCTATAAGAAGGGTAAGTTCGGTGAAGTCTCAATTTATATTGTTTAAATGAATTCAATTGCATAGGTTTTTGGCGGACGCAGTCTTTTCAGCAAGGATGACATAACCTCCGCCTTGAGTGCCAACTCCATTACAGGACGCGAAATCGGTGCCAAAACAAAAATGTTGCTCTTTAATGGTCTCTATTATCGCGGCAATTGGGCCACTGCTTTCCAAGAGCTACGTGATGGTAGCGATCAATTCTTTTTTATGACTGCGGATGATGCCGTGAAGACCACAATGATGCATGCGCATGGCAGTTATCATATGGCTGATTTCGAGCACTTAAATGCCAAAGCACTCTGCATTCCATATGAGGTTTGTCTCAGCAAAAGTCAAGCGGGATCATTGATTGATTGGTAAACTTTTTTTTATTTCATAATAGAACAAAAAATATACCATGATGATTATCATGCCAAATGACATAGAGGGTCTACGTACACTTGTGGAGAAAATTCAGCCAGCTGACTTGGAAGCAATGCAGACACTTGGCAAGAAAATGGATCTTCATGTGATATTACCAAAATTCCAAGTCGAAGAGACTTCGCGTTCAGAATCTATGTTGAAAGGTCTAGGGTTGCAGAAACTTTTCTCACGTGATGAAGCCGACTTGAGTTTGCTCTCGACAGACGCTGACCTACATGTGGATGAGATCGTGCAGTTTGTCAACATACGCGTAGATGAGGGTGGTAGCAGTGAGGGTGCATTGTCGGCAATTGATACACATGGTCGCAATTCAGAAACAGCCGAAGAGACATTCGAAGTTAACAGACCCTTCCTGTACTTTGTTATGGATTGTGAAGAGAAATTTGTCATTGTGTCTGGGAAAATCAATGCGCCTGAGTTTAAGGACGAAGAGCCACCAGTTACAGTTGAAATTGAATTTGAACAGGCGTGAACTAGGGTATATGAATTAGACTAAGTCGAAACTTTATTTTTATTCTCATATTTTTTCACTCAAATAAATCAAAAGATAATTATATGTAGGTCCATGGTTGTTGAGTTAAATGAAAATGACAAATAGCTTCATGCTCCGATGGGAAGCGGGTGGCTAAGCTCTTTCCATAGAAGCCGCTTAGGAACACAGGACACACGCTGCAGTAATTCAAATCAAAACAATGCCATTAACAATTAAATCTCTTGCGACATTTAATTATAACCCTTCAGAAATCAATTGCATGGAATAAAGAATGTGTCTTATACAATGCAACGCCATACTCGAACATATAGACACTTTTGTTAACGCAAAATTGCGCAAAATGTTTGAGATACATCTGAGGGTTGTTCTAGAGTGCTGTTACGAGATGAAATCATAGGTTTGAGTACTTAACAGATTTTGTAAATTGATAGTTTCAATTAAATGATACTTTAGTTATTGGTGAAAATTTGATCATTATATCATCTTGGGTTGGACTTTCTTACGACACTAAATTGGGTACGATACTAAATTAAAAAAAAAAAAATCGAGAAAATATATCGTCATATACGGAAATCAAAAAATCCATATAGAACTGCACACTTTTTTGATATTTTCTGCGGTTTTTTTTTATTTTTATATATTGTCTAGTGCTTATCTAAGGTTGAATTCTGAACACATTTAACATGAAAAAATATACTTTCCAAAAAGCTGTGTGTTTTAAAATATAACTCAAAAATTTTTACAATCGAAATATGCTAAGGGATATGGGGAATATAATAAATAAACCTGAAATCATTTTTGTTTATTTTACTTTAAATATTTTTTTTAAACATTTACGACACTACGTCTTTTTATGATATTTGTCAAACGAATGTATCTATTTTAAATTGTAGTTCCCGACATTACTTTGGAAAATATAAAATTTTTTAGCTCATTCACTGGTAGTAGAATTATGGTCAGCACTCATACGACCTGTTGTACGTCATTGTGAAGAGAAAGAAATTGTTTGTAAATATTTTGTGCGCTTTCAAGAAAAATTTCATATTTTCCACAGAGTTTTCAGGGAAATTCGGTTTGAAACCAGATACAAAAAACCACAAAAACCACATCAAAGATATATTGACAAACATTTATTTTTTTATAAAATCAGAGCATTTTTAAACAAAAAATGTGCAAAGTTTTCTTATTCTATTCCCCAAAGTTATTGAGATATTTCATTTCAAAAAATTTTTGACTCAAATTTTAACATACTTATAGCTTTTTGGAAAATAGAGGTTTCATTAGAAACCCTTTTTAACTGAAATCATCTCATTGTCATTACTCATTATTTTAAGTAAGATTTTCAGAAAACAAAACATTCCATTAACTTGAAAAATATTTAGTTAAATTAAGTAAAATTTGCATTTCAGACCAACATTTGCCCACAAGTCTGCGGCATTGACATGCAAAAGCCTGCAAAATTATATAAGCAGATCGAAACTAACTTCCCATTTTGGGAACTTTATCTTCAATTCAATGATTCGGTTGTGTCATTTTATGAATAACTGTACCCTCGGCTTTGCCCTCTCATTACCCGTTGTACAATCTCGCTTACATTTTACGCAATGCTTACTGCAGACAAATGGGTGCATGCACTAAATTTCACAACTTGGTATTAATACGCAGAAGACCAATTTAAGTGTTTTTCTTGTATGGGAGATGCCGCGCCCCAATACACAAAGCCGTTCACATTTTGCGAGTAGCTCGGCACAATCAATGTATATCCATGTATCAAGATTCACAATTGTAGCAGTTATAGATGCCAATATATAGCGTTTAAAGTGTTTTTGTTGCAAGGAAGGTTCCACGCCCCGTTGTTTTTCGCGTCCACATTGCATGAGGTTCTTAAAATAGACCGTATACACCCGTGTTCTAAATTTTAATACTCTGGCTACCATAAGTTAACAGATATGGCGTTTTAATTGTTTTTATCGCAAGGAAGGTGCCACGCTTCGTCGTCCATAATTCCATTGCCAGGTGCTTAGCATAGACCATATGCGTCTTAACACGAAATTTGGAGTAGATTAAGAGAATAGTTAATCAAATTTTAAGTTTAGTTTTCTTGATTTCCAGCTATCAAGTCTGTCGATGGAACATGAAAGAGTTGAGAAATCAATTGATTTTCATTAACTAAGTCCTTCGTGCGTAGTTCCAAAAAACACAAAAAACTCAAATGAAACTTTTTCCAATTTTCGATAATTACAAGAAATCTTATTGTTTGAAGTACTAATCGTCGACACCATGTTGCTTCGAGAGAGCTGAAAAGTTACCGAAAACACTCTGTATCTTTACAAAATAGCTTGCACACAATGTATACCTTAAATTAATTTTCTTTCCACTTCAAATATGAATTCCACATCCGTGAGCAATACAGCACATTACTGTGCAGTAGATTTTGCAGACACTAACAAAATAGGATATGCACAATAATGGTGTGCGATACAAAAAGCTGTAAATATACAATATCTTGGAAAACATTGAAAACATACTCATACAACTTGATGCTTTGGCATCACTCCACCACAACCATTGCTATCCTGAACTACTGCGATTATAAGGAAAAAGGGAGCTTGTCTTGGCGCCTGACTGGCGGACGCCATAAACCAGAGGTAAAACCAGGAGAAACTGAAACACTATGATTATGGCGATGACGATTACAATAACAACAACAGTGAAAGCTCCTGCAACCACAACAATAACAAAGGACGACTACAACAACGACGACGACAACTGAGACGATGATGTTTCATCTTTTCCACATGAAAACTCACGTAACAAAAATTATGATTATCATAATTTTTGTGGACGCAATGGCATAAAAAAGACAAGGCGAGTCTGCAGCTGGACAAAGGAGATGAAATCAGAACAGCTAAAAAAAATCACACAGTTGGGTGATATTAGGGTGAAAGGAGTCAGTCGTTGGAGGCAAAGCGAAAAAAAAGACAACTAAATGAATGAGTAAAAGTTAAAGGAGCATAAAAGGTATATCGTGTAGAAGGAAAAAATGAAGTATTGTGGAAATTTGATAAAGTTGTGCATAAATCACGACAAAAACGAAAAGGTATAAAAGATTTATTGGGTTTTCTTTTACACAAAAACCAAAATATAAGAGTGGAATCAAAAAAAAAACGATATAGTTTTGTTAAAGATAAATACTTTTAGTTCTGATTTGATATGGCTATCAGGTTTGATAAAAGTCATATCTTTTATTGTATTTAAACTTGATAAAATTTAAGACTAAACATCGTCGCAAGCCGTTCACAGTTTGTCGAGTGTTACCCAAGAAAAAGATATGCAGTTGCAATTAGAGCAGCAAGGCACTTTTTGGTCATCAATTTGAAAACACTGGGAATGAAAAAATAAAATAAACAAGAAGTCCTAGGCCCACATGAAATCAGTTCCTGTGAAGGACCTTGCAGTGCATCACACAGCAACATCACCATACTTTCATAAAAATATTTCCATTTGTAGAAACAGCCTCCAGGGAAAACCGCTGAAAGAAGCAACATAGTGTACATTTTAAGCCATATCATGAGAGTAGAAATGATAAACCATCTACAATAACAAATCACAAGTGCCGCAATTAAATTAAGCCATCTTTTACTTCATGCTCATTATTATTTCAGCAATGGGATCAAAAGAAATAAAAAAAAAAGAAATCATTTCGAGTAACAAAATCCAGCGTGGAGTTTGCAACAGGGAGAGAAAAGAAAATTAACCAGGAAACAAATTGAATAAGGGAATGCACCGCACACACCTGGGGAGGCTTAATCCAATTAACTATGTTTCTTCCGTGATAGACCTTGTGATTAAGTTATTTGTAGTAAAGTCTTGAGAGTCCTTTAGTTAAAAATTCACTCAATTGTTCTTTTCTCTTAGATAATAAGAAATGTGGTTGGAATTTGTGTAATGCGTGGTAAATTTTCGATGACTTCTTATTCTAATTAGCGGTAGATTAACATTTCGTCTAAACGAGTTGTAACGGGTGATTCATTTAGAGGTTTCAAAAATAAAATAAATTAATGCAATTCAATTTTATCGGGTAGTATTTATTGTCCTACAAAAGAGCCATTTTTGACAATTGTCAATATGCGCGATTCTGAATTACAAATTTCGATTACGCGTCTGAGTATTTCGAGTGGCATGACCAGGGCCATGTCCGTGTGCCCCTAGGCTGAACAAGTGGTTTGGGCCCTACCGGAATGTTTTTAGTTAAAAAATTGAAAAAAAATACTTGGGACCAAACGAAAAAGAGATTTCATAATAAAATAAAAACCAAATCGTCAAATTCATCAATTCTTTTTTTTTATAACTACACACATTAATATGAACTTCAATTAATTTTTGAATATTTATATTTATACAAAATATCGAACAGTTTTCGAAAAATCAAACGAAGAAAATTGGCGAAAGAAATTGCACACTCCACCGAAATATGGGCGTTTGGTCACTTTAGTATAACATTATATTGAGATTATGTCTTATAGTTAGGGAGCAAGTGAACAGTTAAGGTACATGAGTTATCGTCGATGACATTGGTAATTAAAAAAAAAGCAAAAGACTCTCCTAAATAATTTTATCGCATCTGTCCCTGATATATTGTGTTAAAAGCATAGTGTAGATGGCGAAAATATAAAAAGCAGACGTCCACAACGCTACATTTTTAACAACAGAAATCGTCAATAATATGTTTTATCATACATAGGTACAGATTCTTCCGCAAAAAATCAGACAAGTTAGACTCCTAAGTACGAATATCAGATTCGGATTCGGCGTCATACACATAACAAGATGAATATAAATTAGAAAAAGTTCATATTTCAAGAAAGCTCATGTTTTTTAATTTTTGCCTTAGAAAAAAGAGCACCAATTCGATTTAAGAGACAGCTGTAATAGAGCCCGCTGTTTTGTGCTGTCAATTAGGGCTATTTTTCAAAATCAGACGAACCATACTCAGACCGTTACAGAACACAATTTTCATATACTTTTGTGCAAATCAGCTCGGCTCTTTGAAAATACTTCCACTAGAAACAAAAATAGTTTCGCTGCCACTTCCGGGTCAGGTGCTGCTACCATTTGAACCGAATGCTGCTGCAGTTTGTAGCTGACGCGTACTGGATGACGTTTTATTCAAGTAAAAATTGAAATTTGAAAACAGATTCCTTTGTGGTGCGGGCCCCTTTCTGGCGTGGGCTCTTACACTGCAGCTTTTGTAGCCTATGCTTGAACATGACCCTGCGAATGACGTGAGTAATGTTCGCTTTCATTTCCTCAATTGAAGCTGGCTTAACCATGTCGACTTTGGACTTTATGTAGCCTCAAAGGAAAAAGTGTAGAGATGGGATATTCATGATCTAGGTGACCCATTTATTCGGTCTGAAGCGTGAAATTTACTGTTCACTGAATTGCTCTCGCATAAGCCCATAGTTACACGGGCTTTGTGGCATGTAGCGCCGTCTTGCTGGAACTAAATTTCATCTGTAATCATGGCTAAGCTGTTGAGCACGGCACCCAATCGATTCATCTCGGGCATTGCATACACTCTAAGCTACTGCCGCTATATTTTCTTAGCTAAACATGTGCTGGATGGGTTCTATTTGGTCACGAATTAACCAATAATATAAGTTAGGTTCGAAGCTTCTCGATGGCATAACGAATTTATAGACGCTGTGCCTGTTCTGTATCAAACTGAATCGTCATGGAACAGGGAATTGTTAGAGAGAATTAAGGCCACTTTTGCACGTTGAAGGAATTTTGTGGAGACTCTATGCTCCGTGAGAAGATAGAAAACCAAATCAAATTATGATCATCACCAGCATTAATCCATTCGGTGGCGTAGCTAGAATAAATCATCCTTTCGTAAAAAAAGTCGTAAAACTCGAATAGAAAGCAATTTTTTTCCTAAGGCTTTTTTGAAAAGCTAAATCTCCTTGAAAGTTTGAATTTTCGCCACAATTCTATTCCAAAAAGCGTCTTATGTATGCCATTGTCATTTGCTTGCGGGCATGCAAATTGAAACCATATCATCTGTTGCAATTTATTCTAACAATTTGTGATTCTGCTAAAATATATCGAAACAGTGTCGCTAAAATGTACGCTTACCTTATTTTTATTTTTTATATAAAACTTGAAAATATTTCAAACTTTAATTCTTTTGCTACTGACATAAAATGATTTTATAAGAACATAGAAATTTCTGTAGCAACTAGCGTTGGTCGTTTAATTCGACAAAGTTTTTAGCCGTTTTTTTAGTTCTTCAGCTAGAACATCAATTTAAAAAGAGGAACAAAACTGCATAACTATCTGATTTTCGACACTTGAATCTATTCGCCGCATTTACAAAATTGTTATCTCAGCAACCATCACTTTAAACTTTATCCACCTCGGTCGAGCGTTTCGTCTAGGTCTACAAAGTGCATTAAAAGTACCGATAAGGTCGAGCTGTACGATATCTAGACAAAAGTACTATTTCCAGCCTTATGTATTGAAAATTTGGTAAAAGTCTCGTTAACCACATAGCTTGGAATGAAATCTCATCCAATCCGTTCTTCAATAGTTTACAAATTAAAACAATGAGAGCAATAAATCAATCCCATTTCAAGCTTTCACGCCGTGAAGTGAACACAATTTATTTTCCGAAGTCACACAAAATTTCTAATTTTTAGGATTTGCCACTTGATATAATTAAAAATTCAAAGTAAAACATTGGTACACCCCAAGAACTTCAATACAAATGTGGGAAAGTTTTTGGAAAACTCAACAGCTGTTGCTCAGATGAAACTTTCCGAATTAATTAATTGCGTGCAAAGTGAATGGATGCATTGCACGCTCGATCACTTGAACACAATCAAGTGGTGCGCCCCAAATGTGACACTTTAGTCACCAAAAAGTAATGCGACGATCTTCACTTACAAGTACAATGCTCTGTGGCAACACATGTTGTGGCGTGGCAAATGCGACGATTGGAAACAGGTCTTCGCTACAAATGTTCTTCGAAACACAATCAGCCAGTGGTGCTTTCAGCGTTATCTTCTAATGTCTCCATTTGGGACACATACGAGATTTTTTCAAATGCAGAGAAAACGTTCTACAATTGAATACGAAACAGAGGAGGAAATTGATGCAAAACAACAATATAAATGCGTAATTTGTCGCGCTTTGTACACTCGACGGAGTGTAATAAGTTTTCTCAAATATTGAGCAATCCCCAGTCGACATTACATACCAAATCGGTGTCGTTTGAGTGTTCTCATCTATGTGTACAATGTACATAGGCGCCCAATTGAATTGATTCCGGTGAACTATCTCAAAACATGTGGCATTGCTTGGTTGCATAACAGCATAACCTATCCACAACTTGGCTTCATTCTACGAATCCACACATGGTAAATATATTTTACAAGTTTCTGTCAATCTTGGAGTTATAATTTGTATGTATTTATTTAAGCAATAAAATATACGCGCAATAAAAAACACCTACATAATTTGTTACATGCAATGTTCTGGAAGTTCCAGCTTGATCTGGCAAGTTCATTTAACTTACATTTTCTAAAATAATTCGGTTTCCACAACAAAGATTTTTTCATCAAAAATCTGCAAATAAGTCCGCATGTCGGTTGGCTTTTGATTTCGCGTGTGGTTTTCCTTCGGGAAACTTATCAAAATTTGACAAATCTTCCATATTTGCAATGGTAGGTACGTACGGAGGACTGATTTCTTGATTGAGCAAGGCGTACCAGTCAACTGGCTTGAACCACTCATGATTTTTTATATCCTTATTGCCATTTATCAAATTTCCATATCTTGAAAAGAAGAAGATTTTGCAATTAAAATGGATCTCATTTGTGGTGTTAGAAAAGTAAGTCATGTGGTAAAGAAATTCCCAAAGCAAACAGCCTTTTCTCTAATTTCGACGGAACATCCGCCGTAGCTACGGAGGAGCAATCTAATGAGCCTTCATAAAGTGCTATTAAACGAGGGAGGCGCTGTGTGATTTGTAAAATTTTACAGGAATATAAATTAAGAGCTTACAAGCAATTGTTACCATTTAATTTTTATATTTCATACAAAACTTTTTGCTCTGACTGAATAAGAAATCATCGTTAAAAATTAAAGTCTTAAGGTAAGGACGATATTTGAGGAAGAAATTTTTGAAATTCAAATTATTGTCATTTCCAAGAAAGGCACAGCAATGCGTCATTTATATGCAAAACAAAATATTTAAAAATATTTTTAGCTTAAGGGTCTTTTTATTCGTAGCAGAGCAAAAGGAATACCATTTATATCAGCTGTGATTTATTCGCCATCCGCTGATATTAATCTTTAGCTAGCAACGACAAATGTATGGGACGGCAAAAACAAAATCGAAAACTCAACGAGTAAAATTATAGTTGTTAAATAAACAAAAATAAACAATTTTAAATCAAAAAAGTAAGAAAAACAACAGACGAGTACTCATGTAACAACGAGTAGGGACTTGATCGTTTTTTCTTAGATTGCTAGCAACTTGGTGAACAAAACACAGCATTAGTTTCATTGCATTTTTATCGAGTAACTAGTTGACCCGGCAAACGCTGTTCTGCCCTCCCTGTTCATGTCACTATCTTCAGCTCCCTATCTGTCTCCATCTCCATCCCTTCGCTATCCCTATCCTGCTTGTCATTAAGAGGGTAAAACTAACCTATCTCACTATTTCGGTTTTTTGTAATTTTCGGATCACCTGGAAAATAGATGTGGTCCGACTCTCAGTCCTAGCTGATATGCACGCTAAGATTCACGAAAATCTGTAGAGCCGTTTCGGAGGAGTTCAATGACGCACACCATGACACGAGAATTTTAAATATTAGATATAATGATCATATGGTGTCTTCTGCTAATTCCAAGCTCTATCGTAGCTTGAAAGCACTTTTTGCATAAGAGTCATGTCACACAAAGCATGCTTTGTGAGTGAAGTAAAGGAACTTAATAAAAGATCATTTGGATATTCCGACGACAAGTCGAGGCATTTCGACATATGAAAGTGGCACCTCAAACGAAACAAAACTCTCTCCTAAGTATATAAGGATAGAATAACCATCAATACAACAAATGGTCGTGGAGTAAAGGAGTCCAGCTAAGATTTTCAGTTGTACTTACATAAATTATTTTCAAAATCACAAGGTATATGCGTGACGCTATTAAGAAAGGCTTACACTTTAGTGACATGCCGAAAATCGTGATAAATATTTTTTTGTGTACGACTCCATTGCAAAATATTTTGCATTTTTCTTTCGAAAGATGACAAAATTTTTCTTTAATTTCGACCTCATTCCGATCCCTATCGCATCTGAATTTTGTGTTTTAAGAACTAAAGTTAAACATTTACTAGTAGAGTTGTCAACTTTGAGCTGATCATGAATTGAATACTCTTTACTGGGGATTAGCAGTACGCGTGAAAGCTCCTAATTTTGATACAAAAGAAATTTTTCTGGTTGACTTACCTGCAATAAGCCTCAGTTTGTTTCTACAGACAGATGTGGCTTACATGACTACTTTGCTATTCCTACCACGCCCTCTTAAAAATTACCTCAATGAAAGGACAACGTATACATACTCTATGTAGGGGTATAAATTGTGAGCTCTATGGATTCGTATTGAACTCTTAAGTATAGCAAATATAGGGCAATACTGAAGAAATCTATGTAGGACCTCAACAGTAAGCCTAAAGTTCTTTCATTTAAGACTTCATCCGCTGTGTTGATCAGCAGAGCACTCTATTTTATCATGACAGTCCCATTCTCAATTTATTCTACAGATTTGTGGTACCCATTGACTTCCTTACAAATTCGACAAATCGAACATACCTCTTTGACAGATCAACTTGTAACAAATGGTCCACTAAATCCTTCAGCTGTTGACTAAAAAATGCAGGCATTTTGTACTCGCATTCACATATTTTGGCATACATATTCATGACATCACGATTGTGTGGGGAAAATGGTGAATTTCCCGCCACAAACTCGTACACAAGAATACCATATGACCACCAATCGACACTTGTGCCATATGGCTTGGACTGTATTATTTCCGGTGCTAAGTACTCTGGTGTGCCGCAAAGTGTTAAAGTTCGCGTCTCCACTTTCTGGAAGAAACACAAAATGTTTCTAAACTGCGAATATTTTTGTGAATTTATATTTACCTTGGCAAAACCAAAATCGGTAATTTTGATGTAACCCTTGTTGTCTATCAGTATATTTTCCGGCTTAAGATCACGATAAAGTAGCTGTGCGTTGTGCATATACTCAAGGGCGAGGAACACTTGTGCTCCATAGAATCTGGCTTGTTTCTCGTTAAATTTGCGCACCCTGAAAAGACAACATCCTTTTGTAATATGATCTGACCTGCCTCCGAGCGAGAACTCACTTTCGATGATATGTAAACAGTTCACCTCCATTGATGAAGGGCAATCCCAGATAAAGACAGTCGTTGTCTTTACTGCAGAATTCAAGTGATATTAAATAGGGAAACTTTACACACTGCAGCACCTTCTTTTCGTTGAAAACGTGGCTGACTTGCTTGGTTTTCACAATTTGATCTTTCAGCAGCAGTTTAGCGGCGAAGTAGGCTCCAGTGCTCTTGTCTTTGACTAATTTCTGTGCGTGAATTGATAATTTACTAACGTATTTGGACTATTGCTACAACTATGCACTTACGACTTTACCAAATGAACCTGATCCCAAAGTTGCAAGCTCTTCGTAACCTTCTAAGCCAGTTTCGGGAGAAGGACTATTCAAGTCCCATTTCTTTTGAAAATCTTCCTTGAATTTGTTCAACACAACGTCATAATCGAGTTTTGGATTGAATAACTTCTCTCCTTGCAAGACGGCTAGGGATGAAATTTTCTCAAGTTTGTCGCCTTTATCGCCTTTTTCGGCTTTTTTGCTTTTTTTATCGTCCAACGTCATGTCATAAATTTGGTAGTGAGGTAGTTTTCAAATGCGAATTGGATAGAGGGTAACTTTATGTTTTGTTTTTAAAAATAAAGCAGAACTAATTTGAAAATAAAACTCAAATTTTCCTAAGAATTGTTTAAAAATTAAAAGTGGCAGACTTTAGACAAGTTGAAAATTTTTTCAGAGTATTAAAATTTAAAAAAAAAATTAATTTACAAAACTTATGACAATTTCAATGGTCACATTTTGAAATAAGTCAAAGTGCAAATGCGATAAAAGTGTGGAAAAAACAAAGCACATGGAGTACTAATATCAATTTGAAGGCCTCATAATCTACAATAGGTATAATGTTCGACTTAATTTTGCAATATAAACCCAGCATGATATTTGTAGGGTTCTAGTCGCAGACGGTGGCTCCTTTTGATGAGGTTGTCTTGACATCCAAAAAACATATCATCTGAATTGTCTTGGCCAGTCGAATAACGTTACTCCGATATATTTTCATTTGGTTGTACTTACTGTCAATATCTTCACTTTCACTTCCGCTAATATAATTTATTCTACCACTATCTTTACCCCGCGGAACAGGAATTCCTTCCTCTTTTATCTTTCTTTCCTTCTCCTCCTTAAGCTGAGCCACACGAATGTCGCTGATGGATCTGAAATTTAATATTTTTTTAGGTGACAGCAGCCGCAATGCAATTTCAAAAGGCCGATTGCTTGCGGCATCCTACTACCTCCATATGCTTATCATTTCTTTAGTTTATTTGCAATATTTTTATCTATTTTTTTTGTAATTTCTACTTATTTGCAAATTGTCAGAAACACAATAAAAAACCTTAAAAAAATATCAGAAATAAGTCAAATGTATACTAAGAAAATTAAGCTCAATAGGAAAGAGTAAGCAATCCCAGCAGGAAAATCATTTCAGAGAGCATAAACAATTTCACTGCTGATAAGTGAAAGATATCCCTGAATACTTCGATGAACACTTAAAATCCTTCATCACAGGCATATCCGCATACGTTTGGACTGAATCCTCCCGGAGCATTACGCTATACTTCTTTTAAAATGTACGCGAGACTATCAGTAGCACTAATCCAAAAATTCATAGTTGAATGAACAATTTATTTGGATCCCAATCGTATGTGAAGCTTCTCCGTTTAGCACTAAAAGCACGAATGTATCACGCAGTGCTGGTTAAAGTGTATTCAGTGAGTCGGAAAAAAACCTCGAAAAATGCAAATACTCTAAGCAGCAACCAGACCACTCCCTCCATTTTTGAG
The DNA here is from genome assembly GCA_963680825.1 of Meiosimyza decipiens. Lineage (NCBI taxonomy): Eukaryota > Metazoa > Arthropoda > Insecta > Diptera > Lauxaniidae > Meiosimyza > Meiosimyza decipiens. The sequence goes on from OY804259.1 coordinate 98,800,641, forward strand.
GATGCTGAACAAAATGGCGGTGTTTAAAACTATTTCCGAGTTGACCCCAGCCCCTCAAAATGGCCAAAAACCACCCTCAAAATGGAAAAATTGCGAATTCCGCGTCTTCCATCGCTAAAATATTTGTTATCCCCTGTTTTCGAGGATGCTGAACACGTTGGCGGTATTTAAGACTCTTTTGGAGTTGACTCCACAATCCAAATGGCCGCATTCCATGAATTATATATGGACAGACGCTCTTAACACTTGAGTCATGAGGGGCTCTCTCCATGAGGTGTACAAAGTGTAGTTTTTATGTATTACATTTAGCATACAATGCGCCACCTCCCATCTAATTTTATTTAATATGAAGTTTGTGCTCAAAACGATGAAAGCAATTTTTCGGATTAAAAATTAATCGCGTAAAGTGGAAAGCTGAGCTTTTTCAACTTTCTTTTGAAGCTTAGTATATAAACTGGGAATCGAATTCTTGTGAATGTCTTCATTAAAATTGTGTTGCTCTTCCGACGACTTTACCAACGCTTCACTTTAATTCGTATAGCTTAAAGTATTTTGCTTGTTTTTCTAAATTAATGTACTTTTTCCTGTTCATGCCACAAAAACCATTACCAAGCCTAAAAGCCAATTTCCGCATTTTCTCATCAAAACGAACAAAAAACCTATTTGGTACAACATTTCAATTATTTTTCGAGCAGGAGATTCCCCGACGCTACTGCCGCCGTTGCTTCTGTTTCTTCTCAATAAAAGGTGCGTGACAAATTCACTGCAAAATAATTGTTGTGTGAAATGCCAGCTTCCGTTTCCGTTTGCTGACTTCTTGACGAATTCTTGCACATGTTCTTCATATGTCGTGAAAGTAAGAAAAATTACCTACCGTCCAGTTGATAAATGATGCTAACCAAGATTACATAAGTTGGCAATTTTCTACTACATTTGCAACTACCATAGCTCCACAAACAATGGTAACACTGAAGAAAGGCATATGGTACGTGCCGCAGACAACCGTAATGACTGACTGTAATAGAGGCCAGCCAACCAATAGGCAGACAGACCGACCGACCGGCCCACTAACTGTCAACAGTCGTATGCATTTAGTGACTGAAAACGGTCTTTTTGATGGACATGTAGGAGTTGATAAGGATATGCGAACGTTTTAACTTTGGTGAAGGTTGTTGCGGATGACACCAGCGAGAAGGTAGCGCAGATTCTCAAGTGTATACGTGTGTCATTTTCTTCAGCTCTAAGATGTGGAGTTAATGTTGGTGCCTTGACATTTCGGTGATTGTTTTGTATACGTCCTCAATTAATCATTATATATCAACATTTATTTGGATATTATGCTAGGATGAAGGTAATTTCGATATCTACTGTGGGCAAGGTTGTATAAATAGCTCGAAAGTGAGTCAAATGGTCAACATTTATTATTTATTTAAGTTCTCAATGGTCTTTTTAGTTTCACGGCTTGTAAACACAATTCAGTACTTCAAACAAGTAGTCAAAAATTGATTGTGATAACTGAACATTTCCTTGAGCGTAGTTAGTATGCAGCTCGCACCACACATCGAGAATGTTAAAAAACTTAGTTTTTGTATAAATCACAGCACTTGTTTTAGCTAAATTAGTCAGCTTTTGCATAAGTCCTCAAAATTTCAATTCCTTACACTTAGTCCCATTACTTTTTTTTAAATTCCAAAAAATTGTCACGTCTTAGTACAGTGCAACAGAAAATATTTATAATCCTACCCCGACTGCCCCACCCCAAAAAAGATTCAATTTATTTTACAAAATTAGTAAACGCCGCGTGTAAAAACTATTCCATTCCATCTACATTTGTCCATTCGCTCTGTTTACAATGCATAACCCAGTTATTGTTTTTCTTGGGCTGATAAACTTTACCAAGATATGTTAACGACTGCAATAAATAAACGGATAATATCTCTTAGGCCTCTGATAAATATGGTGTCGCTTTGGATGTCTTGCGTCTATTTCTCTTTGCAGCTTTCTTGTAGGCTTGCGTTCTTATTGTTTTTCATCGTTTCGGTTGCTTTTTTAAGTGTTTCATATGTAAGCATCCCCAACAGAGATTAAGTCATGTGTACACGTTTCCCCTCGCCACTACACTAACGCAAACACATAACTAACTGTATTTTCCTGGCCATTCGTACGGGGTACCACGAGCAATCGTACGATATCGCATTCTATGACAAGAAATTAAATGTGTTGGCTCAAAGGACATGTAATGGACGGTTTATGCAAAATAATTGACGCCCAGATGAACTGGTGACACATATGACGATTTGTCTATTTGCATCAGGCAGTCTTGTACGAAGTAGAAAGAGAAGGTAGTTAGCGGTTACTTACTGTAGAAGTCTGAGTGAAATTTTGTGTTATTTTGCTGTGTTGAAAAATACGCAACACCACGCGAGCATAAAAATTGCACACATTTTTTAGGATTAGGACTTTAATACTGCGACGGGTGTGAGTTTATTCATGTAATCAGTGATATTGAAAGAAACAATTCAATTAATGAAAGAAACTTGGTTTTTTCTCTCAATGTGATTATTGCTTTTGGAAGTTTCAATATGACACAGATAACCTTTGGGTAAACCTATGTTGGGCATTATATAGAGCATGAAGGGCAGTTATATACGTAAGTTCATGAGAGGAACTAAAACTTTCATTACATCAGCTAACTGGATAGCACGTACATATATAACACAATGTTTGCTGTTGTCTCTTAAGGAAGTGTGAAACGTGCTGGTAAATATATATTTCTTGGAAGTTTTTGTTATCGTATTAGGAAAATAGCACTGAATTTAACTTTTATCCATAAAATTATTTATAACTACGAAATAATTATTTTTATTTCAAAAGCGTCAAAAGGTGCCGTTGAACGACATGCCGATGATTATAACTTGAAGTTGGTAAATCTGAACTTTATCTATTTATCTGTTAGGTTGCAATGAAAATTGATGAACTTGAAAAAAAAATGCAATGCCAGCGAAAAGTTCTGATTTGTGACTATCAAAAATTAACGAAATTATTAATGGAAAATACCTTTGTAAAGCCACTAGCATGTGGAGTTCCATATACAAATTTAAATTCCAAAATCTTCCAAACGTCTTGAGAAAAACGAGTTGGAAGCTTTCTGTAGCCAAGAAATACAATAGGTTTACTGCAATAGAAGATTTTTTAAAGTGTATACTTTCAGAAAATAAAAACATTTTGTTCCTCAAGGATCGACCGAGTTCACAAAATGGGTAGGAAGAATTACCCTAGTTGAAGGACATTAGATTATCTCACTATGACTGAGGCCTGTATTTCTTAGGTTCATTCATCCTCTATCTTATTCCAACAAATGTATTACATACAGAGAGATTGAAAAAAGCTTAGAGCTAAAGTAAATACATGATAAATGGAAATTAAATTAAACTAATTACAAGTTGAGTGTCGGTAGAGTATCGTCGCTTTCCGGGTCTAAAAATGGACAACTGTCTTCATTTGGATAATGTACATGTTACCCCGTACGTTTCCAATAAATGAGATTCAATTTGTATAAATTTGATTTATTTTATTTGGTGAGACTATGAGTATGTAATAATTACATGGCGATTACGGGGAAGGGTGAAAATGAAGAAATCGTGTCTCGTATTTTGTTGTATGATTCTGCTACTCAAGTGGTGAGACCAAACAGCTCATCTTCAGAATTTGTAGCCTTTGAAAATGAGTTACTGATCACAAGTGTACTACTAACTACCTTCTTATGTGGAACCTTGGCCAAACATCTCAATCTGACAACAATCAGAAAAAAGAATGAATTTCTCCACGCACAATACATTTTTTGGGCAAGGATCATAAAACCAACATTAACGATTTGTCGCATTTGCAGTACCGAGAACTTTCTGCGGCTTAAAAATTTTCGCTGACTCTGTAGGTACTCGTAAGGGCAGGAAGAATAAAAAAAATATGAACACTTTGCCAAATTGAGTGACACGTATAAAACCAATTTCATTCCCAAACATCAACTTGAATGTTTCGCAATTACAAACTTTTTTTAGTTCTGGCTATAAAGAAACGTGTGTGCGTGTGTTCGTGTGTTCGTGTGTTAGCTCAAATGGGGTTTTTGTAACGTCAAACTACTGACGGGCATGAAAAAAAAACTTTAAATTACTGCTTTGAGGAACTGTGAAAACATTTAGCGATATCATAAGAGTAATATTTTCTACAATAAGCAGCTGTCTAACTTTAGTTTTTATTTTCGAAAAAATTTCGAATTTTGGGGCAAATTCAAAAAACTCTAAAAATTTTAGGAGCAAAACAAAAAACACATTAGGCTTGGAGATTTTCCCTCATCGACTCCATGATCACTGATGATTTCATTTGGGAATGGATGAAACTAGTATGACTAGTTACAATGGGAAAACGATTTCTTTGAACATGGCATATATATATTTGATATAGAGCAATCAAATATTTAGTTGAGTCAAACATAATGTGTGTAGGAAGTCACTTCTTATGTTTTATTTTTTAGAATTCAACATATCCTTTTCGAATTGAAAAGCACAAGAGCGCAAGTTTCCGTCAATCCGGAACCACAGGAGTTGCTTACTCATTTTGTTGTACAAATTTTCTCATTTCATAAATTTCGCATTAAGCGAATTACCTTTGCAAAAGCAGCGTGCACACACCCGCAGTACACATTGGCCAACAACACAAATCAACGAATTATAACAATGGCAGACAATGGAAATAACAATTACAACAACGACAACATCACCTTTTTGCATGCCGTACATTTGAAAGTTTTGATTTGGGGTTGAATTGAGTGAAAAAAGTCAGATTTATCGTAAAATCCGTGAGTAGCAGCCAATGTCGGGCCTTTTACGCTTGTCGTGCTCAAAGTTGGCAGAACCCTTTCGTAATAACAATGCGAGAGTCCTGGTGTGTTGTAGCATTCAACATGGCAGTCAGTTGCTTGGATGCAGATAAGCCAGAAAGTTCTTGACGGCAAATCAACCCCTTTTCACCGATGCTGACGTCATTTGACGGCTACAAGCGCGGCGTGTGCTGCTACATTGTTGCACAATCATGCGGATTAGTTACACCTTATGCACACGGCACCACTACATATTGTGTCCATGTTGTTATCGAAGGTGAGCTGTGGGTTGTGGGTTGTGGGTTGATTTTGCGTATTCACTGACTTTTACTTATGAATTTACTACAATATCCTGAGGAAGGTGTTTGGCTGCCGACCTCTTATTGAAAATTATGATTTATCTTTGATTGTTGTCATTGTGCAGCGACTTTATTTTGTAAGCCTTAAAATAAGGCAGCTGCAAGAGTTTTTGTATGGAAACTTTTTGAAAGTCAAGTAAAATTTAAAAAATTGCAAACATCGCTGGTTGTTTGCTACAACTTAGGCAAACTGGCATTATCTTCTTGGAAAACTATTTCTTCATATCAGAACGATCTACGACCAAACCATCCGACTACTCGACTGCCTTCCCTAGCACACTCCCGTTTCAAAACGCATAAATTTATACACAATTTCCGTTTCCTCTTCACAAAAATTGCGCACTTTACCAATGTCATCCGTTCGAAATTACAACACATACGCACACGCACACGCACACGCACACGCACTCAACTCTCACACAGCCGCTCTGAAAGGTTGGGAAATTTGAAAACTCATAAATTTTGCCATTAAATTAATGCAGAACGAACGAACTCGGTGTCGGAGGAACAAACGAATGTCAATTGCGATTGCGATTGCGATTCCGAATTCGAGATCAAAAATTGCATCGAAGAAGGAAATGCGTGCCATGCGTGACCAATTATTGAAATACAACTTTAATTGAATTTCAATAAAATGTTTCAATCTCATCCCCGTATCGCGATATAAAAATAATGAGAGCATTGCAGAAGGACACGCAGGATGATGGCGGATATTGTGACGTTTTAGCATTTATTTATATGTTTTGTTTGGCATGAAACTACACATTTTGCACCAGGAAAGCAAAAACAACAACATCGTCATTTAGTGGCGGAACCCCAACATAAAATCGCGCAATTTCATTTTAGAATAAAATTTCAGTAAATTCATTTTCATTTCTGATTTCAATTTGTTGTGAAATGCTGGTGATATTTATTTGTTATTACGGCTATTGTTGTTATTGCTTGGCTGAAAAGGTAATTGCACTTGTTGTTTTTGCAATGTTGCAGAATTTGTTGACTTAAACTGCATCAATATGAAAATATTCATTATTCAACGAAATATGACGCTGCGTGTATTTATTTTGGTATTCATGTTCCAGTATTTTTGGATATTTTCAAGATCAATTTTCCTTAATATCTTGTTTCGTCAAGTGGTAAATGTGTCCACATATTAAGCTGGCGGTTTATGGTTAAAACCCAACGACTGCCATCCAAACAACATTTTCCTTACGACTCTTCCTCTCAGAAGCCACTAGCAATATTTTCGGAATATATTGTGCCATTCTCATTTTGTTCGTCTCTTTGTTTCGCTGAAGAAAAAACTTTGATCATCATAACTTCCTTTACCGATCTGCTCATGATCACTTCTCCCCTGACTGTCTGTGGAAGCGAAAAATCAACGCGAAATAATTTGCTGAAACTTGGTACATCTCAAATTTATTCAATTGTACTGTCGTGGAATTGAATATTGATAAATTCGGGAAAATGAGCTTTTCACAAGCTCAGAAGTTTCCCCGGTAAGAAAAATCTGAAAATGATGCATTGAGGAAGAAAACAAAAAAAGCTTCACAAACTCCCTTTTCGTAGTCGACGAGTATTAGATAAACCTAACGACCTAATTTTGTGATTTATCAAGATCAGGTTTAAGCGCTTAAGAGTTTAGATTAAAGTTTTAGTCTCTATATTGAATTAATAACTCTATATTGAATGAATAACCTATAAACTTGTTTCAGGAATGCTCAAGTCTTTGCAATTTTCCTTTTACATTTTTACTTCTGATATATTTTTATTTATTTCCCTTTTAACTCGAAGACTTTCAACTGAGGAAATCTCAAATTATTGCCCATTTCCTTTTTTTTTACTCCAAATATTTATATAGTATTGATACTATGATTATTGTTTGCACATCCATCCCTCCTCTTTTTCGATGGAAATAGTTTCACCAAAACTCCATAGAAAAAATTTACTTAGAAATTTGATTTTTTGGGCTTATGTAAATGCAAAAAATATTCAATTTTTTACAAAGAATAATTTTATTTCAGACTTCAAACGTCTGGGTCTACATATATATATATATATATATTTACTTGTTGTAAAAAAGCTGAAACCCTCTTGATCTTGAAATACAGGTTGAAGAAAAAAAGACGTGCTGGATGCTGGACTAAGACGTTATTCAGCAAAACTGATCAGGACAACGGTTTCTATCAGGGCTTTACCATATCACTTTGTTGCAACCAAAGCTGAAGTTTTCACTCAAGTGCTTGAAATATCAAAATTTTATATTTACTTTTCATTCCAACAAAAAAAAAATTAGATTATTGTGACGTGCCATTTGACGAAGAAGTGCTTAATTTTTGTAGAGCTGCATTGTGATGAAAAATGGCTACCGACTAGCTTAAGCATATTAATGTAGTCCTAAACTAAATTGGTTGCTTCGGGATGTTATCGAAAAATCGCATGTATTAAAACGATCTGCTAGGGGAATTTTCAATAAGAATACATCAATGAAGTGTCATATTTATTGACATGAGCTTTGTGAAAAATTTTAAATTTGAAATTAAGGCGATTGTTAGAGTAGACGGTGATGTGTGTATTAGGGTGGGTCGAAAATTGATTCTCCATCCGCTGGGTCGTAAAATCTAAATATTGCCATTCTGAACATCACTGTGCAGGTAAAATGTTTTATAAGAGGTCATAGAGGTAGCGCGAGTGCCCAAAAATTTAAATTTTCAGCACTTTTTTCATATAATCGATACTGGCGATATTTTGGTTGCGCACATACTTGCCCCATCAATTTTGGTAACAAATTATATTTTTGTATATTATTCTGTGTTTTATGAATACAGTGGAATGTTGGGGCACTTGCGCTCCCTCTATGATCGCTTATAAAGAAGTTTAACTTCACAGTGATGTTCAGAACGACGGATGGGAAAAAAATTTCAACCCAGCCTAGTCTGTATAAATGTAGATTGTTTTTTGATACAAATTTTCGGAAACGGCATAATTGACCGATTTTCTAATTCATTTCAATCCATTTTACTTTTTTATCTTTTTCAATTACTTTTTATTAGCTTGACATATGCGAGCCAACATCTCAGTGTTGTCGGCGATACAAAATTTATTCTTTACTATTCATAAACATGTTTTACATCTACTTCGTGCATAAAAAACAACTTTGGCTTTGATAAAATTACGCTTCCATAGAAATGTAAATGAACGCCCCGAACACACAATCAATATTGACCAAACGAATGTTGATTTGTAATTTTCTTATAAAAATATTGGAATCATCATTCGTGGAATTATTTTTATTTTTTCTTTCGCTTTGTGCCTTAGGCCATTAATGCAGATTCTGTACCAAATCACTACCGAACCAGCAGAGTTAATTATGTGGAACGAAGAAATTGAAATGCCTGCGAAAATGAAAGTGATGGCGAAAAAATCATAGGCAATTCAAATTTGCAAAATACGATTACAGGATGCGTGCCGCCATCACATCACGGCATCGCAAATGGGCAAGTGACCAATGGTCTGGCATTAATGACGTAAAGTACTGAGAAACGTAAGCAAACAGACGTTGGACAGGATGTCAATTCGTTGGTAGTGAGGAAATTCCCGTTCGTGGGGCAGCTTTGTGCGGAAATACTACCGAACATCCGTTTATGTATCGGTTGATGAAAGTATTGAGTTAATAATTGTTATGTTAATTTGAGATGATTACAGTTTTAGGGGAAGTTGTTTGGAAAAGAAAGTCATACACAAAATGACTTCATTTAAGGTTAAACCGGATATTGCAAAAGGAAATGTTCACAAAAGAAAGCGTGAACATTACGTTGTTAAAAAAACGTAACTATGTCGGACAAAGATATTCAATTTAATGGGCGTAAATATAATTCATTGAGCTTGCCAATGTATCGTGAACATTAACATTCTGGAGAAAAGTTAATGAAAACATGCTGTATCTAGAAATATTTTATCTCATCACATAATATGGTATGCATGCATCACATGTACATGTAGGAACCATTTAAGTCTCCACATAAGGGTTAATTTAATAAAAAGTTGTCACTAAAATCACATATTTCTTTAAATTAAACTTTACTCTGTTGGTGACATTTTTGGGTGTATCTGCCGCTGCAGCATTCATACGCCTCGACGAATTTCACTGATAGGTGTGACACATCCAGTGATTGATGAAACATCAACAACATTTCTCCAGAAGCGGCGATACAGCAACATACGCATAAACCAACATAAGACTCCAACTAATTTCCACATTTTTCACATTTGCGAAGACAAATTGAGGTGCAAACTAAGGTCGGAACAATAAAAACCGAATAATCAAATAGTTAAAAGCCTCACACAAACAGTTAAACGCACAGATTCTGCATGAAGTAGGAAAAAAGTCGCATAAAAAAGGGTAAATTTGTTACACAAACACGCGTCGGAAGCCATGCCAAATATGCTGAGAGCAAAAAAAAGAAATCCTAAAAAAAGATGCCAATTGTTTTTAGATTTAAAAAACGCTAAACAAAACCCTTTTTTTGCACATTGACGAGCCAAGGAATCCTATAGTTTTATGTCCTGTTTGCAACTTAAGCTAAGTGTGCTCGAGAGGGCAGAGACTGGCGTGGTGGGCTTGTAACTCCCTTTGGCCAGTTTATATCAAAACAAGCACTACTAGAACAACAACAAATTGTCAATATCTGCATCAATAAATTTAGACGACGTTACACAACCAATCCCAACTTACAAGCTGACACCCCTTTACCACATAGACCATTTTATGGTAGGAACAAACTCGCCGACATGGCGTGAATACAGCACAGGAATGGCGTACTCTTTCCGTGAAATCGGACATAGTTCTCCACGCCGTTTCCTTCAGTTTTATTTTATGGCATTTCATTTATGTTTTTTCCTTGCTCTCATAGTTGCAAATGTTATTTCATCTTACGTAAAGTTACGTTACGGAATTATTTCTATTTAGCAATGGTGTCGCCGTGTTACATTACGACTTTTGCTCGATCTGTTGTCAGTTATTTTGGCGAATCCCTTTCTTTTTAGCTCCTCGGCCTGATTTTTATCATTTAGCGCTGGAATTTCATTTATTGTCACTCATAGAGTCTTGTGGCGTTGAATAAGAAAAGGGTGTTAAATTATTTTGTATTGAATATAACTTAAAACTTTGCATTTATTTTGGTCAAATATATGGCGAACGTAAAATTTTATTGCTAATTTATGCGATTTTTGCATGTATGCTACGTACAAATACGTAAGGAGGGGAATACTTAAACTTTTGTTTTGTTTTGTTTTTCAATGAAAAGCCCGTAGGAAAACTCTGAGTTTTATTTCATATGTACAATTAATTGTTTTTATGTGTAAGCTGTATACGACTTTTGTTTTTTTTGTTTAGTGCACAAAAACAAAAGAAAAAAGTACCATCAGCTTTTTCCTGCTCCGCGATTTGGTGAAAAAATATCTGGTCACGTTAGTATCGTAATATCTCCCAAAATTTGTTAATGGTCAACAAATATTTTGAAAATCCAACAGCAAAATACATTTTTATGAAGAAAACAACTCTTTTTTCCGCAAAGATTTCACGTTTGATTTGCAAGGCTCAGCCTTTTAACATTTGAATTGGCTTCGTTTTAATGTCGCGCAAATTTATGACGCATTTTTGGAACATTTGCCAAATTTTTACAGTTTACAAAAAATTTTGCTAACTCCGATGTCGGGAGAAAGTCTCACTTTGCTCGTAAGTTGCGCTAACCCTTTGCCATCAAATTGGACATCGTTTCTGGATACCTTCCCTTAATGGGATGAAATTCCTTCCATCCATATGATTTACAACTAGCTTGTAGACGCCAGAAGATCTAGTGCTAGTTTCAGTTATAAGCTTTGAGCAAATTGCCCTTCCAAGTATTGCATTCATATCCAGAAAGCGTGAATACGGTACGAGTTTTTCGTATAAGATACTGTTAACTTTTGGCATAAGCAACCCATGCATCACTCATTTGTAATAGATCTGGAATGAGGACTTTCCTTCTTGAAACTCATAATAAACCCATTACAAATTATGAAGGTAATAAGCACTAACCTTTGAATGAGGATAAAAGAAGTTATTGATAAATGAGTATACTTACGCCAAGATGTGTAAAGCTTACCTCTTTTGAAAAAATTCAGGATGTGGACATTTGCGGTCGATGTTTGCAAGTTCCTTTCCAAACGCTCGCTATGGGTAATATATTACGATAAAAGTCGAAATAGTGAAAATTTCACCCAATGATTACGAACAATTTGCTTTATACAGTCGCTTTTGCGCAAGGTCGGCACTTTCGACATTATCTCACAAAATTTTACGCTGCAAATGTGCCGCAAATGCGAATAACGATTTTGCGTTGCTTTGGTTACATATAATAGCGATATATCGAATGTAAGAATTAAGAAAAAGTTAATTAAGTCATGTGTTCGCTTTAAAATATGGGAAAACTTTGAAAACCATTTCGCTGCGGAAACCTATTTTCAAAAAAATATTCAGAGTGCAGAAATAATTTGCTAAGTTTAGTTTGGCGGTTCGAATGTGGTTGCTAATATAATTCACAATCAAAAATCTGCCCGCAGCTACTTCACATACGTACATACATATATCAGACATGTGGGTAATGAATAACTTTGAAATTTTTACTAAGTCATTTTTAGTGGCAATTGAAACATTCTTCATTAACACAAAATTTAGTGATAATGTAAAAATTTTGATTTTCACTAAACTAATGTGCTGCTGGATATGAAAATAGTAATGCATTAGAAATTCAACGCATTACCCCCATTCTGATATGAATACGAACTTTCAATGTTTTAAGATAACCTTCCAAAAGAACCACCCAGTTTTTGTTCGGAAATAGGGTTTGAGAAGAAAAAATTTGAATTCTGGCAAATGTAGCTTGATCAAAAGTCTGTATGAGCACAATGCTGAGTTACGGACAGTTTATAGAGTGTAGAGGATCACAAAAATTAAGTAAATGGCTTACTTATAGTGTTGACGTTTATATTTGACCCCGACTTGAACCAATGTAAGCATTTGACTAGGATGCCATAGCTACATTAAACTTGAACCAATCCCACTGAAACTCAATTTCCATTAAAAATTTCAAATTTAAATATTTTTTTCAGTAATTTAAAATCCTTTATGTGTTTTTATTTTGATCTTGAATACAACTTATATATAGAATAGCCTTACAAAAATCAATTTTGTGAGATATATAATTAAATTTGTTCCATTATTGGTTATATCTTGTGTGACATATAATACAGTAGACGTCCAATGTAACGTTAAACAATAAAACGAGTTTCCATTTTAATGAAAAGTTTTTAAAGTTAGAATTTTCCCATTGATGTCTCTAAATTAGGAACGCTAAAAATGTTCACTATTCGAAACAACGAACATTGTTTTATTCAACGATGGCTGTTAAACTGAAATAACTTTTTTGTACGAGCAAAGGTGATCGCAAGATATTATAGCATTCCAAAATCTAACTCAACTTTTTTGCGAGAAAATATATTCTTAAAGAAATGGCAGTTTTTTAATAAAAAACACTTCGATATATCGAATTTTACGATATCACGACTGACCCGTGCATTAATTAGATCGTTATATTGGACGTCTACTGTCCAACATATCGACTTAGTTACTGTATCTTGCGAGATATATGATATGATGTAGCTAGATTGGCAATATAATACACCATATTGCTTCCTCTATACATTTATATGTTGCCCCATCTATTAAAAAAAAGTCAATGCTTGCAGAAAATTTGCGTTGTCTACAAATCCGAAAGCCATCACAGCTTTCGAATAAATGTCGAAAACTACAGTCGACTTGTCAAATGAATAGAACCGCAAATATTCAAATGCAATACGTGCTCCGGGTTAATTAATGCTTCCTGCCGACACAAGGATCTAGCTGACATATGTTCGACTGAAAGTGTGACAAGTGAAATTAACATTTTTCGTTCATCTTATTTTGTCCTACAGTGCACTCTTCAAATCTAAAATAAAGTTTTACTCCACGGAATAATTTCATGTTTCCCGATTCAAATGCGATTTACACCTCGCTTTATTTGCTGTTGCTGCAACAGAAAAAAACTTCTGCTAATTAACGTAAAAGACCTTGGAAAATGGAATTTTCTCTAGCAAATTCAACGACAAATTGGCCGTATGCATACGTGAAATACGTACAGTGTCATGTTTGCGACTTTCTTGAGGTATTTCTGACAGTTGAAATTTCTGGAACAGCTGTATCGTGTCCAAAAATTCAGAAAGGTATTAATTAAGTCGTTAATTTTGCATCACTTGGAGGGAAAAACTTTCTGCATTCTGATAGAATGACAACTCAGATACGAGTGTGACAAATGTTCACGTAATACATAACGTGAACATGTGTTTTCTTTTCAAAGTAAAAGTGCGTTTGCGTTGCATGTCGCCTGATGGATTCCCTTAAACATTTTAGGGTAAATTAGCAATTAGAGCATTTATAAATTTGAATGAGAATAAAAATGTGGTTACGTTAAAAAAGTCAACCAGTTTTTTTCTTTTAATAGAGATCAGATAGTTTTTTTTTTTAGATGTCGATGAAAGGTTGAAACCCCGAAAAATATTAATGTGCAAAAAATTCTTTCAATATACATCACATTCGAAAGGTTTTGTTCAGATCTACGATTTATGCTTGGCAACTAGAGCTATAGCTTCGACGTAACAGTTCACACAAGACAAAATAGGTCGCAATGTGTACCGATTTTACACTAATATTAAGATTAATGTCAAATAGCAATTGCAAATTAAGTACCAAACATACAATTCTCGCTTGAAAAAAAAACCCATGGGTTACAAGAGAGGGAAAACACATAAACTAAAACCATAAAGCTGTAGGCAAAAGCAAGCTACAAATTTCAGGCATACAAACAATTTATATATCATTTGAAAGGTCTCTTATAATAAATATTGCGAGAGAAAAAGCTTAGACAACAAAAACTTATCCCAAATGTTGTTTTTATTCAGTTGAAAAACATGACGACGTTCAAAAGGGAACAGACCTCATAAGAATATTTTTAGATTTAACAATTTCTTCCACCACAGTACAAAACTTTGCAATAAACATTGCTACATTTCGAACTTGCACCTGTCTCAATTATGCCTGCGAATATGAAAATATCTACAAATATTTACAAATTCGCGTTCGCATCGCTGAGGCAAAACAAAAATACCCGCGTACGTGCCGTAAAATGCATTTCGTTGAACGGGCACAACAAACACCGTTTCAAACAACGCCATCTCCGACGCGTCCACATCTAGTTCCGACCTATGGCACGCAACGCAACGCAGCGCACCGCAAACAACGCACATCGCGGTACACCACCACATAGTCTGGCACGCCTAGTCCCTTTTGATCGCTAGCATTGCGCTGGCTTTATTTTTGGCTCCCCCAATTTTTTACAATTCATAAGAAGACTACAAACATTTAACGGAACGAGCAACAGGAGAGATGGCATAAACACACGAAACGATCTAACGATCGATCGCAAACTCACAAGCGCATGTACATAGGTTTCTACTTACAAACTGACAAACTGACAAACTGACAAATGTACAGGTCCAAACAACAAACTTTGAAATGTCTGCGAACAGCAGCAAACTTTGGACAGACGGTGGGTTAGATATGTAGACTTATGAGCGGATGTTATGACTTATCATATTCGAATTCTGCGGACTTTGATAAAATTTTACGCCGCACCGGAATGCTCCTGTTGATCATGCCGCCTTTTCTAATACGTTGACTATTTAAAATTAACCCCTTCTGCATTGCTAACTTGTTTCGATGCTACCAGGTGATTATTTGCATTTTTGCGTTTGCCCCCGAAGTGCTGCAAAAGCATTTAGCGGTAGTCGGTGTTGTGATTATCAGCAAGTGCGCCGTGTTATGATAAATTTGTTTTTGCTGTTGTTTGACAAATTGGGAAATTTGTTCGGTTTAAGTTGAAGTTTTGCCATTTTAAATATTGGTGGGCTTATGGCGATGTCTTTGAGGTTTTCAGATGTTTATCAACTTAATAAGCAATTAGCCGAAGTACTTGCAATATACAAAGAAGAAAGAAAGTTAGTTCTCAAAACTAAACAATGCAATCTAAGATTGCTAGAACACTATGCGAATACTAGTGTACAAATATGAAACCGGTAATGACATCTAGCTGTCGATAGCCGTATATGTATGAGCTTCCGAACCGCACCAAATGTCTTAATTGTTCATTATGTCATCTGTCAACAACATTCAGTTCACAATTTGTCAAGTTTCATACAACAACGCATTTTTTCCGCTCGTAAAAATGTCGAATTTTGTGCCTGAAAACTCTCATTTGCGGGAAGCATTGATTTTCTGTTTCCATTTGAAGAAAAACGCTTCTGAATCGCATCGAATGCTTGTTGAAAATCACCACTTTTAAATTTATTGAACAACTCATTGCACTGTGTACGACCAAGAGCATGCTCGCCGTAAGCTTCAACAAGCATTCGATGCGATTCAGAAGCTTGGTGTACAAATACGAAACCGGTAATTTTTTATTCAAAAAAACACGTTCATTTTGCGAAAATAGTTCCAAATTTAATCTTCAAAGTAATTCTCCTCACTAGCTACACATCTTTTCCATCTTTCAGGCAATTTATGGATTCCTCGCCAAAAAAATTCTTTGTTTTTTGAGGCTGTCCATTCATCGAGCCATTTTTGCACTTCCTCGTAAGAGTTGAAGTGCGAATCGTTGAGTGCGTGTCCCATCGATGAAAACAAATAGTAATCGGATAGCGCCAGGTCCGGTGAGTACGGCGGGAGGGGCAGGGGCTCCCAGTTGTACGATTCTACCAAGTTTCTATTGACCGCTGCTCGATGTGGCGATGCGTTGTCATCTTGGAATACAATTTTGTCATGGCGAAGTTGAAATTCGGGCCTCTTCTGACGTATAGCACGGTTCAAAGCGATCAATTGTTGATGGTAACGTGCACCAGTAACTGTTTCACCTGGTTTTAGTAGCTCATACCAAATAACACCACGCTGATCCCAGAAAATACACAGCATTGTCTTTCGGCCGAAGCGATTTGGTCTTGGCGTTGATTTGGGTTGTTGGCCGGGGCTCAAATATGATTCTTTTCGTTTGGGATTGTTGAAATAAATCCACTTTTCATCGCCAGTGATGATTCGATGGAGAAAACCTTTTCTGTTTTGCCTGGCGAGCAGCAATTCACAAGTGGTTTTTCGGTTTTCTTGCTGCCTGTCGGTCAGTTCATGTGGCATCCATCTACCGACCTTTAAAATCTTTCCCGCGGCCTTCAAACGCAAGGAAACGGTTTGTTGTGTCACATTAAGTAGTTCACCGAGCTGTTGTTGCGTTTGACCATCATCTTCGTCCAATAATGTTTGCAATTCGGTGTCTTCAAACTTTTTCGGTGGCCGGCCGCGCTCCTCATTTATCACATCAAAATCACCACTTTTACTCAGGTACGAGTAAATGGAAAAGATTTTTAGTTTTTACTAAACAATCAACTTCATTGTACCTACCTATCTGTATGCTTAGTTGGAACGAGGTAGGCAGTTGGACCTCAACAAAAATAGAAAAGGCAGTCAAGTTGAATGTTCCCAGAATAATTAAGGAAAATTTCCTGTTTAGCCAAAACGGAAAAATCTAAGTTTACCCGAAATCTAGCTAAATAAAAATAAAACTACGCAAATTGCGAACATTTTCGAGCCTCGTAAAAGATTTGCTTGGAGCAAAGGTTACGCACGCCTCGAAAACTTTCAAGACAAATTTGATGACAAAGCAGCCTTGAAAAGTTTTTCGTCAAAATTTGCAGTTAATTTGAATCTTCTTTTGAAACTTGCACATAAATTTAAGATTACGATTTTTAAATACATACATTAAATTATGTTAAATTTTTTTTCCTATTTTTTTTGTTTTGTTATTTACTTACTTGATATTACGTACATATTTTGATACACTTTCACTTTTTGGTGCGATATATTTTTTCATGGCTACGGCAACACTGATCAAAAGTTCTCGAATTTTACATGTTTTTCGAGTTTTCGTGCTTAGGGAATATCCTTGATAAGAAAGTGTGCGAAGTCAAAAAGTTCAAATTTGCGTTTTATAATTAAAACGGCAAAAATACCATGATGCGTTATCTGCTCGGTAACGCAGTACGCTTGCAATCCAAAAGTTCTTAGTTCATGATTTTTTTTTATATCTGCACATGTATGCTTATTTTTATATTTTTAACAGGACATTGGTTTGAATTGAATGAAGGCATCCAGTTCCGTTTACTTGTTGTTTATCAAGTGTTCACCTGTATGCAAAACATGCCCTCACATCGCCCTATTGCGATTATTTTCTTAAAATTTTCCCTAGAAAATGACAAAAACTTATCTTTCCATCAAAACAAAGTTCGACAGTAACGCGTATTATCTAAACTTCAATTTTTTTAAGGCAATCTATTGGCTACTTCATCTCAATATCTTACACCTGCCCATTTGTAATTGCTGTAAATTAATCTGGCTGCAAAAAGTTTTCAAATCATAAGGTATAACTTATGCGCTACATGCAACAACAATAGCAATAGCACGGAATTCACAAAATTTGAATGCAAATCTCTTTAAATTGGACGAGTTGTAATTTAGCTCAGCTGTGGCATGGGTGAAACTAAGACTCATGTAAAGTTCATAAAGCGGGCGCAGAAATGGTGGCCAAAATACTAAATCTACTGAAACAAAAACCATGCAAAGTGGATAAGATATGATACTTTTTTTTCTACGCGGCAGCGATCACTCTTTTTCCAGCGTTGCCGCGCTATGCCCGTACAGCGTTCCAATAAAACAAAAAAAAAAGTAACATGAAGGATTTCCGTAAAGATGTCTATTTCCACTTCCTCCTGCTCTGGTTCCCTGTGGTTTTGTTGGCTCAAGTAATAAAGTACGAAACGATGAATACTTTCCGTTGATAACGTGGAGCTCAACGTCAGTTGGTCGCTCTTTTTGTGTGTCGTCGCATATTTTAAATGCAATTCGTGTTCATTTTGCAGCGCGACAAAGTTTCAAGTAGATTATGTATGCGTTATATAAGAATCAAAGCCCCAATGTGAACTTTTTTCACTAGTCCAATTTATTTATTTTTTTCCTTCTTATTTTTATGTTGAGCGTTCCGCCTTAGCTTGTTCTGCCATTTAGAGCGACAACGAAAACGTGAAAAAGGATATGCCAGCACCAAGAGATGTGGTATGGACAAAAAGTAGCGCATTACTCCTGTAACATAAATCCATTTTCAACGCTCCAACTCAAAATTTATGGCTAAGTGTAAAAGCGTAGCGTCGCGAGCACCGCGATTGTGCTGGACGATACACAGTAGAGCGAAATAAAGTAAATTCGAGTAAATTTACATTTCTCAGCTTTTTTGATGAGATCAGCTACGCTTTTCAAAATTTGTATTAGAAGCAGGGTTGCCAAGTGGCTATGCCCGGAGATTCATGTCATAACCGGGGGGCCGAAAAAAAGCCGGGAATTGGAAGATTTTTCATGCACTTACATTTTTTTAATGAGCAAAAAAGGTCATTTATGTTTTTCTCACACAAACATTTTTCTTGAGATTACATTACTTATTAACATGGACTATATATAATTTAATAACTCGATCGAGATCAAGTAGTATTAACAATTTCTCTCCATTTTTTCGTATGTTTGTTTTTTTCTTAGAGCTTTCAACTTTTCAAAATCAGACTGCTGATAGTGTAACTATGAGATCTGGACCACTGTGCAGCGATTGCGGGTATCGCAAATAAGGCGAATGCGTTTTTAAGTTTGTTTCCACAAGTACGAGTATTTATTGCTGCTGCATGACCTGTGAACAAAATTCTTGATGTACATAAAAAGTGTTCCGATGATGGCAATGGCAAACCTTGGGAGGTTTTTGAGTTAAAATCTGCTAAGGCATTTTTATGAATCTCGTGATTACTAACAATATTGGATTAAGGAGTTTCAACATAATTGGATTGAGCGCCTTCTTTTCCCTTCTTTTATAGAACCTATTAACATGACCAAAACAACAATAAGTGTGTTGAATTTTTTAAATGATACATCACATTTCAGTCCGTCGCCTACAATTAGGTTTTTAATTAATTATGATGTCGTTAAACACATTTGTTGACAAAATCCGCATAGTCAAAGAAACATCCTTTTCCATTTTGGTTTACCATTTCACGTATATTTTTTTTGGTAGAGGAAGAACCTTAAAAATAGAATATTTCTCGTCATTTCCAGTAATGAGCAAATGCTAATGATTAGTCATTTTATGAGTTGTTCCTCTCGAATGTGTCAACAGATTTATACTCTACGGTTTCATTACTTCTATGTTAGTGATTGTTTTGCTAAGAGATTTTTGTTATTTTTAACATAACTCATTAGTCAATTTGACAGGTTTGGAACATACACAAAAGTAGTGCATAGGTTTTATAGGAGCTCTGATTTTGATTGTGCAGCGAAAGTCAAGTCACATATTAAATATTCAGACACAAAAGTCCAGGTGCTTTTGTTGAACAAAAGTTGGATGCCAATGTAGCTATAGCTTTTTGCTCCACACTAAGAGTGTTTTTGCATTTAGATTTCAGGGCATTATTATGGCATCATGCAGAATCTCTAGACAGAAATGCCTTGCACACATTAGCTGGAATAATCACTGGTCACTGTCTCATTAACAGAGACGCAGTTTGGCTGGACTTTAACAATCGGAGATCTTTGGAGCGGCTGGCTTAGAAGAGTTTATCTCTCACTACTTATGTGAATGTGTTGCGGTTTTGTATTTGCGCTATAGGGCACTTCACAACCAATTTTTTGATAGCCTTGAAGTTCTATTACAGTAAAGTCCAAAATTCATTTCTTTCTTGATCATAGCTCATTTTTTTTTTTTTTTGTCAGCATAAAAGTGTAATTCTAAACCGAATATAAGTCCAACGACCCTATAAGCGGCCTATGTAACAATCATAGAAAAATCATCTTCCAGTTATATTATAAATAAATTATGTAT
The DNA here is from genome assembly GCA_963680825.1 of Meiosimyza decipiens. Lineage (NCBI taxonomy): Eukaryota > Metazoa > Arthropoda > Insecta > Diptera > Lauxaniidae > Meiosimyza > Meiosimyza decipiens. The sequence continues at coordinate 98,820,962 of OY804259.1, forward strand.
TCAATTATTAGTCTTTCATCAGATTTCGAGCTCATATAACCCAGGCGGTCGTGAATAAGTGATTAGGACAGTTTTCAAGTATTTTCCAAAAACCGCAAATAGAATTATGCATTGTTAAAATTTCTTAACATTATGAAATCTACTAGGGAACAATCCATTTAATTTTTGGGGCAACTTTAATATTCTACTTGGAATTCAGCACAATGAACCCAGTAGATTTGTTCGTGAGGTTTCTTTAGATTCTTGTTATTTGAGCCGGAAGTGGAGAAGTATTGGCAAAGAGATCATATCATCTAATAGTTTTACCAAGGAAATACTTGAACGAAAATATCAGCATTTTGTTTGGATTCCAAATATATATATTATTAAATCTCAATTTTTTTAAAAAAACATTCTTCCAAAAGTAATCCATTAATTCGATATTTTGTTCCAAAACTTGAAATCTCTCTTAGTTCTCGAGATGCTCTTATATGAAAACTCAAAACATATAAAGTCCACGCACAAATACATGAATCGAAACTTAACGCTTACAGTCTCCGAAACTGCAAGAAATGGTTTACCTATTTATTCGGTTAAAAATTCTTGGCTTCGTGCTATTTACTGCTGTTTTACAAAATCAATCCCTGTGGTGTTGGTGCTATTGCCGGTGAATGTATCAGAGGATTTCAGTTCCGTTCGAAAATTTTTCAAGCCGAACAGTAGGCATTTGTTCGCAAATTAGGTTAGTACGTACTTTCATTAAGATAGTGAATTACCATTCGTTCAAGGTTTGCTTCGAAGATATTTAAGCAAGTCACCTGCGTCGCACTTGAATTGAACGCTGAGGACAGAAACTTTCATCTAAGTACCATAAAATGTTTTCGCTTCAAATTTGGGTTGGGATGGACTATCTCTATTGCTAGCGCCGCTGCTGGCAACGAACAGTAAAAATTAAAAGTCAAGAGATCTCTAAATCCTCAGATATCCAAATGCGATGCCATGCTAAATTGAAAGGAGCAATTAAAATACAATTATATTCCTCATATAGTTATAGCTTATATATTTTCGGTTTTTGCCCTTCCAGACACCTTGGCGTAGTCGTACTTGACGCATACATACTGACAAACAATTTCAACGGATTACAACTGAATCTTATGATTTTGGCAATTATTTGTTATGCAATTCACCAATTACTCTTTGTATTTCGCGATCATCACGAATATTAACCTTGCCCGCAGACACCCTAGCGATAAAAGCCTCCATTATAAAGGGCAACCGTTGTTTTACGCAGAAACCGTGCCACACTATAAGCAGACGTTCGTTTCTCTTTTTAGACCAACGGCAACGCGACGAGCTTTGCTTGTTTTCCGCAAAGAAACGCTTAAAATTCTCAAACGGATCCTCACTCAGTATCTCATTTGAGAGTGCGGCCCAGTAGAATGGCAGTTTCTGCCATGGCCTTAAGTCCCACCAATTTGGATATTTAGCTCGAGAGTTGCCACTCTCGCGAGCACACGTATTCAGCGTATTCCAGAGCGCATAGGCGCGTTCTTCGATTCCATGTAGTTCAGATAGTGAAGCACCCGAACATCTGTTGGTAACGATTTCCACAATTTTTCTGCAAAGTGACTGACAGCAAGACGGATTGCTCGTATCTTCTGAAGATGTTGTGCTTGGCTCACTTTCCACATCGTCAGTTCTCTCTTCTGCGCAATCGAAGTCATCTCTGTCGTCGTCAATGCCATCTACATTCGTTTGTGTGTTGTCACAACTATCTACATTCTGCTCCTCTCGCTCATTGTCTGACGGCCAGTCTTCACATCCGCACTCGCATACTATCTTTGGACGTCGCTTGTAGACATTAGTAATACAACTCTCATCAGAAGAGTCTGTGCTGTTGGTTTCGGTTGATATGGATTCATCTGAGCAACAGCAATTGCAAATATCGACATGGGACAGACTAAATAAGTTTGACAAGTCGTATTGCAAAAAACTCAGAATATGTTCGATAATCATTGCTGAATTTAGAATTTTGACTTTTTACGAATGACAAAGAAATCGATTCTGAAAGTAGAAACACAAAAACTTTTAAAAATAAGTCGCCAAGTTGCTCGGTATAAAAAAGTTTTGCAAGGCCAATCAAAATCTTCATTCGGCGCTAAGATTATGCCCCACTCAAACGTTAACCCAAAAAAAAATCCGTTTCGATTTGATCGAATAAAATTAAAATTTGGATTATTAAGGTTTATTTGGACTTAAAGATTTATATGCGAGTTATCAATCATTAAGACGAAAAATGTACTTTCTGTCAAAGATCTCCCCTTAAACTCAAATTTCTTTGAGCCAATTGCAACAGTTCGATATAAATTCTGTGAAAGTACGTAACAAAAATAAACCAAACTTTTCACACAGTGAATCAAAGAATCTCTTTCCTCAAAAAGCAACGAAACATCTTCAGTTCCTAAAATAGCTGATTGAAAACACACGTTTCTTTCTCGTCTAATTGCTTTGACTGAATTGGCCAAAATAAGCAAACTTTCAGTTTCAAAGCAAATCACATTTTCATCGAGTGAGAACAAGTGCGAATCGTACAGGTTAATGAATTTTGTTTTTTCTCCAACAAATCAAAATGTCTACATAATTTTGGATTCGAAATAATAAATAAATAAAATGTTCGGTCGTTCAGCGGATGCCAAACACGCGTTTGATGATCAATGAAGTAGCGTTTTCGTGTTCTTTAATTGGATTCAAGACCATATTTTTTATTTTTGATCAACTGACGCGTTCAATTGGATTTTGTACGAATCTGATTTCCAATTTGTTATTCTCTTGTATTTGGAATGGCATTATGGGAAACAGATGTTGTACAAATGTTTTGGGTTGTTATTATTTTGCGTACATTTTTAAGGAAATTTTTGCATTTTCCCTCCAAAGATTTCCGATATTTTTTTCGACAGTTTGGAGTGGCTGGCGCAGCTCATATGCGGAGGATTATTGCGAGTCATTGGTTTGATGGACAGCCACTCACTTTATTATTTTAATTCAATGCGAAACAGTGATTTTTTGTTGGTCCCTTTTTCTAAATGGATCTGCACTTGAACCAAATTTCGCAACGGCAATGTTTTTGGCGTTTCTGCTTTCTAATTGAAATGTGGGGAAATGGAGCAAATATTTTGAATGGTTTATTTTTCTTTAAAGTCTGCATTAAGTAGAGTGCGAAAAATATTCCCCCAAGGTTACGGTTTGGCGGTAAGCGATAAATTAATTCATCTACTAATTAAAAATCATAAAGACATTGCGGAAGGTTTTATCAAAAATTTTATTAAATAGAATCAAAATTTTAATATTTTTCACACTTCTGATTTCTGCCATGAGATTTTTTCACACCCCCACCCAAAAACGTTTCTCTTGATATTAAATTATTTTGGTCAAAATTTCAGCAAGATGCTTGGACTAGCGCATAATGTACAATGCACTATAGTGTACACCTTGCAAATATGTAGGTGAATAATTGCAAATAGTAGTTCAACAATTACAAACCTTGGGCCCATGTTAGGGTGGCTAGTATGCTAACAGCTACAAGTAGAACAAATTGTGCTGTTTCAATACCACATACTCTACAAAACTGCTTAAAAGTGTTGTCAAAAGAATTTAGGAATCCTTGGTAACGATTAAAGCTATATGCAGTTAGTCCTGTTGAGAAGCTATGCAGCGAATCGATTTCAGTTTCGGCCAGTTCTCTGAGGTTGCTTAAGAATGCTTGTCTAAGATATCTGAGCCTTGTTCTGGCAAGGGCCGGATGTTTGTGCACAAAGCATCAGAGTTTTAATGACTCCCCCACGGAAAAGTGATATTGAACACTAATGAGCACTGATCAATTTTATAAAGGGTTCATCAGCTTTTAATGAGTTTTTAATTATTAGTGGCCAATCAGTCTGGGCATAGCAACTACTGATATATGCAACAGCGATATATATATAACCACAAAGTTTTTTTGGCAAGCTCTGAAGCAAATGTGATAAGCTCTCATGTAAATTTTATTAAACGCTTCGATCATAAAGCAATTGCACTAAATACATTTGGCTACCCAGTCAATGTTGTTGAGCCCTATTTAGTTGTGATTGCTTGTTGCCTTTGAATTTTTTTTTCTAATTTTTTACGTTTCTTAAATTTGGGATGGCACATGTTCACTTTTACTCATTTAATCAGGTACAAGTTAAAATGGGCATGTGTGCCCACGACCAAACCGCACAATGCTGGAACATCAAACTTACATTATATGCATGCTCCTTACACCACGTAGACGTTGTTGAAAAGAGTTTTTTGAAAATCAATTTCTAAGGCGCTATAGATACAGTCAGTAATTCAAAAACCTTTCTACGTACTCAGAAACTCTTTTGCTAACTAACAGTCGTAATGACATAACGCTTGCAGTATTGGACTCTCACATAATTTAAGTGTCATTTAAGAAGCGCCGTTGGAAATTCCAGTGGTATGGTGCCTTGCAAAGCAAAAAATTCAACTTTTTTCGTATGAAAATCCTTTTTCCTGACTATAAATCATCAAACAAGCCAAATTAGTAATCGTAGATAAAAAAAATTGCACCAAGAACCCTCACAGCACTTGCACTTAAGCATCACTACTCAAGGACTATGTGAGGCAAGGTACATTCTACAAAATTTCAATTATTTTGATTTTCTTATCTTTAGAGCCGATTGTAATGAAAATTGATTTAATGTTGGTCGCTAGATGACATATCACTACGGCACTGGAAAAAGAGAATGTAATGAAACTTGGCAAGTGCCAAGGTGATGGAAAAACTGTAAGATAACAAAGTCGTAATATCTTCCAATGTTATGGGGCTTTTTACACAGAAGCAAAATCATAGAAGATTATACCAAATCGGTGCTAATTGCAGTGTCTTATTTCCTTCGATTTTAAGAATATCTATGTTACGAGTAAGTTTTTTCGTTAGCCGCATTCAGCTCAATAAGAAATTCGGTTTTCTTAATGCTTTCAATCTGCCCATATCGCTTTCCTTTCCCCCAAACCACCGCATTCAAGCTGTTACTTTATTAAAATTGTTTTTCTTCATAAAAATATTAATACAATATAATAATTTTTATTGTAATAGGAAACAACGTCATTAAGGTGATCATAACTTTGTTAATGACGACATTAAACCTTTTACAACTCACCACACTCCTCCTTCGCTCGTTCCAAACTGACACACGCTAGGCAACGCATACGAGTATCTCTGCCATATTGAATTCACCTCATGCAACGCATTGAGCCACAAATTTTAGTGTCCCATATAAAATATAAAAATTCTTAATGATTTCTACATTCATAGTCGTCGTAGCGTATAAAATTATTATTTTTTCGGTCTGTTTTTGCTTACTTTGCCAAATGGGGCGAATGGGGGCCGTAAACAAAACAGCAAAAAGTATTGAGCACAAAACCGTAGTAAAAGTGGAGCAAAAATGAAAACAAACGGAAATGAATCAAAAGTTTTCCGTCAATAATTTCGCAGTCTCCCGCTGCCACCTTCTGCCCACTCTCGGCTGCTTGGACTGAATTGAGGCCTTTATTTACTATCGAATGTTGTTGGGTTATCGCTGCTGTTATTGTTGTTGCTATATGTAGCTATTAAAAATGCCAAAAACTTTATTAAAACTCACTCGTGCGGCTTTGATCTTCAACAGTCGAATCAGAGATGTGTCGACTACTGCTAAAAGGGGTACGATAAACAGGACCGGGCATAGTAGGCCTGCAGCTTTTTACAATATTTTTGTTATTTTTTAATATTGCCCATGGCCGGAACGAAAATAGTTTCCGAAATTATAAAAAAAAATATTAATCACAACATACAAAATGAGACCTCCATGCGGACGCATTAGGTGGCTAACGCCGCCCTGATGATTCAAAGTTAACAGCAGGTGCGATGAATGTATGGGAGCGACAGTCCAGTATGTACTCTATCGGCCATTATTATATGTCCTAATTATTAATAGTCCTAATTTTGTTATTTTTCTTTCGTAACGCAGGTACAAATAATGGGTAATTTTTTATATCTCTAACGAGCTATAGAGTTTCCGAGGTGCGCTGAATCCGAATCATTCATCAGAATCGCTCTATTAGGTCTGCTTTTTGCTCTGCTTAAAAGTGGGAAAAACATTTAACTTAGCTCTTTTTGAGGTTATGGTACATCACGAGATATGTAATCTGCCATTTTTGAATTTGGATATTCTGATGGCAGATTCGCAATCACCGATTTCAATAACACCTGCCTACTAATTTTTATAGAATCTGCAGACCATGTTTGCGGAGTATGATATACTAAGGTTTGTATGGCATTACAGACGTTAATGGGTTAAAAGCACTATTTAGAGTATGGGTGAGACAAAAAACTAAGTTCAACATAACTCAGCGAATAAATTCAGATATTTTAGCGAACGCAACGGTATATAAAAGGGAAAATCATGTACTTTAAGTTGACGTTTAAATTTATTTGAGAAAAAAAAATACTCGCGATGTTACATAGCCTCAAATACAAGTCAAAAACGCGCTTTTTGTACTTTTAACCTAGAATTTCTCAACAATCTGATGCGATAGAGTGTTTCAGAGGCCAGATTTCGATTCAGTACACCAAAATCCTTCGAAGATACTACACCGCGTTTGTGATCTAAAGTAGTGCAAGATTTTTCGATCCTTTTGTGACTTCTAAACCTTTTTAAATCAAAGGTAATTCACGAAATTTACGAAAAAGTTTACCAGCGAATGATATTAATGGAGTTAAGGTTCTCACTGCTTTAACTGATTTGGAGGTACATTTCCAATCATCGCTCAAGGCAAAGACAATTTTGCGCCTTACTGATATATAGCTGCATTGCTTTCAGTACTCAAATTGAAACCTTTTGGTTAAGTTGGCAACAAACCCTGCTTACCTCAATGAAGAAGCGTTGCCCATCGACGCAACGGAGCGTGTTCAATGCATTTACTTAAACGTTCGCGATTGATATTGCCATGGATTAACCACGCAAAATCATTGTTTTGACAACTTTTGTTATTGACCAATAGAATTCTATCAGCTTTTTAGTAACGTTCACTTTAAAGTACAAAGTGCTTGAATCGACTATGTTCATGATGCATTTTGAAATTTAAAGTCCATAAAGCGGCACTGTTTGGTTTGACTTCGACCATGGCATCGCTTGTCTTGTTTTTATCAAGTCCCAACATTTGAAAAATGTTCAAATATTCACTCGCCCAGCGAATAATTGCTTATATATAAATAAATTGCAGCTCCAACAGCAACTGACAGAGTTTTCGAACCAGAACTGTGTTTCTAGCGATTCAAATGATTTCCATGGTCAATCTCCTCACCCCCTGCGCTGAAGAAAGTATCTATGAAATCGTATGTCGTTGCGCGTACATATTAAAAATGGGGTAAGTAAAAAAGTTCGCATATTTTTTGGCATTTCCAATATTTTTACTACATTTTATTGTAATTTTTGTTGTTGTTGTTGGCAATTATCGGAATTAATTTCATTTATTACATCATGAAAATGCTACAGATACTCGCATGTTTATTCGCATATTCATCGTATTAAAAGCCGAATACTCCTTACAGAATGAACTTAACAATAATGTGGTCGTTTGTTGGTGATGCTTGGCCAGGCGCGCTCATAGGAGATAATGGAGCAGCAACAACAACAATGCTGTTGCCCATTTATTGCTGATATGGTAATTGTTGTTGCTGCTGCTGCTGCTGCCACTGCTGTTAAGTGTTTTGTTGTAGTCAGTGGCGTAGCCAAAACTTTGGCAAAAAGGGAATGGACAAGGTGAAATAGATTGAAGACATTACTTCTGTGACATATATATAATCCAATATTTCTTGTTACTTTTACTCAGGGCAAAGTTTTCCTTAGATGCAACTCCATTCATATTTTATATGTACGTCTCTTTTTTATTTCTAAGGATCGAGTTTATCGAAAATAGCTACTCGGAGTTAGGTTCGAAGCTATAGCCATCGAAACAATCAAATATAGATTTCATATAAATGGCAAATACATCACAATTGCACCACGAATATTATTTGAAATATAACTTAAAAAGTTTATACAGAATTTCCAAATTGCATTTGTTTGGAGAGCATTTGAAAAGATATAAAAAGTGCTGTTGTATTAAATTAACCCTCCCGTGTACAGGACTTGGCGACCTTAGCTACTTAAAAATGCACCAATTTTTTATAACGTTATTTCATTCTAGTCATGGTACATTTTTATGTTTTCGGGGTCGCTGATTACGAATATGTTATCAGAATTTCAAAATTCATTATGGCGCATTCAATATGGCGGATTCAAATGAACCTTTTTTGAGAAGTCACGTGTACACGGCCGCTATTTTGAATCCGCCATATTGAAATTTGAAATTCTGATAACATATTCGTAATCAGCAACCCCAAAAACCCCCGAGTTTCATTAACTCGTCATTGCGCACAGGAGGTTTAATAAAAACGTAAGTTAATAATTCATATTTTGGAAAGCAGAAAAACTATTTTTTTATTTTCAAAAAAGTTAGTGAAAATTTTTTTTTTAAATTTTATTATTACAGTTTGTATTTGCTCTATTCATCTAACTAATGATTTTCAAAATTTGAAAAAAAAAAAAACAGAATAAATTGTGATCATATCTCAAACTGCGGCTTTTAAGTTGCGTAACATAGAGTACAATTTTGGGAAACATAAAAACAAATGGAAGTGATCGAACTTTTTGAAAACCTCTATTTTAATCCTTGAACATTAATAACTAAGTGACAATAATTATTCTTTAGGCAAGTCGCTTTTAATACGTACTAAGACATACCTTGCCTTGCACATTCAAATACTTAGATCCAATTCAATTGAATTTGAAAGAAGTTCCACGATACGAACGATTAATGGCAACAAAAAACTTTCGCAAATTTCTTATTTTAAATTTTCTTTATTTCGGAGAGAGATTTCGGAAATCCTTCTGTTGAATATCGCTGAAAACTTTGACATTTGCTAAGAAAAAGTAATGCCAGTAACCCCCAATTGAGTGTAAATAAAAATTTAATTATTTTTGAAGGTACCCGATGGGCTAAGGGAAAAAATGGATTGACTTTTCAACAAACTAATTTTTATTTTATTGATACATTGCCCACAGGGGAGGCTACCGCCTGAAACCCCTTGATTACGCCATTAGCTGTTGTGGTTTAGAGCGGCACTCATGTTTTCATTTCATGTTGTTAAATAAACAGGCAATACATTCAAACGCTTCATACACATGTACATGCACGCACCTATAAAATTGGTTGTTAATTTTTGTTGTTGCCTCTATTGTAGATTAACAACAACAATATTTGCAAAAATATGCTGATTCTGTTAATTGAAAAATTTATTTTCTATATTTCGGCATCGTACGAATATTTATTAATTTGTGGAGAGTTTTTTTGGTAGAAAGCAATTTAGGATGTTGAGCAGTTTGTTGGCTCATTTGTGGATCATTCAATATGCAATTAATATTTGATTTCGATATGGGAATATTTTTATGAGCAAAATGGTCTGAAGAAAGTTGTGTAATTTAATCTATAAGCCCCATATACCTTGAATTGTCCATCTTAATACCCCAGCATAAGCCTACGATTATGTGAGGTGTTACGCCTAATTCCTCCAAGTCAGTATTGTCTCCATGTGCTGTAATAACTATCCGGAAAAGTCAATTAAGTGTGTAAGGAACCGCCAAATAACGAGAAAGTCAAAAGTATTCCATTTAGTGAAAAAAAATAAATTTGGAAATCGGGCCACTCGTTAGAGACAAAGCAAAATTTATAAATGCAAACAACGCCGTGCGTGGCTTGAAATTCAAATTAATTTTAAGGCAATTCTTCTAAGCTGATTCAGAGATTTTGCCAAAAGAATAATTTTGCCGTATACAGCGTAATTTTTCTAAGCTAAAATATCTCTACACTATTTTCTAAACACTGAGAAAAGGATATTTTTGAATTCAACATAGGTATATTTCATATAGATCAATCAAACATTTGATTGTGTCAAACATAAAATGCTTCAACCTACACTTAGCACCATGTGACCCAAGTAAAATATGTTTGACTTAAACAAACATTTGTTTGCTCTATATGAAATATCCTAATGATATATTCAAACAAATGCTTTTCTCAGTGTAGCAATACAAAAAAAGTTCCATTTTTTTGTTAAAACTACTCTGCAGTCGTTATCTTCGTTTAATTTAGCGAAACACTTGTGAAAAAATAATCTATTTGCTTAGCATCAAGTTGAAGCACACAGAATGTAGCTACATAGAAAAAAAATTGACTCTCTCCCATTTTTTAACTGTGATATCGCTGTAAGTCCAGAACGTCTTGAGGTACCTAATAAAAGTTTGTTAAAGTGATTGAGAGCTTAAAAACCCTGAAAAAGTATAGAAATAAGAGAAGCTTTGAGGTCACGCCCTTCAGCCCGAGTTTTTCAATAAAAAAAATAAAGAATAAATGAGAATACAGAAATTAACCCATCAAAACCTGTTTCGTTCGCCACTTTCAAGCTTGTTTTTATGCCATATATTGCACTTTCTTTCGACGTCTTCACAATTTACAAACAGGGATTATTTTCATGCATCGCTATTTGCTTGACAGTTTGAACTCTCACTAAAACTAAACTAAAACTTAAACTTAAAACGTTCCTCCGCAAAAAACTTATTGGTTCTTATGTTGAGAAATTTATCGTCTAAAACCTTTAATTTTACACTTATATTTTGCTTAAGAGCAATACCCAAAGCTTGCCACCTCCCCTTTTCGAATCTTTCATTTCAATGAAAAATGATTCACCTTCAACAAGTGTATTTGATACAGAAACAAAGCTTAGAAGAAAAAATGGGGAGACGTTAAGAAAACTTTGAAAACATTTTCCTACGCAATCAATCCTTGTAATTGCAGTTTTAAAAAAACGTCAGTTGCTCTAAGAAAGTTAGTGGAAAAAAATGCGAAGAAAAAATATTAAGCAAAACTTCAAAAATCAAATAAGGAAACCCAAAAGCTTAATATTACTAATCACAGTAAAGCAATTAGGTGGAAAATGAATTTTTCTACTTTTTGCTTTTATTCTGTGTGTTGAGCGGAATACGTTTTCTTCGGGAAGCTGCACACGGCGGCCAAATGGAGGACTTCAATGAAAAATTTTTAGGAATAAAATTTAGTACAAAGGTTAGTAAAACTCTAAAAGTCATTTACACTCTAAAGAAAACATGATTTCCTTCGTAAATAAACGAATTTTCTTAAGGCTTATATAAGTAATTTGATACCCTTTGTCAAGTAATTTGAAATGCTGAATCCAAATCTGGTCATCAATATATATCTATAACGTCTGATTTTTCAGATTAATGTGGGCAAATGTCGCAGAAACTTCGACTTTGACCATTTTCGTATGGTAGTGGACTTTCCTTTGAAAAGAATTTAAAATAAATATAAATTGACTTTATGCTGATAACGATTATTTAACCACAGTTGACAGCCAAATACAACGAAATCATTACCGGGAGAAATCCCAAATATATGAAAAAACTACAGAATGCCGACTAGCCATAATTCTAAGGACTGCAAAATCAGTTATTGAAGTAAATATCGAACATCAAAGAGGATTTCTTAGACTTTATTTTAGTGTATTAGAAGTGGTTTTCTTGGTGCAGGTCAGGGCCGTATCGTGACTTTCTCACAAATTTTTTTTGTAACAACAATTAGGGTCCCACACCTTTTCAATGGTCAGCTAATAAGCCCACCAAACGCTTTGTCTTTCTCTCGATTCGCTGAAGCCGTTAAAACTTTTTGGCCGAGTGCAAGGGCTCGCTCTATCCATGGTACAACCCTGTAACAAATGCACGAAAATGGTCAAATGATCTTTGACACATATATCTAAATTGTTCTTATAAAACCAGACGTGATAGAAAAATCTAATACCAGTAGGGGGTCGTAAAAACGGACAAAAGCCGAAAGTAAAGTCGAAGCCTTTTTGGCCGTCCTTTAAAATGAGAAGGTAACAAAAGAAGACAACCAGAGGGTCTGGAGATTCAAGTTCCAGAATTTTCGCGGACGCAGGGTGCATCAAATATAATACGGATAGAAATTATAAAAGCCAATTTAAAAATGTATGTTTCATCTCCTCCATTCGACCGCCGTGTGCTGCGTTTCTTTCCTTCATCCTTCGACAAATGCGAAGACAGAGACTAATTCTGACATTTCATCCCCGGATATACGAGCATTTTTACCACTTTTTCCCCCAACGTGACAGTGAAAACGAAAAGGTGGCATTTAAAAAAGTACCGAATGCAGCGTTAAGTGGAGAAGGGGGAATGAAATTTAACGCTCTTCTTCTTTGTTTTGTGTAAGAAATTACTTGCAATTTGTAGACGTTAATTTCTTCCTTTTTTATTTGGACAAAAGTAAAAAATCAAATTTTTAACAGCAGTTATTAATCAAGAAGTGAGTGTAAGCAAATGCAGATTGGATACTTTTCAGAGAAGTTTTTGAAAAAAAAGTAACATTTCCTTATTGAGATGGAAAAAAATGAACACTGTTGGTAATGGAAATCTTTAATGAAATCAAAAATTTAAATTGAACAAACGAAGTTGAAAAGTACAACCTAAATGTAATTAAAATGCATGCCGTGGTGAAAACTTTGAAAACATATGGGAAACTAAGAAATTTGGTGCACCGGCTAAATTTGAAATTATAGCATTTGGATCCAGTCAGGCTTACCACCAAAACAAAAACAAAATTTTTCTCGAATACAAAAAATTTTTTGGATAAACTCTTAACAACAAATGTCTCAGTTTTGAGGAAAGAACGTGGGACGACCCATATTTAGTTTTTTAAGGCTGTGACTTCAAATTTCACAAAAATACTTGGAATGGCATTGCAGTGACTGTGAACGGCATTCGTTAGAGGAATATGATAACGGAGTTCTTGTGGCCCAAACAGAACGGCACGGATCTGGACGACATGTGGTTTCAGCAAAACGGCGCCACCTACCACACCGCGCGTGAAACATTCAATTTATTGCAGCAACAAATTCGGGACCAAATCATCTCACCAAATTCTGACGTCAACCGGCGATTTAACGCCGTGCAATTTCTTTCTTTGGGGTTTTATGAAGTCTCGAGCTTATGTGAAAAAACCAGAAACAATTCCTGAGCTCAAGGCCGACCTCCAACGCGTCATCGGTGAGATACAGCAACATCTTTGCGTAAAAGCTATCGAAAATTTAATGAAAAGAGCAATGGCCTGTCATCAGAGCCCCGCTGGCCATTTAACAGATTTTTTATTTCATACTTAATCGGTCTATTTTACAATGCAATAAAAATTTTAAAATTTGCTTAAGAAATATGGGTTTTTATGTTTAAATATAAAAAGTGCACTTTTATTGGGACACCCTTTATCTTCGTTTACCTTGTGCAAATTTTCAGTTTTGTGTTTTTTCGTTTTGACTGCGAGTAACACAATACATTAGGGTATACACAAACTTTTTCGAAATTGCATTAAGGTTCGTTGTTGCTAGGACCTATAATATGTAAGTAGAAAGATGCGTAAGAGGCGGAAACATGTAACCATTCATTCAAAAATCTAGTCCGATGAAAAACTCAGGGCATGCAGTTTTAATCGCTAACTACGCAAATTGGATAGCAAATGCAATTGCGAATAAAATCGACTTCAGTATAATTTTGAAAAAAAATTTCTGATTTACAGAATTTTCATTGATACCAATGTAACATTTGTTTCCTCATTCCTAATATCAAGGTTTATGTTGGAAATAAATAAATTTTTAAAAATTACATCGGAAACTGTCATCCAACGATAGAAAAAATAAGAAATTATTTTTTTGTGCATCATCAAAAAACTAAACTATTGGGGTAGGTAGCAGCATGTTTGTCGTCGTTTCGTATCATATCAGAGAATCTGGAATTTAGAATTAATAGATTTATTTCTCCGCACACATGGCTGACGTAAAGGATCTCTAACACAGCGAAACAACGGCTGAATTGGAATAGAAATACATACGCGCAATTGGTGCGTCAACTGTCATCATTAGTTCTTCTATGCGATGCCGCTTTTTTCAATTCGTCCACAAGAATTTGTGAACATTAAAATAATAACAAGAATTCATCAATTTGTCATTTTAATATTTGTATATTTGTTCAGTAATTTGTTCACTTCACACTTTTTCTGTTTCTTCTAACGAGAAACATACCAAAGAGATAAAAGTATAAAAATTATGTACCCCTTAGAATCAGGAAGCAGAAAGAAATAATCTTGTGGACATATGGCACAGCACGGCCAATTAGTCATTTTGTAAAAAGAAAACAATTTATAAAATAACACGAACTCACTAGTAAAGCAATCTAATGAAAAAGTTTACTTCTGTAGTTACGTACATATCGATACATTTCTAAAAAAAGAAACAACACATACATAGGCACATATATCAATAGATGTACAATATAGACTGATAGTTTTTAATTTTATTTCTAGGCGTTTTAAGCGAATCAGTTAATGTTTCGCCACACTCATTGGATTATAAATATGTAGACTTGAGCTAAATCACTGCCCTACATTTAACTATATATATCCGTACACAAATCCTTAAGCATGTCCTTTATCTTAAAAGTTGTGCACTACCCAACCTAAGCTTTATTAATTACTGTTCACCAAAAAAGACATTCGGCTCATTACACTTTGCATCCTGTTTTGTTTCTACGAATGCACACTTGAAAATTATGCTTCCATCTATATGGGATTGTGCCACAAAAGAAATGTATCGTGTTACGGTGCGGACTTTTGAAATTAATTACAACATTATTTAACACTTATTTGATAAATTCAAAAAATGTCACACGCGCGTGTGTCACAAATTAATATTAATTTGGTATGTCAATGAAATGGCAACAACCTTCACCAGCTGCCTAAAAATAATATTTTCTTAGACATAATTCGGTAGATTGGTTGCTTCTTCGTTTCTATCACATTCCCCTTACCTACGTATAGCGTATCTACATATTGTAAATTTTTATGAAACATTTTGCATATCCTTTTTCGAAGTTCCCAGCACTTTGTTAGAGAGAAACTGGAAAAATCTACCCAAAAAATAGACAGAACGTTGAAGTGCTCAATTTGACCCATTATGAAAAAGTTATTGTGTTATAAAATCTCATCAGGCATCAAGAAAAGCTGGGTATCAAGGACTTTCAAAAAAAGGGGTGCTTAATTGCATGTTGACGTGGACACGTGCTGCTCAGCAGTGATATTTGCATTTTGAAATTGAAGATGCGCCAAAGGTAAAACTACTGAGAATGCAGAGTTGCCAAGCTGTGCGATTTGCAGACTTAAGCTTTGGGGTGATTCACTTAGAATTTTTTTCATTTTAAATAAAACACTTAAAATAGAATTGAATGTCGGAGTCTTTATTATGACCCGAAAGAACAATCCCTGACATTAATTTTTGAAGATAATTTTTTTCCAATTTTCGAGGTATATCGCGATTTACGCGAATAATTAATGTTGGCTTTTATGTGTTGGATAGCGGCCTTCTTGACTTGACTGTCAAAGCAAATGAAAAAATGCATGACCCTATATTAACAGCATCCTAGTCTAATCAAATCGCTGGATCTGTAAATATTCTACAAGCTAATGCGTCATAGCTTGGATTTAATATGACATAAAACTCCTTTCGAACTAAAGGTTACGTCAGGCCCTTGGAAATTACTGAACCACCTGAGCATCACCTCAGCCATGAACAAAACCTAACCTGACATGATCTCTCGATGATACTCGTACTCAAAATTCAAACGCTTCGGTCAAATTCCTTGATAATTCCCGATATCCCTTATCTGCAATTGAGTCAAGAAAATATTGTATGACATTGAAAGAGCATTACTCTCACATATACAAAAGTTATTCATACTCTATGATTCAAAAAATAATGTGGCAACGCTTACGAATCTTCATTGTCAACATAACCGACGCACTTAAGGGTAAGTTTCGCTGAAACGTTTGTTTACTACTTTTGGGTTAAAATTATTTCATTAATATCCCTTATAAATCGTATGATTATTTACGAAACACTGCAAAGGATCAAAATAAGGACTATCATTAGGATGAGATGTGAAAAAAGGATGCGCTCATTTCAAGTGCACCACTTAAGAGCACACACAGGACATTGCAGACGTGCTATTCACAGTTCTTTAGGTGAATGATGCTGACAGCGACTACACCACCCATTTCAGAGAGAGAGTACATTTTCAGCATAGAAATTATCAATTTTATGTGATGTCGAAATGTGCCTTATAGAGTTAGAATTAGGGTCAAGCAACCAAATAGTAAGTAGTTGTCTTTCACTTGTAATGCAACAATTTCATAAAAAAAAATGTATCCAAAGTTATGAAACTTTTTTCAAAAACGAAAATCAATATGGCTGAGGACAAATTGTAGGCGCCTGCTAGACGTTCAATATTTATTGTGATTTGGATCGCAATCCATATTGATGGATTTCAAAGTATATAGATATTCCACGATGTGAGCATCAATATTACATGCTAAACGTTCAATAAATATCGCAATACTGGATCGCGCTCAATATATATTGAACGTGTAGCAGGCGCCTAAGTTTGTCAATTGAACAATAGCTGGGTTTTTATTTTAATTTAAAAGTCTAACTTTCATTTTGAATTTGAGTTTTGTTATTTTTTAAATAAAATTTTAGGTCATTTTTGTTTTAATTCGATACTGATTTTCGAACATAACTTATGGACCACAGAGCTGTTTTGTTCCAAGCTTGGACATTTTTCTTCAAGAACCAAATCTTAAACGGTGATGTTCCAATTCTACTTTTTACCTTTATCTTTCGATTGGCCCAAAGTTTTATATTTTTTTCTTGTTAATTCGGGCCAATACTATCTTTCACGCAGTCCAGCGATGCGCCTAAAATCAAGTCATTACTTTTTCAGATCGATTCGTGGACAACTTTTTTATTTAATTTATTTTAATATATTCACATTTATGGGGATGACCATAATCATGTTCGACGTTTCTTTAACAATTGAAAAAACAAAATTATTTTCATAAAATTTTAATAAGTAAGTCCTTGGACGCAAAATACACCCAGAAGTGAAATTGAAAGTCTAATGAAACTAGAAAAAGGAACTGTTCAGAACGAAAAATGTGGTAATATTGGTAAAAAGGGTCATATTTTTGAATTCAACTATCGAAACATTTAAGTTTTTCGAACCATTTGCTGAGAGTTTTCGAAAGAGAAATACTGCCAGTATTTTCATGTATGAAATTATTTAGCTTTGCACTTTTTGCTTATTTCACCCTAAACTTTCCCACTCTAAGGGATGTCAATTGCAACTCATCAAAACTAAGCGTGTGCAATCGAACTGTTTAATTATTCAGTTAGTACGCGTGTTAGTGTCAGCGCTGGCTGAGGTGTCAGTGGGTACTGCGGCAAATGGCGAAGGCCCTAAGGACATTTTTCTGCTCTGTTGTTTCATGCTGCTATTGCTCGTGCTTGTAATTAAATTAATATTTAAATGTGCAATCAACAGCGCATTATGCACACCATTTCTCTGGCCTCTAAGGGATTCATTGAGCAACCGGACTGTGGGAAGATCTTTGTTGTGCGGAAAACTTGTTGCTAGTCTTCTTACTTTCATAATACATAGTTGAAATTGACAGCGACAAACAGAGTGTATCTATTTGGGGACAACAAAGCATGTGAATTTCTTTTTATCTCACATTCATCAATTACTTTCAGTTAGTTTTCGTCTATTTCGAAAATTTTGGCAACAACAAGAGCGCCAGCTGAACGTAGCAGATACAATTCATTCATAATTTGCTGGCTGTCATTAAAATTTTAAAATGTCACAACATCCGTTTGGGGTACTTAGAAAACTTTTTTGTTTTAAATGTTTTCATTCAAGAGCAGTTTTGCTCTACATATGCAAGCGATTTAGTTATTCGCGCTGTCTTCTTGTTTGGCAAATTTTTGTAAGTGCATGCATGTCGAAAACGTAATTTCTGAAACTTAATGATCTTCAAATTTTTTGAGTTTTTTTCAGTTTTTAATTTTGTCAGTTTCGGCTCTGCCAATAAAACTCAAATGAGAAATCTAACGAGAATATCTGAGTACGCAGGAAGAAGCAAAATTGTCATCATTAAAAAAATTCAGAAATATTTCGATTGTTATTGCGGATATGAAAAAATTTTAATGAAAAAAGTTTATTGATCGCATTAAAATTAAAGCCCCACAGCTTGATACAGCTACGACAGAATTTGATCCTGTACTCCATACATTCTTCGTAGGCTGTTTCAAGAATAGCCTTCCATCAGTTGTCCTTTCACAAATCTGGCTGTTTTCGGCGGAAGTTCTTATAGAAGCATTTACCATTTAAAGGGACGAAATAAATCTTGATGAATAAATAATGTTTTGTTGTTTTATTTAACATTTTCGGATGCACGGAATACATAATAACGTATTCAATTTCATAGTAAGTAAAACACATTAAAACCGCACTTGTGTAGATTTCTTATTTATGATAACAAATCTTAAGGTGCTGCAGCAAATATGACGTTCAAACACTTTGGACCCACACTGGAACTATTTTCTGGTTACGGCATTGATCGTGGGCTCCAGTATACACATTTGCCTTTGAATAAGATTTCTGTAAAAGTATTTTTAGTACCTATACCTCTTACATGGCCACTACGTTGGCTTCTCTCGCCGTCATCCATATGGTTGACATCACTTGCTAATCAAAAAGTGCATGCTACATTTTGTTACTTTTTTTAAATCTGCACCGCGCCGCCATTTCACGTTTTTCACTTTTACTTTGCACTCGTAAATTGTTAATATCAAATTGTTTATTTCAAATGCTATGAGATTGTTTTGAAAACTTCCTTGGCATTTGTTTATACAACAGTGTGACGTTTTGTTTTTATTACGAAAATCCCCAAAGTATTTCATCTGTGAGAAAATTGTGTAGGTTTTTTTCTGTATTTCCTGAGAAACTTTTGAAATCTTTGTTATTCTTTTTGCAACAACACGGTAACAACTAACATCTGTAACAATTTGTATGTAGCGTGACAAATTGTACAGCTCAATTAATTTTAATTTGGGTGAACTAAAGAAACAGATCGTCGAAACTTTTGTGAGACAATTTTATTAATTAGAAATGTATGTACATATCGCACACATTCTACGAAAGAGCCACACCTTAAAATTTATCATTTTAGAGTTTTCTGGTTAAAGCTGTTCATGATACAAATATCTACCAGCACAAAAGAGATGAGTTAATTTTTTGTTGTATTTTACTGTCAAAAAAGAGTTATAGCATGTCTCTCTTCATGTTCCAATGGAAATGAGGCTGCAAGATGCAAAAGTGTCCTATTTTTAGTTGTGACGGAGAGTTAAGCTACAATCAGATAATATTCTGTTAGTACCTTCTTCTAAAGAATCCACACTTTATTTCTGAAAAATACTTCACGAGCTCCACAAAAGTTTATCGTTTTCTGAAAATTTCAAAATTTTGAGTTGTGCTTCCTTAGTAGAATATGTGCGAAATATCATATTTCTGAAATCTTTGAGCACCAAAAAACTGTCTGCTTGTGTGAAAGCATCTATTGTCAACCAGCGTCCAACGTACGCTGAACATTGTCGTGAAATCTCACCATTGTCTCTAATGGAAAAACTTACCACGCTGAGGACGTTCGTGTATGAATTACATGAGAAATCGTACGAAAATGTAAGCGATCGCTTGGCTTGGGCCTCCGCGCAAATAGTTGGAGTCTGAATTTAAAAAAAAAATTTCGTTTATTTATTATTTTAAGTTAAATGCAAAAAAAAACTTCATAAGCATTTTTTTGTAAAATATTCAAAAAAAAATTTAGAAAAATCAAAAATTTTTTTCTGGTTTGATTGCATATTTTGGATAATTTAGAATATTTTTGGATCTTAAAAACCATTTGAAAAATTCTAGATATTGCGTTAGTGACAAAAAATTTTCAGTCGAAATTTCATTTTTTTCTCCTAAGCTGACAATTTTCAGTAAAACTGCACTTTGTAAAAATATTGCTACAAGAAAAATAAAAAGGATATTTTGCTGAATGTCTTGATCAATTTCCAGAACTTTTGACTCGATGATTTTTAATGAAATTTTATAGTTAAGGAGAATAATGTTATCATAGTGAATTTTTACCAAAAATTTTCTCATCACTAATTAAAAAATTTTCAGAAAAATTTTAAAACCCAAAAATATTTTAATTCATCCAAATTATGCATTCAAACCATAAACAATAGTTTTTTGATTGTTTAAAAACTTTTTTAGTTTAATTTTTTACAAAAAATAAATCTATAACATTTCTTTTGGCATTAAATTTAAAACAGTAGCGTTGATTCGGTAGGGCTGGGGAGGGCATTGCCCCCCAGCCCTACGATCTAATACTAGTTATTATTCAATACATAAATTCAATAAAAACAATCTAATTGTGGTGGAATTATAATTCTCGCCCCCTCCCCCCTCCAAGTTGTGGTTGAGTGACGCCACTGTTTTAAAAATAATGAAAAACGAAATTTTTTTTTTTAAATTCGCGCTCTTCAGCCATTTTTGAACAAAAAAAAAACTATATTGCAAGCCACTGTGCACCGGGACGGCCTGCCACCTTTCGCGATTTTGTGGTCTGGCGTGTTGAAAGCTGCTACGAAGCATTGGGCATTCGAAAGTTGTTGGCTGCAGGCATTAGACAAGTGGCGCAAAAACAACGTTCCACACTTCATTTCTACTCAACAACGGATGTCAAGTCCTACTGATGCAAATTCAACGGAACTATAATGATAAAGGATTTACAGGGCCGATGAAATTACCAACGTTGAAGCCGAAAATAAAATTTATATGTAATTATTTTCTTAAGTGAACATTTCTGAACTATGCGTTAGAAACAACTCGAGTTACCCTTTTTTTACTAAATTTTGGTGTCTTTGATATAGAGTACATTCGCACTAAAATATATATTCCAAGTCTCGATTCAGTACATTTCCACAAAACCTGCTGGATAATGGTCATATATTTTGAAATTAAGTTTCTTAGGATATCAACAGCTTACCATTTGAGTTAAATGAAAATATTTCAAAACGAATTCTCTAGATTGTTTTAAATCGTTCATAAATCAAGTACGAATGCAATATTTAACACTTGCAGCTTTTAGTTCGTTTTATTCCTTTCCATTTGCCGCGGAGTCAAATTAGAATTATACTTGAAAGTCTACTTAAATTGCTCTTGACATTAACGAGGCAAATAAAAAATTTTACGATATCTTATACGAAGACATTTTACAGAACACACACGGATATCAATACACTGGACCACATGGAAGAGGCACACCCCTCGAAACAAAACCCGCATTCAATGACCCGACACCACTCATGATGCTGTTTGTTCCATACAAACGGATTGATTTCAAATTAAACTATGAGTGAATTCCGTTTGAATGGGTGGATGGATGTATGAAGGACCAAGAACGCTGAAGTAGCCATAAAAATTTCTACACATTTTAGTGGATTTCGTAGTAGTTGTGGAGTAAAAGTGCGCATTTTAATTAATTGATGACTTTTAGTTTTTATGGCTTCGTTAATTATCAGCGACACCGAAGGAGAGTAGGAGTCGCTGTCGAACAGATGCTCAGGATATCAGATGTTACTGAAATAGTTTGAATGTTCGAATATATTAAGCGACATAGTAGGGGGGATGTATCAGAGAGAAGAATTTTGATAACTGACTTGACGTCATCACCGGCACTGTGTCCAATAAAAAAGGAATCTGTGTCAACGCTGCGTCGTTCCATATGCGATGGATGGATAGTAAAGGAATAAAGTTTCTAAGACGACCATTAAAAAATATGCTACACTTTTACATCACAAAAATTATCATAACTCATACATATGTAGTTTTGGGCACTGCGTATGTACGCGGAATACTTTTATTTTTTATGCGAGGCGGCTTATTTACGTATGTACATAGTTTAGTACTTTTTATGGCACAGATTTAGTGCGCACTTCAAAAATTTATAGCAGCTAAACAAAGCCAAATACACAGACATGTGTGCGAGCATCTATCACTTGTATCGCTTACAATATTTAGTACGGAAATTTACGATTGCCTGCATGACTGACTGACTGACTGCGTGGCGCTGACGTCTGCCTGTCTGTCCGTCCGCACGCATTTGCTATAAAATAATAATCTTTACGGCTTTGTAATATTTTTTCCATATCCTTTTGTTGTAACGATTGACAAAGTTTAATAAAGTTTTCGTTTTAATTACTGCCTGCAGATACTTAGATACTCGTAGTTCGTACAAACGCTGAGATTTTTCTTCATGATTTTGTTTTTAATCTGTTGATATTCCTCTTGCTCTGTTGATATACCCGTTGTTTCGTTAAATTGTAGAATTTTACGATTATTGATGATGCCGTGTGCATAAATCTCTCATATATTATGACCAATATTAATATTCATCTGACGATAAGAAACTGAACCGACCCGCACCGCTCCGCACCGAAACGTATTGAAATAAATAAATTATTAGTTCTCCTATTCGCTGAGGTCGTTCCAACACCAACATATGTACATATGGTATAGCGACGCAGCGGCAGCAGAGACAGGCTGGGGGCGAATAAAACTATGGACGCACAAAAGTTGGCGTTTATAATTAAGTGATTCTCATTAAATATTAATCGATTCGTGTTGAAGACACTTGAGTCTGATGCTGCGGCAGCCTTTCGCCTTTCCAAAAGTTATTAAGAAATAAAAGTCAAATATTGTGTTGTACATTAAAATTTTATTGGACCATTAATGCATATGCTATTTCAAGGCTCTATTTTCGAGGTTTGATTGTGCCAAAACAACATCTTTAATTTTTATATGAATGATATGGTTCTTAAGAGACCTAACTAAAACTAATGAATAGAATATTAATTTAATAATTTAGGAAACGCTGATAAATATATACATACGTAACTTTTCATCTTGCTATGAAGATAGAAGTAGATTTCATTCACGATATCGTATATAGAGTTCTATAAAACTAATAAATTCTGACCATGTGAGGCTTCCTCAGCCAATTAAAAATTGCATTACTAAAAATATTTGTTCAGTAAGCATCTCGTACGAGAAATTTTCGATCCATGTCGTTCTCGTCTCGTTATCGTCGATATATATATTCACATTTTTATAAACAATATATAATACTAAGTTTCCCGCGCACTGTCCGTTATACAACCTCTTCTACATTTCACGCATTTTACAACTTGACCTAAGTTCCAAGAATAGCAATGTGAGCGTTTTTTGAATGGGAGGAGCTATACCCATTATCGAACCCTGTTTACATATAGCGAGTTGCTTGTCATAAACAATTTTCATTTACGTATTGGGTTTCACAACTGTACCTGCGATAGATGGCATGATATGGTGTTTTAAGTAATTTTGTTCTATTAAGGTGCCACCCTCCTCGTTCAAATTTTGTGAGGAACTTAGTATTGACACTATACATCCTAGCACCGAATTTCAAAACGACTGCTACCATACGTGCCAAGATATTGCGTTTAAGTGTTTTTGTATTATGGTAAGTAGTTCTGGGTGAATATCGTTCTTGGCGATAATTTAGTGCACATCGTACGATAAGCATTACATTATCGTTGAGAACGAGATGTCGCCCAGGCCCAGACCAGGATCTTTCTCGTCCTCGGTCGTACGAGAAATAATTTTTTTGATATCGTCTCGATAACGATACTTATCGGTTGTGGGTGAACCACTACTGGTCGTAGCAGAGGCATTTTAAGAATGTTTTTTTTGAGGAATAGTAATGTTATCGTCAAAAGAAAAAAAGGTGGTTTGCGGATACTCGAGCTCTTCATTTAATTCAAACATATATTTCCAAATAATTTGTTTTGTTTAAAAAGTTTTACTTCAATGAAATATTTTCCCTAATTATAAGTAGGTACGGAAAACACATTTTGCTCATCGTAACCAGTGCCCTTGACCCTCTTGTTTGAGTATTTGAATTAGAAAACTATTATAAGCATACAAGGTATTTCTTTGCACCTTAAGAGTTTGTTATAGCGCCAGTTAATGAGATAAGGTTGATGGAAGTGGATTGGAGTAGATGGCAAATGTTGAAATGATACTTACCTTTTGTATAATTACTATAAGAGAACTTCAGTCCATGTGCATGTACTCATACCATAGTACCATAAATGTACTCCTAATAACAGTACAAGTCTCAAAAAGTAGAAAAATATCACAAGCGTTCTAAGTATAGTGATAAGAGTGCCATTTGATTATTTTCAGTCATGAAAACTGGACGCATATTTTTATTAGTGAAAGAGCAAACCTCATAAGAAAATTGTCTGAAATTTTTTTTTTGCAAATCGTCAATCGGACTGATATAACAAATCCTTTAATCCTAACGGTTGGGTATTGTGAATAATTTTTATCCATTACATAAATTTGGAATAAACTTTGTGTGACATGAAAATAAATTTAGATACTTCGAAGAACCCTATTACATCTTTTCAGTAAAACTAATTGTACAACTGAGATACAAAAAAAAAACTGAATTTGAGCAGCTTCTGGGGTGATACTGGCCCTTATTGATGAAAATAATGATATAAATGAGATATAAATTAATAATATATTGTTGTACAGTACATTCGCAAAAAGTTCAAATGCATCACTAATGTTGCCTACCTACCTGATCGCATAGTTGAAACAAAATCTATGAAAATATCCCTTATATTACAATTGGCATTGATCCAAAACTGACTTAAATTGATTTCGCTGCGATTGTGATTGCCAGAAAGCCTTCCTATTTAAAATGAAAACGCAAGAAAACGTCAAAAATCAAAATTTTCATATATTGCAGCGTAGGCCAAATTAATCAGATGTGGTAATTTAACCCCTCCCCCCGTGAACTCTAATGCGATTAGCGTTAGTTTGTTAAGTGGACGACTTGTGCGTTGCGCCATGTTTTACGCCAGATTAATGAACGGTGCTCACATGATCGGCGACGGCCACCGGCTACAAATGGAGACGAATGGCGTGTGTTCTGACGGCTTGCAATTTTTTGGTCGGCGGCCGTAGGATTCATAAATTGCAATGACTGGATTAAAATTGTGCCTCAACATAGTGGTGAATTTATGTGATTCCTAAGTAAATTTCGTATGGGCAAGGAGGGGTAGAGCAATTTTGCTGTTTTGTCTATCAATTGAAATTAAAAATACTAAGTTTATAGATTTATGCCAAATATTGAAATTGTAGCAATTCTTTTTGTATTACAATAAGAAAACTTCAAACTCGTGGTATTGATGAATATTACAACGGCTCTTCACTTGTTGTTTTAATAGTATTTGTTGTAGTTGTTGTTGTTGTTGTTGTTGTTGTTGTGCTATGCATGCCTCATTTACATTCTAAATGGCAATTAGTTTAACGATCGCTCATAAATTTTTTGTTTTGATCATAAAACTTACGTTTTAATATTGGCCGTTTTTGTTGCTGTTCCTACCGCCGCTGCTACTGCCGCTTCAGTTGTTGTTTTTGTTTATCACAACAAATGCACTTTTGCACTTTTATTAGTTTGTTGTTTTTGCATGCGTTGCTGCAAATAATTTTTGAGTGAATCTCCATATGAATTTAATTTTAATGTAGGCAACATTGTTGCCCATTGGAGGCATGCCTGTGTGGAAGTAACTGTGGGCTAGTCATAATTGCGCTACGTTTTTCATGTGAAAAACATAAAATCGCATTCTTCAAATTCACACGAATTTTGCCAAAACATGTCGAGTCTCAAGTGCAGAAGACACTTAAAATACCAGCGTCCAAAATGTAAGAAAAATATTTGGGTTAAAAGGTGCAGAAGCGAAAAGTTTTTACTTGCATTTCTTGGAAAAATCTGTATATTGTTGACATAAAATCTGTCTCTATTTGCAAAATTGATTTTATGCAACAAATCATTAAAATGTTTGCAGCGTTCGCGTAAAAAATTATATTCAGTGAGTACATAAGCTTCCTCAGAAAAACAAAGAAGTCCTTAAGTTCGAGCTATAAAACAATGGACGAAAATAAAACAAAATAACCTAAAAGTTCACAATTTTAAACAAAATAAATAATTTACCTCACACAGCGAGCGCTTTGCTTGCCGACTAACGGATTCGCGTGTCGCTATCCAACAGTCAGAAATTTTGAAAACTTGTACTTCCTATTTACATGATCAGTGACGCCACACCACCTCCTTCGTCTGACTGTAGTCCAAATAGACGCCAAATTGTCGGCAGTCGCTGTCAATTTTACTAAATTTTGCACGTTCAAACACAGCGCCACCTATTGGCATAAATACGTAGGTATCAAACTATGAAGGCGCACCATACCGCGCATTGCATTGTGTTTGTTGGGCGATGTGCGCAATTGTTGCCGCATCGGCTACAACCTAAATTCAGAATTAGGATCTATCGGATCGGCATAGTGAACATTGTTTAGTGGGAAGTGCGAACATTCTTAGCGATGTTGTAAAATTGGGTTGACGCCACCGTGAAAGTGGCCACTGACTGACGAACGTCAGTATCGATATACTCGTAGGTAGAGCAGTTCGGTATAATCGGTACAATAAATGCGAAAGTTATGCAGACAACCTGTCGACGTGGATTATTTAGATTTTATCACAGAAAGGTGTACGATCTATCAGTGGCATCTGGGTGCGCCAACATATTTGCAGAAAGCTCAATCCAATGTCTCTGCAAATTCATCAATGCAGAGATCAAAAAGTTGAAAAATGAAAAATAAAAGAAGATATGCTCTGAGCACTTATGGAGTTGCATAAGCGTGTCAAGGAATATGTGGCCTACCATAATCTTACTAGCGAATGCACAATTTTTTGCAGCAGTTATATTCGGAGAAATCTTGACAATGCTAAGAACAAGTGCTGGAAGGTTTTGCAGACATAATGAATCTCGGAAAGAGAAACCATTGGCATAACCACCTTGACTTTCACACAACAAGAATTGACAGCCCCAACCCAAATTTTTAAAGTGCCACAGCACAATCGCTGGCTGCCTCAAATATTGCATGATCCATTCTCAAAGAAACCATATCAAAAACCAAACCAGTCCATAAAAGAGAACAGTTCTTGTGGCATTGCTCTTATCGAGAACCTTTGACATGGCATGGCATGTCACTCTGTATTGTTGGAACCAGAAGTCTTACAGATCATATGTACGCGTTTACGGCAACACAAAGTGTGCCAACATCCACAGATATCGATCGCCATTGCATGTCTCACCAGCTTTGAAGAAGAATTGCCCAATGATGGTCTGGATGTAAACACCGGCCTACTTTATCATCGGTGCCCCAAAAGCGACAGTTTTGCTTGCAGATGACACCAGAGAGTTAAATGCGTCACATCGATCACAAAATTTGCATATTAAAATCTCGGTCTGCTGCAACCATTCAAAACCATATTCGTGTAAGCCAAGCGACCCGACTTGTTTGTATCCAATAATCTATATAACAATAATTTGCATCGTAACACACAAAGATTTTGTTTCAAAATTTCAAATTTATGCTATAAGTATTTCCATTGATTAGGTGGAGAGGGCCCACGCGTTAGATGAAAGCAACTAACGAAGAGATCAGAAATGTATTCCCGGTCTGCCACCAGACTCCATATCATATGGTGCAACTTTTCAACTGTCCACGTGTCCCAACTGTGCTGATTCTTCACCAAGTCTGAACGCACTTTACACAAGTGGTCCGTTTTTTCGTCCAATCGACTGACGAATCTAACAAATGCATAATTTTAATCTTTTATACATTCAGGATAACTTTGATTGAAGTTGCTATAATAACAACAACCAAACGAAGTCAATCGACCTCTAATAAATTAAATAGCATTCATCAAAACAGAAATTGATGGGACCAATGAAGTAACCAAGTTGTTCTGGTCTATCAAAATGACGGCTTCCCTAAAAACACTTCATCTTATGTGCACTAAGAAACCAATACACAGTGGGTTTCATCGCACGGGAGGTGCGTCAAAATAAAATACAAAAGAAAAAACATACTTTAATATATAATTATGTGGGCGTGCTCCACCTATTTAAGCCTTCTGCGATTGTCAGCACAAAACTATTTTCAAAATTCTGCCTTGAGCACAAATGAACGCCTTTTTTGCGCATTCAATTCTGGCTCATTGCAATCGATAAAATATCGTAACACGTGCGTTCAGCATTCGATTACTTCAATTGGTGTTTCAGATTACGCGCATTCCTTAAGCATCTTGCCGATCAATAAAATTATTTGTTTACATGTCGTCTTCATATTTTGCTAAACTTTCGAAAAAAATAGTAAACAAAATTTTATTTACTCCATCCAAATCCAAGCGGCACAGTTGAAATTTGTTCAAAAATTGCGGTAAAAGAGAGTTTGCATTATTTTTGCATTTTTCTATTTCAAATTTCGTAGATAAAATTAAGAATGGAAATGGGGATGATGATGTTGGTTTCCAATAAATTTCCCATTTCATTGCATAGGTAAATTTAGAGTCGATTGATAGATCGGCTGTTTGGAACAACTGTCGGTGTTTTTAATTAAATATAGGGAAATAGTGTGTGCAAGTTTCAAGGCTTAAAGCTATCATTTACAGAAAATTTGACATCAATCTTAATAGTACCTTCTCTTTCAATGGTGGCTGCAACCTTAGTATTGCGAAGGGGACTCATATGCTCCTAACTTATTTATTGCTCAATAAAATTGCATAATTGAGTGCAAAACAAAGTTGCAGAACTCTTACTCAAAAGCTGCAAAGTTACCGAACCACATGTTCCATCTGGTCTATAAATATAAATTTTTTAAAAACACTCTTGCACTGGATTTGCCCAATGAAAAGATGAAACACAGCCCGAACCACGGTGTTAATTTAATATTCAAATGCCAAACGCGTTATTACACTTTTGACTAACAGCCCTCCAAGGTGCGGTGGATGCCCACACGCAAAAACACGAATTCTTCAGATTTTTATGGCAATGAAGACGACGACGTTTGGTTTTCACAAGTTCAACCAACACACGAGCACTTCCAATCCCACACACATTGAAGGTGAATCTCGAATATCGATGATGGTGGTTTTCTTTTTAACAAGCTCCCTAGAGTGGAATAAAAAGAAGGGAGCTACAGCAAAAAATGCCAGTGTTTGCTTACGTGCGTCGGCAAATAAAAATAAAAAGGCGCATGCAGGAGTATCGAGAGAAATCAAAGCAAATGATATCCTTTCGATAAGATTGTTGTTTTTTGTGGTTTGTAGGGATTTTATTTCAGTATAATCAACACTGTGGCATCATAAATAATTGCGATATGCCAGGATATTGACTTCAAAGTTGTAGGCGTTAGATACTTTCATTAAGTTAAATCGTTGCGTAATGTTTGCATTTAATTCAGCTTTATTTGCTCTGCTGACAACACTGGAAAATATTTGTATTCGATTCTTTTGTGGTTTGTTAAAGTGGAAACATGGCATTCAATTGTTTGATTCGAGCAAGAATCTAGCTGAGATCCGTAGCAAATCTTCCTTACGTTGAGCACAATCTATGTAAATATATAATGCTCCATTTCAGCAAGAAACAAACCCCACGCAGGGGCTTATAAATAAAATCAAAACTTTATATCAAGACGACTGGATCTTCATCGGTGAATATCATATATCGATCTTACGATAAGAACGAAGCGCCTGGCGAAGATCGTACTCAGAAAATTATTTTCAGAGATGGCTGTGTGAATCAAAAGTGAAGATTTCATGTCCCAGTGGTTGAAACTGGTCATGGTCCTTCCCGAGAATGGATGTTTGCCACATGAGTTTTACTACATTTATAAAAATGGATATGGAAAAGAACAAACAATTTTTTTTGTAGTTTGATCAAAATTTACTAGAATATATTATATTGAACACATTGAGGCAATATACTTAGCTTATAATACGAGAAGTGTTGGGATTAGTAAGTGAGTTATTTGTAAGAACGATGTCTTCATTATTTTTTTCTTTTTAGGAAGGAGTGTCAAAAGCTTCATAACTTCTAACGGGACGGGGCGCCCAACCTTCATACTGCCCGCAAAGTGAATATAAAATGAGAACAAAAATAAAATTTGGAGAGATTTTTGTTTGCTCAACAGCTTCTTCTGATCAGCAGATAGAAATAAAGATATCAAACTTATCCTTCACTCCAAAAAATTATTTCATAGT
The DNA here is from genome assembly GCA_963680825.1 of Meiosimyza decipiens. Classification (NCBI taxonomy): domain Eukaryota; kingdom Metazoa; phylum Arthropoda; class Insecta; order Diptera; family Lauxaniidae; genus Meiosimyza; species Meiosimyza decipiens. The sequence continues at coordinate 98,851,298 of OY804259.1, forward strand.
GCTGGGAGATTGCAAAAGTGAGCACCAAATTTCTGTTTTTGCTCCTCACGATGAACTCGACTGTAAAGGCTTTTCAAAAGTTTTGGAAAGTTGACAAAATACTTTCATTGTGCCAATTCATAGTGCTGACATCTTTGAAATGGTGTTTGATTTCGCCTAATTGTCTTGAACGTGTTGTGTTTTATCTTTATCATACCTTTTTTTACTTGCAGTACAAATATGTTCGTCAGTATCTATAATGTAGGGAAATCCACCTTTTAGTTTTTTCGGTCTCCAACAAAAATGTTCATTCATTTTTCAATGGAGCACTATTGTAAGTGACAAATTATTTCAAAAAATATTGTATATGACAATGCGTTTGAGTGGCAATTCATTGAATATCGATGGACTGACCGTTCCGCAGTTGGTTACTATGACACATGACAAGCCACAGTTTCATTTATTTAACAGACCTTCCGACAAATCCTCGTTCCATAAGCCCGCAGCAGTCCGATGATTGTACCTGCATTGTTGGACTTATTATTACATGAATGTATTGTTGACCATTGCAACGCCAAAAAGCTCGGTGTTGTTGACATTGCGCCTTTTTTTGGTTGTTCTTATTTGCTTGCATCCATTAAGTTGTCAGCCACAGTATGAAATTCTCTGTATAAAATCTTTGATTACACTGCATAAAATCCTTTCGAGACTTCAAGTAAATTTGTTAATGAAGGAGTGTAACGTTTTGGAGTGGATTTGGTTTTTTTTTTACATGAAGTCGCTTAAAAAAAGTGTTAGTCTAAAAGGTTCAATGGAAAATTTGAAGCCTTTCAAGTATTAACAATAGTTCTACTTAAAGTTATATTCGTAAGTATCACTTAGCAATCAGTTAGAGCAATAAAATTAACCAGAACGAGTAGGTCCCTGTAGACCATTCGCATTCACTTAATAATGAGATACATTTTCCGACTACTCTTTGATTGACTAATAAAAAAGCACGTGACCTGATTCGATTTCGCCAAATTTTCACAAAAGTAAGAAAAATGCCAATTCCCTGCCTTATAGGTAATTCAGGACAATACACGTATATTGTACCTTTTGGGCTGTGCCATGTTAATTCTTTCATTTAGTTACGTGTCATATGTGACACACATACAACGCAGTATGCACCGGGCGTTTCTTCAACATTTTGTCTATGAGAATATTCACAGCAGATGTCACTCCGTGGTAATGGCTGAAAATGGTCGAACACATGCATACATATGTACATGTGTGCTATACTCCATATAAACAATTCGAAAATATTGCTGATGCGTAGTCATCAAAGTCTGGTCGGCTAATAATAAGTGGGACACGGCCTGCGGGGATAAAACAGAGTGTTACACTGAAAAAAGTCCGAATGTTCAAGTCTTCGTTTTGAAATAAATCGAAACTTTGGCTATTCTTTGAAGTGTACGTATTTCTTATTTGCTTTCTTAGAACTACTGCAGCCATCGTGTGTTTTTAGCCCATATGTTGTCACATATTCCCCAAGGATTCTATTTACATTTGCACATGCAGCAACACTCAACTACACTCAAGGAATAATAATAAACTCAAATTTCACCACTATGCCAACACTTACCTTTTCAGTATTTGAAGCTGACAGCATCCTTAACACCTCAGGGTTGCTTCGGACAAAGACCAAGAGACCTTGTAGCGTTGGTGTGTATGTGTGTGTGCGTAAGGTGGGCGCAAATATTACGGCCTTGTCCGGTTTTTAGTATTTACCATTTCACATAAGTATGCGTATGTCCTTTTTACAGCCTGTGGCAACAAAAGTTTGCTCTCCCATTCCATCCTTGAAAGGACCACCTTTTAGCCAGTTATGAAAATCATAAATTGATCCCGGACTAAATTTTATTATAGTAGTATTAAATATTTTTTATACAATGGTGCTGGAGTAAGTCTTGTCACAGGTTGTGCGGAGAATATCCTTTTAGAAAAAAGAAATCTAGATTCGTTGTTGTGTTGGCAATGTCGGAGGTGGCATTGGTGAACATTGCTAAGGTAAACAATAATATGCGAATCTTTATTGTTATGAGTTTTCCATAGAAGTCTGGGAGCTTATTTAAGGGCATGTTTATATGTGTTAGTATTTGTCATTCATATTTTCAACATAAGCATATTTTTATTTATTTAGGACAATAAGCAAGGACACACTCATGCCCATCGAAATGAAAAGAAAATATTAAATGAGAACGAGTAGAAAGCAAAGCTTTCGTCTTAAGACAGCTGCAAATTATTATAAAAGGTAGGACTTCCATTGCTTGGGTAAATGGTAAAAATGATGGTTTTGTCCTGTATCCAATATAATAATTTATGTAAACTTAGGGCTATTTTTTCTATTATGATCTTTCTGTACTAATTGACTTTGTGGAGACTTTTATAATGAGAATGAATAGTTAAAAGTGCATTCGATGTATTTTGAAAAGAAGGAAAATATCTGATTTATCAAGACAAACAAATCACTTTTTCGCATGTATTTAAATTGTGAAAGGTCAAAACTTTTTAGGGGTAACATTAATCTCACTTTTTCTTTGAATGGCTAACAATCCATCATATCCAGCATCATGGCGTGAATTAAATATTAAATAAAATATTTGGAATTTTCTGAACTTCCTGATTAATAAAAATTTTAAAGCTTCATTCACCATGATGCATATTGATGCACCATCAGTGCTATTTGAGCACTATTGCCAGCTAAAAATAACAGCATTGCCTTCTCATCTGTCACTAGGGCTGTTGATTAAAGTTATAATCACCTAACGACTTTATTGAATTAAAATTTTGGGCATTTAGCTTGCTTGGTGTGGACTTTCATTGACATTCGACATTGGTGCACATTCGCGTTCAGACTTGAGTTTGCGTTCAGACTTAAGTTTACTATGGGTAGTCTTCTAAGCCCGCAAAACCCAAGCCACTTGAGCATTTTTGCACCCTCGCAAACGAAGTGTCAAAAAAGATGTGGAAAGTTATTTGAACAAGCAGAAATCTGGTAACGCAAGCTTACGCTGCAAATTTTGCAACTCAATAACGCTCTTACCATCATGTTTTCCAAAGAATTCCAGTATTGATAAATCGGTTACAGCGGTTCTTCAAATAATTTAACTAATTTATCTTATCGCTTTCTCTCGGCATTTTAATATTAAAATTTTGACTGTAAGAATTTGATCAGCTCACTAACTGTCTCAAAATATTCGAAGGAGCGTTCTTGTGCCTATTTGCACAAATGGGAAACTTTCGATTAACTCCGATAATCAAGCCGAAACATTGACCAAAATAAATATTCAAGAATTTCATAGTAAAATACTACGACTCGAGCCCAACCTAGAATGTATTTGACTGGAATCCTTGTATACATATATAATACATCGTATTTTTTTTTAAATTCATTTGTTGATAGCTGCTTTGTACAGCTCCTTTCTTTTTTATGAAATTTAATAAATCCTTCCTACGAGCAAAGGCTGCGCATGGCACTGAGGAGCCCAACTGTTTCGTCCACCAAATTGTCATATATATATCTTACATTTCGCTAGGTAAATTCCTTAACTACTTCGAAGTTGTAGCAATCAATAATAATATTTTGTCACAGACGACATATAATGGGTGATTCCTTTAGCCATTCCAATCTATTCATTATGCAAAAAAGATTGAACACTTCAGGATGCATTCCTTGTCTTATTGCCCATTTCCTTTATAACAGGAATGGATGAAAAGAATTCTTATTCCAAGATATCAAATTGAAATGAAGCTTGTGAGGTAACTATCTGTTTTCTATAAGCTAACACCAGATAGTTTGGGCAATAATTTAATTCCTATTAACCGACAAATATATCAATAAAATATATAACACTATGCAGTATACATGAGTTATCGGATGGATGGCCGAGATACGCATTAATTCATTCGTCAATTTGAGTATTCCATCCCACATTAAACAAACTATTCGAGTCTTCATATGTAAATTAAAAAAAAGTACAAAAACGCTCGCCGCAGTCATCATCATCGTCATGACAATCATCGTCGCAACCACCACCCACTCATGACCAACACAACACCAAACGTAAGTGGAATGCGCGTACTGAACGAAACGCAAATACCCGGTAAATTTAACGGCGCACTTTTGTAAATTTTAAAAATTCGGCACGTATTCGAAGCATTAATCATATTTCTTCCACATTATTAATTAACCTCACTGAGAATTTCGTGGTAAATTTAATTGATTTCAAAGTACTTTTGTTTTTAGCAGCACCAATTAAATCACTCCGGATTCGGCCGCGTTTCTCATATGCCTTTGCACTGGTGCAATGGTTTCTACATTTTTCTTCTTCAATTTAACAAAATAAAAAATAAATGAAATTTGTACTTGAGTTTGGTGAAAAGTAGAATAACAATTGGGGAAACAAATAAATTAAGTAGGCGTTAAAATAGTTCATATTTCATTTTAGGCGTGTGCATATGCTGTGAGGCTATCAGCAGTTTTGGATAGCGAATGGCAACATTTAAAAGTGTTGAAGTTTTCGATGATGGTGTGGCTGCTTTTTTCCGTTTTGGTCACCCTCGTGTTTTCCCGTGGAAAAGTGATTTTGCGTGATTTTCTTTTGGTATTGGCCCTCTGTCTGCTTCTGCTGGGAACAGTAGAACATGGACGTAAGCAAATTTTATGCTGTGTATTTCGTAACATTTTGATTAATTTCGTGTAGACAGGGAACATTCTACATGACTGCAAATAGGAAATGACGTGTGTTGGAATGACATTTATAGAGTAAACATAGAAGTAATAAAAAAAAGTACGCAAATTACAGAACTTTAAAAGTCTTCAAAAAATGTTTAGGAACAGAAAACGACCAGCTACGACAACATCTGTGGTTTGTTCAGGCACATACTTAGGAGATTTAGTTAGATCTTTCATTTTGGTTTGTGTGCTTTGCTTGGAGTTGAAGTTGTTCTGCACTTTAGTCAACTTAAAATAGCGATCATCCGAAAAATTATAGGCATTTTGGAACAGCTTCCTTTGAATGATGATGAAATTACATGATTTTTACTTCTTTGAAGATGTTTCAAAATTTCTAGTTCGACAGCTCGCGCGATAAAAATAAATCGCCCCCTAGAATCAATCAAGCTTTCCCAATGACTAAAACAAAACCAATGTGCATTAATTTAATAGTCTGCTGCATGCGCCTCTGCTCCAAATAGCAACGCAAATGCCGTGAAATCTATCACCTCACAGGTGACTGCATGGCGCGACGCATTCACCGTCTCTGCGAGTATGTTGCACCTCTATGCGAGTCGCGAAAGTGCGAAATACTTGAATTTGCGCATTTACTTGGCGCACTAAGTGCACATTTAGCTTTGTTGTTGTATTTCGCACTCGCGCCCATCATTTCGCACACTCTGCTGACAGAGGTACAGACAGCCAAGGTGTAGGGATTATCGAGCAATGTGGATTTAGACAAGTGGACAACATTTAAAATAAAATTACATTCTCTAATTTGTTCATTTATTCATTTGTTAATTTGGTCAGTGCAGAGCCTACGAGGCGCAACCGACAAGACTGATGTAGTGAGGCGTTGATTTGTGACTGACCGAATGTCTGACAGACACAGTAACTGAGTGACCGACTGAATGGTTGCATTGCTAAGACTTTGCCATTCAAACAAATTGGCGTCACACCCATTCGAAAATGCAAATGAATGTGGATGTGCTATCGTTGGGAAAACGATTCGTGATCCTCAAATTTTAATTTGACAATAATTTGTTTCTCGAAAAACAATACATGCGTAGTTCACATACATATTAGTATCAGATAGCTTCTTTTGAAATATTTTTATAGATTTTACCAGACACACCGAAGTCTGATATTTGGCCACCTAAAACCATTTCATTTCAACCAATATTTTAGTTCCATACCTCTCATACAGCGTGAACAGCGCAAAGACGCGTTTTTTTTAAAAAAAACTTTAAAGCTTACGGAACACAATTTTTAGATATATTTACACTAATAAAAAATTATAGACGATAGTCTACTCGTTTGTAGAATTCGCTTCTGAATAAATTTCAGTTTTTGGAAAATACATCTTCTTTCATAGACCTGACTATGTGCAAAATACTTAAGGTCAAAAGAATTTTATATGAACAAATGGTGTAAATAAGAAGAGTTTTTTATAAAAAAGGTTGAGCTCATTTATCACGCAATTGTATTCTGAGTTAAAAGTTAAAAAGTTTTTTGTTGTTATTTTGCTTACTATTCTATTGTGTCCTTCCTTTCTCTCCTCGCGATCGTTAGCGAGCACGATCCAACAAAATTTCTTTCAAATTTTACAACAGCAAAAGTTTTTGATCATAGCAAGGACTTAAAAAAATCTTATCCGAAAAACTTTGATTCCTTTAAGGAATTTTATTGTTAGTAAGTTTTTGATGTAACTGTTCCCGGAGCATCCGCAATGTATATTTTATTTATGTTTATCAAAATTTGTAGACAGCCATTTTGACATCGCCAAAATGGGAAAGTGCACGCATATAAGTAAAGAAATATTTACAAATTATGTCAAAAATCTTTCAGTACAAAAATCACCATCAAAAGGCAATTTGACCGAATGATTGAAATTTTGGAAAGAATACTGAATCTTAAAATGGGTGGAACGCTCGATGAACGTATTGGCTTCCTAAAGGAGTTCTTTAATTCATTAAGGATGTACTTAAGTCTCTTCGTTGAGGACAAAATAGGAAATGAACCATCGAGAGCAATGAATGGTTTTCGTTTTTCAACACTTCTGGAATACAATACTTTGTATATGGTAATTCCATTGGGTCAGCAGTCTCGCGTGAACTCCTTCCAATCCGTGAAGCTCATCAAAAAAAAAGTCACAGCAACTTTTAATTTTCTAAAAAATTATTTTAATGGCAGAAATTAAATTAATAAATTTCCATCCATTCGTCATGACAACGTTTGGAACTTAATATCATGGAGACAGTAAGCTGCAGGCATCCTTGAAACTGACAAATATAACTGCCTTCACACTGTATCGGCTCCAATCATGAAGCGCTGCAAGTTTTTTGGCCTATGCATGAGTTGGATGTAATCCAATATGTTTTGACTTGATGAACCTAGATTCAACGAACTCGCTCAAAAGTCACAGAGATTTGTCCCACAAATGACAGAGAAACAACTTTTCTTCAAAAACCGAAAGTATTTAGGATATCCTTGGTCTAAGTAAGGCTTACCATTACTCATGAATTTGAAATACTCTGATTCATACTTGTCAGTAGAAAAAAACCAGAAACGGCATTTTTGATTTCCGAGCCAGAGATTCCTTTTTACGTGTCTGTGTAGTTGCCTCAGGAACAAGGTTTTTGAAATAAGGTTTTCAAAACACTCTAAGCAAATGCAGAGAGTGTCATTTGATAGAATTGCGGAAACTTTGCTTTCAAAGATATGAAAGAACTGATAAACTCTAATGCATGAAATTATTTTAAGATAACAACAACCGATTAATGTGTAAATTGAAGATTGTTGTTGCTCTGATATCAAAGTTTTCAATCGAAAATACAATAACAACAACAGCAACAGCAAAACCTAATGGAAAATTTTCGCGAAGCAACATTTTAGCCACGTGCAAAAAGTATCGGAAAAAGAGAACTCATGGCTGATGGCACAAATTGATGCTTAAAATAGCGGGGTATGGAGAAATCAAATTGTTTTGATTCATAACTAAGGTAAGGGATGATATCAGCTATGATAATGGTAATGCATTTACTATATTTATCGCGCATTGTTGTTAGTAATTCGATATAGTTAGTCATTCATTGTCGTCGTCATCGTCATCGTCATCGTCGTTGGCGTCATTGTTTTGTCCTTTTGATGCGCATCGCAAACTTCATTGATGACATTTCGATTTCCTTCCTTCGATCTGATCTGAGTCCTGGAACGTCGGTCTCGGGTACAATAAAATAATTTTATTTATTGTATTATTATTTATGGTGCGTTTTGACAACAGCAGCAACAACAACAACAACAACAGCGATGAATCGTTGCTGATTTGCGACACGTGAACCTACATACGAAATTTTTGTATAATTGCAAATACAATACATACATATGTACGTGTGTACGAGTACATCCTTGATTCCTTGGGGAACTCAGTTTTGGCAAAGTGACGTGTAAACTGGAACTACAGGAAGGAGTAAAAAGTGTGGGAAACAAACATTTTTTTTTCATTTGCTTTCCTCCACTATAAAAAGGATAAATGGAAATTGACGTCAACACCCATACTTTGGGTAACTGGCTACATTTACCTACGCTCAAATTTATTATTCTTTAATTTGCAAAATTGTTTTCATTTTATTAATAATTTTTTCTGCGTTGTTTGTGATTTCTCCATTCAAAAGGCATTCAACTGTAACCGGCAGTTCTTTGCCATTGCACAGTGGTATAAATTCAGAATACTAAAATGAGAACAATCCACTGACGATTTGCTTTTGAGTCATTAATTTTTCATTGCTCGTTAGCTGTCACTTTTATCTGTCAAATACACAATGCAACACATTAGAGGTGTAAAAAATGCAACTAAGCTCAAGGGCATCAAGCTCTTACGATATTACAACCGTGTGAAAGCACCAAAAATCGAGTGAGTTCAAGTAACTGACGTGCGAACTGAAATCATGATTGATTTATTGGCATAAAAAGGCACCAAGCAGTGTTTTTTTTTGTCAAAGATTCATTTCAACAGATCAGGGTAGTTCTTGGGTAACTAGCAGAATAGCAAGTCAAAGTGAAAAGAGTACAAAGTGAAAATGAAGTGCTAAATAATACAATCTAGTGCGAAAAAACAAATTACTGAGGACTAAGTTTCAGCAAAGGAGAAGTAAAGTGAGAACCACCAGAGTTCGGGTAAGTCTAGAGGCTTGCTTTAGGGTGTAAGATCTTTGAAGTCTAAGAAGTGATGGGATTTGTCTTGACTCCAATTTTCTTTTCGACTAGTTTGGTCGTGTTTGAAATTTTTTTAATGATGTCATTATTTTGGCATTTGGCGATTCCAGCCCGAGTGCACAACAGAAGACTTTTGAGACGTTGCGCTTTAGTACCACCTGGATAATCTTGGAAATATAATTAGTGGCTTCTTGTCTGACTATACTAGAATTTTGATAAGCGGGCATATAACTATTCTCCCACTGATTGCGATCGATGCATTTCTCCGCTCCGAAACATCCAAAAATTTTGAGAAGGTCGAAAATCTAAACAAAGAAAGCCTCTGTCAGAAATGATTATTTGTGTAACTTTAAATCAAATATCGAAAACTAAAGTCACCAAAATTCAGATAGTTAGTATATTATTTTAATGCAGAAAACATATGCAATAGTTTTCCCTTTAAAATAGTAAAAAGTAAAGTTTAATTTTTGCGAAAAAGTTGACCAAAATCGATTTTTTTAATCATCAAATTTGTGGAAAAATAAGATCTTGCTTTGTGCTCGTTAAAAAAAACTTAAGTGCATTTAACAAATATCCTCTTATTAACGACTTTTTCTGAAGATACCCCCGGCTTTGACACGCAATTAACGGCTTGGCCGCATCAAAAGCTGCCACTTGCCAATCCTGAATTCAGTACTCGTTTGCAAAATGGCACGAGCTACGTTCATCAATTATTGCTGGTTATTCAGCATACGAGTAGACCAGAAACTACATATACTGCCACAAGAAATTTCGGTGGTGTCGAATCGCGTGGTCGTGGCGGCCAATTAAATTCATAGGATCCAAAAAATCGGAACAATTTTTACTGAATTTAATGTTGGAATTTTAGTGGACTTATTAATTTCGAGAATTTACAAACGTTGCTCTGGCGTAAGTCTGCTCTTGGTAAAGTGGCAAAATAAATCATCTGTCAGCTGCCATATTGATTGTCACTAGAAACAGTGCTGCTTTTAAGTATCAAACCTCTAGAAAAACACACTATATCAGAACTTTCACAGCATATTATAAGTAATTATTTTTAAAGTGAGATTGCATCTTCACTATATCATACACAACGGCAAATGTTGTCACTTTAATAAAAACGTGCTGCCACATGGCGTACTTAACGTCACGTTACGAACTGCCGGTTTTGCCAATTCACTAAAACTGTCATGGAATTCGCCACAGTGAGGCACAGCGTAAGGCGAGAAATTGCACCTATTTAATTTTTTGTAAGAATTACTATATTACAATGTGTCTTTAATTCCAATGGCTTTGCTTCACAGTGCGCTACTGTCGTTACAGCTCTTTTAAAGATTTCAATCATCCTTCATCGTCTTAGCTAAAACCTAGACCAAGGCCCAGTAGCAATTGTTCCAAGATGACGGACAACGTGATGGTTGGTCGTTGCTTTTACAAAGAAATATGAAAAATTTTGAAATTAATTTTATTTTCGCAGATACTCGTCGTATTTATTGTATATTCAAAAACGCCAAGAAGTACGAAAAAGATATCTGGATCACTGGAGTGGGAAACATACCTAATTGGGTTGGTATGGGTTTTTGGGGATGGAACAAGTAAAAGAGTTCGGGCGCTGCTAAAGGGTTTAAATTGCGCCATTTGTCTAGCAACGCTAGTGGGTTGAGTCTTCACTTGGACGCTTATCTGGCCAAAGGAACCAACTGCTGCCGCAATCGCAATTCAAAAAATTGTGGACAGACAAATACTGACTGAGTAGTCCTGCTGCCGGATATTATGAATTCAAATTAAAAATATACAAATCTAATAAGTTGCGTCCTTAAAGAGCTTTAATTTGTTGTTTAGCTGAGCTGAGCTGAGCCGAAGAGTAGAAGAAAAAGGATTTCGTTTGCTCCTTAATTGGCGAACTTTTAGCAGAATTAAATTAATAATGATGAAGTGCACTGCAAAAGACTTAAAGGATTCAAGAAGGGAAATGAAATAGAGCTTTTCTTTATTTGCAAATAGTTGTGTCGTTATTATCAAATTACTTTCGAGTGCAATAAACAAAAATATAAAGATACGTAAGATATCTTTTACTTGTGTTTTCATAAAAGCATAAGTTTTTGTAATTTTTGCAATTATTTTGATTTATATTACAAATTGCCTCAAATGGCGTCTGTAAGGAATTGCATTTTTTCCAATGTTTAATCTTTGATAATAATTTTCTTGCCAATTTTTGTAAGATTTTTGCATCTTCTTGTTTATTGTAATTTTCATGTTTTGTAGTTTGTTTCGTGATTTTCCACACCAACGCGATAGAGTGACATTTTAATGTCCTTAAATGACACATTAGTTTGTTAAAAAGGATATGCATTGCTCTTTCATGTTGGCTGCAACTCAAAAGTGACTGGAAAGGACACACTCTCTGAATTTTAAACAATGTAATAAAAATTATTTATGATATTGTTATTATTAAATGCCTTATCAACTTCAAAAATAATCTTGATTTTTTTCGTGTTATATTTCTTCTGAGAGGGCTTTGGGCTCCACTTATTTTCATAGAAATTACTATTCAAGATTTATGGTAAACTTAGCCCGTTTTTGGCCATGTTATATTCTTTATTTTAGGTTCATCGAGCTTACTTTTAGCCTAATCTATCTTATATATATTTGAAATATCTTATTTTACTGAATTGTATGTTAGTAAATAGAACTTTTATTAGAACTTAGAAGGAAAACTCGCACAAAAAACTCCACTTCATGTAAAAAATATCGTCTTATATTTGTAGACCACAGGGGCTTGTAGTGTTGCAATAAAATCTCTCCACAAGGTCAAAAGCATTTATTTATATGGGATGTCTTTTGATATCACCAAGATGTTTGTTTGAAAGTCCTTACAGTAATGTAAAAATAGTTGGCCGGAGTATTTTATTCTGCCTTTAACAAGAGCGGGCGGGTATTTAATATATATTTACAAGCCCATCCTTTAGGCGAAATATTTTGTAATCGGCAAACCGCACTCGTTAAGATTGAAAAAAACTATGTATCCAGAGTTTTTTTTTTAAATAGAGACAAAAATGTTTTGTGGTAGTGCTGCTGAACGATTGGCTATCTGATCTAAGAAAAACAATTCGATGCTTGAAAAGTTTTTCTATATTTTCATTTATTTTTAGATCACAGTGCTCTGCCGCCCAGAAGATGCTACACATCATTGGCAGCTCAAATATATTTTACTTTGTGCAGTGTACGGCCTACAGGTGGCTTGAACGAATAAAATGGCAGTTCTAGTTCTCTAACGGATTTTCGCTTGAACAGATGATTTCTCAACAAGTTGAGATCGTGCAATTTTTGATGCCAACTCCTTATTGCTATTCGTAGTGATAAATTGGCTTCTGCTTCTTTTTAAATTTGTTGGAATCGGAATGCGTAAGACGCGAAAAGATGTTGCAATACCTTACTTTACTGAGAGAACTGTTGCTCCAATTTCACAGCTCATCCTCGATTATTTGTCTGCTGACTTTTCTTAATGGTTTGCTGTGGTTCTACTCGGCTGTCTCGAAATCCATTTGGGGATAAAGTAGTCCTTTGATCAGATCATTCAATGGGTAATGATTTTCCCAACATGATACTGTAGTTGCAATGTTTTGTGAACCAGATGGTCGACTCATTAAAATTGGTAACATCAGTAGATACATTCCTTATTGGTGGTAGTATTATTTACCACGTTCCTATGGATGAAAATGTGACCATACCCACATAGCTCTTTCGTCCAGTGATTTCTTCTAATGAGAAACTTTTGCTCTGATAGTCACCCAGGTTTACTTGGATGGCTCTGTATTTCACATTATATCAACAGTTGGTATAACACCTTTCCATTCCTAAATTAGATAGTCAAAAATAAAATCTGCTTGGAAGTTACTCTTAGTAATAATTTTTCAATCTCAGGCATTTCCTTCTGGAGAGCCGTCTCTGTGAATAGGTCTTTGAGATATGTAGACTGTTACACAGTTTCTGAAATATTTCTAGAATTATAAAGACAAAAGCAAAGTCGACGCAGCCTTTAAGCAATTCAACATTTCAGTGTCCTTTTCAGGTTGCATAGACAATTTACGATACGCTTCATGGATGCATTTCGATGACTTTGATTTTTCAGTAACCCATTCAGTAACCCAATGTACAATCAACGTGTGCTATCTTATGTCTACGTATACGATACCCAAATGTGTACATGTTCGCTTGTGTGAGTGCATTTATGGCAAAAAGCTTTTTGTCTTGCATGCTCCATGCCATCATCAATGTAACAAACAACTTAAGAGTTTTGGATTTTATCCAAAACATAACTTAAGTTTCTGGTCAAATGAATTTGGCAAGGTAACAAAAATCTTTGCATGTGAGTCTTGAATATTTTTAACAGCAAAAAGATCGAAATTGCCGACGCCGCACACGACGCATACGGTTTAGTTAAGGTAACAAAACTGTCACCCTGCGTGTGATTTGCCAAGAAAGGCTGGAGGGTCTAAAGTGGAAATGCAAAACGGCATTTTGTGGTTACTGCATAAGAATTTCGTATGAATTTTTTAAAATTTTACTATAAATACTTCTGTTATTGCAGAATTACATGTGAGTATGGACAGATATGATATTGCCAAACAAAAATACTGCCACATCAGACATCATACATGGTGTTTAGCACCGTATCTTCTATAACAATATACCGATGACTTAGTCTTGAAGAAATGGAAGGTAAGGTGCCATAGACGTTCACAGTTTCCTATATATGATAAAAATGTTTTTGAAACAATTGATTTCAATACGAAGCATATCGGTTTGACTGCCTGGATATTTAACAGAAACGTGGCAGCAACTTCAATTAATTCTCATTTCAATCCATATTGGGGTCATCACACTTCATGTGCATACTTACTCGTATGTTTTGTAAGTAATTCGACACGGCCAAAAATGTGCGCAAATGCTGGTAGAAAACATTTTTAACGATGTCAACATGTTGTGGTTTTTATGATTTAAAGATCCATAAAACAAAAGAAAGAACTGATCCAATGGCTTCTGCTCTGCCACGAATCGTTGTACCAACTTGTGCATTCGTCATATTCCCAGCTGAGTCCTAAAAATCAAAGTAACATCATTTTCAAATCAACGTCATTTCACGCCAAGTAACACTGGTTTTTGCTTTGTCACCTGTTTTGGTGCGCTGTTTTATGACCATGTCAACATTTTGATATGAGTGCAAATTTTTTTCCGTCTTGGTCTGGATTGTGCTTTTCCTTATTTCCACTTTTTAGCGAATTTTCTTGGCGTGCGCACATCGAAAGTCGTAAAATCAAAAAGAGTAGCTGACGAAATAAAAATTATTTCAGCAAGTGCGTCAAATAGGTTTTTGACAACCCATAAAGTTGCACGAAACATTAAGAAAACATAAAATTTTGTGATTTATATCGTAGGAATGCGTTGCAAATCCATTAGCTATTGGGTTTTTATATTAACAATGTAGCAAGGGACAACAGTATACAATGGTAGGCGTGGGGAGCAGTCAGTAATCAGCCTTTGATATGAAGTCAAGCCAACAAAGAAAAGTGTTGCAATAATTATCATGGGTAGCGACTAGCAGGTAATCTCAACGAACCCGAAGTTCAAGTTCAGTGAAGTCAGAATCTGTGTTAGCAGCTTTATTGGCGAGTCTTTGGAGAAAATTCAACAAGTCTGTATCTGATTTAAAAAAAAAAAGAGAAATAAAAGTCGAAAAAAATTACTCAAATAAAATTTAAAAGCATTGGCAGAAGAAACTACGATTTATTTGATCCGAACCATTTTTCCATTATTTCGTTTCCGAAAATGCAATTGGAGCTTACAACGACCTCGGAGAGTCCCGTTCTGTGTGAGGATTTTCCCGCGAATTACAAATTTGTTTTCTATAGCCCCGTGTTTCGAAGTTATTGCTTTTAAGCTTTTTATCGTTGCCAAAATTTACTTTCAATACTTCAACTTTTTGTCATTTCAAAAAACACCATTAAATTGTGAGGCAAGAGACAGTTGGGAATCATTTTCTCTATTTTTTTTATAAATTTGCTATTTAAGAAGATTTCGCGGAATAGTTTGATTGTTGAATTGTTGAAAATTCACTGAAAAATATCATAACAACGTCTTAGAGTCTTTGCATTGCATTTACTCGATGCTGTTAAGTTTCCAGGTCATGAGGGATGCTTTTTTAGTCGTAATGACATTTTCACTAATATAACTGTGAAACTAGTTGACACATTTCACTCAAATTTGACATTTTTTAGTAAACTTTAACGTTATATCATAGGCAGAACGTTTCACATATATAGCGTTGCTTCAAAATTCTGAAATTCAGGTTGAGTTCGCCAGACAAACGGAGCATTTATCTTGCATTTCCAACAAAATGGTTTTCACCGATGAAGTTTTTTTCTGGGTTAACGCTCCTAAGTTGCCGCATCCACAAAAAGTCTGTCAATAAGGTCCTTGGGAACTGTCTGGTCTCAGACTCACAAGGCCGTGATTTGGAAGATCTCTTAAACTAAAAACGAAATCGTCAAATAAATTAGCTAATTTGAGTACAAAAGATATAAGTCACTGTCAGAACTAAACAAAAAAGAACATGTATCTTCAGCATAAAGATTTTAATTTAAGAAAACTTGCATCTCAAATACTTGCGCAAGTTTGCTGGCAACGAAAAACTAACCCTACGCACAAAACCACTTGCCAAAACCACCATGGATTAGAGCCCAAAAAACTTACCATACCCATGATGTAAAACAATGATTTCAAAAAAAAGTCCTCCAAATTAACGACAGCCAATTGCCTCTGCCTTCATTTTCGATAATATATTGGCTTATATAAAGTTGTTTTTTTAAATTCAAAATTGAAAAAAGGAAATAAAAATTTGCGTAAGGACAATTCGGTGTGTGAGCGTTTGGGTAAACACAACAAGGAATAGTAAATACAAAATACAAACATTCTTATAAACTTACGAGGGAAATGCATAAACTTATAGACTAGAAAATGATATATATGACATAAATAAGCGAACATAAGTTGCATGTTTGTTTCTAGAAAATGTTTGTTGTAAGAGAGGATTATTTATGGTGAAGTTATTATGTCTGGCCAAGGGCGCGGATATGTTCGAAGAAGAGTTTATGTATTGGCTACAGAATCATTTTATGCAAGGCTTAATTTCGTTGGCAGAAAAGAGCTGTCAAGTTTTCGTAAAAGAAGTTGCATTTGTTGCAGAAAAGAATAAAAGAAATTGCACTAGCATAATTTTCGAGTCATATGCCAATAGAGGGCGTTAAAAATTTTTCCGCACACAAAATTTGTTGAAACAATTTCAAACTATTCTCGAGATGTCAGAAGTGGTAATTTATGCAATTTGATTTGGCGACTTGTGGGCCATTTTATACTCACTTTAACAAATATGCACTTAAAATTCTGTTGAATGTCCTCCTCAGACTGCACTTCTACTTTTCATCTTTATGAACTTATCATAACTAAACGTATTGTATATTAAAAAGGAAACCTTCAAACCTAATCTGATGTTCCTACCTAGGAGAAAAAACACAAATACGCAATCAGCTGTAAAGAATCAAATGCCAACAACCTCTAAAAATGACAATACGCTCCACTCCCCTGTTGCCATTTATGCTAAAATGTAGTGCAAAACAAATGCGATTTATGAGTCCTTAATAAATGCAATCAAAGGAATGGTAGCACAAACACCAAATCTGTAAAATATCGGCGGCAGCTTCTTAGAGCAAATTGCAAAATATCGTGCGATACGAATATCCTGCAATTTATAAATGAACGTAAACTGAAAGAAGTGAAATTCGTTTCATCGAATCATAAAATGCAAATTAGCCACTTCTCTTAAAGCGTGCTAAAAATTAACTCAAAAAAAGAACGCAGTCACAAGGATATTCGAGATTGTCATATAAAAATAGTAGCGATAGAACAAGTGATTTTCTACGGTACTACATAAAAATAAATGAGAAAAAGGTCGAAAAAAAAGTATTGAGTGCTTAAAAAAAAATACACTGGCGAATGATGATGCCACGAATGCTCTATTTGCATAAAGGACTTGTCACGAGGCAAAACTTGCAAAAGGAGTTCTTAGAAATCCTGCTCACTTTCGGCGCGCCTTCTTATTCTTCACCCATAGAATGGGCGCGACTCAGGGTTTCATCGTATAAACACGTTTCCGGCATTGTATAATTACCGTTATTTGTACAGTTAATTAATTGCTAATCAATCATGAATGTCAACGCAAAAGCTGCTGTCGAGATATTGCTGTTGTTCTATCTGCCATTAATGCCACTTTCTACAAAGGCGTAATTATTTGACACAAACAACCTTCGCACACAGAGAGCAACAACATTAGAATGTCCTTTTTTCTGGCCCATCTCCTTGGCAGCGTTATTGTGTGCTTGTGTTTAACTCTGCTTTTGTGAAGAACAAAAGCTGCCAAGATTGATTATAATTCAATTGGCCAAAATGTCCCCAAGGTTCTTGAGAGTTTTCACAAAAGCGTCAAGCACAGGATAGCGACGCTCTCGTCACCTGCTCGTTTACACACGGATATTAAATTGGACAAAATGCAAATTTCGGTAGAGTGTCAATTGATGGTGATGCTCAAGTTGTTGGTAATGCTGATGCTGATTCTTATGAGATTTTTGTTGTTGATGAGCATGTTGATTGTAGCCTTAGTAGCCTGAAGTCGTTTTTTTCGACTGGCAAAAGAAAAATGTGTTAAATTCTTGCTTTTGTTGACAGCATTATTGATTTTTCTCCAACCTTTCTAAACTCTTTGAAAGCTTAAATATTGCAAGCAAACTTCACGTTAAGTTCTTAAGCCGGCAATTGAAGAATTTAATTAAACATGCAGACAAAGGAAAAACTGCGCCTCACAATTTGCTTTCTCGCAACTTTAGATCCAGAAATGTTTTATCAAACTAATTGAGCGTGCAATATGTGCCCTCATATTCTTGGAGACTTCAAAGCTATCTGCAGGACTTTAGTGTTCTTGAACCGTGATATATTACACCACTTGGAAAACTTTCTTGGTGTTGCTCTAGCATTGGTCTAAATATCGGCTGGCATTTTTCGAGATATTTGAGGAACTTTTGAGAGGAAAACTGAATATTTTAATCTATATGCATAAGAAATTGTTATTCTAACTACTAATTTAACATAAAAAACATACGGTGAAAGTAACATTTTAATTGAATTTTTGCAAAATATGATATTCCATTGCTTAAGATATAATTTTAATGAATCCTTACATAGGGCATAAGTTTCCAAACGCCACTGGCAAAAAAAAACTTGTTCTGTTGGACTGAAAGTTGGACTAATTGTTGTCCTATTAAATGGCACCTTTTCACACTAAAAATTTAGATTTTTGGACAATAATGGACTGTGGCGAAAGGGGTAAAATTTTTGAATTATTCTTGTAAAGCCTTTATTTCAAACGCTACCAACTTTCTTCTGGATGCATGAAAAAATTTCACCTTAGACGTTTTCAATAAAGGTTTCTACTAAGTTTCAGTGAGTTGCACATAATTAGTTTTTAAAAAAAAAATTTAAGGTTTAATTTTTAAAATCAAAAATTATGTTAATTATTTTATTAAAGTTCAATCCTTTTTTTATATAACAATAGAAGAAGTTTATTTTTTTTCACAAATTCATAAGATTTTAAACTTTTGACAGACGACTAAGCAACTGTGCCAGGTTTTAACTTTCATCACTTTTTCTCCTATTGTAAGCCATCAATTTTCAGCAAAAATCGTTCTGAATAAAAAATTCTTAGAAGTGGTGTCAAAATATTCATTTCATTTCTTGTAACAATTTTTTTTTTATGACCATATTTCGCCATATAACCAAAAAACTAAAAAAAAAGTTCTAAGGCCAGTTATTTTTGAAATTTACCTCCCCCTGAAACTATCCGGCTTAGGCCTGGCCCTTTCAGCTGTACCCTTAATCTGGCGCCCGCCAAACTTGCGAGGTTGTCGTAATCTAACTGAAGGTAATTTTTCAAGCTAAGCCTTTTCTCAAATAAGAGTGTTGGACCTTTTAGAAAATTTGATGATCGTGTCAACAGATAAAACTTAAAGTTTTTTTTTCTGCTTTTGTATTAATGTTCAGTACTGCAATGTTGTCGACACATGAATATATTTTGTGTCGTCACAAACAATCGAATGACTCATTCGCTCTTACAACAAACACACCGATCTTTGGCAGGCAATTTCAGCATGAGGGCCCCTTGCTTTTTTTACACCATTGTTGATTCGACATAATAATTTTCTTCAATTAATGTTGATCACCTTAATTGAATGTTCAACAAATAAAAATAAATATAAATACTCGTATAGCAACACAAGGCATTACTCATTACACATTCTACTTCTTTGGTCGGTAGGTCGGTGCTTTATTAATGTTCCAAGAAGTTGCTGACATTTGGCAAATTATAAGGGTACCATAGCATGTGAGATGATTACTACGACATACCGCAGAGCATCTATGCTGCCACAATGGTGGCCGCCGCTCCTGTTTTATTTTATTTTTATTCTTAATTGGCTTAAGTAAAAAGTAAATAAAACCATAGGGTAAGTTGGGCTACATTTCTTCGCTTAAGTGCTACTTAATTTTTATTTGCTTAAAATTCAGCTATCTCACTAGTCATTGCCGTCGAAATAGTGAAAAATATAGACCCTAATATTTCAACGCATAATTTATTATTGGAGGTGCCGTGGGCTTACATCAATGAAAATACCTGGCGTTATACGGGAAGAGAAGCTTCGGGTTCAAGATATGCGACTCGAAAACATTAAAGTACAATTTCTGTTTAGTTTTGAAAAAGAATTTGTGAAGAAATTTTGTCATGTTGTGCACTTAAACTATGTGAGGCTTAAGCTTTACATGGACACTTAAAGTACACAATAAATATTTCGAGTTGAAAGGTTAATGTATAGATGTCACTCATGTCGTTTTTATTGAAGAACCCATAAATAGCCAGTAGCCAACGTTTTACTGATTTTAGTTAATGCTCAGTTAGAAATATTGGCGAAAGCATTTCTTATGTAATTTTAATAGAGGAATCCGGATCATAAAATTAACAAAAAAAGGGAAACCATAACTTTTTATTTCAGCTAAATAGCACGAGCAACATGGTACTTTATGGTAATGGTTGTTTATATGTAAAGTTTATATGAATACAAACAAATTTTCCATGTTCACGTTTTTAGGGAAATAATGCCTTTGTTATTCAAAATGCCGCATATGGATACACTTCAACAGAGATAACTAAAAACATGAAAAACTAAAAATATATTGAAAATTAATTACCTTAAGTTTTCATGAAAATCGTGTGTGCTTAGCTTTACCGCAAACGTGATTTCAACAGACAGACACATAGACAGACATACAGACAGACAGAAAGACAGAAGGACATAGCTAAGTCGACTCAGGTGGTGACGCTGATCAAGAATATATATACTTTTCCATACCTGCCACGCCTCCTTCGATGCGTTGCAAACGGAATGACAAAGTCAATATACCCACGGTGCAGGGTATAAAAATAAATTACTAAAATATCAGAATGCAAAACTAAAACGGTGTTCGTTTTGGATTGGAATGCCTAATAAACTTGATAATATGTAAATACACAAATTCTCACACAAATTTTTACATACACAATACACTACTATATAATGCCTCAAAATAACCTTAAGTATTTATACCTACCATAGACATGTATCACATTTACTAACATTCTCTTCCAAAATCTTAATAAACATATTAAGAACTATAAATGCAAGTAGGCAAACTAAGAAATTATAATTTAAGAAAAAAACGCATTGCAGGCTTTAAAAGAATTCGTATATTCATAACGACTGTGATGTTAAACTGCAAATCGTTGTACTTTTCTACTGATTTTCTTCGTCGATTTAAAGTATTAAAGGTCATTTTTTAAGCGTTTAGTTTTTGAAAACCAAAAACAGAACAAAAAATTTGCAACAGTGAATGAAAAATTTATTAAAAGCGTTACATCGATTCCATTAAAGATTATTTCATGCAAATATTTCCCGCGGGTACACCTCAGGTGATTCATCCGTAAGCTCCAATTTTGGTATACTTTTTCCAGCATTTCGTACGGTATCTCACCTATGGCAACTGTAATGTTGTCTTGCAGGGCTGCAATTGTAGCTGGCTTGTCCCTGTACACGAAAGACTTCACATAGCCCCACAAAAAATAGTATAGTGGGGTCAAATCGCATGATCTTAGCGGGCAAGGGACTGCTCCAAAACATGAGATTAACTGCTCACCAATCTCGCTTCTCAATAGGTCAAACGTATCGCATGCCGTGTGGCATGTGGCACAGTCTTGTTGAAACCACATGTCAACCAAGTTCAATTCTTCCATTTTGGGCAAAAAAAAGTCGGTGCTCATGGTTCCATTGACTGTTCTGTTTGTTGACGTACCCATTAAGCCAAAAATGAGCTTCGTCGCTGAAGAAAGTTTTTCGATAAAACATTGGCTTTTTATCCAACTTTTCTAAGGCTTATTCACCAAACAAATGACATTGTGCTAGGTCACCCGGCTGCAGTTCTTGCATCAGTTGTATTTTGTATAGGTTCATACTGTGGTCCTTACGTAAAATTCTAAAGGTGCTCGAATAGTACAAGCCCAATTGTTGAAAAAGACGACGAATTGACATATCACGATCTTCATTGACACTGGCCGTACAGCAGCAACATTCTCCTCTCCAAATATCAAATAAAGTGAAATGTGGTCACAATAGCTTGAATAGCCTGTTCAGTGGGTTGATTATGACGACCATAAAATGGACGTAGTTTGAAAAAATCATTTCCCACAGAGCACGAATTTTGATAATAAAATTTAATGATTTGCAAGAGCTGTTCGTTTGTTAATCTATTCATAGTAAAATGGCAAACAAGTCACGCGTGAAGTGTCAAAAATTTACACTGAAAATACAAATAGCAAAAAAATCACCCGTTATATGCAAATGTGTCGTAGGACTTCGTCAAGACAATTAAATTTTTCAAAATATTGGAAATGAAAAAGTAAGCAATTTTTGAAAATTCACTTCTCTTCAGTATTTGTTTGATCAAGATCAAATATTGATATTTTGAAGTCAAAAGAATTCAATAAATAAATAATACTCAGGGCATTTAAAATTATTAACAACCTTTGCAAAAAGTCCTTTATGAGGCTGTTTGTCTCTATCTTATCAGAGGATTGTATGCAGAACGTCTCATTTGCCCCATTTCACCTTACCACACACAAAAATTATATGTAAAGATGTTTCCGCACATAAATTGATGAGTTTGCATAATTAATAAAACTAAAGTTTGTTCCTGCCTACAGCAGGAACGAAAGCAGCCAACGGTTTAACAGCACCTAACAAATGATGAAATAAGAAATAAGCAACCAATTAAAATCAATTGAGTCCAATTAGTAGCGGACGATGAAAAGAATTTGTACCGGTATTTTTACCTTATCTGTTATATACCAAACTATTTCTAATCGTGTTCGTGTTATTTAATTTTTGCATTTGGTTAAAACATATTAAAATTTTAAGTTTGCACCACTTTACAAAATATTACTCTTGCACCATTGCACCCTTGCACAATTGCACCCTTGCACCACAATGTTATTGAGCAATAATCTTAAGTAATCTACGATCATATTGAGACTTTTGACAACATCAAATCATTCATCAAATTCATGCAGTCAGTAATTCATATAATTTTTTTTTTTAACACAAAACGGAGTCAAACATGCCACCAACAAGAAAACAAAAAAATTCGGGACGATGATGTCACCTCCGCCACATGTATCAGTCGTGCATGCACATATTATAATGGCCATAAAACCCATTAACATTTGTGTGATTAACACTTAAACTCCCTGTTTCAAAGAGGGCCCCACCAACGCGACTGCAAGATATTAAATGCCTAATACGGAGCATGAGGAATACCAAAAATTATTGCCGTTGCAATGGCGGTGGTATGTTCACTGTAGTTTCTTTTCACACGGCATCTTTGCATTGCAGCGGCGTCATCTGGCCTGCTTACTGTGGAATAAATTTAATTTCCATATTTCTAATAGTTGTTTGACTACGTTTCATAATGAAATCTCAAGTTTAAGCAAGGGAATGGTTCCAGGATCTTTGGTGTTTTACGCCGACACAGTATTGTGGCAAGTGATTAAACTAAGGTTTGCTTTAAAGCTAAGGGTTCTAGGAAGCTTGTTCGAGGAGGGTAAATGGTAAAATGAGATTGTGTTGCCTCTGAAAATCTATCTGGGAACTGCAAAGACAAAGGAAGCTTACGGAATAGAATCACCATCAACAAAAACTTCGACCAGTTTTTCTAAAAACTTTCCCATAGTACCGCGGTATCAGCAGCTTAAGCATAAGACTCGTTGTGGCTCTCTACGACTGATATCTACGTTCATCATCATACCCGCAATGTCGTTGCCGTAGTCTAGGGCTCGTTTAAATTTATGACTTTCTGTTGAAGAAAAGAATTGTCTTTAGTCGCTGTCCCCCTCGGTACTGTTTTTTGTGTTCATTTGTTTATTTTATGCAGCTTTATGAATTAAATATACAAATGTCACTAAATCGTAGCGCACACTCGAACATGTGCATAAGTGAGTGTATGCACTTGCTTTGTTAAATCCCAACGAGAAAATGGGTGTATCCCGGATCACTTCTCTTAGTCATTGGATGGGATCACAAATTTAGGTCTTTGCTTGTGTTCACATTTGGCTATCGCAAAAACCGTGGATCAGTTAATAAGACTGTGACCTTCTGTGGCGAAAATGTTTCAGGTTCGAATCCAAGCAACTGTAAATTTAATTTTTAAAATATCGATTTTTAATTAAAAAAACGTCAAATCTACAGTAAAATTATGTTTTGGGATTGCGATTACGACCGGCAAACTTGTCGAACTAACAGACCACAGAACTTGTCCATTTGACTACACTGCATGGTTGCAGATTCAGATTTATTTTTCGTTTAGAGTCTGACGACCAATTTTTTGAGTTTTTTATTTTAAAATGTGCAACCAACTACTTCGAAATAAGCAAAATTTTTAGTGGCGCAACTACATAGAAACAGAATCAAAATCTATTTCAAACATTTTACTAATAAATGCTAATAACAAATGCATGTTGATTAAAGTCTTTGAAAAAAAAAAATATTTTTAACTAAATATGTCGCAAGATTTTTGAACGTTCTATGAAAATCGTGTGCTCCATTATAGCTGAATTTCCGATGCTTGCTGCATTTCCCCGTTGGGAAGTGTTGCACATAAACTCTTTAACACTCTTGAGTGCAATTAAAAACATTTGTTTAGTACCACACACTTAACTGCATGCCATAGCTTGGCAGGAATTGAACCGATGAATCACCCATTTTTTTCAAACCATACCCGCTCCACCAATATTGACGGCTTCAACCAACTTCATTGACATCATCATTACTGTCAACAGTTTTTACGATTGCACTTTTGTCGCTGCATTTGTTGGTGTTGGTGTTGGTGTTGTTGTTGTTGTTGTGTAGTGTAACAAATTTTCCAGATGCACTTTTGGTGTGACCGTTTTGTCTTTGAGTTGTTGCGGCTCCGTGGGTTAATGTGACATCAAATCATTTGCTGTTGTCATTTTACTGAAGTTGCAATGGAGTTTTTCATCTGCTGCATGAGCGGCGCTTAAGTATTCTTACACTCTGGGAAAGTTTACTTTAAAACGGCGTTGTTATTTTTAGAAACATAAACCAAAATTATCCTTAAGGTTGCTGTTTCTTAAATATTCTTATTAAAAATACTAAAATAATGCTGCCACAATTTCCATGAAAAGCTGCCTTAAGTAGTGATTGAGAAAACAACAGTCATATCTGAAGAAAGAAGGATTTATTGTCTGAGAAAACCAAAAGGGACAGGTCCTTGCATACTCAGATATCACAAATTGTAGACGTCATCCTTAAATACGGAAATGGAAGTGGTACTTGAACTTTGGGTTTCATTCACTATGAGGAAGAGTAAACTCATTTTGTAAATAGAATATATACATTGGCATTTTACTAAGTACATACAATATTTTGCGTTCATATTTGGGTTCAACTTCGAAAAATTTATCAAAAACAATATGTTTCATTTGAGTGGCATGGATAATAATTTGTATTTTATTCAAAGTCTGTGAAGCTTTGATTTACTTTTATTAATTTTTTAGTTATAAGCAAAATTTTTTATCATTTTCTTCCGCATATTTATGGGTGCAGGAGCAAAATTTGTGTGTATCAGTGCAATAGCACATGGAAGGTCATGTACATATAATGTCAGGCAACCAAGAGATCGTCCTTACCTCAGCAAGTTTGTGACGACCTAGACAACGCGGAAAAAGCGACAGCTACGATGTCAAGTTAAATTAACGAACGAGTGTTCCTGAGGGCTGCACATTTCTGAATTCATCAAACAAATAATGGGCTGTTCACTAAAATGCCTCATGAACTATCGATCGGTATTGCTAGTTTCACGGAACCGGACTATCTATTGAAAAAAATGGTTTATGCTCGATTACAAAGAACTGCCCAACCAATAATACCAAAGCATAAATATCTAAATATTGCGCGGCATTTTTTGTTCACACGGTGTATCTATGGAATCTTCTCGCCATTAACATTAAGCGGGTAAGCAGTGATGCCACGTTTAGTCATGAAGTCTTTAGATATTTCTCAGACAACTTAATACAGACAACTTAATGCTCTCACTGAACTATCGTCATTCTTTTATACTTTTATCACAATTTTTGCTTTTATATCCACTTCTCTAAATTCATTTCTATAGTTTTATCAGTTTTAATTTAGTTTAAGTCTGTTATTGGAACATATGTATGTTAGGATTTTTATTTTTATTCCTTATCTCTTTAAATCAAATTATACTTGTTTTTTTAATTATGGAACATAAGCTTACTTGAACATTATATTTGTAATTAATAAATGAGATGAAATGAAACTGCAAATAAAACGAAATGCAGTCCGGTACTTCACATAATTCGTACCTACAGTCTACCGCTAACAATTTTTTCACTCCGAGTGACAGTTTTTGACATCTACCGCAATAAGTAGAATTTTTTTTAAGAAAAATTCTCAAATACATTCCAAGATCCCCCGATTCGATTTAATGAGAATAATTGTCCCAACCAAACAACTTCAGTTCTTAAGGGTATGACATCTCTTAGAAATTTAGAGCTTTGCTCCTCCTACATAATACTTTATTTTCATGGCTTATTTGTTATGACTCATCATCCAGGCTAACTATTCATCTAAAGAACATGTAATTTAACCTAGATACGTGTGGCAATGTCAATGAGCGTATTGCCGAAAAGTTTTATGGTTACAAAGGCTAATTAAGGATAAATTGATGACGGGCTTTTTACCATAACTCCTACCACTAAGATATTTGTATTTTGTTTGAACTCATCAATGCATGAAAAGTTTTTGCCCGAGGGGACAGTAACTATTTCTTTTGTCTTAGACATAAAACTCTAACCGATAGTCCATTGCCTCCGTTGCGTCGAAGGAAAGAAATGACAGTTGTGAAAGTGATGGAATGAGGAGGCCCGATGAATACGTAAGCAATGCAAAACCAAACGTGAGGCAAAAGTTAACGTTTCCCAACATTTGTCCTCTGCGCCAAGGTATGTATTGTGATTGGGCCGAATGTCTTACTAGCAAATACTTTCCGCCAATTGTAATCTTTAATGCAACGAAAACGACGGATTCCATGTTTTGGTTGGCCGATCACATGAATCCGGTATTGATCATTTATTCTGAACTCAATATTTCTTGCAATTATATTACATTATTTGAAATTGTGAGCCCTTATTCCTCTATTTTATAAAATTAATAATAATGTACGTAGCATATCTCCATGACTAGCTGCAATACTACAGACTGTACGCGATTATCTTTTACCGTTTAATTTCTGTTTAAGGCGCCCAAATTGATTCCTATTTGGTATCAGAAATCAAAGAGTTGGCCGCAAAGGCTCACGCATGGATTGCGGGTGCAAGAAGCATTACAAGAATGTTGCTGGAATGATATTGGAATGAACTACTAACATTAATAATTAGAATGTGAAGAAATGACAAGTAAACCAACCTTCGCATCCTGAAGTAAGCACTTTTAAAGAGTTTTTCTTCAATATTCACAAAGTTGTTTTTGAAGTTTTAAGATCGTCTCAGCGAAAAATTAATTAATTTAATTGCTAGAAATTATTTCATTAAGAGATATAAACTCAGTATACAAAATTTGATATCCCATTTACAGAACATTTTTGGTTATTTTTGTTTTTCAAATTCTGAGAATGTTTTTTCATTAATTTTAGGATAGAATCAGAATAATTTAATTTGTCAAAATCTTTTGCATTAGTATTAAGCATAATTTTGTTTGCGACTTTACCAACACCCGTAACGAAAACTTAACATCTCTCGTGTATGTTGGCATCACAAAGTTACCCGCAATATGTCAGAATGCAAGAAAATGGTGACAAACCTAAGCGCGGGCCATAAAACTTAATATGCGTTTGTGAAAATATGAAATATGAACGATTCAATTTAGCTTAAACAATTTTCACATAAAATTCGTAACACTCAATTAGTTCCTATGCTCATATGACGAGTAAACTGGCAAACTTCACTCATGTCATGAGAGTTAAAAATTGCAAATCTCACCCCGAACAGACCGGATAAAATGACAACGCAAGGGAGAAGAAAGGGAATGCTTAATATGATTACTTGTACCTCAAGCAGACACAAGTGCATTCCGCTCATGCCCTGATAACCTTAAAGGGGATAAATGCGATCGGTTTTATACACAGTGGGACCAGAAAAAAATTTGCAACATACTTAGCGGCGTAAGTACCTACGATAAATCATAGTCAACATAATGGGTTGTTTAGAAATTTTAACCGAAAAAACAAGAAAAAAAAAGGTGGTGAAATCAGCGCAAACAACAACCCATGGCATCCCCTTTACAGTGTAAGCTGCTAAAGGGGGGTAGTGCGTTGTCAATTTAATTTCGCTAATGTAGTGTAATGGATGTGTATTAGTGGCAAAAGGTCCTTGTTCAGCATATACAAATGCATTTAAGGTTGCAATAATATTTGCTTAAGTAAACAAGGACGCGAAGTACTAGAACGATTAATAACAAGTGTTGAAAAATTATTGAAAATGAAATTGAGATGCTGCACAGAATGGATTTGCTGGGAGCGCTCATTATTACTCATATTGCCGCTGACCCATCCGATTGTCCAAACCTCCTACTGAGCTGCCAGACAACTTGCATTCATCTGCTTGAACTGTTTGTAATCCGAGCTATTGCCAATTGCAATAAATTAATCCATGTGTAATCAAGCATAACAGGATATGCGCGGCAGACAGGACAACATAGCACAGGACACAGCGCTGGATAATTCGCTTGTAAATCAAATTGAAAGTTGGACATTTGTAAAGAAATCGTGTGCCGTAGACAAATGTACACGCGTCTTTCAGGAAAAGATGCTGCAAAAAGTTTTGAATACTCACTAATAGTCGAATACAACTTTGTTTTGTGCCCAATAGGAAACTACTTACAAGATATAAATTGAAATTAATTTTCGCAGGATAAACTTTTTTGTTAGCTTAATATATGTATATGAAGGTTCTTAATATAAAGCTCGTTGCTTTCGTTCTACGGATGATAAATTTAAGTAAAATTGCTCCAAACTTACTAAGCATACAAGGTTTGAAAATGTTTCGTCATTTTTGGTGATAATTAAACCTGTGTCATGAAAGAAAGATTATCTATACTATAAAAATATATTTCAAAAATAAATTTATGTAAGAGGAATGTCAAACTCTGATTGATTTTTTTCTAACGTATCATTGCCTTAAATTTAACATTCTTATCACAGAAAACAATTTATGATGACTTTTTTGTTTTGAGATGATTTTGCATTAATTTTAAGAAAACTTTTATTACTATTTTGCATAACGTTTTATTTTTATTTTGGTTTACTTAGTTTCATAGGTCGACTTTGCTTATAACTGAAGATTTTTCAATTTTTATTCTCTTTACTTTAGAAAAAACTTCTATTAATAGTTGGCGGAACTTTATAAATGATTTTGATTGATTTTTCATATTTATTTTTTTTGTTTCAAAAACTTTTCTTTATTTTCGACGATAGCGGAAAGGAGTTTTTTAATTGCAGACGTCCACATCAGCATCTGCGCTCGTATCGCAGAATAATTTATGTCAGAAGAAATTACTTTGACACAAGTGATTCTGTGGACCTTTTTCTAATGGCATTTCCTGCTGGGGTCACGTTGTTGCATTAAAACAAAAACAATACAATAAACTCCGCAGCTTGCGAATACAAGAGAGCGAATCTCTTCATTAATTCTGATCGATGACCATAAATCCTTTTTTTGGGTGGTAATGCCGCGTGTTCTGTTGTTGTTGTTGATGTTGTTGCTGTTGCTTTGTAAGTCGAACTTATTTGCAATCATGATTGAACAACAACTAAAATTACAACAAAAAGTAATGGATTTTCGGTTGTTGTTGTTGTTGTTGTTGTTGTTGTTGTTGTTGTTGTTGTTGTAAAGTTAAAGGACTTCCGTTTTCTTTACTGTTACAACTACTGGAAAAGAATCTTCTTTAATTTTTGTCTTTGTTTATTTTTCTATGTGCGGGTATTTTTTGTCCCTTATATTTTGCATTGTAGTTATCAGCATCACCACCGAAAAAACCAAAACCAACTTTTGTGCATCGAACTCTTAGCTCATTTAATGCCTGTAACTCATTTCTTGGTTCTATTGATCCACTTTGTTTGTTCTACGAGCGCCCATTCCTTTTTACTTTTGTGCCCCGTGATAAATTAATCGCTACATCAGTTTTTAATTCCATTGTAATACACTACACATAATGTTAGCAGCATATAAATTGTTCACTGTAAAATGTATTTCAATTAGTTGTGTTTCAATAATAAAACAATGCAGTTTAATAACAATGTTGAATTCAAACAGAAAAACCTAACGCATTCTCAACAAAATGAGTTATGCGGAGAATTTATTTAAATTTAACTCAAAATAAATTATTGAAGTACTGACTCATTCCGTGAGTGTGGCCAAGGTATCATGATCCTGTGCCGCTACAAAGTGAATGTGTTATAAGAAATCTTCTATAGAAAAATATAATATAATCCCCATAATATAATCCCCATTTACTCCACTTTACTTTAAAAAAATATACACTAACGACAGTTATAAGCATTAAATGGCCTACCATCGACTCACATTACATCACTTATTTGGTGGGCCAATAAGGGTTTCACCATGGTAACAGGAAATAGAAACTTTTTCATTGGAATAATTTTAATTTTTTACTTAATAAGCTTACTGATCGATAAAAATTTCTTAGATGCATGAGTGAGAGATAATATCGGTCAAATGCTCATCACAGCATCGGCGGCATGCATCAATCCGTTTATCCAAATTAAGGGTGTCATCCTCGCTCCCCGAATCCACAAATACGCGTTGCGTAACATTGTTTTTGAAGTGAAACTTCTTCAGCGGGCGATCCTGTGAACCCTAAAAAAAAACAAACAACCTGCTCATGTATTGCGAGTTAGAAATCTCTTGTTTTATTTATTACTAGCTGTTCCCGCGGTTTTGCCCGCTCGCTACCCGTTGTACAATCTCGCTTACATTTTACACAGTCCTTACTGCAGACAATTGGGTGCATGCACCAAATTGCACAACTTGGTATAAATACGGAGAGTGCCAATTTAAGTGTTTGTCTTGTATGGGAGGTGCTTCGCTTCAATACACAATACCGTTAAAATTTTGCGAGTAACTTGGCACAATCAATGTGTCCATGTATCAAGTTTCATAACTGCAGCTGTCATAGATGCCAAGATATAGCGATTAAAGTGTTTTTGTTGTAAGGAAGGTTCCACGCCCCGTTGTTTTTTCGCATCCGCATTACATGAGGTTCTTAAAATAGACAATATACACTAAATGTGAAAACTCTTGCTAACATAAGTTACCAGATATAGCATTTTAATTGTTTTTATCGCAAAGAAGGTGCCACGCTCCGTCGTCTAATTCCATTGCGGAGTGCTTAGCATAGACCGTATGCATCCTAACACGAAATTTTAAGACTCTTGCTATCAAAGAAGCGAAGATACAGCGTTTTAAGTGCTTTCTCGTATAGAAAGCCTCACGCACCCTTGAGTATTCCCGCCCATATTTCATGAGGTACTTACCATTACCTATAAGCATCCTAACACCAAATCTCAAAACATCAAATAAAAAGTTTCGGTGCGGTAATACTGTAGCTGCAATATACATCAGTTGCTCAAAGCTTTTGCTTTTTATAAATTTTACTTTGCAAAGATTGTCGTTTTGGAATAACCATTTTTGTTTCTAAATATAAATTTTATCTCTAAAAACAAATTATATAAGAAAAAATGTCTTACCTCTCTGAAGGCGACATCACACTCAAATAAACGTCAAATTAATGCATCGATAAGAATACGGATGCGCTGTTTGCGTAGCTGTTACGCATCGATTATTATGGGGATACGTTTTGAAACTGTTTAGATTATTAGCTTTTTATTGATACAACTTTATAACTTATGACTTTGCATCTGAACTGCATCGGATGCATTATGGAAGTCACCCTATTGCCAGAGGAGCCATGACTAAGCGTTTGAAGTGTTTTTGTAGCATAGAAGGTCACACGCCCTCTTACCTAATCCCGCCCATATTTTGCGAGGAGCTTGGCATTGACCCTATCGCAAAATTTTAAGACTCTCGCTATCATTAATACGAAGATATAGGGATTGAAGTATTTTTGTCGCATGGAAGGTGTCACGCTCCTTATTTTTATCAAAATTAAATGCAGCCATATTACTCAGGGATAGTGTAGCTTTCTATCAAAGTATAGTCACAATTCATAGCTTCGGCACGACTTATCAAATTTTAAAAACAATGTGTTGTGTATTTTGTACATCTGAAGTATTGAAATTTTTGCTAAGGGGCCATCCATAAACTACGTGACCGAAAAAACCTTTTTTTTTAACCCCTACCCCCCTATAGTGACGATTAGTGACTTTACTCTATTAACCCCCCCTTCCCCTATTTAATTACGTTGCAGCATGATTTTTAAAAATATTTTCTACTAATGAATTTTAAAATAAAATACATGGTTTATTGACAATATTAAACACAAAACATTACATTTATATTTTTATAGATATAACATATTTAAAATGAATAAATAATTTTCAATATTTAAATTTTTTCCAAGAAAGGAATTCCCTCCTCTATCCAAGAAGGTATATCCTCAATTAAAGTAATATTTTTCTCTATATTTAATTGTTCGTCTTCCAGTTCAACAGCTTCTACATCTTCTATATCTTCTACATCGATCCACAATTTTACAATTTGAAGTCACATAGTATTCCCCATTCCCCCAAATCGGTCACGTAGTTTATGGATGGCCCCTAAAACAATTTTCAAGTATGAAACCACATTGAATCAATTTGTTAGTATTTAATTTCAAAAAGTTAAATTTTTAACTAAAGAGGTCGACATAGTCTGTCTTTTTTTTTTCTTTTTTGACCCGTATACCTCATTTTACATAGAGATTCAACTGTAGTGGGTCTTCAAGGCAGGACGCTTTATTTTTCCTTGCCAGAATATACTGCTTAGAATTTGGACTTAATTTCTCTACCATATGACGCCAGTACCGAAGGCATTTTTATAATTTTAACCCAACTCTTTACACAAGATATTTTGCTATATAGTAGCACTTTAAATGAAAAAAATTATAGCTTGTTGAAAAAATCTTTGAAAAAATTTCTTAGATATAAATAGAGTACAATGGACTTCTTAAGATACCAGTTCTTGATATGAACATGTGTGTGTGTGTGTCAACTTTTATGAACACAACTAACCATTTAATATTTTGATTTTTTTTCTTCAGATTTATCTATGCAGCTTTGTCGTAAAATGATGCATTGCCAAAAAATTTGACAAATGTTTGAAATGAGTCATCAGTGACAAGAAGAAAAACACTTGTGTTTAGTTATTAGAGCCAGATGTACCTACGTACTATTCGCATTGCATTTCTTTCCAAAAGTTGTCTCAAATCAGGATCCCACGAGATTCTTTTGAAAGTATAAAAATGAAGTCAATCACCTGATTTCCGTTTGGCCTATTAAATGTCAATTAAGAGCACAATAATCTGAAAAGGATCTTAAGACCATTTACCACAAACAAAAGTTGCAGCTGCCAAGATGACCCATAAATTACAAGCAATTAATGCCCGATTTGGAAAAGTGGACAAAACGAAGATGAGCTATTTAGCGGTTGCAGAAGAGTGTTATTACCTCGTTTCAAAGGAATTTGTTTTTAATTTTTCTAAGTATGCCCTACCCTCCTGCCTCGCTTCAACTGCGAAATTGATAGCAGCAGGTTCTGCAAGCCGCACCGCTTAAGTGAATTAACTATTCAAGTTGAACTAATTGAATTGAACAAGATTAAAGAATTTCACGCCAAAGTGAAGCTGATGCGATTTTTGTGTTTGAAAATTTTCAATAAAACTCAGTGACAATTCCGAGTAGTAGCTGCCAAGTGGCTACGTGGCTTAGCGGCGCTATTCATGGGCAAAGATTTATGTGTGCATGTGAAAAAGTGTCCGAATGAAAGACGGAAGCAGCACAAAAATTGAAACTGACCCGAAATGGCAACAACGTAGTGAAAACCGCACGGTACCGTAACAAACAAGGAAATTGGCTTAATTTCTTTTTAATTTGCTACCGTTAGCATCTCTGTGATAACAGAAAAAAATAAATAAAAAACCATCTAAATAAAAGCTAGAAATGTGACAAAAAGGGAAGATGGCAAGAAATGTAAATGAAAAATTCAAATTCAATTTAAAAATGGTTCGACTCAAAGGATCTGCAGTTGAGCTCAAAAGAGGTGAAAATTCTTGGGAGAAAAAATCTAACAACAACTTAAGAACAACCCTGACACCATCAAGTGCCTTTCAATTCCATTTATACAGCAGCTACCCACTCCACTTCCAACCACCATCATTTGAGTAGCAATAAAAAATAAATAACGGTGCCAGAAAAGTCCACGAATGTACGCCAGTTCAACACAGGACTTTCAATTAAGCTCAGCACTACTTGTCTCTACGCGGCACCGCGTACACTTGTAGTACGCTAACCACGATCCAAAAGTCCTGCAGGTCGTCCTGCTGCCAAGAAAAAACAAATACAGAGAAAACGTAGAAAATGCGACCAAATCTCTCAGAAAACTCTTAAAACTTCACGGAATTACATATTTTGTTCTGCTTCTCCTTTGATGTTCGTTTTTATTATTCTTTTTTTTTAGGTATTTCTTACTTAATGTGTCACACGCACTTTATCACCATTTTCATCAACTTCAGTGGGAAAATATGAAACAGACGCTGGTTACGCCGGTGAGTTGGTCGCTTCTTTCGGAAAACTCTGATAATGGAAAAATTATGACTGCAGCAACTTGGGATACAAGAAGATAATAGCCTTGTAAGCAGTACGGTGAGTGTGCACAAGTATTTCTACGATATCGTACCTTTTATCCCGCGGGGTCAAAAAGTTCTTTTGTTTTGCTTAGCTTAGTGCGAGTGAAATAACATCGGGGACACATTGCTATAATGACTTCATAATGAAAATATGAAGGTGTTGCTTTCTTCATTTGGGCGTCTTGTTGATTATGTGACTTCAGGCGTTTGCTTGCCATTCCAGACGTTTTTTTGTTTTTCTTCACTTTTCAAGGATAATCAAGCGCGAGTTTATGATTCCGTCACGCTGGGGAGCAATTTAATAATTTTCTTTATTTTGTATAGAAAACAAAAATAAATTGCAATGAAAAGTAGCAAAAGTTAATGTCGCTGTTTGAGGATAAGGTGGCATGATATTAAAACTTTATGCCATGATTCGTAAAAACCACAATAAAGTTTGATGTTTTATTGAAGAGTTTTGGCAGCGAAGTAATGAAACTCATTTATATGAAAATTATTATAATAATAATAATTTATGACCATTTTGAAGTTAATGCTAGTTTTTACAAAACTCGTTAGATTTCAATAAGTCATTTAGTGCTTAAGAAACTACACATTGCAACAGGAAAAATTGTCATGACCTTGGCACTCTCAATAACTCAGCTGAAAACATATACACAAACTTGGGATTAGTTATAAAGGACTCAAGGAAGCGAGGCGACTCTTTTTCTTCAAAATCGTTGAAAAAATAAGCATTTCAATTTATAATTGAGAATCGTACAAATACAATGCACTCTTGCTTCAACGATTTCCTTTAAAAATTGTTCTCATGACGTTGTTGGTGTCCGAGCTCGAAAAATATGGAAAACTAAACAATTAGCTCAGTTGACTAAATCTAAGACCATCTTAATAATAAAACCTTGAAAAGCCTTTAACCGGTAGAATAAAGGCTGCAAAACCTTTTGTAGAATTTTATACTTTACAAAACGAACAACCCGAGACCATACCATACCGTTACCATATAATTTTCGCAATGTTTACTGCAATTTAATGTGAATACTTCGAACAGTTTCGATCTGGTTTGAAATTCTCTAAGAACATTTGCGGAAGTATTTTGACTGCTTTCACCAATTTTGGATCTTTGATCTAC
Organism: Meiosimyza decipiens; assembly: GCA_963680825.1. Lineage (NCBI taxonomy): Eukaryota > Metazoa > Arthropoda > Insecta > Diptera > Lauxaniidae > Meiosimyza > Meiosimyza decipiens. The sequence continues at coordinate 98,887,020 of OY804259.1, forward strand.
ATTTCGAAAAATTCCTCAACTCAGACAAGGCAGCGTCTGAATTATTCAATGCAAATTACTATTCAGTTTTCTACATTTTTGTGTAGCATTATATCCTCTAAAAATGTTTGACAACATTTATCCCAATAGGGATAATTGTTTTTTAATTTCAATCTTGGGCATTTAGAGCATCGTAAGCACCATTTTTAAGAAAATTGATGATAAAACTGATTCTTCCAACGTTTTAATATTCATTTCCTCAAAACTTAGACGTGCTGAGACATAAATTCGTATGAGATTTTTCTCAGGGGTTCTTAGGCTAGAGTTGTCGCTGTATCGCATAGACCACAGTGATCTATGGCGTCTTCCATTTTTAATTTGTTTGTAAGAAATTCTACAAAACATTCAAATTCTAACTTTAGCACAAGAAATATTTCCTCAAAATGCAAATGTTTGTCGAATTTTTATACGAAATGTAGATTTATGGCAATCGGTATTTAACCTTTTTACCAAAAGAGCATTGCATTATTCATTAAAAGGTGATTGTGTCATGTATATTAGATAAAGTTACAATGCTGAAAAAAGCTTATCAAACCACGTCGGTATGTTTGACTTAGTACTATGGATACGCTACTCCACGCTATCAAAACGAGCCAACCTTCAAACAACAAATTTGCATTCCCATCGGCAAATATTTTACGATGCACAAAGGTATTGTAAAAATATGAATATTACGGCGCTGTTGTATTTGAAAAACGCGCAAAACAAATGCTAATATTAGAAAAATTGTTGCTGTTCAATATTAAAAATGAAGCAGTGAATGGCTTAAGGATATTGGATCAAGGCATAAGCTTATATCTCATCATGAGCGCTTAAATGAGATAATCCCCTTTTATGGTATTTCCTTTCTTGACGATAGAAAATTCATGCAGCTGAACGAAAACAGGGAAAAAAGGTGGGCATTATGGCGTTAGTTGCTTCGTATACAAAACACAATTTTACAACCATTGCGGGGCACACATACATACGCAAGTTGTGCGGAAGTATTCTTACTCGGATTACAAATTCTTAAGAGCCTCTTAATATGAAAAGTAACCATCAACAGCGAAGAAAAATCTTTGAAATAGCGTAACTTTATCTGGAATGCATTTAGAATCAATGTATGTTGGGGGGATATATCTCAATCCTGAATTTATGGTTTTAATACACAGTTCCTTCACATCCAAATCATCTCGAATTCCCTAATTTATTATGACTGTTTCCGTTTCTCTCAATAAAGAAACCGCACCAGAGGACGAGAACTGGGCGAAAGGTTAGACCAATTCTGCCTAAATTTGCAGCTATAGTTGTAGATTCAAAGCAGCGACTTCTATGCGTGTCTGCCCTATTTGTTTAAGAATAGATTCAGGAGCATTTCAATACGGAGTTTTGGACCCAATGCAAATAACTTTGCTTTCAATTCTTGCGTAATTGGTACTAATAAGCACCACGTCTTGGAAATACATTATTGACTCAGTCGGACTAGACTGTTCAACTTAAGTTCAGACTTACTTTGTCAATCTTGGTCTTCAAGGGTTATTGTCGCACAACTATTTTTCGATGAACACCAAACTCTTTGCAAGGACCGTTTTTAGAACATTCCGTTTTAAATATCATGATTTCTCGAAAACGATAAAAGATATGAAAGAAATTCAAGCGAACAAGGTTATTCCTCGAGAAAGGTGCAATATAATGATTCACTCACTATTATTCTTTTCAATGGTTTTGTTGTTGAAAAACTCATTTTATAAATTTCCAATGGAAATTTTTGGTTAATAGTTTGGTTTGAGGGACAGACACTTCTCCGATTTTCTTAAAATTTTAGTATGTTGTGCAGCTTAGCACGCTTATCAAGAATATATATGTTTATATGATAGGCGCGGAAACGCCTACAACGGCTTTTTCTTATTTAGCTTGAAAATCGCAATCTTTCACCTGTGTAGAACTACTGTCGGTTGCAAAGATGGTGTTGGACATAGTAGAGGATGAAAGTTCTGAGGCCGAAAGCTGTTAACTTACCCTATCTTCTATGTTGAATTACTGACATCGGTGTTGGATATGCAATAGTGAAGAATGTGATTTCCAAGTTAATGAAATAAATAAACAAAGTAAACTCAAGGTTAAAGGATTACTTATGTTTGCAGGAGTCAATAGAGCTGATGTCAATTATGCTGATTAAAGACCGTAAATTCAGTGGAACATACTTTAATACGCTTGCAACTTAGACTTTAGGTGGAGACGGATGAATGGAGGATGTGAAAGAGTTGGTCCGCTTAGTGATGTGAATGTCCTCCTAGACAGATATATTTTGTTCATTGTGATAAGATCTGTGATTCGGTAAATTACCTTGACTTAACGACCAGCGAAGACGTTCCAATTTTCAAAAGTATTAAAACATCAAGCCTTTCCGCCTTGATCATAACCCAAATTTAAAAAAAAGTTTTTTCAGGTAAAGTACTCTACTAAATCACACTGATTTAAATGAAAAGCAACCGTTTCATACATCGTATGGTAATCATAGATTAACCATGGCACATGAATATTTGGAGATGGATCCAGTATTTTGTTAAATCAGCAAAACAAAAGAAAAAAATGGAGTTCATAAAACTGGGCACAAAAATACTTCAGCACGCAAACACAATAAGCTGGGCCATGATAGCCATCAGCAACAAGAATATGTTGGTATCAGCAACAGCTACGGCAAAAGCAACAAGATGTTGGCAGCAAAACAGCACTACAGCACAACAGGTTTTAATTTTCAACCAGAGTGACACATTCAAATGAACCGAAAATTTAATTACACATTTTATTGGATTATGTGAGCTTTCGAGGCGGCACGACGGTTTATCGTCGAGCTCACCACTGGCCACGAACAATGGACCACGGACTACAGACCATAGACCGTAATGTTGATTTCGAGCGTGGGCACCAACAGCGTTCGCAACTGAAGCATATCTGCATGTATGCAAAATGAGCAGGATATCCAAAAAAAGGGAAAATTAACAAGGAGCACATATAAATATGGCCACTGCTGGACTAGAATGCATGGGATACACGCTGCCATATAAAATGATCATAGGTGTGCAAATTCACTCAATTGTTGTGCGTTGGTGTTGCTGCTGCAAATGTTGTTGCTCTTCGTTATTTACGTGCAGAAATATTCAGCAAAATGTTCCAGTTGTTTGCGATTAGAGTTGACAGAGTTGGGGTTAGGTACCAATTGTGTTGTGTTGAATTTTTACCTTGCCTTGTGGCCCATTCTTGTTATTCTTGTCATTCTATTAATTACTTGCCAAGCAATTTTGCACGAACATAATACCTACAGACTAAACTTAAGCCTGACAAAACATGTTACGAATTTGCACATGGCTGACAATTTGACAGCAGAAGCAGACATTTGTATTGATAGACAGTTTTGGAATGGGCTTTGCTGATAAATAAAATGACTTACATGGCATTAACATTTTCAGAAATAATTTGATTCCGAAAAAATCTGCTCACTGATGACTTTAAACTCAGATTTCACCTTTCTAAGATACTTTGATATCGACTGAGTGCATGTACCAACATTCGTTTAGAAACGAAAAAAGCTCAACGCAGGCTCTCTTAAATTTTTAGTAAATGTTTGCAATAACTGCTTTTTTTCTCTGTGTGCTTGGTCAAATAAACCTCATTGAAGGACAGACCCCAACTACCCATTGGTAGAGCTTCAAATAACTCTGAACGTTTGACATGCTGACATTATGTTGGTCTTTACTTTGCTGTTGTTGTTGATGCTGCTGATTTGGCACATGTTGTACAGCGGAACGGTACTACGTTTTTAATCCGCGCTAATATGAGCAACATTTATGTGACTCACTTTTCCGTAAATCCAAGCGAACTCATTACGTGTGCTCCATCCTGTGTCAATGCTATCGCAATGACACCGCGTGTCACCGCTAACACACGGAACTCCAATGCCGACGTGTTCATGTACAAAATTAATTCCCGTTTGTTGTTCGGTCGCCGCGGCTATGGCAAAGGTTTGTTGCAATACCTCACGCTTTGGTCAGCTCAGGTCCGCTCCTCTGGTCGCTGCCGGTGTGTGACAGGGACATGAAACTGATACTAAACTGACACTTTGACAAGAATTTTATGCTGCCATGGATTATGTGAGCGATTTAGAAGGTGGGTCTACTTTGTCTGCTAATGAATTGGTATTAAATACTTTACTTGCTGGCGCAAAATTTATTGTGGCTCACTTTACTTTAATTGATAGGGTGTTTTCAAAGGTGCATTAAATGATCAACGGCTAAACAGCTTAACTATGTATTGGACCCCCTTCTTTTGGAAAACAACGCTTTTTTAGCTAATCTGTCCGTAATGCATTATACAGCGATTAAGTGCAAACTTTTGATTGCTGAAACCAACAATGTTGGGCTTGATGAAATGGTCGACAAGTAAAGATTTTTGCCTTGCAACAGGTGAAGCAGTATCGATCGCTACATGTCGTCATGAAAAATTTAACTTTCGATGTTGTCCGCATTTTTATCCACCACAGCTCAAAGGTGCTCAAACTTGATTATTTCGACATAACCCCTGTAATATTGGTCTGACGTAAGAAATACAGTAAAGTATTGAAGAAGAAAAACAGATTTTTCATATATATGCTTTTTTTTAAGTTTGCGTGCAACGTATGTATAACAGTGAAGAAAGGATAAAAATTTCTTGAGCTACAAAAAATATATATATGTACATACATCAGCTGCACTATCTAATATTAACGAAAACTTGCCTATTTTTCAGCTAGTTTTTAAGGCGTCATTCCTACAAAGGGAGGGGGGCTGAAGGAGCGGTAAAATGGTCGTGAAAAACATCTGTTTTTGCTAGGATTTTGAAAGTCAGGAGTGAGTACCTATTTCTTCGTAAATGAAAATAGTTCCATGTAATAAATTTCAATATGAAGGTGAAGATTTTCGCGAATTTAAAGTGAACGATATCTCATTTTGCCAGGGATATTGAAAGTCGAAAGTGAGAACCTTTTTCTTGACAAAAATTTTAGGGTACGCCTCTCGTCATACTGTCGCAGTCGTAAGCCCATGTCTCGTCATGAATTATTATGTATTTCATGAAGTTGGCTCACCCAATAGTTTATGGAATGACGCCATTAAATCGAACCAAAACCAAAAATAAAGCAAACTCGCTAAAACCTTTATCTCAAACCGCCAAGGAGAAATTAATGGAGGGCTGAATCAAGCGCTCACGTAACTGTATTGCAAGCGGTAGAGCCTATTCTGGAGATGACATAATGAATTTTGGAAAATTTCGATTTCGTTTCACTATATTTAAAAATTCGAAATCTTTAAAAGTGCAAAATTGATGATCTTCAGAATACAAATGCTGGGTCTACTCTTTAAACACTTGATTTAATTAATAAGTAAAAATGTTTTTGAGTATCTTAAGCTGCTTTGAATTTGTCGATACTGATGATATTTCATCTTTTTCGGCGGGAGCTCTTAGGTTTTTCGACCACCCAGTAGCATAAATCGTCGCATTAGCAGCCAAAGTCTTCTCTTTTACATAGACAATTCATCTGTGATTCGACTGGACTTAAGTGTTCGTTTCGAGCAATGGCACTTTTAAGTTTTGACGCGCTTTAAACCATTAATCAACTGATTTATGAACTATAAGTCGACGTTTTCAGATAAAAAGGATTTAATGATTATTTACTTACAGGAATAAGATATGATATATAAATAAAGTCCTTACATTAATTATTTTTAATTAAAGCACAGTATTTTTAGGCTCTCTTAAAACTTTGAGACCTAATAATATCAATTTTGGGCCTACTCAAGCCCATTCGTATCGCCTAAAAATAGTACATTTTTAATGTGACCAATCGAAAATAAATGAAATTTCGATTTTAAGTTTCAAAACAGATTTTTACTTTCGACACCGGAATGTGTAAATTTAAATATCGTAGTCAAAAGAAAAAAAAATACATATCAAAAGTCTAAAACAAGACAAAAGGCTACACTTCTGTTAGTAACTTTAATTTGATGTAGCTTCAATACCTCAAAATATATATTACATTTAATTCCATGTCCCTGATGCTTTGTTTAGGTTATTTCTAAGAAATTTTTTTGAAAATATTATTTTTATTTTGATTTAAAGCACCGCAGAAAAGTGTTGCCTGGAATATTAATCATCTATTACAAAAAAAATTTATTCAAACCTCTTCTTGTTTTTTCTTGTAAACATAAAAAAAAAACCGAAATATGAAGAAACCACAACACCACAACAACAATAATGGCGCGAATTTGTATAAAAAAAAGTACTTAAATTATGTCAAAAGAAAAACTTTTAATTAAAGTCCTCTCGTCAACATTTTATACCAAGAGCAATACCAACAAGACACTGTGTAATATTCACCAAAAATAAAAAAAGACGTGTAAAAAATGGGAAATGTAAAAAGGAAGGATGTAAATTACATTTTTCATTTTTTAATTTGTGTTCGTCGCGATTTTTATGTTTTTTTCTCAATTTCTTTTATTTTAATATGATTACAGTAAAAACTAAAAAAAAAACAAAAATAAAAATGTACGCTATCGCACATAGTGGTGACGCTGACGGTGATGCTCACAAGCAGCAAAATGGTGCAACAGTAACAGCAACAACAACCAGCTTTTGCGCTGCTCCACGTCTTATCAGCAACGTCAACGTTATTCGTCAAATGCTGCGGTCGTTCGTTCACTTGGTTGCCTTCCTCTTCATCATCTTTATCCCATATTCGTCAATTCAGTGTCCAAACGCTCATCCAACATTTCCAGTTTTTGAATTTTTTGTTTTTCACCAACTCGTTTCTCATCTCAAAGGCGTTGATTGAGCGCTACGCGGTCGGTCAAAAGCGGCTTTTTTCTCAACAAAAGCACTCCGTATACAAAAATTAAAATCAAGAGGGAGGAAAATGAAATCTCTTTGGCTGTGACCGCCTTTTTGATAAAGAAATTAAACAACAACAAAGTTGTTAAAGAACCCATATGATTATATAAAAGAAAAATACATGTGCTCCAGTTTCTTATGATAGTTTGGATTTCAGTTTTTGAGTTTTTGATCAAACTCCATGGGGAATTTTATTAAGAAAATTATTAAGTATCTGACATCTAACAGAAATCTGAGTAGAGTCATACAATAAGTCTCAGGAAAATATTTTTAGTAAACTAACAATTCCATTTGGGTCATACTTCATTGGACTAAAATATTGAATGGTCTGACTAAAGGAATAATATACAAAAATTGTTAAAAAATTCATTACAATTCTAGTTTTTTCATCAAATTTATTTTTACCATTAAAAAGAAAAAGTCACAAAAAAAATATCATTGTAAATCATACTTGGGGCACATTTTGCAAAATTAATACACAAAATCTGATGTCCCCCTTCCCCAAGAGTGTATCCCGCTACCTTTTCCACAATTTTTCAACTAATTAATAACCGCTAATATTTTATCAAACATTTTGTGATAAAGTTGCATTAACTGTTCTAATAATAGGACACAGGAAAAAGTGAACTTTACATAATGATGTTCCTAAGAGCATTCCTAATTTGGGTGAAATCAGCAGAGATGCTACACAATATATGTATCTCGAGCAAATATGATAAAGTACTTTCGATTCTAAGAACTCTAGGCCTCGCATAAGAAATCCCATTTCATTTCCGTTGTTTTGTTTCGCATATTCGATATTTTTCATTTCTGATTATGTCCTCCATTCGAGAATCGTATTATAAGACCCAACTGTCACTGAACGCTTTGTTGCTGCATGTAATTACGTAACTGAACTATCAGATGCATAGAGCAGGTAGAACATTTGGCGGAAGTGGGTTTCCTTTAAATTAGTTCTGCTACTTTTTCAAATAGGTAGGGACCCCGAGTGTTTGTGTGTGCCAACACAAAATTTGGTCTGCTTGGAGGCACCTCGATGACGATAGTCTGCAATGACCTGAGTACATACATATATGGTTTTAAACATTCAGCAAAAAAATTATATCAATATGGACAGAACAGACAGTCTGATTGAAAAAAATATGCATCATGATTTCTTAGCATCGTCCTACTCAAAAATCCCCGTTGAATGATTGCTTTAGAGTTTTTTTCCTCTCGTCTTTGTGTCATGTTTTAATTAATTTCTTATCATCAGTTTCTGCACTTTTTTACGCTTTTATACGTTTCTGCATTTCCGTTTTTGCTCAGCACTTATCAGTCTGCCAGTTGTGGTGATTATTAGTAAGTTTTTGTTCTTTGGTCAACTTCATTATCTTCTCTGTGTTTTCTTTCGCATTGTAGTTTTCACTTTGATTTTGCGACGTATCTCAGCGTCATTTTGTTGTTGTTGTTGTTGTTGTTGTTGTTGTTGTTGTTGTTGTTGTTTTAGCAAAGTTTGTTCACTGTGCCATGACTGGTGAGCGTTTTGCTTTCACAGTGGGTATTGCCGGCCTGGTCCGTTGATTAACTCAATCTTAATAATTCTTCGGTATTCTTCGCTTTGTAGTTGCAGCTGCATCAATGCAACGCTTAGCTAAACTGACCAAGACGGAGTTTCTTATCGCGCACTGAGTACTCATTTATGAAAAGTGGCCTGTTTCTTATCTTCGGACACAAACACTGAAAGGCACAGAGCCGTATCGAGAATGCGTTGAAAGTTTTAATCAGCATTAGTTTAATTCCAAAACGCAATCTCGTAACACTTTTTTCTCGTAGAGGAACTTTTTAATGCAAAATGAATAGCTGACATCCGTCGATTATGAAACACAGGTTTTTATTTAAGATTAGGCTATGTTTCAGGAATGAGTATTTTGTGTCCATTATTTTGGACAATGCAAATATGTACTACAATTTCCAGTATGATAAAGTTACTAAGAAGAAGTAAATTAAATCCAAACGCAAGCTACTCAAAGGTTTTGGTATTGTTAAAAAAATTTTTCTACTGCCACCTCACTCGCTTGCCAGCTGAATATCCTAAATGACCACAAAATGTATCAACCTGTGTAAGCAATCAATTTCTAATCAAATTTAACCCGATTTGTATAAATTTCCATCAGCAGTTGAATATCATCAAATACCCGCCAACATGAAATGTTCACTCACTGCAGTCGGTCATCATTTGCATAGTCGCACATGATGTGGATCCAACGGAAAACCGTCAAAAACCAAACCATCAGCTGCATCAATTAAAAATCATTTTTCACTTTGGTCGAGCATTTTACTCAATTTGTGGGCCATCGTTTCTGACTGCCCTCTCTGCAGTGCAACAGCAACAAATGAATACCTCAATAACAAAACCACACATCATCATTTCTGCCCGCCCGCTCAGAGTTGTAAAAATTCAATACTACACCGCGTGCCATGGCGCGAAATCTATGATGTTTTACAGCAATCGTTGCTGTCATCACTCACACACTTACGCAAGTAAACCCAAATACATTCACACATTTATTGCTAGCAGGATTTGAGCCAGTTCACACCTTCGCTTGCAGGCGCCAATTATTCACCAATTGAAAAATTACTCAACTGAGAGTTGGAAAAAAATATGAAAAAATACCAGAAAAGCAACGAATCAAAAAAAAAAAAAAGAAAACGCCACCGAACGCAACAATGAATTACTATGGCAAAAATAAAAAAAAATTTAAATGGTAAAAAGGATATTGATGCTGTGAGCTGGTCGAAGGTGGCCCATAAAATTATAATATTTGATATGAAATCGAAAAACTCTAGAGATTACCTCAAGTTTTGTGCCCCAATAATTGAAGAATGTGAATTTGAACGAAATGAACAATTAATTAAATTTAATTACGTGAATTTGAAAAATGAAAGCAATTTTTTCCCCCTTTATAATATTTTTTATATTATATTTTGGAATCTAATCAAATTAGAGATCTTTAAGAAAATTGTTTTCAAGCCATTAATCCTACTGGAGTTTGTTAGTTGATTCTGTTATGGAACAGTGTCGGGTGCGTTACTTCATTTCTAAGCGAAGAAAAACAAATATCACTCACAAGACCAGTTGCACAAAATTCTACTCTATGGAAATTAATTTTTGAAGCGCTTAAGTTTTGTTAACTCCATATAAGCCAAATTTATGATCTTGGTTGAAATTTTCTCCAAACCCAAAATAAAAATATGCTGTAGAAGCTTTTCGATTCTTATTTTAACCTTTGCAAGGCCAGTGTTTAAGCACAACAAAAGCTTTCAAAAAATAGTTTTAAGTTATTACTTATAAATATGATTAAAAGTTTGTTTCAGATAGTTCTTTTTGGGCCGTCATGAAAGAGCAATGAAACTTACAGCTGCTGTAATATTGGGAACATAATTTTTTAACAATTTAAGTGTATATCAAGTATACTATCATACAACTTTAATGCCGTTTTCAACAGGTGGCAAAACTTTCCTTGTCACATTTGTGATCTTCTCCTTACTCGCGATCTTGCAACTGAAATACCGACATGACTTTTTGACCGCTTTAACTTTTTCCTACACAAAACAAGCACTCTCAAATAATGTAGAGCTTGTACTAAAATCAAGGATATTTTCATCAATTATCTACGTGGTCATCAGGTAAAGAAAAAGTCGTTGTAAATAGCATCTAGCGGCATGTCCTACTCCTAAGCCTTCCTCAACAATCTATCGCAAAGCTGAAGAATAGTTAGAGTAGAGCTACAACTCAACCGTTCGTTTCACCTTTCAAAATCACGAGAAGTTGCATCAGTTGAGCAAACCTGGATGAGTCCCCGGGCTTGTCGTAAATCGATGCAAGATCAAATACACGCCTGTCAACTGCTCAGTCATCGAGCTGCTCGCATTCATTCGGAATTATTATTTTGCTGGCCACCTTAAGAAATAGTCGTTGCATTACAGATAGTTGTTGTTGCCTTTTGAAGTCGATATAGATATCGATCTTTACTTCGAAGCAAAAGTAACATAAAATGCTGTTGGATTTTAGTTGCTCAACTGCGTTGCGTTATTTGTCGCTGTTTACAACAGGTTGGTGCAAGTCATACCTATAATTCTTATCATTTGATTCCTAAGAGAACCCGAAACAGACTATTGGATGCTTTGGCACCTTTCTTCGTAAGTTAGGTCAACTCTAATGAAAAAATAGTCAGCTTTTTTCGAGCAGAATTTGGTATATGAATACACGGATAACAACAGCTAATTTATCTTGCTGTTGGCTTGTTGATGTACTTCACAAAATTTACCAATTTAGTTATTACGCTTTTGCGAGAAATCAGAGTTAGAATTCAGAACGGCCAGAATTATATTTCTTTGGATGATTACCAAGCAATTGCACTTCATTTCCTAAACTTTGATGAAGGACTGCTCTAAGCGCATTATTCAATATATTGGCCACAATTCATAGTGAAGAGTTATGTAGAGTTCTCCTCTACATGGGTGGCAAACTGCGTTGCAGATGACAGCTGTCGTATCTTTAAGGTACGTATTTACCACAACTGGTGAAAAGGAAAATATTTCTGTGCCAAAATCTTGTTAACATTTTTTTTTTGCTTGGTAAACATAAAATTTAAGTTCATTTTCCCAAAATCTTCAATTCCCGGCTATTACAGACATTTTTGAATTCCTACCAGGCCCCCGGCTTTAACATAAATTTCTGAACCAATCCGGTCACTTGGTGACACTGGAATCAACATATTTTATGGCTGCATTTGAGTTATCATTGAGTAACGATTAAAATATGAAGGTTCCCAAAATTTGTCATCGTTACATTCTTAAATTTTATTTCTAGGGGGTGCAAAAAATTCAGTTCTAATTAAAGGTCAAACAGAGTATAGCCAAATTGTCAAAGAGAAATGCACCGAAATATATGTTTTCATTACAAATAGTGAAATCGATTTGTGCATATACAGTTCGTTATATGTGAAACAGATACTCACATACTACTTACTCGAAAGTGGTGACATCGCGGGAGAGCCTTCTTCATATTGTGTTTTTGGTTTTAACAAAATTTAAATACCTAAGAGCGTTGAACACTGACTGGGGCTTTTTCTAACTTCAGAGTTATGGGCGTGATAACTCGTTTTACCGTGGGTCACGTTCATTATAGCAAAGCAACTTACTTAAATCGGTCATTCTTTTACAAACCACTCAAATTTCATGAAAAAAACTTTGACTTCTCCAAATGCGATGAACATTTTTTGCCTGCATCTTGTAACAAATTCAGTTAACAAATCCATCAGGGTTTTGCTAAGAAAAATTTTTTTTCGAAAATATCCACACATTAGTTTTCGATAATTGGCTGGATTTTCTCAATACTACTCAAACTTGAGGTCTATCATCTCCAGTTGTAGAGTTCCAATCAATGTCGATGTTTTTTTATATGATACTTTCTATCGCTGGCTTTTAAAATACATTAACAAAGATCTTACATTGTCAACAAATAAAAATAATAGCATATTAATTGCTTAAATAGTTCAAACATGCTGTTCCCCCAATTAGAATTAATTTCACAAAATATCATTTTACATATTCTTTTAACTACGAAATCCATTTTACAAAAAAGTGGAGTCCCCATTAGATCGGAAGTTATTTAATATTTTCGAGTGCAAGTTTTGCAGCGAAGAAGGAATCTAAGCATGCAGTTTTATGAATATTTTCGGAAAAAAAATCATTTCTGCTAAATCCAAATATACGCGTCAAGAAATGTTTTGTATATAAGCTTTTAGGTGGTTCTGAAATATCCAGTCCAAAATGGTGTGCAGTTTGTAAAAGAATGACCAATACATGAAAGTCTATCGTAAGGACTAGCTTTCACTTTACATTTGGCTAGAACAACGGGCCACTCTAACACATGTGTTTGCCAGCATATTGATGCGGGTTACTTTTTTTTGTTGCATGTTTTTTGTTTAAGATTTTTATTGTTTCATTTCATATGGCATTCTGGTTGCGTTGAGTGCTGTGAACAATTTTTTACACCAAATTGACTTTTGTGGTAATGTTCATCTGAACATCGATGAGTTCGTTTGCTTTGGCCCTGCTATGGCACAATGGTGTGGCTGTTGATGATGCTGGTGGGTGTGAATTTTGTTTGCTCAGTTCATTGATAATTTTACGTTATTGTTTTGTGGTAACAAATGATTTATTTTAGAAGTGGAAAAAATAAAACCAAACATTTCTGCAAAAAATATCATTTAAATTCACTTACAGTAGCGTTTTATAAGAATGAAATCTATGAAATTTGTTTGAATAGAGCTAAACTGAAATCCTTTTCAAAATGAAACTTTGCAAATTCAAGTCTATTCCTTTGAAGGATAAGAATCATAATTGGGCTTAAATCAACTCGCTTAGATGAATTAACAAACATTTATGTTTTTTTTCTGATAAATCATGAATTGCCTAAATGAAACTCCTAGTAAAATAAAATATTTTTTGATATCCAAGCCATCTACCCTAACGGCCACAACCTATATTTTACTGAACATCATCAGGTCACCAATAATTAAGATGTCTCCAAGGAGCAATTCATTTCCTCGAAATAATGTTTTCTGCTACCACAGACACACATACAGCCTTGCTCTGGGCACATTTTGCCAACACAAACAAAATCAAGCAAATACAACAAAGCACCCATACGGCACACAGTAGTAACACATACTCGTACTCGTAATGTTACAGAGATCGCCTAATTGTCGACTTTGTCGTCGCAGTATCGACAGAAGTTCGTTACTGATAATTTCAACAATAAACTTTGAATTTATGTAGATGACCAATGGAAGATAAAAACAAAGGCAGTGGAAAGTAAAACTGAAATCTACTGACAAGAGCCAAACCGACAGGACAAAATACACTCGACGGAGTTACGGCGAGTGGGTAAACTAAAGTCGAGGTCATTAATGAACCTTCAAGTAACGAAGCTCAGAAATACTGGTACAACGAATAGAATTAAATGGACGTTTACTGCACGGACGCTATTAGATACGCCGGCGAAGACTATTAAAAAGGACTAAATGCCAATTAAACATACGAGGTGGTAGTGGTCACGATAGCACGAGTGGAATGTGCCAACCCGGCTGAAATTGTTTCCCTTCCTCCACTCATTTTCATAAAAATACATCAAGAAATACAAAAATATAAAAGTAGTTACAGTTATGTCCGCATGTATGTACCAGCACAAATGAGTCCTTGCAAAGATTTTTGCAATTTTGTTTACGTACACTATACACTCGAGAAGGTCAACAGGAGTAATTCCGTTGATACGCTCTCCCACCAATGTCTTTGCTCTTAATGGGTTTTAGTGGGATGACGTAGGTTTTTGCCATTGGTGTTGTTGGCGTTGGCGCTTGGAAAAAGGACAATCACAATTCACTTTGCAATTAAGTTACGTTCTAAAGTCAAGTCCCTTAGCGAACATCGGGCAATGCCGACAAGTGTACCCTCCTAGACTCATTTTATTGTTTACTATCCGTATATCTTAAATGAGTTTGTAATAAACTCATTGCGAAGAAGATGAAGGAGTATGAGCATTGGTTCTTGTCCTTGGTTCACTGTGCGGAGATACTGATGGTTCTTGTTTTGCTTGAGGGCAGCTTCCGATACCTTTGCTACGGCGTTGATATCGTTGACAATGTTTTTATGTTAACAGCATTAAATGATGTGCTTATTTGAGTTTCGATATGAGATTTTGTTTCAATAGAGTTCAAAAATTTCATATAGTTGGGATCATGTAGCTATGTTTTTCGAGAACCGTAGACGATCAGAAGTCTTGGACAAAATTACAGTGCATGCCATACATATATGAAATCAGTTCTTATTACAAATCTGTCTAATTTCAGTTCTTGCTGACATATTACAAATATTTGCAATACATTTTTTATTAATATCTAGTGCATTGTTAATGATTTACTTTGAAACACGGTAACCTCAGTTTATTTATTGGTTTCGTACTTCTTCGATATTACATCATATCCCGAATCAACGCAACATTATTAAAAAAGTCTTGCTCGCAGCGTGATTTGGGCCTGGGTGTTTCGCTTTGAAAGCGAAGAAAAAACACTTCCAAAGTCAGTTTAAATTAAAATTTAGCTCAACATTTCTACCCGCTTCTCTAATATATTTTAATATTGATTATGAAATCATGGAAATTGTGAATATTTTAAATATTAAGCAAGATATTTGGATTGTATTAAGTATTCATAAAAAAAGCATTGTACGATAGTAATACGTTTTTGCAAAGTTGGGGTTTCAGCGTTTCAGGTATTTCAAACATTTTTTCAAAAAGTGGGCTATTTAAAATCTAAAGTGTTGCAAGAGTAGCAAATATCTGATTGCTGTTTGATATGTTCAGTCTGATATAATAATTATACTAGAGTTTGACTACTACGGCTATTAACTTTCTTAGCTACTTAGCTTGAAGTTTTATAATAACCCTCCGATTAGCGGTAAACAAAAGGCGATAAACCATACTTTGTGGTCTGACAGACCACGTTATCTATTTTGCAGGTGTGACTTGTCGAATCGCGGCATGGTGTAACATTATGTGTAGAAATGGTGTATAGTATATTTCATATGTGTATATGCATGTGTAGTTGTTAAACCATATCAAATGAAAAGGTCGAACCGGTGACCTAGAAGATGGGGTTTGGGCCACACTGGTAGAATTTTATCTTTCTATTTCATTATTTTATAAATTATGTAGAAACATCTAGCATGCTGAAAAAAGAAGTCTATGGCCAGCGATTAGCAGCTCGCGTGCACGAGTTAAAATAAGACCAAACCAATATATGCATAGCATTCAGCTTACTTCAAAAGAACAAATTCTCTGATAGTGTCCGTGTGATCTATATTCCATTTTTCGGTGACCAGAATGACTTTACGATTTGTTTCACGAACATTATGATTCACAATTTCTGAAGCTATAAGTCATTTGCAAATTGAGATTGGATACTGTTTGCATTGTCCTACGATTGCCGTATGACTGTGTGCTATAGCGTGACTGGTGGAGTGGCAGACCAAACTTTCCCATATTTGGAATGAGAGCATTTGCCAACTGCAGCATCGGGCATAGCATGACCAGGTAATGGTTGCAATTCTGCAACAATTGCATCACGAGCCTCATCAACTTGCTACTCGCTGTCGATTTCTTCGTCTATATAACTTCAAGCTCAGCTGTTCCTCGACATCTGAAGAATCGCCACCACCATGAATTGGCGAAAAATCAAGGGCAGTCTGTTCCACTCCTATTCTAAATGGTTCATATGGCTCATATGGCCTTCAGCATTCTCGATAGGCAGAATAGCGGTGAGTCGGACGTTGTATTTCTCTTTATGATTAGCAGAAAGATTACGAAATGGAGTGGTTCTACGACCCTCTATCAACAACACATCGATAACACTTTCATTGAAATTCATATCCATAATTATACTAGCACATGAAACCTAAGCCTGCAAGCCTTGTACCCGAGTAAGGAGATGACTATACATCAAGACCACAAGCGAAACCTGCTAGTAGTGTCGTTATAAACTATGGTCTGTCAGACCACATTTAAATTTTACTCGGACTGCATCTTTAGTCCACGGAACATGGCCTATGATTTCAAAGCACATCGCATTTGCTTCGTTGAATCGAGTTTGACCAGTCATGGCAGCATTTGCCGAAATATTTCCAAACGAAAAAACTACGACACAAAAGTTTCCAAATGGTCTGACAGACTGCAACGCTAATCGGAGGGTTAAGTAAAAAGTTTATTATGAAAATGAAAATTTTCATCTAAGATCCTTGATGCCTGTGCGCTCACGCAGTCGCATTCTTGAATTTTTGCATCTGACGTGACTGCCTGCTTTGTTACTACTACGAGTTATCTCGCTTCTGTCTTGTGAGTGCAGTTTGGATATAGTCCATAGGTTGGGTTAGGTTAGGTTAGGTAGGAGTGGCAGTCAGTTATGAAAACCCAACACTATTTGACTATACCCTCTCGTCGAACCAACCAGATTTCACAATGAAACTAAATAGCTGACCTATACTGACATGTCTAAGGTGATCCAAATCATCAAATAAAAACGGACGTAGTCCATACTAGCACTCCTTTTACCCATCACCACCAGAACAACATATTAAAAAGAGTTATAATCTAGCTTACCTGCTTAATAGCTTGAAAGTTTGATTATTAACCGTGTCCTTGTAAGTGAGTGAGATAAGCTGCGGTATTAGAAAGAATCGATGAATTTTGAGATAGATATGATAGTGTTCATTTAAGTAGTAGTGTCAAAGTGATAATCTGTTATTCCAAAAAGCAAGACGAGGCATCATTGTATCTTAGAAAAAAAAAACCCTTCCCCAAGCACACTTCGCTGGACTCAGACAAACCGCGTTTCAGCTCCAAATATTGTTTTAATTGCCTAAAAATGAAAATACTCAAGGCGCGTGCAGTGCAACTATCAACAATAAGCAAAAATGTAAATCCTCAGCAGATCTGCTGGCAACATATTTACAAATAATTGGAGCTACGAATGTGAACTTTGTTAAATGAAAAATAGGAATAACTTTTACACAAATGTTTCATGACGTACATACGCTAAAATTGCACTCGCATCACAAAGGAGCTCGATAAGACGACAAAGCAAAGGATACTGCTCAGTATGTTGTAGGAACACTTCACCTCTGCAGAGATGTGAAGAAAAGCGCACGCCCGCAGCAAAAGCAGCTGCTTGCCGCTCGCACTGCTCGCTGCTACTGAAAAGTATGCAAAGAATTTTCAATCAATTTTAATTGGCATCCCATCAATAAAAGTGATTTGCCTGTTGTTGCTGAGATGCTGCTCTCCAGATGCTCGGCTATACCATTAGCACGAGCGCACTTTCCATGGCTGGCGTATGTCAAGAAATTCCGAAATGTGAATATTTTAATTAGATTCTTCGTGAAATATAAATAAATTTAGGTTGCTGGTGCTTTCTTGTCTTCTTTTTTGCCGTTGCTTTTCATACGGGTCACATACGTTCCAGCAGAAGACAAAGTACTGCATTCCCTGCTTATCACTTGTGCTATGTGTGCGACACTTTTCAGTTTGGAAGCGTATCCGAATGTTTTCATATTCGATTTCTCATGAGGACCCGACTGATAAGCTAAGAATTCTTTCTTTTCAATATTTTTGTAATAAATTATTTTAAATGAGCGTGAAGGGAATCTGTATTTACGGCTTAAAATCGACTTGGCACGGCGTAAGTAGCGTAACTAGCTGACATTTTGTACCCTGGTTTACTTGTGTCGTGTCAGAGTCGTTTATCTTTCAAAGGCAATTGAGCAACGAGGTATGCATATGATTTTGTCACAAGCATTGGAAATATCTTTTGAATGTGACATTATTGCCTGTGAGGAATGTATTTTGATACGAATACGTACAGAGATGCGTACATTTTGTTAAAGTCTTTGTTTTTCTGTTAGTCATTTTTTGTAAACAAATTTATAGTCGCCCAACTTTGACCTCAGTGCTTGCTGGTGTTATTGGGTGTTTTTTTTTTTTGGGATTAGTGAATAGAAATATTTGTAGATTTGGCAAGTGATTTATTTTGTGAGTTTGTAATTTACTACATAATTTTATTTGCTGCGCAAGATTTCAGCATATGGTCTTATATATAAGTACATATACAAATTAATATTTCAAATTTCTGTATAGAGAGGATGAAATGTGTGGGCGTGATCTCTCCTCGAAAGACGCGTGAGCTTTTTGTTCATATCGAAATATATCGTTCGTATAGACTTTAAATCTTATTATTTAATATTTTAACCCCAAACACCGTTGTCTGGCCTCAGTTACGTATCTCAGATATATCTTGATATATTCCGATTTAGCATTCGCTGTTTTGTTCATTCGTTGATCATTGATTTCATCTGTATTGATCTTCTGCCTCTGCATACCTTTTTTTGTATTGGAGATGAAGAACACTCTGCCTACAATAACACATGACTCACAATGTTCTACAGCACTGCTATTGCTAGTCGCTTCTTTGATGATGATCAAATGAGGCTCTAGTTGCTCAGTTGTTCATCAAGCTTAAAGTGTTACCTAACTTAAGTCAGGAGTCACCTCTCGCCAATGTTACTGAATCAAGTAGCAAAATCAGTCGCGAATAGGTCAACTCAAAAATCAGTCACTCCACAGATTATGCTCCGGAGTGTTACACTAACAGATATATTTTTTGGTATTTACAATTGAAACTTTCACCTCTTTTGATATTTTATGTGCCCGGAAAATATTTCATCTGTCGGTCTTAAATATTTCTCTGTCCACGTCACACTTCGATCTTATAGCTGATGTTTGCATTTATACAGCTGATTTTTCATTTTCCGATGGAGTTATTCAATAGACCTGAATATATTTTAGATGAAGTTCCCAGATCTAAACTTGTACGGCGTTGATTTAAATAAGTGATTTCACATTGACTCAATAAAGAGGGAATGAATAAATGTCACATAGCGCAAAATAAAATCAAAATCGCTATTAATGCCATTGATTGCACAAAAATTCGACCAGATGTCTAAAGAGGCTACATTTAACCCTCATTTGCGACTAATATAGCAATATTTAAGAAAGTGTTTCAGTTTACAGTGAAGCGACAAAATACACGGTCATGACAAACACATTCTCAATACATACATTTGTGTACATGTGTTGTCAAACCACCATTCGCTAAAAAGGTAATACAGAATTGTGTACTAAATGGTTTTTGGTCGCACACACAATCGACTTTATCAACACCCCGCTACCCAGCGACCATTAGGAGGAATCCTAAATCTCTAAAATTTATGGCAATGAATTTATAATTCCTATAGAAGAGTTTTACCCGATTAAATTTTAGAGCGATTGAAAAGCAAACCTCTCAATACTCTTCGGGAATATATATTTATATCATAACATATATAAAAGTAAACTCATGCATTGACTTGATCTTCCAAGAGATATATTTGAACCCTGCTAGAATGTGGTATTTTATGTATTTCTTAAATTTCACATATTTCAATTCAATATGATCCGATATTACTTTTTTGAGACTTACATTTATGTAAATATACGATATCTAAGATATGGTCGGAAGCGTGGAACAGCGTCAATGCAATGTTAAGTGTAGTTTCCAATTATTATTTACAATATCACTTATACTAAGCAACTAAAACTCATCTTATGTAAGTTGCTTGGGATTCTGCCTTCAACAACAACTGCCTGAAATTTTTCTTTATGGATTCGTTAGCGAATAGCTTTGACGAGTCGTTTCTCTCGAACAAACTATCGCTTGGCATCAGTAAATGAACTCTCGCGATCGAGAACATCGTCAAGGCGATTGAAATTTAACTCTTCCGAAATTAAAAATGTTTGCTGGGCAAACCGAACGTGTTTCATGAAAATGGACAGACGGTCAGAATTTTATTTCTATTTCAATGTGTGTGTCTGGACCACTTAATCCAATATACGATTCCTTTCTACACTCATTTTCCCTTCTTCCGCTTTACAAATGATTTCGCAGTGTGCGTAATTTATTTGCCATTCGAATGCACTCAATCGATTAAAATCGTGCGTGTGCATTCGTATGTGTGCGATTGCACCTTAGCAGGGTGTTGTTACCTTTAGCTTTTTTCGGTAGTAGTCGAAGGTCATGCAGGTTAGGGTGGAAATTTATTCCCAGTCCAGTGGCGGTTCTTCAAATGCTTTTAAAAGGTAATGTGTAGGTAAATGAAGCCTTTTAATTTTTCTTCAACAATACGAAAACTTTGTGAAGCGAATATTAGTCAAGTTGTATAGCAAAAATTTCATAATTTTCCACTCATAGCGCTACCCTGATTACAAAGTATTGGAATTATATGAGTAGATTTCATTTGTTTGATAAAAGTTAATCCGCCGAACTTTGTACCGCCCAATAGTCAATGAGTGTCGTATTAACTTTTAGCTAAACTACCTTTTTGGAAGGCGTGTCATCGCCGAAGCATTTAAAAAACAATTAAGAAATCTTCGTAAAAATGATACATGAAAATCACTTTCGCATGAGGGCCACCCTAATTATACACCCTTATATTTGACTTAGCTATGCCTCTTAATATAAAAGCTGCTTGGTGCAAACTCGATGTGAATCAATTAACCGGCCTTCGTGAAATTCATATTTTAAAAATATATTTTGTATGAGGGCCACTCTAAATAAAAATGTTCTAGCCTTAGCTATTCCTCTTAATATAAATGACACGTGGCTTACGTTCCATGTGAATCGATATTTTGTGGTCCTTGTGAAAATTAGATTTCAAAGAAGATTTTGTATGAGGCCCACCCTATATAAAAGTTTTATAGCCTAAGTCCAATTCGGGGTAGGGAAACATCCAACAAATCAGAGATAACTTAAATCGGTCCGGCCGTTCTTGAGTTATAAGTGCTGCAACTAACAAGACTTTGTTTTATATATATATAGATATATAGATATAAGATCTATAGTCTGAACATAAATTTGGATGCAGTTCACACCGTTTCTCTGCTGTACAGTGTTGGTTTTTCTAAAAAACAGTCACGCTTTTATATTAAATTGTCATGATTTTTACTGCACACTAAAAATATTTAGGAGAGGCCCAACTTACAGCATAATGCGAACTACACTACAATGCCAGATCCGAACAACGGTAGATGAGTAAAACATTTCATGACAAATATATGCGTTTATATGACTCGAATACCGCATAATTGTCAAAGTCTATATCAAAATAGTTCACGTTGCATACAACCGTCACTGTTGGAAATCCATTGGTTTACCTTCGTTTCCATTAGAACGTTCATCTGTCACAAAACTTCAACTTTTGCAGTTATCCGTTTTTCGTTTCTCATAGGGATTTACTTCATACACTTGATCACCTTGAGCCGGTTGTCCTGCTAGCATGCAGTGTGCTCTGTACTTTTTAGAATATTCCACCACCACCACTATCACCACTGCTGCTATCGCTGAAGCCAGTCATGATGCCATGATGCAATTAACATCCCTCCGGTTGTGTACCTTCTGTCGTGAACGTGTGAGCATTATGATGGATTAGTATTAAAATTAAAATGAGTCGACGGCACACGTCAGGCTTCTTTTTTTTTGGACAAACATAAGACAATTAAGCTAACATTTGCTGTTTTTAACATTCTTTGTAGAGCTCTGGTCTGAATACCTTTGGGATATCGGTATAAGTTTCGGTTGTATAGTTCATGTAGTCAACCATCAATAGGAGAGTTTCTGAAGTAAGATGGCTGTAATTTTTGACACAAGTCACTTGAACTTTGGCAAATGCCAATGTGACCTCTTTCTCATATATTAACTTTCAATTCAGCCAAATTGGAGGAAGACCAGCTGTGGTACCAATTGTAATATAAACATGGTAAACACTAAATTTCTAAATTATTATACTTTACAATTCCCATAGCAAACGATGAGGTTTTATTATATAGGATCCAAGTGCAGCTAATGAAGTCATGACTTACCCAACTCTCCATTTTGCTGCACTTGATCTTTAATTTAGCATTTCAATTAGTATCGACTTCCAAGGTTAGTGTGCACCAGAGGTAAATGTCAATAAAACATCATCTGAATGATCATAGTAGGCCTATAACAAATTTAGTTGCCCAATTGGGGTACTGCTGAAAGTCGACTTGTGGATTCTGTTGCTGAAAAACAAAGTGACGTTTGACCTCTAAATTTGGAAATCATTTAGAATCGAATCGTGTCAAGCCTACCTTTCCTTAGGCGTGAAATTGACGCAAAGATCTTTATTTAACTTTCTATTAAAAATGTTTTCTCATTTTTAGTCCTACAATGGAAATCGTGTGACAGTTCGGGTAAAGCTAAAGCGCAAAGTTTTGCTAGGAAATTGGTTGGTAATTCCTGAAAGCATCACATGCAACTATTTGCAAGTGCAAATTATAATCCGAACATTTGTAAAATAAGTTATTGATCAATGGTATACTAATCGATCAGTACATGATGCATAACATACGATTACGTCAAGCGAAAAGTTTCGTAAAAAATCAAAAAAATATCTTTTGGAACAATGCTTCCAAATGTTTGTAAAACGTTGACCCTTGCGCAAAATTTTGGCCTGAAAAGTCGAAACGTGAAAACATTCCGGATAATTTTATATGTTCTAGAGCGGAGTTTCGCGTAACAAATTTTGCATTACAAGCGTTCCGCATACTCGAACTGCACTGTCTTACGTCGGATATGAAGGCAAAATATTTCTTGAAATTGTTATTTTGACCCTGTACCTTAAGTCTCTGGTTTGTTAAGACCAAAAATAACTTCTTATTTCTTTATTGAACTAATTTCCAGCAAGATAAATAATATTCGACATATCAAATACTCCAGTGGTTTTGGGAACTCTTGGCGGCATAGTCAAGGCAACAATGAGACTGCAAACCATGGTTTGACTTGTAGATTACATTTTGCTGGCAAGTTTTTTCAATACGACAGCAGGTCGTATTTGCTTCCAAATCTTTAGGAAAATGTTTACTTCAAAGTGTTGTTCTATTAAGCTGTAACTCCTTCTCAAATCGTCTTTATATATTTATGAACTCTCAGTGACTGAAATGTGATTCTTTAAACAGATATGTCTCCCAACTGAATGTGAAAAAACAGGAAACATATCCTATCTTGCGTAATTCTAAATTTTGTGTTTGCTGCAAAGTTTGTGTTTGGCCTACAAAAAGTAAGAATGACTTAATCTCGCTACAACCATTGCAAACTTCGGTTTTTAAATAACATAATAAAAATCAAAATATATGTCCAATTTCCTGAATTTGTCATCGTCAGCATTTTCACCCATGAAATCTCAACATTTTTATTTCATCTAAATGAAACATTAAATTTTACACTACATGTGTTTGAGTGATTTTTTCGCTTTGCTTCTTGTAATAATAAAAATGGTTTTGCCACCTCAGCATTTGTTTATCAATTTGTAATTTTAAAATCAGCACCCAAAATACAAGAAAATACCCAACGACATCCCCAACCACACGCGTAGCACCAAAAATAACTTACAAATAGTCCAACGGCACATTGACGCACTATCGGTAATAGTAAATCTCTAAATTATCCTGTTTGATATAAAGTTCACATTCGCTAGCAAAAACAACAACAGTAAAGGCAGGCAGTTACAGTAGCAGTAATGAAATAAGGACGAATTCGAAAGGATACTTTTTTGCACAATGCTTTCACTTATTTATGTGCAAAACGCGTGTGTGCTTTCCGTTAGAGTGTTTTTGTGTGCGTGCGAAATTGGATGTCTGGCTGTTTTTAACCCAGTATATATCTGATCTATATGAACTTTGATTGAAAACTGTATTGAAATGAAATCTAGAAACTCAAACTAGATATTCTTTTACTGGCAAATAATTGGATCAAACCGCTACGATTATATTCACAGTATCGTTCCAAAACTATACCTGGGTAGATCTGAAGTTGAACCACGATGCCTGCACTATCGCTGTTGAATTCCGGCGTTAAGGTAAATCCAATCAGTATCAGAGGTAAGACTCTGCACCTAATTGACGACAGTGCCCGAAACCGACAAACTAAAACCTTATTAAAGCAGCACTAAAGAGAATTCCGTAAAGTTGTTAAGCAAGTTGCAGAGACGTTAAAAGAGTTTGGGCTAACGGTCCTTGGGTAGTCCCAAGGGAAGCAGAACTTAAGCAAGCTACACAGCACTATTAAAAATTTATTCGGAAAATTCACCGATGCTTCGCGTCCAAATAAAACTAAAATCGGCTGTATCCTGAGGGCAATGATAAGGGAACGACAGAAATTATTACAGCATCACTAGCAAACACCTCCAGAAACATATCGTCCAACTTTATTCTCCTCTTGAACTTTTTATATGTAACATTGTGTCGGTACTTTTTTCGGGAACTCTGTTTCAATATCTCTAAGGTTTGGTCTACCTTCGAACATTTATATCTTATCCTTCTGCAATATTTACATGATGAGTCTCATTAAATTAAAAAGCATGAAATTTTGAATACATCTCGATTCTTATTTGCTTTTACAAAACAGAAAAATATGCTGCGAACATGCGATTTGATTATCAATGGAACCGTAGTTAGTAGGAAAGAAGTATTTTACTTTGCTTGCAAATATATCCCTTCGTTTTGCTGATTATCTGGCAGCACTTGGAGCGTAACGTTCTTTACGCACTTTTTCCACACAATATAATCGCATATTTTTACAGATATTTGTACATTCAACTTAACTTACAGTGGTCGACAAATGTTTGCATCATGATGTCATATCGCTGCGAAACGTTGCAGCATTGAGCAGACAGACATTTGTAAATTAGACAACTACCGAGGAAGTATCTTAGGAACAAAATATTTGCAATAAAGTACTTGAATAAAGTGTACGGTAGTATAAATCTGTTTCAACACTGTGTGGCAAGAAAGTTTGTAAGTTCATTATCTTGTTTCAAAATTGATCCACCTTTTGGTTATTTTAAGAATTTATATCTATTTCCATAGGTCTTTGTAGACAAATGGGGAACTATTTAACAAACCAATCTAAAATAAAACTTATAGCGCCCGTCAGTCAGAAATTAGACCATTTCTCTCGTACAAAATATCTCAGGAGTAGTATGATCGTTGTGTACACTAAAGTGTCATTTTGTACACTATTTTGCAGTCCGTTTTTTATATTACCTACCTAATTAATGTTGAGCTTGTTCATAAATCCCAGTGTTATTATAGCCACGTTCAGTTTAACGTAATTTCAAGGACAAATAAGACAATTTGATAATTTTTTTAATATAAAATAATTTGTTGAGGGTTCATACAAACTTTCGAGGTATGCTTGTAATCGAGGATACATATAAGCAAGTGTAAATTGATGAGTTCTCACAGTTAAATGTAGCTTTGAGTTAAATAATTTGCTTTTAATTATCGAAAATTAATCAAAAAACCGAGAGTAACACTCCTTCACTCCTTCTTGAGAAAACTCTATCTAAGGATTAAATTCACTAAAGTGGGGTATCAGGAACCCTTAAGGCCATGCTCATGGAGAGTGAATCATTTGAATTCGGTAGCAGTACGTATGATACATAGTACCTTCCTTGACAAATTGCTAATATTCTTATTAATCAATAATGATGACATAGTTTAGCTATTATAGCTATTAGACTTCTAAGCTATTTCGCAAAAGCTAAAAATCATGTTAAGAGTTTAATTTTATAACAACTATTTTCTGTTTTTTGTCTTATATATCCTTTTAACCATCCTTAAAAAAAGTACACTTTCTTCATTCATTGTTCCATAGTACGTTGAATTTCAAATGTTAAATTTTGTGCCTATTTCCACTACTCGCAGTCAACTTTGCTTCTGCTGCACACCAACTCGACGCAATGTGCAAACAGAACTTAATGTAACAGATCCTGCAGTTGCTTTTGTTTTCACACTGCAATTCAAATGTCCTTTGTAGCATGAATTGAATGCAACAAGGATGACGATGGCACTGTTGATAACTCGATGGGTCCAGTGATGGTCGAAGCAAAAAATGCGTTTCCACACTTCATCTGCTGTTGCAGCTTCTGCGAGTACAAACAGCTGCACGCTGGTGGCGCTGCACTGTGCGCGTGCATCGTCGTCGTCGTTTTGGTTAGAAAATTTGCGTAAGCAAATCACGCAAAAACGGCACCCACGCACACATTGGCAAACATTAGGACACCACCTATACACACACTCACACATACGCGATTTATCGTGCGAGATAAGCGATAATAAATTAATTAGAAATATTGAAATGGTGTTGCGCGTACGCCAAGCGAGTGGGCGAACGGCGAGGATATCGCTGTTTAATGGTCATGATTTGTTGTTGATATTATTGTTGTTTGCCTAAATAACACATGTATGTTGTTGACTGCTGTTTTCATCCTTTTGCATCCTTTTATTCCGTTTGTTCTCCATGCTGAAATTTTGTTCACGAATTAGTCTGTTTGGACTTAACGTTATCTCAAGTTGTAGATTCTTGTTGCTGTCGTTTGTTGGTAACTAGCAACTGTTGTTGCTGCATGACTTTAAGAGTCCCAGCAAGAAATAGCTTGTGAGTCCTCATCATTCATAGCTTTTTTAGCTATGTAGTATAAATTAATGTTTTCCACATCGTGAAAAATGATTCCGATGAAAACTTGCACACTGGAGTTTGAAGTCACGAAAACTACGAGTACCACGCATCAGTTCTATCAACTTTGTTTTGAAACTTGCTAGTCTTCTTCTGATTGAATTGAAACGGGATAGTTTTCGCCTCGGAATTTGAAAAGTGTTAAATACTCTTCCATGATTTTTAAAATAGTGAGAAAGAATATTTTTTTAAGGTAACTTTTCAAAATCTGAGATTCTTAAAAAATGTTTGAAGCAAGAGTTGTAAAATTTATTTGTATGAAACATAAATTTGTAAATCAATTTCCTTAAAAAGTCAGGCTTTTTAAGTTGAGCATAATGGGTGAACTTATATGACACAAGCTTCCTCAGTCTAAATTCTTTCGAAATCCCTTCTATCTTCTCACAGAAGTACCGTTTTTATTTGATTTGTATTTGACCTCTTCATTATCTTCTCCTAAATGAGTGAATTTCAGTTAACCTACTGGACAGCGGAATTATATATACGTAAAAAAAATTATTCAAAAATTTATTGGATTTCCGATAATAATTACGGAATTACCCTGTAATGCCCGGATAGTAAGCGAAAAGCTGTTCTAATTGATTTCAGTGTCAATGAAATATTACGGTGTACACCCTGAAAAATGTAGTATTTACGCCAAAAATATTTATAAATGCAAATTTTATGTTTTTTTACAATCATGTTTTTTTTAATCTTAACATAGCGTGAGACAGAGAACCTGTCTGGCGATATTCACACAGTATTCTACTTCTAACCAAATATCTACATTTTATGTCGTATTTGTACAGTGCAGATAACAAAAATGTAATATCGAATCATAAAATAAATAATTCATTGTGTGGCACGTGTTGAAACTTTTACAGTTTCCACTGTAAATTTTATTTGTCGATCATATGAAATTTACAAAAAATTATTCAGTATTATTTACTAAATAAATTTTTTCCAGCCCACTTTGTATATTTTCCATTCTGGAACTGTAATACTAAAGTTTTAGACTGTAACTTTTGCAGATTACACATGAATTTGTATTGAGTATCCCATGAAATTAAAAATTACAGGGCTATATGACAATTTTTCCTGATTATTTTGCTTTTTTTTTTGAATAATTCAAGTTAATTTTTGCAAAATCTTTTTTCCGTGTAGAGATAGTCGCCAAGAGCAGGTAATTATGGGGTCGGTTTTAGAAAAATTTTAATGTAATTAAGATAAAGAACATTACGTCATATATAGGATAACTTCTCGCATCCCGAGCATGAATTATCCTATAGTTTTCTTAAAAATAATCGACTCATTCCATGGCACATTATGACATTATGGCACAGACTATCAACATGGGTTGTCTAAGTAGGTGGGCGGAGAATATTTTTGCTTCTCTGTATAGAACTTATGATCGAGAGGTAATAATTTCCTGTTGATGCCGGTAAAATTACCCTAAGTATTATCGTCCAACAGCTCTTCGGCAGCTTACGACAGCCTGCGAGCAACAGTTGCACGTAGCGGTTTTGTGCTGTGCTGTGCTGTGCTGTGCTGTGCTGTGCTGTGCTGTGCTGTGCTGTGCTGTGCTGCTTTCATAGATATCGTTCCTCAGTAGTCAAAGCAACATCACACTTAAGCGAACAAGCATTTTTGGCTGCACTTTGACTAAACAGATTAAACTTGCGCAGTCAAAGCCAAGTCAAAAATGTTTACAATTAAAAAAGCAGCCTTCGTATGACAGCGGCAGCTTATTTTTAGTGCTGTTGCAGTTTTGCTGGCAGTTCATTAAACACTGACCCCCAGTTGATTGCCCCCATACAAGAGGATATGTATATTTTTAAAGCCAAAAGGCTTATCTATGTATGTTGGGTAGGTACTACCAAATTTATTTCTTGCTGGGATATTTGCGCTAAGCAGGCAAAAGTCTATCCTATTTGGAATTTGATTTTAAAGGTCAAACTTGTGTGTTCATTCTGTGTTGTTCCAATTGTTTGCTTTTTTAATTTGTTGTTGCCTTAAAGTACAATAAAAATATGTGTTATGATAAAGTTTCAAATATATGAAATTGCGCTGCTCCCCATACAAGAACTGGTGTAAAATTTACATTTAAAGTTTATGTTTTCAAATAAATTTGCCTACTCATAATTTCAAAGTCTTTTTTTTTTCTTCAAGGGAAACTTCCAAGTTTTTTGCTGCTTTAGCAAATTTAAAAAATGGTCCATTGTTCTTTTAAGCCACGTCTAGCGCATACTCGCAGCAAGAAAAAAAGGTACAACAATTTTTTACTTAAGCTGCCACCTAAAAGTAGTCTACAAGTTTTTGGCGTCCGTTCTCCGGTGTATAACGAACGCTTTTTTATAAATTGTTTGCGTCGAGTTGTAGAAAGTTTTTCTCGTATCTTCCGCCCAAATTTTTCGTTTGCTGTTATTTTTTCTCAATATTTTTTCTATTTAATAGAATTAAAAAGTTTTGTCCTCGCCGTGCGCCCACAGGAATTGCGCTTAAGGTGGCCAAAAGTGCTGGAGAAAAAAGTTAAGTATCTACAACTACGAAAATAAAAAATACATAAAAATGTTTTTCTGCTAATTGAAAATATCTGTTGGGATCAATTAGACCTTGGCGGGACAAAGCACAGAAGTGAAGCAAAAAAAGTGGGCGGAATAAGAAAAAAGTTTTTGTAAAAAACGTAAAACCACTTGCTGTAAGTGAGAAGAAGTTTCGTACGGAAAAAACCAAAACAGCTGAAGTCAGCTGCTTTCTTCTGCACTGGTGTCGCTGCGGATTATCGTACCTTTTTATGGCCAACAGCGAACGTGTTTATCCGATTGCCACAGACTCTTGCCATTGACAATCGCTATTGTTGGCAGCAAATTAAAAGAAAAATGTCGAACAGAGTTTTTTTCTTTCTTTTTTTCTTTGGTATCGAACAAATTAAAAGCTTAAAAGTCAAAAATGAGGTGTTATTTTAGATTTGAGCTGAAGATGCAGCTATAGCATGTTAGTGTGTGGAACAAGCCTTAGAGAAGGTATCTTTCTATTGACCTACATATTTTACTCCTATAGAAATTGACCTTTCTTGACTGAGTACTTAAAAGCGTTTAGTCCAATTTGCTTGCGCAGGAAACATGAATATTGGAACATTTGACTCTAATGCAATTGTGATATATGTATACAAAAGGACTTATAGAAATGCAAACCCTAAAGGGGTATGACACCACTCAGAAAAGCAAAAATTCACTTTTTCTAGACTTACTTTTTTCTTGATTTGAAATCAACACACATATCAAATTCTTTATTCCAGACACATCAAATTACCATCATTGAAACATGAAGATTGGAACAGGAATTATGTAAGGAAATTCGATTTCTCAGATTAGTTCCATTCTTGAGGCTATGTAACGGATTACACTGACACAAGGCACACCCCGGTTAGCAGACATAATATCACCTAACCAATTACATTTTTGAAAAGTCACTAACCTTAGATCTGCGGCAGGATATAGACCATTCTTTTTCAGTAGTACCGTTAACTAGTCCTGGAATAGGATGAGCATTGTGGTGAGTGAAGACAGAAGAGTAAAAAGTTTAAAAGGTTACTAAAGGTCAGATAGAAAAATTAAGAAATAATTCGATAAAGAGATAGAGATAGCAACAGAAAATGGTTTTCGACAATCTTTAAGTTAAGATATCATTATCTAGATTTTCTCAGATAGCCAAATTCTAGAAGGGTTAGTTGCCGCAGTGAAATAGAGGAGTCGTCGATTGATAAACTTATTTTAAAAAAATGGAAACGATTTCGACTTAAACATACGAAATCTAATGGTCTGGTGCAACTTCTCTCTGGCATCTACCAGCCAATTCAGGTTGTTTTGTAACAGCATTGTCCAGTAGCCGCTTGCTACGTGGCCAGCGGTGGAAAAGAAAGTCAACTTTTGACAACCTTATTTTGAGAATTATAATTTAACAAGATTCAATGCATCTCTCATTATGGCTTCTTAAAAATGATAAGCAAAAGTAGTCTGCCACTTTTGGCTGGCATCACACTCTCACCCAAATAATTAAATTTACGATAGTTTTTTTTTAATTTCGCTCTATGTTTTTCGGATAAATGACAAATAGTCGAATTTAATACACTAGCTAACAAAGTTCCGACTTTGGTTTCATAAGAAGTTCATAAAAAAATATCCTAAGATATGTTCTATGTACTTTCCACGTCAAGGAAATCACCGTGCAAAAAATTCTATTTGAAAATTTTAATAAAAATTTGAAGACTCGTGCACTGCCTTAAGATAGTTAAATTGCTTAATCCACTTAAAAGTAAATTTACTTAGATGTCTCTGTCAATACACTCTTCATCGAGAATCACCCACAGGACACCCATACCATTCGCCAACAATTCCAATGTTTATTGCTGTTTCGTGAGATTTTTCACAATCTACAGATAAACACCAAATTCAACACTTTTCCCTGTACTAAAGGCACAAAGTACAATATTATGCACGAAAATACCTAAAGTGGTAATAAAAATTCTCGCACAAACATAACTTTTACTATTTCGAACATCTGCATGTTCATTTCAATTTGCCTGTACGCTGGAAAACAACTCTTGGGTAAA
Organism: Meiosimyza decipiens; assembly: GCA_963680825.1. Taxonomy (NCBI): domain Eukaryota; kingdom Metazoa; phylum Arthropoda; class Insecta; order Diptera; family Lauxaniidae; genus Meiosimyza; species Meiosimyza decipiens. The sequence goes on from OY804259.1 coordinate 98,918,778, forward strand.
ATCAAGAAAAATTACAACTAAACAATGTCCGCCCTGCCACTGTCGCTGGCAGGTCCCAAAGTCAGTGAGCAACAACCATATTTATTATGAAAAATTTTCATATAAAGTACCTTGACGAGCAGTTATTTTTGGCATCTCAGCTGTAAGGATTAAGGATATAAACATGTCAACACAGGCACAATCTCGTGCGGCGACCTAAGTTTTTGAATCATTTTTTCATTAATTTTATTTATGTATATGGCAAGTGAAATAATTATGTGGCATATGAAAAGTTAATGGTGGCTATAAACGTATTATTGAAAAATCATATAGATATATGGTTTAATCACGTAATAAACACCGAAATTGCCTATAAAACAATAAATACGGCGAAGGCAAAGTTTTAGGGGCTTATTCCATTTGAATAGCTTTCAATGTTCATTTGTGTGCCAGCATCATGAGAGTTTGCCGGACCATAATGAAACCTTTATCACTCTAACTTCTTGGCAGTGGGTCATATTACTTTCAAAATATTTCACTTGACACATTGATTAGCCCATGATGGATAGATGAAGATAATGTATGCAGTATATACCAAAGCATTGAAGCGGTTCTAGTATGCAGTACGAAAGTGCCACTAACCCTTATCATGATAGCAAGCACAGGGTGCTGAGATCATTTCAACATATCGAGCAGCATGAACACAAAATTAAAATTCCCTTAAAAATTACAAGCACACATGTTCATCTTCAGTACGCCCGTCCGTCTTATAAGATATTTGTTTGGTCGTACTTGTTCTTCTTTTTCTACTTATTGTGCTTCCAAAAATGCCTGCTTGTTTTCACACTTGAAGCGAAAACGCAGAACTTTTTCAAACCAACAAAAATGTGTCATTTCACTTACTACTCGCTGCTCAGCTAAATGATGTTAGTTTTTGGAAGCGGCTTTGTTATTCTTACGGTTTGTCTTCGTCTTGTGATTTTTGGGTAACCGGATGACAACGTAATTTGCTGTCAGACATCGTCACTTTGTAGCAAACGCGAAAAGTTAAAAATCAGCCGCCCGCCAGCCAGACAATTTCGTATATTTGTAAGCGTTGCTGTTCCAGCACTCAAACCAAAAAAATAAAACAATTTAATGATTTTGACAGCTGAGTGATCCCAATGTGTTGGTGCGTGTGTATTGTAAGGCCCCCCGAAAAAAATAACATTTCATCTTTTTCTTCTTGAGTTATTCTCATTAACAAGTGCTCGATTAGCTCATTACGCCATACAGCATGACGAGTATGTGGCAATTTGTTAGGGTTCATCAGCAACAACTTCTTGAGTTTGGAACTATCATCTTTTTGAAGCGCTTCTTAAATTTGTGAAAACACACACACTTTACTTAGTTGTTGCTTATTAGTACAATTTCGTAACAGTGATAAATGGTATGCAGATATGTATTTATATTTTTTTATATTTATTTATTTATTTGCTTGTGCCAAATAATAGGCAATTCAAAATTTTACTAACCAAAAAAACAAAACGATGACATAAATTTTGCTTTAAAATCGCTAAAATGGCAACACTGGTGATAAACAATGTAATACATACAATAATAGGGCTGGCGGAACATCGATTGCTATTGATGTACATCGATATTTTTTAACATCGACTAGTATCGAAATCTATTTCACTATTGTTCAGTTGTTCACTGTGTATTGTATCCTGCTACTGCTACTTGCTATGGAAAGTCGTCGTCGTGCATCAGGCGAAATTTCTTCTCCACAATTGTAAGCAAAATATATTAATGAATACCTTAGTAGCAACTGGGGAACTCAAGCTTACAAAACAGTATTTTCGATAAAATTGCTTCGTATCAAAATTATTGGGATACTTCACCTTTGTAGCGAGATTTGGTATTATAAGACCTTGCTAGAACAAACTATAAAATCATGATAAGCAGACCGCATGTCCCTTATGTTTAAAACTGTGCCCATATAAGTCACTTACAAAACATTGTGTCTAATGTTTTCAGATATTACACAAGATAGGGCACATTATACACTGTCCACTTTTTGGGCTTGAGTCTGTTTATATTGATTAGAGAGAGAAAGAGAGTATTAATGTTGCAAGCTTTTCAGGAAGCCTTTTGCATGGCTCTGATTCTTAAACTTATAATCTTCATTACTGATAACAATCAAATTCATAGTTTGAATCGAATAAAAAAAAATTAAAAAATTAAATTTAAAACGAAGTACGTTACTCAGTAACATCAACTCGATTTTCTTAAAGATTGCCCCATTACGCTGCTGTCATCTTTTTTACAGCTACTTGTCAGTTTTGGTGGATATACACTAAGCAATATCACAAGCTTTGCGCAACAACAACAAAAGTCGTACGTAATCGAACTCAATGAATATCGTGATATCAGTAGCTTGAAACGTAAATTAAATCAATCAACTTTACTAACAAAGAAAACTTAGACTTTGCTAGCAAGCAAGCCGATGAATTATCACTAAGAAGTTAATCAATAGAAGACCTTACCTTATCAGTGTTAGCAGGTCGAAGTTTAAGATTACGATTTCCACAAGTACCAAGCGGGTGAACAAACGCTACAGACGCAAAAAGTTATCAGTGGCCACAAAGACACAACATTTTACGTTTTCGTTTTCGTTTTCGTTTTTGTTGTTGAAACTGCATAGATAATGTTTTAGCTAAGCTCTCATGACATACGGCATTTTGTCGGCAGTACCGCGTGAGTAAAGACGTTCCGAAAGTTCAGTAATAAAATCGTGCGGAAATGTTTTTGCTAAGGACTGTAGTAATTTTTGCTTGCATAGCACTTGCATTGGGAGAAGTAGTGGACTTCAAGCGTTGTGTTGGGGTTGATGACAGCTGCACGGTAAACGAAGTACGCGTCGATCCTTGCCCAGAGGCACTCCAGCATCATTCCTGCAGAATTCGTCGTCGCAAGGCACACACAATGTCTTTTGATTTCACACCAAGCTTCGATGCAGATGCCTTGGAAGCCTCACTTGTTTGGGTCAAGAACGAAGCAGAAGAACTGCCTTTGATTACTTTGGAAAGAAACGGTTGCCTCGCTGTGTCATCTTGTCCTGTAAAGGCCGGCCAACGATCGACCTATTCAATACAAGTGCCCATTGAAAGCAAATTTCCGACAAGCTCTTACGTAATCAAATGGCAGCTCAAGGCACCAAGCGGCCAAATATGTTGTTTCACAACAGATATAAAGGTTGTACGTTAACATAACCTATCGACAAAGCTGAAAATTGAACTAACATTTTACGCTACTTAGCCTTCGAAAATAAGAAATAAATGAAAATTTTATGTAGAAATGTTAAATTTATTTAAATAACCGATTATTCCCCAAGGTAAGCTTAAACGTAACTTGCAGCAGATTTTTTTAAGACTTAGGCAATTAAAAAAATCTGTCGTCCTGCGGAAAATGTAAAAAACCCTCATTTTCCTGCTGCATGCACTGTAAACCGCAAAGTGTCCTTAAAGAAGACGTTGGAAAACAAAATGAGCTGACAAAAACATAATACCTGCTGTTCAAAAACAAAATAAATAAATAAACCTATCTACAGCCATTTGTTAACAGCACAGTGTCAATAAAATTGCGTAGTTTCGTTTTAATTTTTTTTGGAAAAAGCTAATTTTACGCAGGAATTAATTTTCTATTAAGACCTGCCGTTGAAGAAAATTATTGAAGTAAAGTTGGAAAATTTCTGGAAAGCAAATAATCGTGAAAATGTAAAAAATTATTAACCATTGGGGAAAAATAAACAAGCGACACCAAAAAAATCTCAACCCCTAAGAACAACAACAAGTGCGACATCAACTATGAAAAAATGTTCAGCCTCTTTGGCTTTTTCGAACAGACCGCAACAAACAATTAAAATGTTGTGCCACTTAAATGTTGCTCGTAAAAAATAGACCCTTCCTTTGGCAACGACACCAACAACAACAGTAAATAGTAGTAAACAACTTTCACCGCTTTAAAGCCATTAGAAATCAAATCAACGTTGATAGATTTCTTTCAGGAACTTTGTTTATTTAAGGAGCTCAATTTCAAATTATAAACCTTAAAAAAGAAATGACATTTCTGTTTAGTTAAATCGTTTTTATTTTTTTCCAATTTTCATGCCATCATATTTTTAAAGGATAAACAAAACTTTCCCTCCAAAATGTCCGACTACAACACAACGAATCTGCGTTGAACTGTCAAAGTGACGTTAAATTTAGAGCAAGTGGCCAAAGGTTGTCCGGAACACTTGAGTAAATAGCGACTGGAGGCAGGCGCATTAATTTTTATTGATTTTTTAATGTTCCACTTTTATCAAACTATGGCAATCTTAAGGATTTTTTTGATATTTGATATAGTTTGGTTTGGTACGGTCTTTGAAATATTCTTTATTTTCAAGTAAATCTGTATCCAAATTGAAAAAGAACAATTTTTATATTTTTAATTAATAAAATATTATTATCATAGCATTCTGGAATTCGTTATAAATTAGGCTTATAAAAAAATGTATGAAATGTAAGAGTTCTCGTCGTCTCCAAACTTGTTATAGGCATTTCTGCCGTATGTTCGATTTCTTAGCAATTGTAAAGAAAAACGCGATGGTCAAAAATGCAAGGAATTCGCAATGTTGAAAACGAGTTCAAATACATTTGAACAGCACATGAATTCAACATTCTTCTACTTTTACAAAGTAAAGGGCTCGCTTACTAGAATTAATGGCAAAAATTGATTTTTTCTTCCAGTTAGCTATTTCGCAGTTAAATTCTTTGTTTTTCCGTTTTTAGGTGGTTTTTCTTGTGTCGCCATATTAGGTCCGCCATTTTGAGTTTCTCTGTAAAAAAGGTCATTCATATAGCTGAGTTACAATATTCTCCATGGCTCCGATTGCTTGGGCCGAAGAGGGCTCAACAACTCAAAGGATAGTCCATGTATACATATAGTATGCCTTCTTCACTAGCCACTATATGTCTGTAATCAACTGAGCAGTCCAATTGAAGAAATCGTTAAGAGCCGTCCAGATTTTTTTGCAGAAAACTTAGAAACCTGCTATGGAGTTCATGCTGCTTCTTTAAATTTGGTTTTTCAACACAAAATATGTCTTGAATTCGATTTTTAAGAATTTTTCCTAAACTTTGCAAAAAGTTTTTCAAATTTCTGACTTTTGTTGCTGTATGAAGAATTTCTCCAATTACTGTGGCGGACTGAGTTCAACAAACGAATACGTGAGATGGTAATGTTAAGAAAGTTGACGGAAAAAAAGCCGTTTGCGAGACTTGCGTTGGATGTGGCCATAACGAGTTTCGAATCGGATGAACTTAACGAAATCTATGCAGCGGTCATCCAGAGAAATTTACAACGTTTTGCAGCTGCATTGAATTTTGAAACTTTTTTCGAAAACTTTGAATTTTTCCCGACTGCTTGAGCTATGGGACTCCAAGAAGTTTCTTCAATGAACACAATGATGCGCAAACGTTGAATTTCCATTTCTTGGGGCTTAACAAGTTTTGCATTTGGCTGACTCAATTATAGCCCTGCTAATGAAAATTTATATCAAAGATTACCTTTTTTCCAGCGGTTTAACGATTTAGATTTCAAACGCTTCTCCCAAGTCAGGCACATATCTTTGAAAATACAAAGTTACGATTTGCGAAGAACAGAAATATTTCTATGAAAAAACAACAAGAAATTCATTCATCCCTCGTCAAATTTTTTGTGATGCGTCGTTGTAAGGTCGTCTGGTTATTCTGAAGAAGAACCGAACGGAAACAAAAGCAGCGGACGTTGAATTGCCTGCGATGCAATTTTTTTTATTTATTCCTTAATTTTTCCTCATAATTTTTTTATTTTATCTTCTTGTCATTGTCTCTTGTAAAATTGATGACAATAATGTTAATGATGATTGTTGTGCGGTTTTACACGCGATGATATTCTGTCAACAGATTTTAAAATGATAAAAATCTCATGGGTGAGACAATGGAAGTGGCTGAAAGATGGACGGTCGTAAAAAAGTGAAGTCGAAATGACTGTTTTCGTTTGCTGGAGTGGGGTGGATGTTGTAGCTGGAATTTCAAAAATTATAATAGCGGAAATTTTTGACAAATGTTAGTAAATTTTTAATGTTTTTCCCTCATGATAAAAGCAACAATTTGACCCACGGGAGTAGAACCAAATTGAAATTTCATTTAATTCGCTTTCAAGAGCTAATGATTCTTCTCCCCAAATTTTCTCCTTTATGTTGATTTTATGAAAACTTTTTATTGGCTGTTGAAATTCTACTATATAAAAAAAATTAACACTGGAACATGTGTTTCGCCACTGTGCAGCACCGATCAGACGCAGATTGGCAACGATCGAATCTATAAGTAATAATTTACAAGCCGTAACTTTACTGATGGCTTAAAATCATAAAGCCGGTTAAGTTTTTGGGGTGGTTCTATGAACTTTATTAAGCCTAAGCTACCATACAAAATATTTAATTATCTGCAACATTTGTTTCGCACAAAGTATACTTCAAATTGGCTTCTTCATTATAATTACTTCCGTTGCAATATTGCAAATGGCTGCCGGTTCCGGTTTGTTTGGATATTAAAATGCAAAGCAAGAAAAACAAACAAAACAAATGATGCTTAGTATCTTGCCAAATATTGCTAAATAATTTTAATAACATGGCTAATGTGTGAGCACTTAAAATAAGCATTATTTTAGCAAAATTATGACAACTCCCTTTTGTCTATTAACTTTATTTCTTAGCCAACATTATCTTAAACATCACCAACACTTTTCGCCAAACGAGTCATCATGGCAATGTCACTGACAAGGGTGGCTCGTATTCAATAATTTTCGACAGTCACATAGTTTCATAGGTGAACTTCACATCTATGCTATCGAAACTTTACAAGAAACACAGAAGAATATTTATCTAGGTACAGGATTGCGAAGTTGAAAACAAGGAATTAACGGCCACACTCAATTTTTTCTGGGAAAACGTTGATGACCTTTATTTTTTGTATCCAGCATATGTAACAAAAATCTTCCAATGAACGGCTTTACCTCGTCAAAAACGGTCACTTGGAAACCGTGTCTACGTATGTTATTCTCCAATATAGTCGTTCCAACGGTGCGCACGAACGCTATGACAAATCAAATTCAGTTTCCCATGAATCGGAATATTTTAAAACTGGGAATGACATGATGCCGTTTAAGTCGACAAAGCTAGAAAGCGTCTGCCTGCTTTTTGTTTAAAAATTATTGAATAGTTTTTCCTAAGCTTAAGCTCAAAATCATTTTGAGAAAAGATACTTCTGCTCAACACAAAGTGATTTTAAATCATTATACCATTTCTGACATAGAGCTGCAAATAGAAATAAATTCATCGTCAATTTCCCAAGATTTTTAATACGAACCACCTTATTTGCCACCCTGACAATGCATTCATTGCTTGTTCTTCTCGTGCATGTAAAAGTGCTGCCAAATTGCCTTAATGTCTCATATTTTTCATTTTAGTTCGCTTGTCGACTTCATAAATGCATTTCCTACGCGTGTTAAACCAACCAACCAACCAACGAGCATCTTACTGTGGTCCTTCATTTGAGCCTTACTATCCAGTAGATGGCGCATATCCTTATATGTGTTATTTTAGCCGTTGGTTTTGTTTCTTTTTTCCTGTTTTCCATGACACAAGCAATAAGAATCACAATATATGAAAAATATCTTCCTGTTTAGTTGTTATTAAGTATCTTAAGAATTTGCTTATGTATATTAGTGCAAGGAATGCAGGATATTTTATAAAAAATATTTGTTCGCTTGCATCCTTGTGCAGCATATGAGCGCAATATCATCTTGGGAATTGTTATTATCTTCATTATGTTGTAACACAATGTGCTTAGCTCGGTATTGTCCACTGAAGATTATGTCAACGTTTATACATTTTTTAATATTTATTTATTTACTTTATAACAATTTGAATGCACAAGGACTTAAAAGTGTTCATATTGCAATGATTTAATCGTAAAATTATAGTAATCAGTTTCATCAATGTCTGCTAAGCTTGATACAGCGAGCCTTAACAAACGATGTGGTAGTCTTTGAAAGACGCTTTATTCTCATGGGTTTGTATGGAACGGCGGCCATAAATCAAAATAACAGCGCTATACTCTTGAAATTTGGCACAGTTTTTAAGGTTAAAACAACGAAAATTTGTGAATCTGAAAACAATCCACGCCTATCGTCCAAGGTGGGATGAGGTTGAGACTTTTTCCCCGAAATGAGTGTCGATTCTCATTAATTTAGCAATGTTGATTTCAAAAATGTTAAATATTGTCCGATATTTTTTCCAGTATACAAGTTATTTGAGAAAAATTGTTTCGAAAACTTATCTCTTCTGTTTTTGAACAGCATTCGAATTTATATCTCCTATACCAAAAGCGCAAGGGGGATAAGAAGGCGATAAATATCTCTTTCCTATTCTCCTCCCTTGAAGGAAACATTTTTCTGAGTCTAAGCACCTCCCCTCTTACTCTAAGCTTTTACAAACAATACAATAATTGGGAAGGATTGCAAAATGTGAAGAAATAAAAATATTTTTTCCTTCAAACATAGCAATAGAAAAAATTTCGTAAGAAAATAATTTGAATTTTGGTTAACCATAATTTCGCACATAATATATATAAAAAAGGTAAGGGAATTGGGGGATACATTATATGTATGAGCTTTTTCTACAATATGCTTCTTTATTAAATTTCGGTACGAACAAATTAATAAGAGCAATTCATAAAAGCCAACATATTCTTTTCCTTCCAAGGCTACATTAAGACTTGATAAAAAAAAATTGTGAAAATCTTCAGCTAAAACTTTGGATTTTGGTTAGCCATACTATCCCACATAAGATATTGAAAAAATTTCGAAATCCGAGGACTTATACATTTTTTGGTTTTATCCAGAGCTGTCAAATTTGCGACTCATGCCATTTTCCATTCTAATTCTTGAAAAATTCTTGCAATTCATATAAAGACAATTTATAATAAAGAATTTAAGTACTTCATCAAATGTACTTCGTCAATATGCCGCATTGTCGCATTTTGTTTCAAGCAAGAGCGCTCTATCCAACAGTTACTTTTATAAAGACTTCCATAGAACATTTTTGGTGTTCAAAGTTCAGCTTTGAGCCCACTGTGTCACTTAACCTAAAACAAATTTAGAACTTTTACAGTTTATATTTTTTTAATTTATATTATTTGATGGTAGCTTAAAAATTTCTTAATTCGCTAGCACTTTCATTGTCTTTTTATTTATTGCTACGATCTCATTCATAATTGTTTGGTTTTTTTTTCATCAAACGTAGACTTTTTCCACAAAATTTAAAAAAATTATAGAAACTCAAATAAAAAATTCCGAATAATATCAGGATTACTCGGCCAACATTTACTATTTGATTGATACGATAAATACAGATGTATGCAGCAATGAGAATAAAATAGGTATTTTTGTAAGCATTTTCGGTCCCAATTTGACAGCGAAATTATGCAAAGTTCTGCCATGTTGCAGAGGCAACATGGTAACTAAGAAGATGTCATAAACTTTGAACCTGGAAGGTTTTTTGGCTTCAGCGCACCAATCAAATTCAGAGTCAATCAAAACTCCTGTTCAGCTTTTAAATGCATATACTGTCTGTAGAAATGCTTTCTATAACTATAATTCATGCAGATTTTTCTTAAGCGGCAACGCTAAAAACTTAAAATTTTTGCTTTGAGCACAAACACACATTCAGGCATTTTAAGGTCTTGTTCTGAGCAAAGAGACGCCTGCAAAATCAGCAAAATATTGGAGTCAAAATAAATAAAAATTCAAATTGAAAATCTTTCAAGAAAAGTAAATATACAAAAATTATCTCATGTTTCACATTGCCAGAGCTCTACCTTCTGTTAACCTACTCACATGTGTTAAGTGCACCTTGTCCAAAAGCCACAACGACTGTGACAACAATGTTTTCGATCGCCCACATGTTATTTTTATTGCAAAAACCGATTGTTGACTTGGGACCACGTTATGCTGAAATGCATCTTATTTCTTTCTATTTTTTGTTTTGTTAAATTAAAAAATCGTGCCATCGTCACGGTCACATGAAATCTTAAATAACCATTTAAGAAAAAGTCATAAGACTTGTGCCAGTTGTGCTTTTCAACTGATAAATTTCGTACCGAAACTTGCGCCTCATTAACATGACGAATTTGTGCATTGTTTTTTCCAATAATAGTTTCCTCTCTACTTCATTAAATTCGTCTTAAGCTGCTTTAATTGAATGGGGCCAATGTCTGTACGCCGCTATGCCCTGCCTGCTCATTTGCCTGTGTGCTGCCAAATTTTCAAAACTAAAAACAAACAGCAATTTGAAGCAGTAACTACGTCTATTAACAATTAATCCCCATTTAAATGCTGGCGCTCAATTCATATTAATTAGCTTACTTTGCCATGACAGTTGCTCAAATGGTCGTTCAACACCGCACCATTCGTCAGTGCGTCCTGAGCTGTTCGTCAAGTTGTACCTTTTGTGACGTGCGCAGCCTGGAGTCTGTGTCGTGTCATCTGTCTTAATCTTGCGCATTTATTTTATTGGACATGATAACATAGTTTTGAAATCGTATACCCTTTCTTTGTACGTCGGACGACCATCCCCACTTGACGCAAGTGTCCCACAAGTTATGTTAATTTTTCTACTAAGATTCTTGAATTCTCGTTCACATGTGTCTCACAGGACACCACACAGGACACACACACTTGTCGTCTGTCAGTTGTATAATGTGTAGTTGTTGTTGTTGTTGGTGTTATTGTCTTAATATCCTGAGGGATGCAAACTTATTAAACAACTGCTACGTAAGAATTGCGATAAAGACGCTCGGACGCCAACGCCAGTGTCGTTTTAGGAACTTTACATGAACGAAAGAGTTTTAACACGGATTGGCTGCAGGTTAAAAACCTTCGTGTATTCTTGGATACAGTGATGGACAATTTAGTTTAGAGCATGAGTATTCTTAAGGCATAAATTTTAAATTTAATACTTTTCCTTTTTATACTTTTTAACTCTCAGAGAAGGCATGTGATTTCATTTGTAGTGTTGCAACCACTACACGAAAAGAAGGATTTCCCGTAGTCAAACGAAGAAAGTTAAGAGCATATCTATTTATTAAGTGATATATCCTGCCAACTGGCGCCAGGTGTGACATTTATACAAAAGCAACCAAATGAAATTTCACGCAAAGTGGTTGCAAAAGAGACTTTTCTTTCGTTTAGAGGTAGTCGTTGAGCCATTTTCGAAATGGACGACTCAATTTGTTGTATTCTTGCTACCCCTCGGAGGTTTCGTAGAAATAAGTTAATTGGCAACACCAATCTTACCGACCGAAATGAAATGCAATTTTCATAAGTAAATTTTACTAAGAATTGATTAATTCAAATATTCTATATTATGCCACGCCCACCATCAATTTAAGCAAATTATCGAAAATTTCTAGAATGTTTCTGAATTTGCTAGCTTCTGGTAATTCTGGCGGTTATGGCGAAGTATTTTCAGAAGAGTTTTATTCACAGTTAACCACCAGTTCGATTATAATAATTTTTCTCGAAAAATATTCTTGGGAAATACTTTACCTAGCACATCTATTTGTATTTTGCACAAATACGTATTTTAGAAATCTGTTTTTCCGGGATCTGTTTTTTAGAATAGCACTCCAATATAAGAAAAGTAATAAAGCAAATGATTGCCACGCCCATTATATCATTAAGATAGAGGCTACATCATGTCTAACATTGTCAAAAATCACCCAAGTTCTGATCGAGTGACAACCATCACTTTCGCTTAGTCAAAAATATTGAAAATAAAGTGAGATAGCGAGGAAGAGTCTTTAATTATATCTAATATATTTGTTGTTGATGTACTTACTAACCATTATTCTTCTATACTTTTAATATGAATGTTCTAATAACGGCAGAATTTATAATTTCAAAAATAAATATTTGAAATTCGGTTGACTTAGGACATGAATTACAACACCTTTAATTTTTATTGTGTTTCTCCTCTGGCTGATTATAACTTTGCAGGAAAAACAACAGAAATTAAGTTATTGTAAGACTCAGACTACTAAGCTTCTTACCATGAATTGTGTTTGAGACAATCATTTTGTTCAATTTATGTATTTGTTGTGGTGTGTTTGGAAAAGTTTCGAATTTTGTCATTTCATTCCACATATATGACTAAAAGATTCAAGATTCCGATTCAATTCAAATACTGGATTGCCAGTGTTCAACATGAACGCTACTTGGAATGAATTCAATACCCACGAATTATTTAGTTTTTGATGTGAGGTGGGACTGACCAAAAAAAATCCTGAAAATAATTTTTATTCCATAGCATCCTGAAAGTTAAAATAATTACCTAACAGTTTTTATTATTCGAATACTGTTTACTTTTATGAGTCACTCGACAAGGTACTCATATTATTTACAAGTGAGGATGGTATTTTAAATAATCTCAATTTAATTTAAAATATTTTCGTTGGAACGATATAATACTTTTTTTGCTAACTTTGCTTGATGGTAGTCTTAACATGTGATCGAATAAATAAAAAGGAACCTTATATTACAAAAACACTTCTCACATGAGTTGAAAAATCTACGTAACCAGCGGTGTATCAAGGATTTTGGCAAGGCGGAATCAAAACTTTTTCATTTTCAAGCAGGACACTTGCGAACTAGAAAAACGCCCATCTCAATAGAATCACAACTTGTTACCTTTGGTTGAAGAAAATATCCTCACTTCTGAATATTTAAATTCTTCAGATGCCAACCTTTTTCTTTTTGGCGCAGAATGATATGTTTAAAAAAGATGTTAGTTTTTTATTTAAATTTCTTTGCAGTTTATTTTTCTTGTAGCAATGTACCAACTACAAATCCGCACAGCTGACTTAGGGAAGCATATGAAATGAGTATTTTAAACATTTCCATATCTGAACTATATTTAATTAATCCTTCGCCCAAGAAGGGGATATGTCCTCCATTGTCCTCTGACTACGCCACTGTACGTACCTTAATGTTAACTTGTAGCACAATATTTGTTTATATCAACAATTCGAATGAAACCACAGCTGATGTTCTCTTACTACCTACATTTTTCACTATCAATTTCCTGCAAAAAGGATTTTAAATTAAATTTCTTTCTTGATGTGTGGCATGTGCTGACGCGTGGTCTTTCTCAGTGCTGTAGTAGATATCCTTTTCTTTCGCTTACATTGTTCTTAAGAATTATTATGTGGTTTCCAAGAGTTTAACAACAGTAACAACAACTAAACTTAACAATTCCCAACAGCCAGCTATCTAGCACTCTGGGATTAGCAATGGCTGTAACCCCTTCTTCTGCTTCTTCAATAACTTGCTTAGACTCCCCGCTTGCAGGATGCTTATCAAGCAACAACACTGAGGTGTGTCCTCGTTGATTCGAAAATACCAAATTTATCAGAAACAGCATCTTACACATGTGTTGTTGTCAGCTACACTATAAAAACAACATAAGCAACAATAACAATTTCAACATCAAACATACAAACACCCCCCATCCTGAACGTTTCTGTTCAAGTGTTGTGCTTATTTCGGAAAGCAACTCGTACTCATGTCTTCTGGTTCATATGAACCCTTTGCTTTCCATTTTTTTATTTTGTCCCAAGAAGTACCTTCTTCTTAAGTAGGTAAATGAATTAAGCTTTTGAGGTGAGTTGTAAAAACGACAAGACATTTCTATGGTTCTAGGGTGTCCCCTATGGTTATTTTTTTGAAAAACGTGCAGGAAATCGGTGCTGAAATTCTAAACATGGCATAATGTCCACCTTAGTAGCACAAGCTAACCACTCAAGATAAAGCAGAAGAAGTGTAAGCCAGCATCTGCTCAGCAGGGTATTTTATAAAATGCTTAATGAATCATATTCAAAGCTAAAAGTTTGGTAAGGATTTTCTTAAGAGGTTGGGCTTGGGTTACATGTGCAATTAATATAGCGAATTAAGAAGTATATCGGAGAGAAAGGAAGCTCGGCGAGCCTTTCTTATTGAAGCACTGACTAAAGCGAAGTCTAGTTAATATTTTGTTGAAGGTTGCCTTGTGTTTTGAAACAAAGTCAACCAAGGAAATTACAATAGAAAACTTTTAAACAATAGAAGTATCCACCTCCACCCTTTTGGTCGCCCAGTAAAGGTTAATATTTGCTCATGTGCGTCCAATAAATTTCAATTAATATAAGCCTTGAAGGTGCAAAAAATTTACATGTGGCTTAAGGTTTGCTATGTTCGAGTATGTCAGCCACATAGTGAAAAAGTTTTCCACCTAAACCAATTTTGTGTTCAATTGTGGAAGAATTTATACCTTTTTGCTATCTTGCGGAAATCGTTATTGATTTTTTAACGAATGAAATCTTTTGTTAAATTATGACGTATGTTCTTTTTTGTTTTTTTAAACAAAAAAAATAATCACTTGAAGTTAACAAAAAGAGAAAAAATGAAGAAAAGAAATTAAAATGACAAATATGATATCTTTTAGGGTGTAGAAAAATTTATTAAGATAGTGATGAAATTAGGTGGATGTTAACCGAACCAAGAAAGTCGATGTCATCATCAGCAACCAAAATTAAATGAAATGAAACAAAGCGTTCATTTTCGCCCTGGTAGTGTTGGTACCATACCTTCAGGTTTTAACAGCCTGGTTTTCAATATATTACCGAAAAATCAAAACAGTTCATAGCTTTTATATTCTATAATAATACGCTTAGACCTCATGTTTCTGAAAAAAGAAAATTTTTTTAAATTTAATTTTGGAGCAGCCTTTCTTTTGTGATGATTCCTATTGAGGCAACCAATCCCGTTCAAACTTTTTACGAAATCTTACTTTATTTTCTTTAACATACACTCACAGCTATTTTAATTTACACTTTTTTGTTTCGTTACTTTTTGAAATGCACATCGGTCATATATCCATGCCAGCAATCCCAATTCATAACTCGAATACACAAACGTATGTATCTGCTTATTTGCAGAAAGGATCAACACACAGATTTAGTGACGGCGACAAAACAACACCCACAAAAATCTGACATTTCTGCAGTCAAAATCGTTGGTTGAAGGTAAAAAACTTCAAAACGCTGTGGTGCCAAATAGCGTTTCTCACATCCAAATACCACTAGAAGTGAATACGACCCAGAGTGAACCACAAAGCGACGAAACTCCGATTAGGTTTGTGCGCCGCAATCTGTGAACATGTGTTTGCCAAATGTTCAGTGCCAACTGAGCGCAGTTTTATTTGTGGAAACTGCCGACGAAGGAGGACGAAAACATCAACTCACATCTTCAGTGACGTAGAGGTGTGAATTGATTTTGTTCATTTTAACATGCCCTGCGTTTCAAATCACACAGGAGCCCAAAGGTTGCCTTGCAACAAACAGAGATTCGTATGGCACCGGCATGCAAAAACATCTGAAATAAATGGCTGCACACATATGGGACAACATCATCTTGCTGAACTGAACTGACTGGACATTGAGGTAGTTAAAAGTACAATGTACATTGTGCCCTTCTTATGGTAGTTAACGTTTGCATTCGGTGCGATATAACCTTTTGTTTTTTTATTGTTGTTGTTATTTTAAAATTCATTTCTATTTGTTATGTCGGTAAGCAATGCAAGGTTTATTGTATTTTATGCTTATCGTGTCCGTATCTCCTAGCAAACATTAAGGCTCAAGGATAATGCAACACATGAGCGCAGGCGCTTAGTTTAAATAAGCGGGCGTTTGTCGATATGGTCATGGGTGCGCTGCGTGAATTTTTGAAGATTTGTTCCTTTTTTCATTCACAAAGATATTGCATTCAGAGATACTTTCAAGGTAAGCTAAACTAAAGATCGTGAGTACCTTTTCAACGCCGAAAATTTGCCGTAATCACGTTAATGAAGATTAAGTAATTTAAATTTACTGACGGATAGCATGTGACAGCACACGTACAAAAATAAATTTTAGTCTTTATAACGCAAGTCATATACTTCCCGGCGCTGAGTTCAGTCACAATCGCATCATCTCGAAATGTTTGCATTATCTGGGAAGCGGTAGTCTCAATCGTATGGTCAAAGTTTTATCAAATCAGACCGAGGAATTACTTTTTTCTTTCAAACTGAGCGACGTGAGCATTTCCTTCAAAAAGAAAGAGATGACATATCAACACATGGTATTTTAGAGTCTCTGATTTCGAATCTACCATCAGATTTTGGCCTGTACCTTAATGCTTTGAGATAACGGTAAATTAAGCGGTAACTGAAACGTTAATAAACGCTCTTCTATGACTGTTTTTATTTAAAGACTGAGTGCAAAGAGTCTGAAAGTTTTCGATTTACACTACCTCTTTCAACTCCCCCCAAGCCCCTTACAATATATTTCAATTTATTCCACAGTAACCCGAAATTTCTCGCTCCTCTCTCGACCATTCTTTTCCGAGTCACACGGTGCCAGCCGGCAAGGCAAGGCTATGCATTGCATAGCTTTCTACCAATGTCAATATCTTAACGCAAGGTGTGGCCTTACTTCCTTCATTTTTGTCTGCTAGCGCATCTGCCGAGCGGTTTCGTTTTTGATTTTCAAAATATCTCCACGTTCGAGGGTTGAAGTATATATCGAAAACATCGGCTTACGAAGACCTGGTAATTATTTTGGTTACTACAACCCTATAGCAGTGTTGATAGTAAGTTTGACTTGAATAATGTAGATATTCGTAATCGTATTTAGACTCTATCCTTCTCTCCACGCCGAATCTAGAGCCATATCCAGTGCAGTTGTTCCAAAAATTTGCTTGAGCTGTGAACGTATCGACTCTGAATTCGTATTCAGTGCCTCTTAGTACGTGTGGGTATGAGGTAACAGTTTAATTGATCATTTAAGTGTTTCACAAATTACATATTTGTAGCACGTACTAAAAGTCTATTTGGCAAATATCAAGATATTATAAACATCAGTGGCGCCTTAGGGAAAGCATTAATTTTATGTGGATGGGATAAATTTATCGCGTAGCCATTTTAATCCAACAATAATGAATGATGACAATTGTCAACGTCTCGTATTTAAATAATAACACATTTCTAACGTCCTATAAAATTAATTTTGTTGGATAAAAAAAAAGTTCTGAAACTCATTCTCCGATAATTCACACATCAGAAAAATCCACTTTGATACCAGTTGCTGCGTTAAGTTTCCCAGGCATTTTAATAACGCGCTGTCAAACCGTTTTATTTAACCTAATGATCGCATCGCAGTTTCGATCGCATTTTGAAGCAGAGAGTGGAAGACGTGGAGTGTTGTCGCCAACATCGTCATCAAAATGTCTGACACTCGTTTGGTTTGGGTCAAACAATTTGAATGAGTTTTCAAAAAGCAAAATAAAAAATACGCGAACAGTAGCTGGAGACTGAGCTGAAGCCACGTTTACAACTGATCACGTCGCTCATATTTTGTGACACATGTTCACTGTGTTCTTCGCTTCACATCATTACTTTTTATTTGAGTTTAATGTGTGCAAAAATTATGAACTTCAATTGTGGCACTACGTATGTAGATTATTTTATTTTTTTCATTTTCGTGGTTTATTTATGGCCTGAGTGATCATCAGCTGCCAGCCAGCAGAGTTCTTACGAGATCGTGTCAATGTCCTTTTTAGAACTTTACAGTGCCTCACACTTTAATCGCAAGTCAACCGTTGAGTTCCAAGCTGGAATTTCTCCAAGACTTGTCATCGTACTAAAAATAGCTGCTGATCAGCAGCATTTGTGTTAGTGTATCGCTACATCATGCCGTAGTTTGCGTAAAACTTGTAATTGCTGAACTGCATGTTGCTTCAATGTAAAATTCAGATCGTCAGCCTAAGCACTGGAAGCAAATGTGCTTTTTAATTGTTAACGCATATAGCTAACGGAGCAATTGCCACGTTTACAACTGCAAAATTTTTTCGTAATTTTACAAATCATTTTATAAAAAATTAAGTTCTTAATGAGTGTGAGATACTTGGAAGCCGTATTCAATTAAATACTAAATAAATAAATCGACAGACTATGTTGCACTCAAATTTGAAAATATGAGATTTCAAAATTAGAATTTGCTGAGGGAATTTTCCCCAAAAAAAGGAAACATTATCGTATACAAAAGATAATGGACACTAGATTTTCGACCATTTCTTTATGTCATAACTCACAAATTCTAAAAAAATGTTAACATCAAGGAAATATTTTAAGGAAAAGTCAGTCAAAAGCTAAAATGAAAACCGTTTTCAAAAAGCTATGATCAATTGCCATTTTTCATATGAATTAAAGTAAAAAAGATGTAAATTTCAGCTTTGTTGAAGCTTCAAAACGAAACTTTCAAATAGGTAGGCAAAAGGGAGAGGTTTTCAAGGTTCCACAATTGATTCCCATCAGAGAAATGCAACACGACCATCACCAGCCAGGTTTTGATATTTATGACTTTGGTTTTTGTTAAATTTACATACTTTAATTACAATCTAAGCCCTTACATGGCCTCTCTTTATCCGAAACAATTTCTATATTTTCGTTTTCTTTTTGGCTACCGGTTTTTGTTTTTGTATAGTAATAGATATTTCAATTCGTAAAAACAGCGACAAAACCTTCACTGGTTTACCTCCAAAAGTACGGTTGCTCTATCTCCAATCTCACGGTAAGGAAGTCTCTACAGGCCGACGAAATTTGATGAGATTTGTCTTGGAATATTAAACACTTTAAATGAGGAAATATGAAATGATTTTTTTAAATCGTAGTGCAGCGTTTCATAAACAACTGTTGCTTCTTTCTGGTTAGCGGCCGTTTTATATTTCCCCAATTCAACGATAGAAACTGTCTGCTGCTCAAAAAAAAAATATCACGTTGCTACCAAGTATCAGGAGCACTTGGTTGAACGACTTGCAAGGAAAAGGCAGACCTAACCTTGGCATCAGATATGAAGCAATACCTGAAACTGAACCGCAGGCTGCGAAATCGCATAGAACTTGCGGGGATAGAGGAAAATCGAAGACCGCTTTATTCCAGGCCATACAAAAGCAAGCATGAATTGAGTTTTAACACTTAATGCAGAAATATAAAATTGCATGATAAGAAAAGTAAAAAATTAAAGGTAACAAAAACTAAAAGGTTAACATTTATACATTTTCACTCTAAGCTGGTACTAACAATATCCCTTTTCCATTTCAAAAGTTGAAAAACTTATTTTAGATGGAAAACTTTATTTGGCTTAAATGAAGCTTGTGAATTGCAAGCCCCCTACCGTTGAGTTTAAAATTAAAATAAAACGAAGCAGAGAAAAAGTAACATTAAATGGATACCTTAAACCACCACCTCAAAAACACTCAGGATAAAGCGTTGCTCTAGCGATTTTTATTTCTCGGAATAATCCGCATCCAGCACTAATCTCCATTTAATTTCATTTTCCTTTGCATTTCCAAGTGAAAGCGATGAAGATGCGAACTAAACAACGAATCATAAGGAATCTTATGAAATCTTAAGGACTCTAATACGCATACGCTTGAATACCTTTTCATTTGTTTTATCACAAACAAACAAACAAACAGCAAGGACTACAAGGACAACAACAGCAGAATGTCAGAGCGACAACTTTCTTGGTGTTGCAATCGGACCAGGACGGCGTGAATAAAAAGGAGAGGAAGCTGACAACTTAAAATAATAATAAACGTAATACAAGAGCAATGCAACACATCTTATTGGCCCCAGAATTCTTTTGTGTTTCGTTAGGTTTCTTATTTACGTTACTTTCGTGCCACATTTCTTCTTTATTTCTTGCTATGTCTTCATTTGCAGTTGTTTATATGTAGCTGTGTATGGTAATGTTGCCGACGTCACTTAATTTTGAAAGGGCTTGGAACCTCGCTGATCTTCGAAGGAAATCAGGAATGGCAACCAATGAAAATGGGTTTCCACACAGCCAGCAGCAAAGCGCAATCAAATAAAAATAATAAAAAGGAGCAATTCAGAGAAGGACAAATACCTAGTAGTAGAAAATGGCACATAAAATTAATCCGTTTCGCACTGGCAACGTGTCTTATGCATCTTTCCTTTTGTATTTAATTTCATTACATTCTCTTCCATAGCTATTCCACCTTACAGCAGAATATCTGTCTGTAGTGACACTGCTCCTTGCATATCCTTCTGTACGGTGTCACCAAAGCGCGCGTTAAAATTAAATTTGACGTTGCGCTGCGAGGAAAAAATCATCTAGAGGACAATCAAATCCGAATGTCAAAAAAATATAATAAACAACTTTAAATCTCAGCAGCATCAGCATCAATGAGACATCGTCAGCTTGCGGGGAGTTTACGGATTTCTTTTATTGGCTGGATGTTTAGTTCGCGTGGCACGCACTAAGTTGCGCTCCTCGCTTATCATTTGCTTCGAGTAGCAGATATTGTACTACACACACAGACGTGTGATGGAGCTCATGTAATGTTCGTATTTTTCTGCGAGGGTTTTATTATGCGGAATAATTATATCAATTTATATTTAATTTCTTTTTAAGCATATGTTAAAAATCTTGATTTACTTTTATTGGTTTTCTTTTTCTCTTTTAATTAAAAATCTTTTCTTGTCTCAAATAATGTGATTGTATTTAACAAAAATCTAAAGAAATTCAAGCGAGCAATTTCCAAGTTCTTAAAAGCTTAATTTCCTCTCAATCACTAAAAGTATTTGTATGCAATATAATGAAATTATAACTTAAAAATTTCGGAAGAAGTTATGTACGATGTAATTGTGTGTATTGAGATAATCTGACTTGTTCCTGCGTAAGTCCTTTTAGAGTTTTTAATTTTACCATATGATATTAGCTGACGCCAATAACATAACCCGGTGCCATTCCTAGCTCTCTGAAACATAACAACGTTAATATCTGAGTATATTCAATAGAGTCAAATACAATAGCTATCCGATTTCTCTTAGTGCAGTTCAATCATTAGTTGACAGCATTTACATAAGTACCACATCATTTAAAAGGTGCAGCTTAATTCGTTGGACCATTATCGACCGCAAACAAAATCAATAGTCACCCAAAAAGTTTGACCTTAAAATTAAGTTTAGACTCACTATAAAAAAGAAAGCCAACAACTTTAGACTGTTTGGAGGAAAACTTTCGCCTTATTTTTTTGCCGAGATAAGACCCCAAAATGCTCGTAGAAAAGGTCGAAAAATAACATCCAGACTATGCAGTATTCGGATCAATCGCGAAGCTCAGATATCATAGCATTATCTATCCAAAATTCCGTTACGTAATTTAGGATAGTTATTTCAATTGGAAACTACGACGGCTCAGAGTGCTTTATGGGTAACTTTACAAACTATTGCTGCATTTCATGCCTTTGGGCATAAACAAAAAAACTAAAAATTTGATTTTCAGAAAAATTTCATACACATGGGAGAAACATCCATCCATGATTTGATGTTAGACGAAGTGAGCCAAATATTAGATCCACAATTTTTAACGTGTCACTTCGAAAATTCTACAATGCAATGTACAGAAGAACAATCTCATGCTTAAAACCGTACTGCCGGTATCTTATCGGGAACTCATTTTGAGTGGGAATGTTTGGTCCGTTGCCAATCTGTAGAGGCGCAATTCACTTTAGTAAGACTCGAAAGGTTTCAGGCATTCACAAACTACTTTAAAAGAGATCTTCCCATCCGAAAACTTTGCACGTCATCGCCTTCATAGTCCACCACTTTCAGGGAAGATGTTGGGACTTTTACACCAACGGAGTGTGGAGTTATTCATGCATTCGTTGATGGTTTAGCAGCTGCTGGAACTGCATTTCGCTGGTAGGCAGCGGCTTTAACCAACTTTAAATAAAATTGTGCGTAACCACTCAAACTTTAATTGAGAACTATTTGGGATGTTATTCCTTAAAAAAGTTTCGATTTTGTTCCAATTCTACCATACACAAGAGATAATTTTGAAGCTCTAGATCTTAAGACCGGGCCATAATAAAATATGACAACTTTGAAAATGCTACCCCAAAGCGAGGTCTTACTCATAATACCTTATATTGCTGACATTTTTGTACCTTTTAAAATTAATTATCACAATGTGAAAATAGCTAACCAAGTTAAGAGATATTAGACTTGAATTCGGCTGCCTTAGCAAAAATACGAGTAGCATTTTTTTGACCAAACAGTACTCAGGACGCCGACTACCTAGGAAGCTAAAATTTGTGGTGTAGGGTTATCCTTCAAGATGTTTTGACTAGTCAAAATTTCAACAAAATTGAATGTTTTTTAAATTATACATATTGAATTAAAAAAAAGTTCTAAGGATTTTTTTCCCTTTGATGTATATCGACTATAAATAACGTCCCAAATAATTACCCATTCAAGTTTTTGTAGTTATTCAACTCGTCCGTTAAACCTGGTTAAAGCCCACCGTGATCTATATTAAAAAGCGGCCCCAGATGCAAGATTTATTTTTACAATATGATCCTTATAAGCCATTTTCGTTCTCTCTCTCAGTAATGACATTTGGATTTATTGGAAATGTACTAAATCGAGATTTCGAATGTACTTTTTAAAGGTTGAATGTTCTATTTTTATATCATAGACACCAAAACTCACTAAAATTTTAAATTTTTTTAAAATTCACTAAAAATTTACCAAAAATTACACAAATTTTGTAGAAATTACTAAAAATCTAAAATTACAGTAAACAAACATGAGGTCATTTTTCCAAACCGTAAAAATGTATCAGAAATTTACGGAAAGTGCGCTAAGTGTACTGAAAACTTGTTCATTGTACCGAATATACTACATATTGAAAACTGTACAAATCATCATCATCACTGTCTTTTATTCCAATGTTTTTAGGTAGACCCAACTGAAAGTTTTACATTCCCTTACCTGCAAGTATTTCATTACTTTCTTATTTTGACGCCTCTTTTGACCTGACACCTGTAACAACCTCTTACTCGGCATATGAAATGTCCAACTTTTAGTCATAATCTCAAATCCAAAAATTTCAGCCCCATACACTCGCATATCTTTGAAGGATATGTGTGTGTATGTATATAATGCAATTGTTGTTAATATGAAAACTTGTGTATATATGTAGTTTCCTTAAAATTAATTGGTATCTTATTACAAATAACTCGTAATTGTGAATTCAAATTAGACAAATTGGTTGTCAACTTAGCGTTCATACCAAATCGATCGATGGAGCTGTTGACATCAACTCAACTTCTGCAACAAATCAACCATACAACCGATGCAACAAATATTACATCCACAACAACAAATGCAATATATTCTCATACACTGGAGACATGGAGAATGCTCCACATGCAGGGAGACAGTGCATGGCAACAAATGAATGATCTCAGATGTCAGAGAACAACTTTGGGTGCAATCCAAAGTTAGCTGCTGCTGTTGTTGTTGCTCTTGACAACGTCTTCGTCATCATCATCATCATCAGCATTTGATTCCCTTTCCTCCAACATAGAAGTGTGACTGACATCTTGCGACGTAGGACTGTCTTGTTTGATAAGTGTGTCTATTTATTCTTGTTGTTGTTTTATCTTCGTCCTTAGCATCTGTTTCTTAGGTGCATGTCAAATTGTCAACAATTTTCGAAACAATTGACATTAAGTATGGCATGGCTTGGTACATACTCACAGCTAGTGCGAGTATATCGAATGCAGCTTCAAGTCAAATTCGTTATTTGTTCAGAGATGCCAGCAAACTAACAAGCAATTGATTGCATTTCCACAGTCAGAGTTTCATAACTCACCGAATTTACTTTTGCATAGACGTTAATAGTTCGACCGACAATATTTGTCTCAGAGTGACGATAGCAATGGAACAACTATGGTGCAGTGGTAAGCGATGCGATTGTCTCAGAGCTAAATTCATGATGGATTTCTACTTCGTAGTATGCACGCAACAGACAACTAATAACAAATTGTGCGTGCAAAGAATGAGCCTTCCCTTTTTTTAATTTATTCGTAAGCTTGAAGAATATAATAAAGTAGTTAATAACTGCTAGGAACATAACTAAGGTGTACTTGAATCAATGGTGTGACTTAATTTTTTCTTTATTTTATAAAACGGAATACGCCTATGGGAAGGCTTCCTACGCTGGGCATCGAATTATTCAAGTTTGGATTTTTTAACAAATAATTATCGAAATGCAGTTCTGTTCGAAAGTATAAATGTTATTGCGAAAAATCCATTTCTTATTAGCATCCGAGTCTAAAAGCAGTAGATGTCCTCAAATCTTTATTTTAAACGAAACTAGAAAACGTAGCTTCACGGTTTTCGGCATGTTAGCAGTTCTTTTTAAAGGCGTCAATTCGATAGGGCTCGGGAGATCATTCGCCAAAGATCCATATTTGAAAACCCTGTGTGTACAAACCAATTGCACAGGAAGAAAAAATATCTTAAGTCATCCTGAAATCAAGTTCCGTTCAGGGTGGCAGTGCTGCGTTTTCTACGCTAGGTTAGCCTGTCTGGTACGCTGGATCAGCTTGGCTTCGAATGAACCTGGAAATCAAACCTGGGAATCAAGGTGGAAACTGAAAGTACCATATGTTACTATATAGTTTGGCAGCCCTTCCCTTGCGGCAGGAAGAATTGAATAGGATATCTAATCTTTCAGCGTACTTGCCGATTGTTTAGTGTCCAGCGCAGGTCGCTGTTATTCTTGCGATGTCAGACCGGCTTCTAGACAATAACTAGGTGGTTCTCAATTTATTATTAGAGAGTCAGATTGATATGGCTGTTTTACAGGTCAGTAAAGACTTCCAGTTGTTTTCCGCAGCAGATAGAAAATGCAAGAAAACCCTCTTCTTAACTAAACCGAGTGGAGTGAAAACACGTTCCGATGCGGTTTCATTAAGAAAGGAACCACGCCTTGCTCGTTCATCAGCCTTTTCATTGCCCTCAATGATTCTGTGGCCTGGAACCCATATGTGGCTAATGTCAAATAAGTATTAGTAATAAATAAAACACATTTTTTAGGTTAAAGATCTCGGCAAGTGGTGAGCTTTTATTCATGAGTGCCATCACTAGTGTAATCAATTTTCACATCTACTTTAGATATATAAAGTAAATAAATTCATTGTAAATTTGATTAGTGATAACGTGACTAAAATTGAAATAACAATGCATAATTAAAGCATAATTAGGGCTCAAAACATTGTACGACTTAATTCATTAAAGTCAAAAATTTAATTTATCTGAACGCTTCACAACAAAAACTTTTCAAAAAGAACTTCTACCGTACTGTTCCGCTTGGACTTGTACTTGTTTCGAGCCAAGACTTTACGATGCTCTCTAGCGGCGATACCACGAACTAAAGCTAAAACATGAGAAGTAAGAAAACGGGTATAACTTACATTTCGAAAATTTTGAGCTATATCCCAAGATTTCGTACGCACAATACTCATTATTCCGATCTCGTCGAATCGCGCAATAAGCCGTCTCTCGGTAATGAAAAATGTCGAATGTTGGGTTGCAAGTAGACTTAGTTGCTGGCCTATCCACACAATAACTTTATATTTTTCAAAAGAATATAATCATATGAACTTAAAGATGAAACTGGATCACAATTTCAAAAAAAATCCACGCAATGTCCATAAATTCAAGGTTAACTTTTTTTAGAGATTGAGTAAATTTCGATAATTTATAAACGTTGTAGCAATGTTAGTCAATTAAGAGATGGCAAACTCAACTGAATACAAATGATGACAGTAATGCAAACATAAAGCATAACGTAAACATTCCTATGTTCATATAAAAGTCCTAAGGACACACATATTTTTGGGGGAAAATAGTTAGAAAAGAAAATAAATCAGTAAGCATTTCATTATTTTTCATCAATATATGAATAGAATTCCTTCGAAGGACACAGAAGCACCACATATAAGTCTGAAATATGCCGAATTTCAACAATATTCAAATTAAGTTCCTTTAAAAGTTCCTGTTTCAAACTTATTATCCCTAGTGGTCATCTTAATTGCTTACTAATTATCTTATTACATGAATATCCAAAATTTTAATTACTTTTTTACAAAAAATCTCGTTTAACGCATTCATTAAAAACCAGAAATTTTCCTACAAAATTGGTAAAATATCAATGATATTAGCTAATTTTTATAGCTCTCAAAGGACATACCCCAGATTTCTACATTCAAAACACGTTTTATGTTTGTGAGCCAAATAAATTTGCTTTATTTTTTATTACAAATTAATAGAAAATTAACACTGAAATAATGAACAGTGTATCCAACTTCATAAGAACCTTAACAAAAAAATGAGCAAATTTAACGGACGTCTTTCCCTGCCGCATTTTGATTTACGGCAACCATTCAGCATTGGGTGAGTCAACAAAACAGGATAACAAAATTAATTCATTAAAAAGAACTTGGTTGATCGTCTTTTTTTAAACGATAAAAAAGGAAAAGTGAACTGAAACCAAAAACAATGTTTTTTATTACTAAATAAACTCACCGCAAAGGGGGTTGGTCTTTCAAGTGGTCCTTGATTTAATTAAGAAAACAAAGAAAAGCATTAAAAAATATGAATTAATATGCATAAAATGTCAGCATCTTTTCTAAAAAAATTGAAAAACACGAGAAAGACAAGCGTAAATATTGTAAAGTTGTAATTACTCACAGTTCAATTAGTTTATTAAAAAAAGAGAAAAAAGGAGCAGCACTACGTAGCCTTTTTATTTACAAAAAGTGGGGCAGTTTGAATACCTTCTGAGAACATCTTATGATAAGAACTCCAAAAGAATTTGCATAAGGAAATTAACAAGTTTTGCCAAAGAAATTAAAAACATAACTTTTTTACTGAGACCTTGAAATAATGAATATCTAATTAATGCATTTAATTGTAATATTTTTGTAATCTCAAAATGTAAAAAACGAAAAAAAATTAGAAACGTAACTATGTATAATTAACAAAATAATAATCCTCAAAGGATTGTAAGTTTTAAAAACTTCGCAAACAAAATATTGATTGCAATATTAAATTGCAAACAACATAAAAGTCTTCAATATCAAATTAAAATATTTGGAATAAAAACTCTCCTAATATTCAACCATTCAGGCGATAAACTTATGCAGCTGTCTCAAAAACAAAACTGAAAGTTGAACTCAGACTACAAACAGACATGGTAGCGGACATCCTGCGGCAGGCGCAACTGACGCCCGTGCAACGCTACTATCCTCTGATTTTGGTAAATGAAACCCGTGTGTATTCTCAAGCCACATTAAGTTGAACTTTACATTAATTTCAATTTTCTTCAAGTGGAAGTTTTACTTCACGTCCGCAAATTGCTTTGGGAAATATTTGTTGAGCACATGCGATGCTGTTAGATAGATTGAGATACAATGCCGCACAAGAAGCGAATGTCAAACTGAATTCACAGAGAAAGTTTTCTTGGGTGCAAAAGTGCTATATTAGCGCGGAAAGACTTTTCTTTCACCTCATATCCTCTAATCTGTGCAGTTCTAATGAAAGTAAAAGGATAGACTTTTGTATTCATGTGTAGATTAGATACAATATTTGTGAATGGCATTCATTGTAATTTACTCTTAAGACTACAGCATCATATTAAATGTTCACGTGTTCTAAATCAACCGAGTCTAATTCATCAACAATTTTTTTGGGAGTTTTACTGAAAATTAGTATCCCATTAGGTAAGTATTTTGGGATTTGATCATACATTGGCTGAGAAGGGGTGTCAGTTTAGAGGTGACATGCTCAACTTTATTTATTTATTTATTTTAAGCGAATGAATAAAAAAGTATGGAACGGAATACATATGTACCTTTTTAATTTTTTTAACTCAAAATTAATTTTTAAAAATCAATATCAGATTTGAGTTCTTCTTAAATGACTTAACGCTCTTAAAAAACATTTTTAAAAAAAGGTGAGATTTTTTCAAAACATCATTTTTATTTTTTTGTTCTATTGGAACATAATAAATAAATAAAGTTTCAGACTTCTACCGCTTCCCACAGCACCAATCTTTGAGGAAGTTCCAAAATATGTGGCAGATAAATTACGAATATAGTGGACAACTCATTACAAAAATTGGAGGCAACAGTATGTAACTTCACGTATTGGAGGCTGCCGTTAGTGAGAAGTTTTCTACTAAGTTGTGTATTTGAAACTCAGTCGACCCTCCAAAACACATTCAACTTGAGAAGTAACGGACACCCTAACTTGTGTGAGATACATTTTGTGCTATCGTTCTTTGATTATCATTGGCTTTAGTTAACTTTAGTACAATGCATATTTTCAAAAATTCGGTATATCATGCACTGTGTGATAACAGTGTCAATTTACTTATTTTCTTATGCTTTTCGATATTATTCAATAGACTCGAAGTTTGATCAATTTTATCGATGCCATTCGATGATGTCGACTTTTATTGACATTTCGAATTTATTTGCTTATATTAGGCTGGCGATACTAATCGATAGATTTCTACTTTACGATACATTTCAATTGCATTGAACATTCTCCGACTTATGCTGTATTTTTCAAACTTTTCGATTGAACTGATGATATTTTTCAGGTTTTAATAACTTTTTCGAATTTATTTTACTATTTCGATACTTTTGATAAATGTAACTGCTACTCCAATACCATTTTATGCTTTTCGACTTCCGCCAACATTTTCGATGCATTTTGGCTACTCGATACATTTTGATTTTTCGACATATTCGCTTTTTGAGTTAAATTACCGCAAACTTTCTCTTGGCAAAGTTGACATTTTAAAATATTTTAAGTACTCTGTCATCTCTCGCATCCCATTTCAATATATGAAAGTCTTAAAGTAACTCAAAGAACCCTTTCAGTTTACTTTGCTGTTGTCTGCACTTTGTTGACGCAAACAATAACAGAATCACTTCCGTTAACAAATCCTTGCACAAAATATCCGTTTCAATTTCTTCGACTTCAATTTCAAGTAGGGAAAAACATAAACTTTTGCTGACAACCCATGCGATTCGTATCCATGCTTCTTAGTTGCAAATCGTAATCGGAAGTGCGCCTTCACAAGCTCAAGTGTATTTAAATATGGCGCGCGCCAAGCGGAAGTGATCACCCGCTCCATAGGATGACAATGAAGAAAAACAAACGCATTACCTTCCGAATTGAAACGAAAATCTCAAGTGGCACTTTGGCAAAATTTTCCGAAATGTGAACTCGATAAAGTTCTCCAGCAGCCAACAGATGGAGGCACCACGAAAGGTAAAGCAAAACAAACTTCAGATTTGATGTGTTGAGTACAGGACGAATGCGGCTCCATGGCACCGATTTACGATTATGCCAGTTAGCGATTTGTGAATTGGAGTTAACTTCATTTTATTTTTTGGCTTATCAATAAAACTATAAATATTTTAAGATTTTTTCCAGCTTTCAACGAATTCTGAGCGCTTGCTGCAACTGTGTCCTTGCACTGAAGGCGTGCGAGGGTGAGATTGTGTGCATGTGGAGCAGCGCATTATTTGTAAGGATATGCAAAAGTTTGTCGTACCACTAAAGCTATTTCAACAAATGCGTCTTCAAGGACTTTACGGAAGCGCATTTAAGGCACACACACACAAGAACACACATACTCGTGTGTATGCGTACGCTCACTCGCCTGTTAAGTTTTATTTGCATATTTGTTTTCAAAGATTTTATTCGGTTTTTTTTCTGCATTGTTTGTTTTAAGAATTGCAAAATTTTCCAAAATAAAAAAAATTGAGTGGGAAATAGAACTTTTCTTTTTAAGGAAAA
The DNA here is from genome assembly GCA_963680825.1 of Meiosimyza decipiens. NCBI lineage: Eukaryota > Metazoa > Arthropoda > Insecta > Diptera > Lauxaniidae > Meiosimyza > Meiosimyza decipiens. Next base: position 98,948,650 of record OY804259.1, read on the forward strand.
TTAACTTCGTTTCTTATGTTTACATGGAAGTTCATAAAAGTGCGAAAGTTTTCCTTGAAGGGATTTGTGGAAATATCCCTTGTTTCCTTTACGTAATAGAAGTTTATGAGGCCACAAGCTGAGCACCTCAGCAAAGTCTGAGGAATTATTTAACGCTTTTAAACGCACGATATCAGAGTTATTGTGTAAGGGGTGAGGCTCCAGTCCAGCTACAAAAACAACTGTCAATAAATCTGTCATTTAAATATACTTCACACAGGATATATTCATTATGCAATGCCCTATTATATATAATAAATTATTTTGTTCAAAAAGCTACTATTCTTACTATTGGTAAGGTCTTTGACACACAACTCTCGCGTAGTTTCAATCAATACGCTCATTCAAGCGAACTTGCGTATCAGTAGTTCAAAGATCACAGTGGTATATATGGGGCATTCCACGCCGAATCGGACACCATTTAGCTTTTGCATCTCTGAAATTATTAATTATTATTAATTACATTCACAAATAAATATTAATACGAAGAAGTTTTGATATCGAAGAAGAAATATTTGGCTGAGGTATGCCTGGGAACAAGAAAGTATCCTTTTCCTGAAAACAGTTTCCACTTTACTAAACAGAAGCGAACTTTTTCACACCTTTTATCGTAATGGTCTTATGCTAAGAGTTTTAAATCCATTAGAAGACAAAAATTGCCTGCTGTCACAACGTCAACACTGCCACCACCATCATCATCATCACGACATCAACATAAACAGCAACGTCATCAGTGTAGTCAACAACACAAAAACGACCGCAGTGCAACGCATATTCATCAATTAATCTAATTTAAAATTCCAGTTTTTTTTCATCCAGTTGCTGATGACTTACTGCAGGAAACGCCGTGTTAGACAAAAAAACTTAAATCTCCGCCTGTAACTAAGCTATGAGTAAAGCAACAACTGAGCCTGTGCCAAATACTTAAGCTCATCAGGTCTGTGTTTTGTTGTTGTGCAACAAGGACACAAGTGGCAATGATTATGCATAATCACATTTTTTATTTTGTGCTTCCAGGTTGATCAGACGCACGGAATTAAAGCACCACCATGGAACAGTGGGCAATTTTCACATTCCACATGGCAAAATATAATGGGGAAATGAAAAGTGTCATAACTGATAAAGGATATTACAAATTTTGTTCGAGAGTAAGCTTTTCTTGTCCCTTACCATAAATGTTACCAACGTATCTTTCGACACACATCTGAGAAAACAGTAAGACCTTAGTGAGCCCACACTGTAAGCGTCACTACAAGAAAATTGCAAGTCTACGCAATAAATTTGATAAGCTATCTACTGTTCATAAATACGAAAAGGGTGAAAATAATGTAAATTGCACAGAGTGTGGCACATAAAGTATTTAAAATAAATCCTGTTCTTTTTGTGCATTACAAAACAATACATATACATATGCAAAAAAATGTTGAAAATTAAAGCCCCGTCTATTTTAACACTCACACCTTTCAGAGGTGAAACTACTCAGTATTGGCGTACAAAAAGAACCCATCTGACTTTAGTGCAGCCAAGCATTCACTCATAAATCGAAATCCAACAAACTGTAGCTAAACACCAAGAGGCGAAGGAAATGGATTTAAATGGCATTTGTGTACCTAAAGTGCACTCAGCCATTTGCGCCAAAAAAAAAAAACACCGATCTGATCCACATAAATGTAACCGAAACCGCAGATGAGCAAAAACTACAAAGCCACGCCGTAAAAACGTAGAAAAATCATATCCACATTGTGGCCCAGTTCAATCCCAGCATCCATGTTGCCATACTTTGGAACAACAACAAGAGATATTCCCCAAAATGTAGTTTTTGCACATTTTTGCGCAGCAGTTACTGAAATCTTCGTTTTGGTTGCTTTTGTCTGCCATATACAAAATCGAAACTCAATCTGTATCAACATCAGCATCCCATCCAGGGGATCCATGGCATGGCATCAAAAAAGAAATAGTGAAAAAAATCCCAAAGTGGAATAAAATAAAGAAAAGCAACGTGTGCCAAATACAGCAGCTTAGCAGCTCATCCTCTTCCAATGCATCCCTATATCCAAATCCAACGTGATTCAAGTTCAACCCGCGAGACATTGCCATCTGTCAGAATGAAAATTGCTACTGGCTGTCAGGCGAGCGCAACGCACAAAAAGGGTTACGCTTCTGCGGTAGTTGATGGATGCATTTGATATCAACGGTATTTGCACTGGAATATCACAATTCACCATAAGTTGTGTGGATGATGATGACTTTTTGAAAATTCATTTTTTAGTGAATGCGATATTGAATTTAATGTGAACTTAATCGTTACATTTAAAAATTGCTATGGCTATATGTCTAAGCAATTTTTCATTTTGGATATATCTTATGGTAATTTTGTCATCTCTCCAATATAAAATAATTTAGTTCATATTTTGTGCTCAATTTTCTTAATAAAATTACAGCGTTCTGGGCTTCACAATTTGCAAACATATAACCAACATCGATTCTGAATGGATAGGATGTTTTTCTTTTTCGAATATTTTCCATATAATGCGATTTTTCAAAATGACTACTGTGTTTTCACCTCTCCCGAATATAATATTAATAGATTTTTTAGAGTTGACACTTCAACTTCTCAGGCGTATTTAAATATAAATTCGAGCAGAATTACAAAAAAAACTTTTCGCCTCTACCTTCTGCAATTCGGAAATCTTATCTTAATCACGTACTACATGTGGAACTGTGATAGTAGTAACCACCGGACTTAACAGATATCCTTACTACAATGAGTGTGAAAATTAAACTGTAGAACGTATGCTATGTTACGTCACCGCCCTGCCTTATGTAGACTAAGGCGCAAGGCAGTTGGACCGATGTTCTTCAACAGCCCTCAGAAAATCTCAGGTCCTTACCTCAAATCGCTAAAGGTCATTGCAAGAACATCCAAAGCCCTGATGCTCAAATCATATGTAAGCCAGCTCCCAATAATAAACTTTCCTTTACGTAACACAACGTCCAAGATGCTGTGCTATCACTATGGACCTAACTTGGCCTATGTGTGTCTACTAAGCCACCACTCCAAACTAAAGATATTTATAGCCAGTTATCTTTAATTTCATCTTAGAAGAAATCGTTTCCTGACCTGAGATATTTTTAAATAAAAATGTTGTCTGCCCGGTAACTTTTATCATATCTTGACTAAAAAATCTCTGAAGATTTTTTTTAATTGACTTCAGCTTCTTCATGTAAATAAGACATTTTCAGGTAAAAACAAAGTTTAAGTAATTTACGCTCATACGTCAGTGATGGCATTTTCGGTACATTTGTCTTTTTTGACTACAAATATATCTCATTTGCTGGGGAAAGTAATGGGAAAAGTGAGGACCTTATGTTTTGTTAGTGATTTGTTTGGAAAAATTTCGTACTTGTTAGTAAAATTGGGTGTTCAAGGCAAAAAAAGTACAATCGGCCTTTAAAAAGTACATTTCAAGTCTCGATTCAGTACATTTTCACAAAACCCAAATGCCATCACTACCATACATTTGTATGTAAAAGTACATTTGTGTTCGTCTCAGGTGCAAGCAGTAGGATCCAATGTTTATGATCAGTTAATTTTGAATGATTTTTCTTGCAAATATAAATGCCAACAACAAAAGTTGTTGCCCAAAGTGCAGTAGTTGATCGAAATAAACCGTATAGTAAAATTGTTCCATATAACAATTCAAAAAGGCACTGACAGCGAAACAATGCAAATCCTTGTGAACGCAGCAATGGCAAATGGTAACCGGAAACAGAAGGATTAATGCTGGTTTCACTGAGTTGATTGTGTGTCTTGCAACAGAACCGGCGCTTGCCTGCCTGTTGGCTGCATGAAGGTGTCGCGTTTAAGCGCTTTACATGGGACTCAGTGCTCGCTGCTGCTGCTGCTGCTGTGTAGTCCCTGAGTTTGCAACCCTAAATTGCATTCATTCTATTGAGGTGAGATGAGTTGAGTTCTGTGGAGGTAAGGGTAAATAAATGAAAATGCGATTGACTGCACAGAGGGGGAATTTTTAAATGAGCAGAAAGGCTGATGAGCAGGTATAAATTGTTGTGTCTCATGGCTCGTGCCAAAGTTAAGAAGTGGTTTGAAATGAAACGAATGCGTGACAGCTTCACATTTGCAGAACTCAACGATGAAGGACAAATGGTCTGGGGATATGCTGGCATACGGGTGCAATATGTGCCAATAAAGTTATATTAATAAAATAAGAGTTTTTGGGAAACATAAAAATCTAGGAACTTGGAACTCTATGTTCCAATAGACAATATCATTAATAAAGATAGTAAGCAAAGAAATGTCATTTTACCACTTTGAGTAGCCGTATAAGTTTTAATGCTCACCAACATTTACCTGATTCACCTTTTTCTTGTTATAAGTAGCGATCATTTTTTTGATTATTTAGGGCGGCAAGATTTTCCTGAGGCTTTCACTCCATTGGTTGCCGGCAGACTTCAGTTAGGGACTTGCGCAGCGTGTGTTCAATTAATTTCAATTTCTTCAGTTTCATTTGAATGGATATCGGATCTTGACGGTCTGGTTCAAATGCTCAGAATTATTATTGGGTATTGACAAAAAAGAATTCAGCAAAAAGAATTGTTGGTGACAAGACAGTTTTGGAAAAAAGTAATAAAGTTTTTATTTGCGTTTGAAATAGAAATTCTTGTTTACTAAAAAGAAAAAGAGGGTTAGCTTAAAGCTCTTAGAAAGAAATTTTTGTCAATGTATTATCTTTCCGCGTTTACACAGGAAGACTAAAATCTCTTTGTGCTGGTAGATGTCGCTAAAGTCTGTTCATATGAAAGCTTTCCACTTAGAGAATACCAGGTAGCCAAAATTGGTGTTAGATTCGAAATAAATCACCCGGTATTGTCACTATTCCGCAGACTAGCTTATCTCAATTTTATTTTTCATTATTTGAAGAAAATTGCATCATATGCGCAGATTATGCACCAAAAAACACAAGTTTCACATGAGAATCGGTAGCACAATTGTTATCCTCGCCCCAGTGCAGAGTATCGCACGGTGGTACATCGCTTTAATGACTTTAACGTGCACTGTTTGAAAGGTGGATGAAGGCGAACGATGATGATGATTACTTTTACGAATTCATACGAAAAAAACCAAAAACAAATCAACAACAACCGTTGTCAGCATCCCTTGAAATGTACCCATAGTCCCATACCTCATGAAACCATGAATTTTGCACGTTCGATTGAGGTAAAACCGAGAAAAATCAAAAGTACAAAGCGCTCGACAAAAGCGGATCATGAAAAGGCAACAAACGCAGTAGGCATAGGGGTATTCATACATCAGCACACAAAGTCATTATCATAGCCCCTTTATTAAAAGGTGCACATGAAAGGATATGAGAAGGACACGGTGTGCACGAATTATTAACGTTTTTATTTCACAGACTTTATTCAGATTTGGCTTTTGTGTGCAATTATTTTTGTGCTCAATTGCAATATTTTGGTTCTTATTTTTCGCAATATCGTTGTTGTAAATATCCTGTCAGGTCTCACAAGGTACCAACTAAGGTGGGTCACATTCACGTCGCTGTTGTTTTTGTTGTGTCGCGTGCCACTTTCAAAGCAAAATCAGTGGCAATACAAATTAAATACTTTGATATTCGCTTACGAGTAGTTTTGCTGCTGATGCAGGATTGACTTCAGATCCTGTGAAGTTCACCCTCCCTGTATCACTACCACGTGTGCACAACGCCAGCATCATCATTTGCTCTTTGTGTGTTCATTTTTTACACGGTAGCGTGTTTTTTTTACATTTTTTATTCTTTTTGTAAAAACTAAGTAAGGATACGAGTAAAGGTAAATTTGCCCTTAAAACAGTGATAGTCATTTGTTGTTATATTCCAGCTGGAGGCGTATACGCGTACTGGGAAAGATTATTTTTTATTTTAAATGCTGCTCTCAATACACGCTGAGAAATGTAAGCTGTATTTCTCTCAAGTTGGATATTTGTATTTAGGAGGCATTGCACTTTAGAAATTGCAACGACGCATTGAAATATTTTAACTTTTAAAGTTGTTGAAATGAATGAATCAAGATCTGGAGTATTTCTTATCAGAGTCTGTGAAGTTTTTGGATTGTACAAATAAAACGATTGCTGTTTCATAAGTCCACATTTCTCGATATATTGCTGATATCAGACCCATATGCTTTTCAAAGTGTCCTAAAGTATTTGCGGCTTTCAAATGAGCGAAATCATTTATAAATAATAGTCTACATTGAATCATTGTTCGATCATCCATTGCATAAAAAGTTTCACACCAATTCACAGTTCTTTTAAAAAAGACACCATTTCCAATTGGCACTAAGCTTTTGTAGGACTTTTCTTGAATTCAAAGAAAAGTATTTTATATGAGAATCTGCAGTGCCGGATTTACATAAGGGCACTACGGGCACGTGCCCCTGGGCCCCCACCATAAACGAGATTCCGATAGGGTCGATTCGGTTTCTTCGGTTTCGTATTTTCAGTCCGTATAGGCCCCCACCACTCTTGTTCCCATGGGCTCCTTGATTTGTAAATCCGGCACTGAGAATCTGCCTAAAATATCAGAGAGAAGAATTCTTATAAGTTAGTAAAAGATTTTTTATATCTTTACGAAACATTTTTGAACTAAAATAATTATGGCACAGCCCCACAAACTGTAATCTACGGTCAAAGCAATTCTAAGCATCTAAGCCACTTCTCCTTATCCTTTGAATTTCAAAAGCTACTCTGAACATTAAAATGCATATGGAATATGTGTATAATGCTTCGTGGTATTATTCCGGACACTTTTCTGTAGAGGACGAAAGCTTACACATACCATTTATACATAGCCCTCGTGAAATTTTTAAGCGTATGAGAGATTTATCAAATATTCAGCTTACGCACAGTGTTCCACTGTTCTGAAACTAATTTTAATACCAAGTAATTTTAAAGGGTTTTTTTTTGTTTTTTAGAGAATTGTCTACCCTTAAAATTAAGTGCATATTTTTGGAGCTTTCGATTGATATATGTACATATGGTTTAACGACTTGTAGTCGTTATCATATCAAAACACTTTAATTACACTTGGAGAAGTTTGCATCTTTATCTATTTTCAAAATTTGTATGTTTTGAACTATTATTGGAGTTTCTCACAGTGTAATGCAACTTTCATTTGCGTCATTTTTGTCTCGTGCCGTGTGTTTTCATATTGCATCGCTGTGTCCTGCATCCTGGCACACGCACGCACAAAGAAAACACTGCAATGTGAAAGATACTGACGTAATTAGGTATCTGCTGTTTTATTGACTTAAGAAGTAACTGTCAAAATAACGGGTTTTTTTAGCCAGCCCGAGGTTACGCTTTGATTTGCAGAGAAGACTATCCTTTTTTTAGTCGAATATTGCGTGCAAATTCGTCAATCCAAATGTTTCATCTAATATTCATTCATTCAAGCGCAACGTATTTGATCAGCTGTATGCCTAAGTAATATATACAGACGATTTTGCCCTGTCTGGCCACCGCTAAGCTAATACACAAAAGTAAAATGCTCGAAATCATATGAGAAATATCAGATTTCTTAGCACTACAGCCCGTGCCTAAAACTAAACTGTTTAATGTGATTTTATTAAGGAAAATCCCATTTAGTGAAAGGATAATTTTTAGAATGCAGTTTATTTCCGCACCGAACAAACCCTTGAGAGAGCGTTAAACACATTATAGTTTCAGGTAGGTACTCACTCCGAAACTATCAACATTTTAGGGTTGTTTTGGATTTTTCCTTTTTTGTCTCGTCAGTCTGTCTGCTGGATGTCTCTCTGTCGGTTGCTCTTTCATTCATAAATGACATTTGAATATGCACTAGTTGGTTCCTGTAACGGTGTTCCACTATGTTTGTGTCCGATGCTGTGAACTCAGGATTGACAATCAATCGACGTTGATTGTTTTCATTCTCAGGCTGCTGCGGCAGATGAGATGTCGCGCCGTCATTTTTACTTACGTCAGATCATGCGAACTTTTTTACAAATCTTTATTTGTTTAGCTCTTAACCCTTTGAGTGGTACGAGGAAAATTTCGATAGGAATCAGTAATTGAAATTTCTTTAAGTATCTTTAATAAACATTATGAAATAATATTGATTGATATATTTTGTTTTATATTTGTTTAATATATCATTATATATTCAAAAGGCCATAAAAACAAACGAATTCTTGAGCTTCAAATAGACGTAGCACACTAGTATGAAAAAAATAGTACACATCGTTTTTTGCTTCTCCTGCATAAAACTAAGGAGTGTGGTTACGGCTTTTTGGAGGTAAGGTGATGACATTTTGTCTTTTACTTAAAAAAACTATTTAGAAAAACTTAGTTCTCCTTGGATCTCTTTGGAATTTACACAAGAGTTCAACTGGAGAACCATCCCTTCAAGCATACAAAATCCCCAGGATATTTCAAAATAAAACGTTTTTTGGGAAATCGTTCGAGGATTCCTTCATTTCGAAGAATTCTTTCTTAGACGTGTACGTCGAAAGACACAGTAGTTATTTACTACAAGTTTTCTACGTGTTTTTATTAAACTCCCTCGGCAGATCGGCACGATGTACATTTTCCACGTATGCATATTGATCAACGACTTAATTATATATTTCAATATCAAAATGTAGAACACTTTAACGTGGGATATTCGCAAACAGCGACCTTTTCATAACAGCGATCTCCAACACAATACGGCAGTATTGAACGAAGAAAATGCTGGTACCGGCATAAAGCCAAATATTCCAAGTACAGACGAGAACAAGTCAATGGACCAACATGATCCCAACAACATTGTAAAACCAAAAACTCATTTTGATGCCGATTTACAATTAATATAAAGAAATCAATTAATTTCACTTTATAATTTAGTTTGGACAGGAACCAAGCACTCGAAAATTCAACGAACATGTACACATGTATGTATGTATGTATGTATGTATGTATGTAGTAAAATAATATATTGCAAGTACATACGATTTTGATTTCTACCAATTGATATGTTAGGGAAAAAATAACGTGAGAAAAAGTGGAAATATTTGGAAGAGTAAAGGGTGCTTGTATCGGTATGACTTAAGAGGATTCTGAAGTACCTACTATATGTATGTTGCGAACCCGAAACCAGCATCTACATGTGTGAAATATAACAAATCCAATGGAATCGCTGGTCTGTGTGTTTTGACTTTTCGTTTAAAATACTCTTTTTACTCGAAATAAACACATAAATTGTACGTTCACACGAGATTTTAACTTCATGTTGGGGTTACTATGCCGTCGTCGATTTAAGTGTGGTTTTGAAATTTAGTACTAACACTCACCCCCAACTCTTTAAGGGTCGCTGGGCAAATGTGTAATTGTGTTACATAAATTGTTGTATGTGTTGTTAAAATAAAAAGCAACACTTTGTATGGCAAACAAAACAATTAAAATCGTTCGAAATGTTGCGGGTATCGACATTTTTCTTCAAATTGGAGACAACTACAGTGCATGTCTTCCAATTTTTAATTAGCAGTAAACTAAAGTCCCATTTAAGTAATGAACGCGTAAATACTACAGAGGGAAACTTGTTGTGGGAGCGTTGTGTCTAGAAAATAAGAAATTTCCAATTTTGCTTAGTAATTTAAGACAGATTCAAGTGTTTGGATTTCAGATGAAAACCTCCAACGAACAACAAGTGAAGTGCATCAATTTGACAGTTAATGTTTGGGAAAAAATAAGTTGTGAGGTGAATCGTGAATCGAATTGTGGTCTTAATGACGTAAAAAGACTTAAGCCACTGAGCAATAAATTGTGTGGGAATTTTGAGTAGAGAGTCACAAGACTTTTTCTGAATATCATCTAAACTTTAGAATTTCTAAAGTGATGCAGCAGAAACAAAGTGTTGATCCAATACACACACGGGTACAGGTGATTCTGTGGTGAAACAAAAGCAGAGTTTTCCCCTCCCTGTAGATGTATTGATAAATAAGCTCCACCTACTCGAACACATAGATATTAAAAACACGCATACGCTCATTACGTACATAGATACTATAGATATGTATGTATGTGACTATACAAAATCATCTCCTACGTAAGCTATAATTTCTCAATTAATTTTATTTTGGGTAGAATTTTTTGGTGAGTGATCTATTGTTGATGCTTTCGTGTGCACGACGAGAGCACATTCACCTTAAATCGCTTAAAAGTGATGAGTGTTTCCTCTTTGCTTTGTAGAAGCTTCTGCTGACGTATATGAAAACTTTTACCAAAAACTTTCGACTTACAAAGAATAAAGTTTTACTCACTTACAAAATAAAACATTTGGAGTTTTTCTTATGATAAGGAAGCTTTTAGCGCTTTGCCCGAGGTCTTCGAATTGAGAGAAATTTTGTACACTAGTCTCCCTGAATCAAAAACCAACACTTTAGGAGTTTTTCTTTGGTCAAAATGAGGCCCTTTTTTGTAGACTTTTAATCTTAAAATTTCCAAAATCGTTCTTGCTAAAAATGCACGAATAAATAATAAAATGTAAGTTGGGACATTGCAATTTTCACGAGCTCATTTCCAACATTTCTGATAATTTTTTGCTAATTATGTTTATGCAAAACTTAAAAGAATACCTTTCTTATTAAGTATTTAGGGAGCACGTCTTATATTTATTTAACAGTGGACATATCCTTTTAATTAAAGAAAGCTGTAACGTGAACCTGGACATTCGACAACTTAAGTGATTTCTATGGTCTTAGCTTCGTTTCGATCATGGCCATACACCCATAATTCGTCATCTTTAAGAACGCATTGCAGGAGCTCTCAGTCTTCATCCAACAAATTTACTAAAATTTCTTTACGGTCTTTAACGCCACTTTTGAATGACGCGCTAATGGCTTGCAATTTGCAAATATACAGGTCAAAGCAATTTAGCATTGCGTCGATTCTACAACTTGTCATAATTATTTGAACACAAAAAAATTTCTATTCAAAAAATTTTCTTTTTGAAAGCGCAAACAAATTATCATAACTCTTATGGTTTTAAATACCCCACACGGCAAATAGTGGTTTCAGTTTCAAATACACCATTTGGCAATGCAACGTTTCGGAACCCTTTTACATGAAATCGTACAAAGTTTCAGTGACGTTTCAGAAATCTTTTATTTCCATTTCAGAAAGCTTTCTGGAATGTGTCAGTGTCTTATATGAAACATTTCTGAAACCTAACACAAACCTTGTGAGAAGGGGAAAATCCACAAAAATTTCATTATTCATCATGGGGACTCTAAATTAAAATTGACTTTTCCCGCGTCATCACTTGCTTTGATACTTTATATGCACACAGTTTTCTACTATCAATATACCAACATTTGATGTATGTACACAATGCACATAACAAAAAATTATTAGCGTACCACTAAACATTATTTTGATTTAATTAGAAGAATTCAGTAAACTTTAAAAATGGAACTTTTCAGAAACACTTCAGAATGATTACATGTGAGAGTAGGGTTGCCAACACGGTCTGAAGTCCAACCCGGAGATTCAATTAAGGGGATGCGTATTAGCTGAACTATTTTAAAGTTTTTATGTGACTGACTTTTTTTAAAAACAATGAAAACTATTTATTTCTGAAATACTGACCTTATGGACAAAAACAATATAGCACCAACACGAGATGATTCTCATCATAAAACTTAAAAACTGTATGAAAAATACGCGCGTTCATGCACGAACAATTTGACCAACATGCATGTCAACAAAGCTGAGGTTAGACAGTGTATAGTGGACCGCAGCGAAGCCAGTGATGGACATATTGGAGGATGTCAGATCACTTACCCTAACTGTTATCTGAAATTGTTGGATATACTATAGGATTTAAGCGATTTTCAATCTCAAAAACAATATGAAGGAGGCGTTTTCGCGCCCAACATTTGTATATATTCTCGATAAGCATACTGAACTTTACAATATATTAAAAATTCGAGAAAATTCGGAGTGAGCCCGTTAAAATAAATAATTACCATACATTGTAATACCAAAATTCAACAAAGAGAGTTTACTTCTTTTGACAAAAAATAGATAAAATAAAGCAAAAATCTATGCAAATGGTGTATCATTTTAAAGCAAAAGAATCAATCTTTCTTTTCATGCTAAAAACAGTATAGGTTGTTAAAACATTTCTTGGAACAAATTCGGTCAAAGCTTAGATGAGTTTTAACAGCTTAGTCCCGTCCTGTTTTGCTGTAAATTTTATATTACATCCTTAACAGTTTGCTGTGTGTGTGTCAATTTTTTGTAGCCAGTCGGATAGAATCATTTAAATTTTGCCGTTAGTCATTGTCAAATATCAACACACTTGACAGCTTGAAATCAAACATAATCATAATAAGATATGAAGCTTATTATTATATCTTATTGAAATGGAATAGCATTTGAAATTCGGGAAAACCGCTGACTTTAAAACTCTATTTTATTTATTGTGGTTGCCAAATCAGTGTTGGATTTCTAATCATCTTTCGCCGATTTATTAATTTAATAGCTCCCTCACACGTCACGACTTTTCGTCGTAGCGTCAGAGGGCCTATCGAATGACTGCATGCTTGCTTCCATTGTTCATTCGCATTTTGTGCGTTGAGCAGGAAGCATCAAGTATATTTCTATGTATTTTTTATTTCTAAGAATAAATATGTAGCCATTTGATATTAAACCCGGAGGGATTGACTTACAACACGGGCGAAACCCTGAGTGTTGGCAACACTATGTGGGAGATTATATTTAATATATATAAAAAAGATTTCCATAGCGTTTCAATGTGGAAAAAGTAATGTGCGTATATCACATTTTATTCAATAAGCTTATCAGGCTGCGTCTTGGCAAGAAACGTCCAGTAGTACCATGATTCAGTAAATATAAATAATAAAAATGTAGGTATTTGCGAACTATTGTATAATATACTTCTTAACAAAATGGTACAATAGCTCAAAAAAGTATCATTACATAATGTTAAGTTAACATTTGGATCTCCTACATATGTAAGCGGACTGTTTCCCCTGCAAAGCGTTGCAAGTGCATTATACATAAGTACGTACATAGAACTCCGAAACTCTAACAAAGTAAAATTTGAATTAGAAATAAAAATTAAATGGAGAACACGTCTCCAGGCATACACACGTTACCGGCCAAACTAGTTTTAAGGATAAACTAGTTTTTCCTAGGCCAAACTAGTTCATCTTTCGGAATGTGTTAGAATAAACCAGCTTAGTAAAGGAAGATTTAAGTATATCATGGTATTTGGTTAGCCTTCGACCGCAACTTATGATTTACTTGCTGCAATATGCCCAACACCGGTTTCGCGAAGGCCTTCGGCTGCTCTTCACTTTAGTAGAGCAGCAAAGACCGTGGTACAGTGAACTGCGGCCGAATGCCTCCACGAAGCCGACATTGGACATATTGGAGGATGTAAGCCCCGAGCCGCGGCTGAAAGGCACCCACTAACCCTAACACACTACATTTTCAAGAAAATCGGGAGTGTAGCCGTTACAGTAAATTATAGCCCTAGTTCATCCTGGGCTGAACTGGTTCATCCAAACACGCTTCGGTTGAACTAGTTTGGCCTAGGGAAACTAGTTTGCTAGTTTACTAAAAACTAGTTTGGCCGGCAACACATGCATGCCTGAAGGATCGCTGAAATCTTATTAAACATTGTAACTCAGTGCCGCTAAAAAAAATAATTTTTTATCTCCAAGTTCATACTCAGCAATGATTATTTTGCGAATACGTATCTTATTGTTAGTATCTTTATATTTATTATAAATTTTTTGAGTTTGAATATGAACTTGTGATGTTTTGAGTATTTGTATTTTTTTTTTTTTTTGGTATTTGTCAAGATCGCTTTCTGTTTACCTGTTTCTTCTTTATTGTTTTAAAAGCAAATGTCCGATAAACAAATACCTAAGTATCGGGAAACTAGAGCACCATTTCATACAGATAGGTACTTTGCTGTAGTCCTTAAATCTAAAGTGAACAAAAATTGCCAAAACAAAAGATGTAGATTCTGTTAAAACTATCGATTTGATAACATTTTGAGTCTACATTGGATGTTTATTTAACGACAGAGTGGCAACAGTTTAGCTATTTGCATGTGTGTGCACAGGTCTGCACCAAGGTATTCGCGTTGGGGAAAATAGCAGTTACATATGTTCATCGGGGAGAGTTGAAAAAACTCGCGTATGTCCTATACGAAATTGTTGTTGTTATTGAAATTAACATAGAGTAACAGAAAACTGTCAGTTGTGAGAGAGAGGGTTTGTTTGCAAGAGCAAAAACGTGCTTGTGTTGCCATTGAGAGGGTGCTAAATGGGGGAATGTCCGAACTGAGTGGGAGCAAAAACAAATTCGGAGAAGCTAAATTTTGAGAGAATTCTGCTCGACTCCGGCTGCACAAAATAGCAACAGAAAACTCGGAGATTTCGGAGAGCGCGCCGCAACCACCACCACAACGAAAACAGCAGCAATAAGAACAGCGGTGCGATATGGAACGGTTTAATGAACGCACCGTTACTTTGATACATTGTAGTTGTCGGTGTTACGTCTCAGCCTCAGCAGCAGTTTCATAGAAGATAATTTTCCGAAAAACACGGCGGACATTTTTATGCTTGCTGTTGTTTTTGTTGAGTCTGTTTGGATTTTGCAGCGTGTGTTCGGCGCGTTGCGTCTGTATGTTTTGATATGCCAATTGCACACACACATGGGCGACAGCGGCGCTAGCAGAGCGAGCGACGACGAGGACACAGCGACACAAAAGTAACGACGGAAGAAGTAGTAGTAGCGACCAGAACGTCGCGGCGTTAACACACACGCTGTGCTCAAAGCTAAAACAAATCCAAATAGAAAAGATAATTTGCTTATTGTAACGGTATAGTAAACAAAAAATAACTCGAAATCCAAAAACGCAAAACTTGAGTTTTGGAGAAAAGTTTGACTCAAGGCCATTTTCTGACTTTGCAAAAAGAAATCGAAGATCCGTGCTAATCGGTACTGCTAATGAAATATAGCCAATACGCCATTGTAGAAAACAACAACAACAACAAAGCGAAAAGCACTTGACACAAAAATTCAACCGGTTGTTTGTGTGCAAAATAGAAGTAGAAAATACACGTTACAAAAAGTGTTTATCGGCAATAAAACAAAGTCCAAAATAAAAACTTTAAAGTGAACTGAAATAAAAAAATTAAATTAATAAAATTTTAGAGTGCATAAACGAAGATCACAAACACGGATTACTAACACTAACACACGCAACAATACAAACGCGGGTTTGAAGCACAGCCAAATCAAAAGAACAACAACAGCCAGCAACTAACGACAGCGCCCATTGCTGACGCTACGTTAAAAAAGGATTAAAACCTGTATCCGTTTCCCTGTGCTAAGGGGTATTCACAGCTTAGCTCATATCGCTCGCTCGCTTAACCCCAACACAACTACATAGTAATGTTTTGAATAAAATGTGTGCACAGTCTTGAGAACCCAAAAAAACAAACCCCACATTCCAAATGTGGCTATAAACTCAATTGTGTTTTTTGTTCCTTGTAAGGGTTAATTAAAAGTTTATTTTGTGATAAAATAAAAATTATACCAAAAATTACGCGTAATTAAGAAAACAAAAAATATTCATTCCAATGTTGTCTTGCCTGGTGCCGTCGTCACGTTTTGGACAAGAGGATAACATTATTAACCAAAGTATGCCAGCGTCACCAGCGTTTTCGATGCAATGTAAGTTTTGTAAAAAAAATGTCTACCTTTTCAAATGTTCATACGTACATCTTTCATTTATTCCAGCAAAATTAATGATATTTCATTATTTATTTCAAAAACAAGCATAAAACCTACAATTGTTTTTAAAAACGCATAATGTTTTTCGATTATTTCTTGCATAGATTTGTTTTTTTTTAGTCTTAAGTACAACCAGACCAAATATGAGTCTGTAGTAAATTCTTTATCCGATTTTGCTTGGACACTTTTTAGTTTGGCTTACCAACTAGGAAAATCTATATTTCGCATATTTAAGCAAATTCGTGACGGAACCAACGGCGGAAATAGACCTCCCAGATTCGTGATTCGTGGATTTCCTAAATTTCCTATTCATTAATTGTTGTCTTCTTCTCCTGCTTATCTAACTAATCACTGAGCGATATTCAAAAAATGTAAATCAGCTGTGGATTTTCTTACATTTCCAATATTGTAGTCATTTCCAATGAAATTGTCGTTAATATGTGTAGTTTTTTACCCTATTTTCACGCGATCTATGTAATCGACTAGTAGAATAATGCTGAAAAAGTTTGAAATGGTAGTAAATTTTTATTCACTTAATTCAAATAACATGTTCTTTTCTTCCTACAACGTAAGATTGATGTTACCTGATAGGACGAAAAAATGATCACCATGTTCGAACATAATGACTCTGACTAATAACTCCTATAGACATAACATATGTAAGAAATTATAGTATCACGACTATTCTTGAATATGTAGCTTCTAAAACTAAAATAATAATGCGATTTCTTATTATATTATGTACAGTGCCGAAAAATAAAATAGCACCACCGCTGCAGGTTTTCTATTTGGATACAAAAAAAATATTTCGTGTCGCAATTTGTTTGTACATTGCTGATAAATATGTTCCACAAGTTGTTCACTTTTCGAAAAAATCAGTTTTTTGCTGATAATGATAACGGTTGATTTAAAATTATGCGTTTTTGAGAGAAAAGTGCAAAATCGAAGGAAAAAAATAATAGCACCGCTCACAATTCCGTTGAAGAGCACATTGGTTGAATTTATTATATTCACCCGTGTACAAGTTAAAGTATCTTTGTTTGGATTTCATTAGTTTTCACGCAAATTTAATAGCAATGCCATCGTTTGGGGCACGAAATGGGTCGCGGAAAACATTGTAGTGCTGGAAAACGAGATTTGATTCGAAAACTTATTTCAGATGGCAAAACTTATAGCTATGTCCGTTTTTCTGTTGGATGTTCAAACAAAATGATACGCAATGCTATAACTTTTCAAGATAAAGCTGAAACACGAGGACAGAAACGCGCCATATCGAGGTTGCTTGAAAGTCGGTTGATCCACGAGTCCATGAAGGAGCCTTTTAAACCAGCAACTGAACTGAAAAAGGAACTCAATATAGCTGCAACGGTGCAAACAGTTCGTAATCGTTTAAAAGATCACAATTTAAAAGCCTGTAGCCCAAGAAAAGTTCCACTACTAAGTGCGAAGCATGTAGCCAAACGTATTGCGTTTGCAAAAGAACACCTGAAATGGCCTGTTGAAAAATGAAGGAACATCTTATGGACAGACGAGAGCAAAATTGTTCTGTATGGCGGAAAAGGCTCTCGTTCATACGTCAGGCGCCCTCCGAATGCTGAATACAATCCTAAATACACATGTTAAACCATTAAACATGGAGGGTCAAATATAATGGTGTCGGCTTGATTTTTGTATTATGGCGTAGGCCCAATACATTGGATAAAATCAATTATGGACCAACACGTTTACGTTGAAATAGTTGGAAAAATTATGCTAACTTATGCAGAGTACGAGATGCCTTTGTTGTGGGTCTTTCAACAAGACAACGACCCCAAACACACCTATAAGAAAGCGAAGAAATGGTTCAGAAAGCATTCAGTGAACGTCATGGAGTGGCCTGTGCAGTCGCCAGATCAACCCTATTGAGAATTTGTGGGCTGATGTCAAAATAGCAGTTGCTGCTTCCAAGCCAAGCAACAACGAATCACTTTGGAACTTGATTAAGGAGTCCTGGAGCCTAATTCCGCTAAGTCGATGCCAGAGCTTGGTTGATTCAATGCCAAAACGTTGTGCAGCCGTTATTGCCAATATAGGTCACGGAACTACATATTAAAACTGAAGGACGACATCAGCAGGAACAGATAATTATGGCAAACTAATAAAACAAATTCATTTTCTCTAATTTTTTAACCTTAAGTGCACTTTGGAATTGTAATGCTATTTTTTTTTTTCGCCTTATTTTTATATTCTTACAAGATTTGTTTAAATAGTTTTAAAACGGTAAATAAAACTATCAATCTTTTTAATACACTCTTTTATAAAGCTTTCAAAAAATAGTTCATATGTTGTTTAAACTAACAAATAGAATTACAATGCCTTTGGAAAGATTGTTGGCTACGTTGGTGCTATTATTTTTTTCGCAGCTGTATATGTACATGTAAATTTATATGTAAAGTTAGCTGCCACAAATGATCTTAGCGCATAAGGATCCCTTAAAATACCCGATCTTTAATTTTTCATTCATATCAATAAGGTACTTTTGTTGGTTATGGAAAATCTGATATGACAAACCAAAATATATACGGACCCGTACCGTGAGATCGCGGAAGACTGGCACGAATGATTTATTTTCTTGCTTACTTCCCAACGCTTTCGAATTGATGAGAAAAAAAAGGTTCCCACTCTTTAGTTTCTACTTGTTCGCCAAGTAAATAGTTTACAAAGAACAAAGTGCTTTTTTTCCCAAAAAATGCTCCTGCTTATATTAATTCAGGGAAAATGCCCAAATCCATAATGAAAGCAAAATGTACCTTAAAAATCTTTCTTAATGCAATAATTTAAGTTTTTGACTTCAAAAGGTAGGTGTCAATCCATCTTGCTCAAGCCTTGCCTCCTTTTTTCCGGACGATTCTTTTTTTTGAGCCCCTCTAAGAGAAGTAATTAAAAAGTCGAAAAAAAAACATTTTTTTGTTGATTTTGTTACGTGAGCTTTCATCATTTTCATGAGGAACAAGTTTGCCTCGGACATTAAACCTCTCAGACTGGAAATAAATAAAGTCGTAGATGTGAATTTGTAACCGTGTCGAAATCAGGTTAGTTTTCAAGTTACAAGTCGAATTCTAAAGGCAGATCCGAGCTCACCGTCCCTAAATTGAATGTTCTTCGTATTTCAGTGTATACAGGACAATTTAAAAAATTAAATATTCAATTCGTGAAAGACAAATTTATAGCTTTTTTCGCTCCTAGTCGTCAAATTTGACAGCTGCATTTTGTTATTATAACATACAATGTTTCTAAAACATATATGTATGTCCGACAGACTTTAAAACATTTCTCTTCCATTCGATTAACATGTACAATATGTATATGTACATATCTATAAGAATTAATATCAATAACAGCAAATTAATAATTTCAAATAAACCAACAAAAAACAACCATCAGGAGAAGAAGATTAAAAAAAGTTGTTGCTTAGTGGTAAAAAATAGTTAAAGAAGTACCATTTGTTTGAATTCCAATCGATCATATTTCTAGGTGTTCTGTCAAATAAATAACGCTTCTTTCAAACATGATGCGTGTGCGTGTAAAAGTCTTAAAATTTTAGTAAAATTGTTTTTCTGTTTCGTGAAAAACGTACAATAGAGGTATTTTATGTATAGCATTCACTACTTGACTGTTTTACTAAAAGCCAAATTTTACTTTATTATTGACCATATTTTAAATTTTCTCCGCAATATAGTTGCAAGTCATTGCTTTTATAAGAAGTGTCAGATCCTTAGCTCCTCAGTTATAGCCTTTAACTTTTTGATTATATAGAAAGTGTCACGACCGATTTGGCTTACTCTTTATCCAATGCTTAATTGGTTCATCACAAGTTCTCACAACGTATTTGATAGCATTTACTTAATTAGAATAGATGTCTTAAGCTATTTCCTGCATGAGAGCTGCCATGTCCTCTTTTCGAAGTCCGCTCGCTCACTTTTCGGATTGTGATCTATTGAACCATTCCTAGTATTTGTATGCAATTCGGTTACCTTTGCTCAAACAAAACGCCAGAAGAGCGTTTTAAAGCTTTTGCTTGAGGAGGTAACGACACTCTTTTAACTGATCAATATACATATAGAATTCTGTTAGAACAATAACACAAACTTTCTAGCTGTATTCAAATTTAAAAATTTCTCAATCGAATCGCTTTCAATCATTAAATATCACAAGGTTCGCTATATTGAAGAGTAACCAGTGCACGAAATTTATTGTTTGGTTTGTTTTTGACACACGAAAGTGGCGTTATCAACTCAAAATGAAACACATTTAGCCAGTGTGTATGGTACTAAAACGGAAATACATACATATGTACATATATGTAAATCAATTCAGTATTACATATTCGGTCGTCAATTTTTTTTTGTAACGGGTGTGACATAAAAGAACTACTTTTTTGGGACACACTCATTGTATGTTGAAATCTAGATCCATCGGGTTGTGATGTTCTCCACATTTTTAATTGTTAGGTTACTTGAAAAGTGATGTTACTCTCTGCACACTCGAGTGCTTTTAGAAGCTGATAAACTTTTAGACGATATAAATATTGTCAAAGGTGGGATAGAAATCAGTGCCGAGTGGGACAGATAAAAAGCTGCCGGAAAATACGACATTTATATTAATAAATATCAGCGATTGCTTTCGTAACTTTTAAGTACTTCAGATATGGATTAATTATGTCTTTTATTTTGAAACGTCAAACAAAATATTTGTTTTCTACGATTTTGATAAATGTTGGTAAATTTTCAGCTAACTAAGAAATATTTATGATATACTAGAAATAAGACCGTTTCTGGACGCGAAACATAGAAAAATACATTTATTTGAAGATTTATTTCCAAAAATTAGTTTGAGCCGTTTGACTTTGTAGTTTTAAAAATATACTATAAATTGAATACCACTTGGGTGTCTTATTTTCCAGAATTGTACATAAGTTAATGTTTCTTTTTGAATAAAATGATAACCGTTTAGTTATAAAACGATAGGTGCTTCAATACTCTCAAGCAAGATACGTATGTAGGGGAGCGCGAGCTGGTTTTTCCAGGGGAAAGCTTAAGCATCCAAATTCTGAGAATATCAAATAACTCAGAAATCAACTTTTTTGCCATCACAATTTTGATACTTTGTTGACGATTACTTTCATGGCGTTATTTATGAAATTAATTTATTAATAAGCAACGATGAGCGGTGGGGTAAGTTTCAACAAAGCGATGTAGAAATTGACACTGTTTAACAGCTTTAAAACTTGCCACCACACTGTTTCAACTTGCCGCCAGTCTGTATTCGAATTCAAAATGCTTAGATAGGTTCTCAAATAAATGAATAATACAAAAAAAATCAATTGCGTTCTTGTTGAACATTCCCCAGGTCTTGCACACACTAATGAAAAAGAGGGAAGTTTCGTTTAAAAAAAGAAATTCGAAAAAAAAAAATTGGCTAACAAACCAAGAGCTAACTTTTCAAAAAGTGTTGAAACCAGCCCCACTCTCTCCTATTCTGTAGCTTATTGTCTCTCTTACTATTAACTATAACACCTTGATCGATATCATTAAGCTACGATGAAATTCTAAATAATTACTCTCTTTCCATGGGCAGCCTGTGTGGTCTTCGAAACAGACCACACTTAAAATACCTTAAGCCCTCCTACAACTCCTTCACGAGCTTCATATTACAAAACTCGAATAGCTTAGATCTTTTCGCTCGAAACGATCGGAGTTGTCAACACTGCTGGCTGTGCCATTGTCGATGGCAACAAAAATCTTAAAATATTTAAACAAAAGTTTCATTACCTCAACTTGAAAATAAACACCTTACAACACCGTCATCAACCAGCCAAGTGATGTGCTTGTGCCGATGCTGGATTTAGTACCAGCAACAGTGCCCCATTGTCGAAGCCGTCACTATACACAAAAAGATATTCAACACTTTATTTGTAAACAAATCTTAAAAAACGAAAACGAAAAAAGAAATGCTCATGATTACCTCGAAGTGCCCACAAAGAGGGTCTTTAAACCCTAAGACCAGCTCGGCTCTTGAATGGCATGGATAAAGGCAGTGCGACACAAATTGTTTACAGTAAAAAGTGTCGCTTTTTGAATTATTTACGTGGGTAAGCAAATGGGTAGACAAATAAATTTTGAACGTAGGTAGCCACTTATAATGGAGCGAGTTTTGAGCTTAGCTCAGGTTCTACTTACTGTATACACAAAAAAAAAGGAGAAAAACAAAAGGATATTTAGAAGAATCAATTATGAGCTCACCTTTCCTTTGAAAATTAAATGAGGGGGAAATGCCGCCGACGCGCCAAAGTGTTCGTATTACACAGATTGTTAGGTTGCTGATGCTGGTGAGTTATATTTTTATTTTTATTATTTTTTTTTTTTTTTTTTTGAGAAATGATATCTAAAAGAAGCACGGATCATTAAAAATATGTTTTTATTATGACCACAATATATTTTGTGAACTTTTTATTTAATTTGCGCGTATTTTTTTATTGGTGTCTTACATTTTAAAATTTTGATTTATAGTTAGAGTAAATTTATCTGAAATCTTTTCTTGGAAAATATTTAATTTTACTTAATTTCTAGCTTAAATCAAAACTTACGCATATGTGTTAGTTTATATCTGTGCTGTTTACTAGTTTGTGTGGGTTTTCTACGTAGCGCCAAAGTAATTGGCCAATTGGAATTAAATTTTCCTGTTTTTTCATTTTTTGGCAAGAAGTGACAAGCGAAAACGTTTTAGGAACGCCTCATTATTCAGTTTTTTTCGTTTTCTTCTTGTTGTCATTGGCTGTGCGAAAGCGCAAATCGTTGCAATAAAAAATTCAAGAGTTTTATTTAACATTTTATATCAATGAAAATCATTTGAATTTAGGAAATCATAGCTCCACAAGGGCTCAAAATTTAAGCATTTGGTTCACAATAGCAATAACAGTTATCCCCGAGTATGGATTGTTCCACTAGCCCATTTCGTTTTGCCCCTTTGCTTGCAATGCTACAGAAGTTTCACAGAAATTTTGCTGGGGTTCGGTGATATTGCAAATCTACATAAAAATCGCCAATACTAAAAAGAAAATTAAATAAAGATTTAAAATTCACTCATTGCCTAAAAGGCAATTTTCTTTTTTAATATGACTATTCGTATTTTTGTTAGCGTAATTTTCCTTAACAGAATAAACAACACGGCTTTTATAGAGTTCGGCTAGTGAATTAATTCTTTAACAAAATTATTTGCTCTCAGGACAAGTACTTCAAAGGCTTCTAGTTGGGACATTTTTTTTATTGTTTATTTTCAGTGAACAACAATAAAACACATAAATCATATTTAGATTTTAGGTCGTTAAACCCGATTCCGTTGAACGCTTTGAACCATCGAGTGTATAATTTGTTTGCTTTTTAAGGGCCAAAGCATATCTCTGATCTCGAATTTGAGCACAACATGCGAATATCTATGAAGTAAACTATTCTGTAGTGTCAGAGAGATTCTTTTCTTTGTACGGCTGCATCCTTTAATTCAATTAGATCCATTTTGAATTTATTTCCTATGATTAAATCCTTAAGAAAATATAATACAATGTCTCTTATTAGCTCTTTCAGGTCAATTGATTATTGCTTTATTTCGTGCAAAAAATAATTTTTTGCCTGCTACTAGTTATCTTTTTTAGTTTTCAACTCTAACTTTAAATTTTATGCCCACCGTGGGTGAACACGCACAAATTGTATAATTGTCTACCTTTGGTTCCTTACAAGAAAATTTTATGCAAATGAGTAATTCATTTAGTGATAATAATCAACAAGCAAAGTCCAAGTTAAAAATTTGTACCTGCTTTAACATAACAATCCAAAGTGTGAACTTGGCTCCTATTGTTTTCCCTCCACTAAATCCCATTCACTTTCATCAAACAGAATAAAAGAAACAAGAATCAACATGCAGCACCAATAATAACTTCTTACTATTGACACAAAAAGTAACCTCCTACAAGTTGATAAAACACACCTTAACAGCACCACTTCAGCAACAACAACAACAACAACAACAACAACAAAACCAAATGCCACCACCTTGATAATGCGGTTGCTATATCTATAACAAAGTCAACAGCAACAGCAACAACAACAACAACAAAAAGTTAACAAACATGCGCACGCGAACAGGTATCGTGTTTATGGCCAACTTCCCATACTTCATCAACATAATCATGAATGTAGTAAACAGGTAGATGATGGCGTTAAGACGTACCAACAGGTATTCAATAGCCTTCACGAGCCTGACAAACCTTTCGATAACATGGCTGGAAAGCAACAAAACAAAAACCGACCGTAGAACGCTGTTTGGTATATCGTTGCTGAGGTGTAAGGCAAAGGTGTTCGTTATATATCCTTCCTTCTTTTATGAATGAAAGACTTACGTTTACTCTTATATGTGACCGGTTTTAAAGGGCTACTGAATCATTTTGTTGTTTTATTGTTACCCTAAAATTTGTACGAAAATCTGTTGTTTTTGTGATGATTTATTATTGGCTTATCTCTGTTATAACGACAGGTTTTTATATTTATTTACCGTCTGATTGTGTTGATGTTTGTTATTTAGACTTATTTTGATACTGTGAACATTGTACCCGCGAGTTTGGGTTCAATAAGTCATGCCCGACAACAGACAGGAGATGAATGCGAAGCATTTAGACAATGATTCATACAGATTTAGTAAAATTTTCCAATGACAAAATTTTTACTATGAACTGTAGGGAAAATACCTTAAAAGTTTAATGAGGAAAAATCACTAACAAAATCTTCGATTAAAGTGGGAAATTTTCACAGGGTCATATCTAAAATATAAAGATTTTAAAGATATTTTTTATTTTTTAATTTGCAATAGTATTTGTATATAGTCATCTCTTTCCAGAAAATGTTCTTAATTTAAAAAAAGGCTTAAAATTTCCAAAAAATATTTTTAGTTGGGTCGTATTTTGTTTTCCACACTTCGTGACTATGTGAATCGATTAATTATGTATGTTAAATGAATCTTCGTATTTTTGAGATGCTCCGACCGGATCGGATCTAGTGTTTGAATTTCCCCATGATGTTAGAATTTTTCACTTATTAACTAAGCATCTGTAACTGTACATTTTTGGGTTTTGCACATTCTAAATTCGTATTATGGTTCGAATATCTCTCTTTCTTTATTTTTCTTTTTTTCTTTCCTTTACTGGCAGCTTTAGAATTAAATATGTAACTTAAAACTCTACAAAACGTACATGAACCGAGAAACGTGAACAAAAATTTGAGTTGTTTTTTCTATTGAAAAAAAAACCAATTGCGTAATCTTACTCAAAAATTTTCTCACTCACAATTCAAAGAAAAAATTAAATTAATCTTAAGAAAATTTTTCTCACGCTTTTCAATTAGAGTACACTGAAATTGTGTTCCCAACATCACAGCACATCAGCTCACACCTAAGTAAATTGCCCTGAAACCGACAGCACCTTTCACACCTACTCATTGCCATAAAGTCTACCTTATAAAATCAAACATTAAAGAAAGAATGAAACTGTTTAAAATTTAATTTTTTAATGCGTAACACAAGGAAAAAAATACAAATTTTAAGTGTAAACAAAACATTAACCTGTCAGTGAACAAACCTCATTGGTATAAATTGAAGGTGTGAATGAAGTGCCTAAGATTTTGCACATGCTCAGCGGACTGGAGCAAATTATCAGTGAAGATTCCAATTAATTTTTATGGAACTCATGACAATAACAGCAAGTTATTTATATCCTAAGCAATTATGGCAAGTCCTTATTATAGGTGCACCCGCAGATGTTAATTTAGAAATTTCGCATCTTTGTAATTTGGACCAATTAAAGTTTTACCCATTTGATGTTATCTCCTCAACGAGGTTAAGAATATAAGGACTTTACAGAAGGATTTCAGATTCTAAATGGGGGAGTAAGTTTCCATTAGCCATATATATGAAGCAGTCAAGGAATTTTTTGAATATCTGTGTTTTGAATATTTTTCTGAACGAGATCGCTTTGAGCAGAAATGTTTAATTTAAAAAAAAAATGATTTGATAAGTTCAAATGAAATGCATCTCATTTGAAACATACTTAGACAAATCACAAATTTTTCAAAGGTTGAAGTCACTGATCGCTAACGAGATGCCCCACAGGCCAAAATATGTTCAATATTTCCCTCATAGCCGTAGTGGTGGCCAAGTATAAAAATTGATATGCATATCAATGGCGCAAATTAACTTTTGGGGCTTCCCGTAAACGAGTTACATTTCAAATGAGGTAAATATCATCGGGATTATAACAAAAAATGTATGGCAAGTAGAAATTTTTGGAAACATTCCACAGCACAGTGCCGTACTCGAGAGTATAGTCGCAAAAACCTAAGCTTAGAGAGGCATATTTTCGATGGCTAAATTGCGAATCGGGTAATGTGCAATTGTGCACTGGCGAAAGACTTAACCAAAAAAATATTTGAGTGAAAAAGTAGCAAAATGCAATAACAATAATATAAGTCCACGTCGAAAGACCTTACACGATAAAGTTTCTTAATACCTACTCTTTTCACAAGATTCAGTGTCAACGCCGCTTTGTGATGAATTTGATGATTTAAGGAAAAATTGTTCTTCGATATCCACTGAAAGCACGTGTTTCTTAAAATAAATAAGCTTGTTTCCTTACTAAAAGTAAATTTTCTTTGTTTGAAACAAGAAGAAGTTCTTTCAATTTCATGAAATAATAATTCTGTTTTTCAGGAAAAATTACAACCCCATAGCAGGCAGATTCCATCAAATAAACAAAGCCAGTGGTTCAGTTTCTCTAAATGTGTCATATTCAAAGTTTTATCGGCACATTCATGAAAAAATAATACCTGTAATTTTGAAAAATTTAGCAAAAACTTTTTTTGGTATACATAAGTAAACTTTCCTTAAAGCCCGTATTTATATTAAGAAAACTTATCGTTCTTAAGTAAAATTTTCGTTGAATGGTTTAAGAAACCGCAGTGACATTAGACACCCTGTACTAAAGGGTGTTTTTTTTAGAGGTTTGTTTTTCGAATAGAGATAAAACTGGCATTTTATGGTCAAATCTGGCAACTCTAATGTCATTTATGTTCAGTTTGGTTTGCCATTTTATCATGAACAGGTTGACTAAAGAACAACGCTTGCAAATCGTGCAAATTTATTTCGAAAATAATGGTTCAGTTCGCGAAGTTTACCGCAAGCTCCGTCCATTTTATGGTCGACATAATCGTCCATCAGAGCAATTAATTCGGTTAACCATGGATCGTTTTCGCACTACGTTTACTCTATGTGATAATACGCATCCGCAGAGACGTCGAACAGTGCGCACCGAAGAAACAATTGCCGCTGTAGAGCAAAATGTTGAAGAGGACCCGAATGAATCGATTCGCCACCGTGCACAGCAATTGGAGCTTTGTCCATCAACTTTATGGAAGATTTTGCGCAAAGATCTTGGCTTGCGACCTTACAAGATCCAGCTTG
The DNA here is from genome assembly GCA_963680825.1 of Meiosimyza decipiens. Classification (NCBI taxonomy): domain Eukaryota; kingdom Metazoa; phylum Arthropoda; class Insecta; order Diptera; family Lauxaniidae; genus Meiosimyza; species Meiosimyza decipiens. The sequence goes on from OY804259.1 coordinate 98,976,077, forward strand.
TGCAAGAATTAAAGCCGCGAGACCATGCAATGCGTCGTGATTTTGGTGTATGGGCCGAAAATGAGATTGATCTCGATGCTGATTTTCATCGCAAAATTTTGTTCAGTGATGAGGCTCATTATTGGTTGAATGGCTACGTCAACAAGCAAAATTGCCGCATTTGGAGGGAAGAGAATCCACATGAGACCCTTGAGACGCCATTACATCCACAAAAACTGACTGTTTGGTGTGCTCTATGGGCTGGTGGAGTCATTGGGCCATACTTCTTCCGAAATAATGCTGGAGAGTCAGTTACCGTTAATGGAGACCGGTATAGAGCCATGATAACCGACTATTTTGTTCCCGAATTGGATGGCATGAATGTGGATGAGTTGTGGTTCCAACAAGACGGCGCTACATGCCACACAGCGCACGTCACAATCGATTTATTGAAGGAAACATTCGATGAGCGCATAATTTCGCGGAATGGACCTGTCAATTGGCCACCAAGATCGTGTGATTTGACAACATTGGATTATTTTCTTTGGGGATATGTGAAGTCGCTCGTCTACGCCAACAAACCAGAAACGTTAGGGGACTTGGAAGCCAACATTCGTGGCGTTATTGCCGACATACGGCCCCATATGCTCGAAAAAGTGGTTCAAAATTGGACGTGTAGAATTGGCTTTATTCGAGCCAGCCGCGGCGACCACATGCCCGAAATCATATTTAAACATTAATGGCATAAAATTATCCTTCCAATAAAGCCAAATTGATGGACATTAAAACGATTTTCTTGTATTTTATTTCAATTCGAAGCTCTATACCTCTAAAAAAAACACCCTTTAGTATTGTGACATAAAAAGTGTAGTTCGGAACTTTTTTTGAATCATTTAGTGACCATGAAATGGAAGATAAAACTCTTTCGTGAAAGAGGAAATAATTACTAATATAACAAAAGTTTGTACGAAAACCAAGAATTTAGTCTTAATTTAAAGAACTTGAAAAATAGTTACGCTGGTATCAATTTAAACACTTGTTTCCGAATACTTCGGTAACGTTAAGCTTCCCAGATAAATATTTAAATTTTTTTCATTGCATCAATATAACAAACTTTTAAGACTCCACCGAATTGTATACGGCCACATTTCCTGTAATTTTTAATAACCTTTAGGCACCTTTTCGTATTGCGAAATTCGTTCTTTCATTTAAAATTTTGGTACGAAAAAAAGTTGATTTCCTTTTTTTTAATTCATTTGTTGCATTTGGCAAAATAAAAGCCCAAAATCCTTTGTGTGGCGCCAAAAACAGCAACAACAACAACACAATTTTCAAAATAACGTCGTTTTTTTTGGTGTTTTTTGAAATTGTTTACTGTTAAGTGTTTTTACATATGTTAAAATGGCCAAAAGCACACAACGCCGCATTCCAGGCGATTTTTCGTTTTACAACTGAATCAAAGATTTAGGCTTTTTGTTTGAGCGAATTTCGACTTGAGCAAAAAATACAAAGCCAGCAAAAAACAAAATAAATATTGGCAAACAATTTACTTTTATAAAAAAACCAAAAACAAAACAAAAACAATTGCAAAAAACCAACAAAAAATGCTTGGAAAAATAATTTCACAAAGAACTTGACACAGGCGGAGCCGTCGTCGTCGCAACGGTGTTGATTGCAACCAACTTCGGGATCTGTCTACCAGATGGGCGCAGCAGCCGTGCAGCACGGATCTGGGAGTCGTCGTCCGTTTTGCAACAGCAGCAACAACACCGTGATACCAAGCCGTACGTAATTTGCGTACATTTTTCGCGTTGTGTTCCCTTTGATTCGATGGCGTTGGCAAAGCGTATCTGTGAGATACATTGATTTATTGTTCCTTTTTTTAACACACTGTACTATTGTTGTTGCTGCTGCTTGTTCGGTCTGTGCCCATCCAAAGGATGCTGCCGCTGGAGTACTTTGGAAGCTTAAGGTATGCGATGTCGGATTGTTGGCTTTGCATTTGGTTAAATAAAATGTACAATACAAATACATTAAATAAAATAAAGTCAAATGCTTAAAAGAAACAAAAAACCAATTGCACACTTGCAAAAATACGCAAATGGAAAATGCGAGCAAACAAGTGAATCTGAAAGAATTGGCAGTTATTGGAACCAAACACAAAACGCTTAAAATTTTGCAAAAAATAGCTGAAATTAATATTTCCAAGACTTTTCGAGTTTTCAATTTCAAGCGATTCTCCGATTTTCAGACTGAATTGTACAAATTCGCTACAAATCTTTATGAATTTTGAAAGTTGAACAACCCTGCCATTGCCTAATTTGGTACATGGTATAAGATACTTTTGTGCTTTTGCTAAGCGTCCATACTGCCAAAGTAATAGCTTGCGTTACTTTAATGTTCTTCAAACCATTTCAGTTCAAGGTGGCTGAACACTATTTTATCAAGCATTAAAGTATTCCTTAAATCACAAAACTTATCCCCATTTTCAATAGTTTTATTCTTCAGAATCACTTTCTTATTTTCATTACTACATCTAGTACTTATTCCCCTGACAGACAAGGATAACAATGCTGCCGTATCGTCTCACTATAAACTTTATTTACTTCTTTCATAACTGATAATTAATCACTTTTCATGTAGACTGACGTGTGCCATCATGCCATCCATGGCAAAATCGTCTCGTCCCATGTCGCACAAAGTTGGTGTTTTATGTCAGTTTCGTTCCATTATTTTCTTTAAGCCAACACTAAAGTTCTGCCATTCGCATGTACACCAGGAATGATTAATATTCACTCATATTCCCGCGCATTAAACTTATAGATACTTGTTTCTAATTTATCATTTGTTTGCATTGCATAAATTTCCTGAGAAAAGGTAAAGTCGAATCTTTCGAGTACAAAGTATGTTAATAGGTTTTAGCTAAAGATATAAAATAAAAAATTATTCGTCTGCTTAGGCTATTAGGCATTTAAGCCCCAACCCTTTCAATATACGCAGAAAGAACCACTGTTTTGAGCCAATGCCAAGTCTGCTGGATAATTTCTATTTTGTTCTTGAACACACGTTCCCATAGAACAATGTATTTAATTCGGGTTTCTTTGAAAGCAAGCAAACATTATTCAATTTTCAATAAAATTTTCAGTGGCGTCACTTCACCAAAACCTTGGAATGGGGGCCGGGAATTATAATTCCACCACTATTAGATGGATTTATTGAATTTATTTATTCAATAATTACTAAATAGTATCAGATCCTTTGGGGGGAGGGGGCAATTCCCTCCCCAGCCCTACAGAATTGACGCCACTGGAACCTTTAAGCAATGAATAATAATGTCGTTATCGCCATTAGTATTTGAGTATACCTCTGAAACGAATAGAGATATTGTTGTCTTTTATCTTCTCACTGATCATCGTGCACGATCAGTAGCATGTGCCTTCAATTCATTTCGAAACTTTTCCAATTCACGTCTTCCATTGTCGACATTTGGCTTGGACGGAAATCGGACCTTGTATCTGATGAGCAAGTTGGTATTCGAGACGGCCGTGGGTCACCAATTTTTGAAATTCGGTGAAGGCAGTTTTTGGCATCGAAATGCAAATTGTAAAGAAGAACGTTGTTGGTCGTCCACACAAATAGGTTTTACGTACGACAGAAAATTTTTGAGCTTCGATGTCGTTGCCATTATCAAAGATTTCCAGGCAAGTCTGAGCGAAAGAGCTTCCTGCTTCGTTGATTCTATCGTGGATATATTCCTGCTCAGATGTTATGACACGGCCTCCTCCACATCCTCTGTTCATCTCCTCGCCTATAGTGAAACGCTGGCACTGGTTTGTTGGATGGTCATTCTGTTTGTTTTATGTTCATTCCCAAACCCCCTTTCCGAAATAGATCTGACGTCGGAGGATTTTGCTTGCATAACTTACTGCTATATAGCACTTGTTTTGTTATGTTTTCGATACTTCTTATGTCCTCAATGAACGTAATAATTGTTAGTGGAGTGATCGTTCATCTGGCTAGAAAACCTTTCATTGACTCCCATATTAGAGCAGGATGGTTTCAAAACTAAATTTTAACAAAAAATCAAAGAAAACGTTTGCAAAATCTCACCAACCTACCACTGTTGTTTTTAACAGACTTTTAAGTTGTTCATAAAATTTTTGGTACTTTTGCTATTTAAGTAATACACAAAATTGTATCCACACAGCATTTATGAAATGTCAACCTCGGTTGACAGCTGGTTGTCAAGTTGAAAATGAGCCAAATTAAAACAAAAAAAAAGAAAATTCGAAAAAATCTCAACATTGAAGAAATCACCAAATGTGTCCGCTCAACAGGTATAAATTGTTGCAAATGATAAAAATTTTTATGCTTGACAGCTTCACTACGAGGACCGTCTATCTACCTGTCTGTCTGTTTATCTGTCATGCATATCGTGCTGACAATTTTGACACTTTAAAGCTCAAATTTGTGGTATTTTAATGTTCTAACTAAAAACAAACAACTTTTTAGCAACAGTTCTACTTTCGCAATAACAGCGCAGCGCAGCCTTTATCTTCCACGCAACAAAAGCCATAAAACTTTTCGTTTTTTTTTTAGAATTTCCGGCAATTAATATTCGAACGCTCTAAATGTCACGACTATATAAAAAAGTGTATAAATTAACAAAATTATTGCAAAATGGCGCGAGTAATAAAAATTTGTATATTTTTTTACAAAAAAACATAAATCATGAAATGGAAATGGGATTATGCATTTTGGAAGAAAAATCTGAGTCGAATCAACCATAATGTGCATGAGGTAGCTATGTATGTAGTCAAGATAAAGTACCAGTGATACCCAAAAAACATTAACATGGGAATTCAAGTGTCGGCATACTGCAAATCTAGCGAAAGACTCCAATATAAAAGTTGAAAGTTCATGTGAGCTCAAATGGAAAACCAAGTCGTTGTCCACAAAAAGGGTACACTGGTAATCCGATGCTTAAACCAAGCCTAATTTTTTAAGTGTCAATGTGGCGTTTATAACAAAAACCGATTTTCCAACAATCTGTTATTTACGTGCACTTTCCTGGAGAAGGCTTAAGATCTGCATAGTTCTCTAACGCTAGACGTTGGAAAAAAAGTTAAGTAAGAGTAATATGTTACCGGCCAAATTAGTTTTTAGGATAAACTAGTTGTTCCAGCGCCAAACTAGTGCATCCGAAGCACGTCAGGATGAACCAGTTTAGCCTTGGCTAACCTAGATAATTATTTCCTTTAACAGCCTCACTCCCAATTTTCTTGAAATTCTTGGATAATTGAGCAGCCTTTGACCGCGGCTCAGGGCGTACATCCTCCAATATGTCTTATACGTTTAACATTTTTTTGAATCCCCCGCCTTGGGTAAACTCCTAGATACCATCTTGTGGTTCGTATGTTCAGATGTACGAATTCTCCAAGGCTGAAATGAAAAGTTATTAAAGTCTTGTTATCCGAGGCAATGTGGGTAGGAGGTATTTCAGATAAGTGAAAACTCGAATAACAAGGCAACCAAGTAGCAATCGCAAATAACTTCTCGCGTACAGCATAGATATCGACTTTTTCCGTACTATCCGAGCATGCACTTGGTTCGATGTGATGTTGGCTCGGTTTATTTGGATAGCACGGATAAGGCGAAGCCTAGGTTGATCGAAGGCCGGTTAGGGGGGAAAGTCTACCGTAGGTGATGTTTTATACTGTACTATAAATTTAAACTCTGATAAGGAAATGGCTAAATTTCTCTTTGCATTTTGAGAGCATTTCCTCACATTTCCATTCCGATAACGTGACCTCATTGCATTTCACAATTTATGACCACAACACAGGTGATGCCAGTGATGCCAATAAACGTCAGCAACATCATTACTATCATCATTAATATAGGATGCGCACTACAATAAAATCTACGTGGTGCCGCATAATCTTAAATTTTCATTATTTTTATTCTTTTTTACATTTTGGCAAGCGTGCTGCGACAAATAAATTATTCGAAAGAAAAAGAAACAATTTTTTTTCCGTTTCGAACATTAAAGAAAAAATCCAGCTAACTAAATGATATTTTTTTGTTTGTCAAATTTTATTACTTTTAATGCGATCGTAAAGGTGCCAGTTCTATGACGAGCAAAAGATATGTGTTGGTACAAAATGTGTGGGAACTATATAGACAGACAGAAACATGAAAACAAAAAAATAACTTAGATTTTTTTCGAATGCTAGTGGAAGGTATTAATCTTACTTTTCTGTCAAAACCAGCACTAAAAATTGTTCGGCGTACTTTGAGATTGAGTGGTGTTTTGTTTTTTCTATCCCTCATTCACTGACTACCCTTTCAGATACCGAAATAAAAATTCCATCGATTAATTGTGCCAAATTCTTATCAATCATTTTCAATTGAATTGTTTGGCTTTTTAAGTGAAATAAATATTACTTTTTATTTCCATTTTTCGACTTCACACTACACTCCGAGAACTTTTCATAGTCTTACCGTAGATAAATTCCCATTTTATTTAGAGGTTTTTTATTTCCCGCTCGGTTTGAAATTTTAGCGCACACGCAACATAAAAGAGCGTTGATTGAAATTAATTTGTGAACCCATTACTTGCGATATTCGAATTTAATTGTTGCGGCGCGGTAGCACGATTTGCTTTCAGTATTGCCATTGTCGTTATTAGAAATATTTAGATCAATAATTTCAAATAGTACGTCTCCTTACACATAACAATAACCGGCATTTGAAAAGAGAGAAATACGACGTGATTAAATTTTGCATTTTATTTAATATTGATCGAGTTCAGCGAGCTTTTGACACATTTGATATACGCACACACATACAGTGGCATAAGTGTGAAAAGACCTGCATTTATTCATTAATGTCTAAGTCATACATGCCCACCCGGTAGCAAGTTCGCATATTGAGCTCCCAAACAGATCCTTCGTTTATTTCAAAAACAACAAAAGTAATGGACAGACACGTGCGTTTTGTTTGAAAAGTGCTACTTTTTCCTTAACTTTTTAGAGCTAATTTTTAATAAAACTTAAATCGTAGTGTTTACAGCTTAGTCTTGGTTTCTCTTCTCAGTGGCTGACGTTAATTTTTACCCGGATACTCGAAATCAGCTTGGATTGTAATAAATTATAAAAAATCCTTAGTGGGGTATCTCTTAGCTTTGACAACGGCTTAATGCCCACATGTTCCAGCATGTTCTGAAACAGTTCGTCATCAAACAACTTAAGTACTTGTTGGTTATTTCAGAGTCAAATATGGCATTAGATGATGTCACGCGCTATAGCCACGATCTCATGGGGTCTCCCTTCATGTTAAGTGGGAAACGGAAAATGAGGCCCTTTTTTTAGTCATCTTGTCAATATATGTCACGAAAGTCCACCATAAGAACATCTCCCACAAGATTCCACAACGTGGCGTTTTTCCACAAATTCTTTAAAAGAACTCTGCTTAGATCTGGTCGATTTTATATTTTAATTTTAAAGAAAATTGTTTATAAAGAAAAGATATAGAAGGTACTGGTAATAAATGCAATTATCCCAATTTTGGCATGTTTTATCCATTTTCTGGCAACAAATTATCTATATTCTTCGTTCGCAATGTATCTATAAATGACAAAAAATTTTATTTGTGGTAATTTGGTATGCGTCATATCAAAACTCATTGAAGTAGCCCTAGATATTTGCAATTGAATGAAATAGCCTTGCTTTAAATAATACTTTAGTGTATCTCGAAAAAGGTACGTGACGTAAGTTATTTTACTGTTTCTTGGAGTAAGGACATCGATTTATATATAATGTCAAATCTTTCAGTGCAAGACTGTACAGTAACGTTATTATCTTTCAAATGAATCCACGTTCTTAGATTGACGAGATTTATCTAAGCACAAAAAACTTAACCGTTCAAGCACCGTTTCCAGCAAATCACCAATCCTCGAATTACTTCAAAGTTTTTAAATTAAATAATATTCAAATGGAAGAAGCTTTCGCGAAAACCAAATACATATATACTTTAAAAAGGGTAGGGTAGATTCTATCAAATCAAATGAAGCCCACTTTCACAACACAAAACAAAATAGTTATTTAAATTAGGCTCGTTGAAATCGTTCTCTGTGTCGCGTCGGGGAAAAATATAAAAAAAAGTTAGAAGTGTGAAACTCTTGAAAGAATAATACACTGCCGTGCTTCTACTAAGTATTTCGTTCAATTGCTGACTACATACCTATCCGTATTTCATATCAATTTATTGATTTTACACTTCATATTTTATTACATACTTTATTTTTATAGCGTAAGCAAAAATCTAACGCTAATGTTTCTGTTTTCGTACAACATTTATCCATACAAAATATTTTCCCACAATGCAAAGTGTCGCACACCATTAACACACGCAAGGTGCAAATTGATATTTATAAGTTTCTACACAGAAAAAAATAATAATTATAATTAAAATGCCGTTTAAACGTTATCTAGTTTCACGGAAAACTATTTTTATAATTATAAATATTTGTTGTTGTTTTCGTTTTGTATAGTACGTATATTAGCGCGCCAAATTCCTAAATTATTTGCTTTTATTTATGAAAGAAAAGCTTATAGTTTATAGCGCAGCAAAGAACACAAAAATGCCGCTGAGTGTTTGCCATAATTTTTTAAATTTTTATTGTTATTGCTTTTATGACATAGTAAAGGTGTGGAAAATATTAAAATAGCAACATTTTCACATCGAATAAATGGAGAAAATTTACGATAATCGGCAATAAACAGGTGAAAGTTTTTTGTTTGATAAATTTTTGGCAGATTCCAAAGTCATTTGGCACACTGAAATGGGGTCTTCGAAAATAGAAAAATTGATTTAAGAAAATACAGAATATCGCTTCAAGTTTTTTACCTGCTCAACATTGCAAAAGTTGGAAACACAAACATATGATTTTATTAAAAACATGTGGCCAAACCAAGCTCAAGAGCACAATATGTTAACAGAAAGATGCAGTACCTATGTGGGTACGTTGCAGTATTCCTACTCCGTACATCCTTGTAGTTGTTATTTATAGAAAAACTGAAACACTTAAGTGTTCACCTTCAGTGAAGAGTGCAGCAAAAGGTAGTTTAGGTAAAGATCATTATGTAGTTGCCCTTTACAGCAAATGATATTTGCTTAAGTGTTCTTTTTTGTTTTCTCATACCATGTGCGCATTTGTGGAACACTCTTGAACCAATAGGTGCTGCACATCGAGACCGTTCCACAGAAGTTTTAATACTTTTTCTCTTTTTGTGCCTAAATTTAGAAACTGCATCATGGAGAGATCTTACTTGAAAAAGGAATAAAATCTTCATGCGCTGAAGCAGATTGGTTTATGTGTGTGATTATTTAAATAGTCTCCTGGAGTTTTATTCTTGTATACCTACTCGTAATGTGTGTCGCAAAATAACATCTGCTGTATACAGTGTACCAAAAAAAAAGTTGCACGTAAGTTTGGTCAGACTTCCATGTTAAATACAGGCGCACATCCATTACATGGTTTCGAAGACCTAAACACTTCTGTGAAAAGGAAATGTGAAAAAATATTTATCTTAAGCCCTTTTTCACTCCCGTCACCGCCGTGTTCAATGCGATGAGCAGAGAAAAAAAACCTCAACATTCTCGTCCCAAAAACCCAAGTAAAATGTAAAATGAAGTATTTTGTTTAAGCTAAAATTAATATTTACATTGCTTCCTTGTTTTTGAGCAAAACTTGATGTCGCTGCTATTAATCTGTTTTTAAATTTTTATGTTGCTTGCAGAAACTTACATTATAATTACATTATTTGTTGCAATTTTCCTGAAAATTTGGTTAAAAATCTCAATTGGTGTTCTTTAAAAAAAGAGCCAATTTCCGAGTTCTTGATGTGTGAGCATAATGACTGACAGGTTTGCACGAAGTAGTAATGTGAGGGAAAATTTATGCTGGAAAGGTCGGTCTGAAATGTAACGTTATGTTATGCGTCACACCATTATCGCTGCATTTGAGATTTATAAACATTGTGCAACATCGCTCAAGTCCTTTGACTTCATCGGCTTATTTGACTTTCAACATTTTTCGACGTTGTGCGAATTTGCGAAATCCACAGACTTATACATTTTTTGATAGTTTTCGAAATTTTTCTATAGTAGTTACTCGATATTTTGTGATTTTTCGACACTGCTTGATACAAACAACAAAAAACCCGCAATTACTTGTACTCACCATATCTTTTTTAATGAACTGCTTCCTCAGAAATCTTGTTTGATCTAGTCTAAGTGTAAATATTTCTCAGAGGGTTTGAACCTGGAAACGTGCATGTCAAATTGCGCTTAGGTTCTTTGCTCCATTAAAACCAAACAAAATATGTGTGAAAGTCAACTTTTGAGTGTTTCAATGCATTTCAATAGTTACATCCAAAAGTTTCAAACTTAAAATTAAAATTCAAAATTTGGAAAAAAAAATTCGCAAATTATGCATATTTCAACGCCAGGTTATTCTACCAAAAAGAATACATTTTTTTTTTTTGGCGTGAAGTCCTTTTCAAGGACCTATAAGGACAGCATTTAAGCATTTTTGACAGTTTGTAGAATATTATTCATAGAAAGGATTAAGTTTCTAGTTAATCCTGGTTATATGTTGTCCCATATTTCATTATGGGAGCGATTCCTTCAATTAATTTTGCGACTGTTTCTGGGAAACTTTTTTGTAAATTATTTAAGTCATCTTCTCTCTAATTAATGTAATGATTTCATATTGCGTTTATATTTAAGAATCGAGGGCTGAACTTTTAATTTTTTTAATAGATCAGAGAAGGTTGCGCTTTCATTATCAGCAAAGAAAACTTTTTATTAAAAATCCGGGTAAATTAACAATGAGTATATTACCTGATGCTTGTTCTAATTAGATTTATTTCGAGGATTATAGCAAAATGTTTCGGATTATCAGTGAATGGGCATCTTTTTTGAAACATTTATGGTGGAACTTTTCGGATTATCTTCGCACATCGTATAGGGGGAGATCCCCCCAGTCCAAAATATTGAACTAAAATGGCGACTAATAATAATATAAGCAAATGAGGTTTACATCATACGTTGGATAAGATTAGCTCTGAGTCTATTTTAAATAGTCTGGAATAATGTTTTATCAAGGCTTTACCATCTCCATGCCATAAGATATATTGCGGTTTTGATTTTTAATTGAATGTTAAATAAAAGTTTTTAGTTACATAAATGCAACTGTCCTGAAATCAGTATGTGGCATATTACAAACTCTGTGGTTGGCTGGATGCGGTTTTAGAGTGGGCTTTACCAAAGCCTTTTTTATTACATTTCGCATAACTTCCTCATTTTTCCACACAATTTTAGTGCGCTGTTTCTAGTGCGAATTATTAATCATTGATTAAATGCTAAATTGTAACTGTACAGACTATTTCAACGCAAAACTTTCTGAAACATACGACTCGAACTACAGTAATGGAGTATGAAAAAATGCAATGAAAATTAATGACATTGTATTTGTATTCTCTAAGATAGAACACAATGTTTTGGCGAAATTTATTGAGATGCTAAATTATTTAAAAAGAGTGACTACATATTTCTTATTTACTGATATACGTAGATAGCACTGAAGGTTTTCAAGATATGAAACTAATTGATTCATTCTTGTTCTTGTCCAACTTTTTTTGGTTCACTGTATTTTTTTATTTTGTTTGCCATGTGTGTGAAAACTTATTTTTGGAATATAATTTAAGTGTTTACTATATGAAGCATGCATAAGAATGATATTGCATTCTTCAAGAAATTCCCTGGTAGTGCTGATTTTTGCAAATAAACTTTAGTAGCATGCTAACTGGATCTTATGTAGGTAATGTTACGCAATTGTGTTTACAAAATAATGTCCAAAATATCCCTCTCTCAAAGACTTATAAAAATTTAATGAAATTTGTTCAATTCCGTTCAGGTTTTCTTCATACTACAAGTGTAAGTATCTCATGAATGGCGCTACTACCAACAACGGCAACGTCTCGTCTCATCATAGTTCTTTCCACAAAGTCACTCGCTGATTCTCGAAATTTAGCCATTTACAAATACCTTTATCCGGCACAATTCGTAACAGTCAAATGTTAGATTAATTGCTCATGTCCGCGCCGCGCATTACGTTGGCGTCAAAACAAGAGAAAAAACTTCCTCCGCAATAAATGTCAGAAGTATTTTCAAGAAAAAAGAGAGGAAGAATGTGAGAAGAAAATCACCTCAAGATACGGCAGGTTTTCTAGTCTTAAATGAAAATATAATTTATATGCCATAAGCATTTAGCATACGTAGTAGGTGTATTTTGACATAGTACCCCAAGGAATAAAAAAGAACCACAGCGTCAACAAGCTGCTGTAATCGATCAAATGGAAGTTCCATAAAATCAGCAATCAGTTGTGATTTTCAATTTGCTAAACAGGTTGGTTATTGGCTGGCGCTGACTGATGAGTACCGGGCCATGGAGTGAAAGTGGATTTTAAAAATAATTTCGGTGACATAGTTTCCACTATGGTTGAGAACCGAAGAACTTTGTATGTACTTGGAAGCTGCTGCTTTTTCTAAATTTCGTATGATTTTAATGGACAGCTGTGCGTGCCGCTATGGAAAGATATTAATTGGTTGTACATAAAAAATGCTGTTTTGTTTTGTAGTTTTTAAAATTTTTTTTTTTTTGTTATGTCTATCTAATTTCAGTCGCTGTACCTATACAGTTTTCCAAAACCTGGCGATTGTCAATAAATCAGTAAACTTTTGCATTATGATCCGCATTTGAGTTAAGAGCCATTTATTTGGTTACCTTCGCCATATTGGACAATTGGACAAGGTGGTATGCGGAGTGTCTTCACTCTGACACACTACAAATATTGGATTAGTGGCAAAGTGAAAAATAATGTTTAAATCCTTTTAAGCAGCCACATGTTTCACATATATTTTAAAATTTTAAATTTCGTACACTTGAAGAAGCGCTACACTCATAAAACGCTTGGCAAATGTGCAGACGTTGTGGCATAATAATAAATAAAGGCTTTAAAGAAATTATGAGTTCTCAGTTATGAATTATTGTCTGGGCAAAAATATTAAAGCGACATTTGTCATAATTCTTGTCGAGTTTTTGTTCTCTTATTTAAGACATGAAAAAAATATTTTTTTTTCTTAAAAAGACTAACGTGTGCGAAGAGCAGAACTACTGATGTCAAGGTTGATAGAAATGCTATTTTTTCACAAAGCAATTTTCTTGCTGTTGTAGATTAAATTAAAAATACATATATTGTGTCCGAATTATGAAAATATTCCTTCAGAGTTCCTATGAGCACATGGTAATGGAGAAGGCATTTTTATCAGCAGCGGTCAAATTGACATTGCCAATTGACGTTGAGAGGAAAACCATATTTTTTTTAATAAGAGCTATCACATTGGCTGGTGATGGCTATTTTCGATCAATAATGCTAAATGCGCGCGCAATCAAATATCCTTTTACAGCCAAAAAATAATGGCAAAAGTATTTGTTTAAATTGCTATAAAATAAAAATTTAGTATTCAAACCAAAACCGTTGAGCGCTGGTATATAACATATATTAAAGAGAATTTATAGTTAAAAATATACTCCACGAAAAATAGAAAAAATTTGAAAACCGACTTTTTGATTGATTATGATGCACCGTATCGAAATACATGGTCCTGCAAAATTTTACACTCCTACAATTAAAATCAACGTTCTTAACCTGAAAAGATGTTGAAAAATGTTGGTTTATTGTTCATTTTAGAAAGTTCTTTGCGTCTCCTGTCAAGTTTTTCCAATGCATCTTAGGGCTTTTTTGGTTTCATTTGACGATATGTACATATGTAAGTGTAAGCAGCACAGCATTCTCATTTTTATAAAATAAGACTGCATTTGTATGTAACTTTTCATTAAATGCAATTTAATGATATTCGACCATAAAGGTGATTTTTTTCTCTCTTGATATATTTCATCAATTAAATAAAAAGCCATAAATGTAAGGGGCTTTGACACTTGAAGCCGCACAACCGCATCCGAACCCGCATGCGTCTGGTGACAAACAGCATCAACGGCAGCAGCAATAACACTTAATTGACATGAATTAAGGTAGCTATCAAATTGCCGGCTAAATGGAGCAGAATTTTACTACAATTGCATTTTATTACTGGCGCGCATACTACAACAGAAACACTGCGGCAAACGTGAAGTGTAAGATATCGTCGCATCATCGTGTAAAAAATGTAGCTTTTAATTGAAATTAATGCTGCGTGCAACACTTGCGACTCGCAGCATTTACCTCTTGCCATATCAAACATTAACGATCAGTTATTATTATGAATTATAATTATGTACTTCAACTTCTGCAATCTTCCATTTTGTAGACCATTTTATTTGTTCTTGTCTTTCCATGACTCTCTTATTACCTACCTTGTCTTGCTTAAGTTTTTTTTTTCCATTTTTTTCGTATGTAAGCATGTTGGTTGGCTGTTGAGGTCTTTAAAACTGATTAAGAGCAGCCTTCCCGGCTTTTTTCATTTTGATTTGGTCGCTTGAGCATGAGATCATCGGCGTATGAATGCGACTCAAGAATTCGCCGCATGGAACACACATACGAATGTGAGTGTTAAAGAAGAAATCGTTTAAAAAAAACAAAGGAAGGTTGTTGTCGTCGCTTTTTCTTCTTATTTTGATCGTGTCATGTTGTACAGGGTGTTACACATATTTATAATTGCTTTGGGGTCAGTTTCTATACTATATAACTGAGAGAGACTTAACCAAATAAATGAGAGATTACAAATCGGTTTGCGTTATCAATATAAAGAATCCCAGATTCAACTCCAGTTAAAGTTACTGTAAAAATCTCTTGAGTTAAGCACTTAAGCAGATTGTTCTGATTCAGATATTAAACGTTGACAAATTTTATTTATAGTTTTAATTAATTAATTTAATCTGCAACCCATTGGATTAAATGTCTACATTTACATGTTTAGAAAGGAACGTTTTTTGAAACATTTATCAAAATAAGATGAAACCGCCATCGACAATCTGATTTATGCGTTTGTTACCCTAAATATCGTATTTTACTCACAGGAAAGTTAGGAGTGATAATGCAATTTGAGAAAAATGAGAAACATTTAGATACTATGACATAGATGGATCCAAGATAAAGTTTCATAGAAACTGATCTACATTAATGGAGGTGACATTTGTTTAAGTCTTAAAAAACTAAATCAGCTGCTGAAGATATGTAATTATTTCGTCCTCTGATCTCCACCAGTAATTTGTGGAGTTGTTTACTGCTAAGAACGCAATGCCTCTTCTTAGATAACTTTAGTAATTTGTAATCGAAGGGACTTAAAAGAACTGACGCTGTTCAAACAAGGTGCTACAATTTTATACCACTTTTGAAATTTTTTATACAAGATGGTCATTTTTGTGTATTGTGGCTGAAAATAATAAATTTTCAATGGCTTTATAAATGCTATAATTTTATAGCACGTTTTCCAAAAAAATTGTTCCTACATTTTTCCAAATTCGGAGGCGAACCTGAATTCTAGTGAACTGTCCAAGACAAATCAATTTGATAAGTACTATAATATTATAGCAAGTTCATAGTTACAATAACAACTTTTTACCGTTTGAAATATGTACATAGCTATGTATATATCAGTATTTAATATTTTTATTTTATTTTTCAGTATTTGCACTCACAATTTGATGTACATATTATTGAAAAATTTTTTAATATAATTGCTCTAAGAACAAAGAGATATTAAAATAGACTCTAATGCATTGAACAGAATACGAACGGGGTCGGGAAATCGGCAACGATCACTCGCTGCCAAAAAAAAGCCTCGTCGGAAAATCCTTCGAACAAACACAATTGCGTCGGACGACGATCGACGGAAAATTCAGCTGCCATTTTTTTTCGTTGACATTTCAAACGTAAACATAAAAATTGACACAAGCTAATTCAAAATGCAACACTGATCGTCGTATGCCGACGATGAAAATAGAATCAAATCTAAATCGACGGGTGCCCGTCGGCAGTATACCAGTCGTACGCCGCAATTCTGTTCCATTTCATACGATCAAGTGTGCTATGATTTTTGACAGCGAGACCCCGTTCGTATTCTGTTCAACGCATATGTAAGTCGTTGTCATCAGCAGTGCCGAATTTACATAAGGCCACTACGGGCACGTGCCCCTGAGCCCCCACCATAAACGAGTCTTCGATAGGGTCGATTCGGTTACTTCGTTTTTTCAGTCCGGATAGGCCCCCACCACTCTTGTGCCCATGGGCCCCTTGATTTGTAAATCCGGTACTGGTCATCAGCATAAATAAAACGACGTGGTTTTTGTAATAACGGTTTCGGGCAGTTTTTATTCAATAAATTATTAATTTATCGAGACAGAAAAACATTTTTGAATTAGCTAGAAATTCTCCACTGAAAGTTATAGAGTTTAATGAACTCAAAACATGTACTTAATGAAAACTAACCTTATATTTGCTCGCTTCTTTTAGGTATACATTTAGGCCACTCCTATTACTATTCCTAGTTTCATACTAGTGCTATAACTAGACGCTTTTTTGTAGGGATCCTACTTAACACATTTTGTTAAATCAACATTGGCCAACGCTTCTTATTTTTTACTCTTTTGTTTTTTTAGGGATCAACACAGTCAAATATCAGTATTTAAAAAGTGACCCTGTATTTGCGGTAGACCCGTAAACAGTCATCTTTTTCTTTAATTTATCGCTTCACTGTTAAGGAGTTCAACGCGTTTGCTTAGGTAGTGACGACGGTGGAGTTTCAAATCCACACTCAGCCACATAACCCATACACATTGAGACACTCACACATTCTCATATGGCATATCTTTCAATTTAACTTATCGCTTTAACATATCTTTCAGTTAATTTATTTTTATTAAACCATAAGTTTTGATAATAAAAAAAGAAAAGTGAAACGATCGTTTAATTAGGCGCAAAGAAGAGGTACGAGGTATGCACGGCCGTACAAACAAACAAATAAAGTGACTGACTGAGCACAGCAAAACAAAATGGCGGCTATCATGTTTTTATTGTTGTTGTTGTTATTGTTGATGTTGTTGTTGTTGTTGTTGCCTTTCCTTGGCTCGGTTACAATCAACAACATTTGAATCATACTTTGTTTTCAAGAATTAATCGACAGCAGCAGAGCAACAGCAATATCCATCGGTGGTTGAAACTTGAGTTGATTATTTTTAATGGTCGTTTTCAATTAATTTTGTTCAAAAAAAAAAAAGAAAACATTTAAAAAAATTATACTGCTGATGATTTCGTTGAAATGTAAAAATGTAAAAAAATCGTTTGGGGGAGGAGGCAACAGCATGACTTGGTACCTTCTTCGTTAATATCACTTTAAAAAACTATTGTAATTATTAATAAAATGTACATACGCGTACGCGTACATCACAAAAACAATGTGTGCAAATTGACTCGTTGTATTTAATAGTTAATGGTGGAATTATTAATTAAAATCAGCTGATGATCAATGCTAATTTTCATAAGTTTTTTATGACAAATAATAGTAATTGTACTGCATTAGACCACTTTATAAAGCTGTAACCCCTTGTTGTGTGAGGTTTTGATAATTTTGACAAATTTGAATTTGATTATTATTCTTGTATTACAGTTCCCGCTTTGGCATCCAGTCTACACCATCACCATCAACAGAATAATCACAAAACTGTACAAGCGGACGATGAAAATTCATCGCCAGGCGCGAATGCATCGGTGGGAGGGCCGACATCACCGCATACAGACTTTCTCGTAAAATGCCCACAGTGTCATATGCGTTTGACAGGATTTCAGGTTAGTACTTTGGAGACTTCTAGCCAGCGCCGGATTTAAATTTTTGGTGCCCTAGCTTTTTATAGAAAATGGTGCCCTATTTTTTCATTTTGTATTGATTTCTTATTTGAAGTAAAATAGTTGCAAATTTTACGGCATAGTTTAGTGGCCGAAATACTTTTTATTAGCGAAATCCTTGATGCTATCGTCAAAATCAAGTTATGAAGTTTGAACGTTTTACGATTTATGGTATTTTCTGGACATATTGTCATATCTCTGATAAATTTTAACGGAAAACTAATAGTCTTATATCGTTTTGAAAGTAAAAAAATCAGTTTTTTTCCATAGATTATATGAAAAATTTAAATTTTTTATGACAAATCAATTAGTCTATGGAGTTAGCGCCATTCGATACGAAATTAAAAAAAATATCACTGATTTTCTCGATCAATTTCCTTTTCGAAACTGATTTTTCCGATTGGTTGCAAAATAGTTACTATCCTAGTTGAATTGATTCTTCCGCGCAGCTCTTAAAGCACTGCGCGCCACTGCACAGTAGAAAGTATTCAATATCAACTCGGTTATCACTTTCCAAAAAAGGGTGCAATATAGAGGGACTTCTTCGGGGTTCAAAAGGCCAATGTGCCCGAACAACTATGGAGTTCGAAACATGAATTAAAAAGTTTAGTTTATTTAATTCCCTATTGCGGGCACAAGAACTGACAAATAACAACCTTTATCTCTATTTCCAAAAAGATGTGATATGCAGCTTTTGTAACTAGTCTCCTCAAATAATTTTTTTTATTTTTTCAAAGGCCAAGTCCATTATTAACTGAAAAGTTAAAACTTTTTACTCTATCACAATCCCACATGCTTTCGATCTTAATTGCAGGCACTACGAGAACACATCGAGTCCCAACACCCGCATGATAAACTTAATTTTGAAAATCTGCCGCCATCTAGTGAAAACAATTATCATCACTACGAAGATAACGACGATAATGAGAGCAATAGCTCTAGCGCTACACCCTTACAATTTACCGGCAGTAGCAATGTTAAATTCAACAATATTAACAACAACAACAATATTAAAACGCATAACAACAACAATAGTATTATAAACGAACAACATCACCACAATAAAGTCCATTCACCTAGATCCAACATTATGATACCCAACATCAACACGTCCTCACCAACTCCAACACCGACTGATCTCAGCAGTATGAATAATGTGACGACACCATTTGGTCATCATCTTCAGCATCATCAACATCAGCATCATCATCCAGCGGCACAACATTTAACTCCACACTTACCGCCCAATCTGCATCCAGCTGCTGCGGCACAGTTTATGGCGGCGTTGGCCATGCAATCGGCACAACAACAACAGCAGCAGCAGAATGGCGTTGTTCATCATCAATCGTCCAATGGCTCAGCATCCTCAAATTCATCGCGCACCTCCCCCACCAGTCAGTTGTTGGCCATGACAAATGGTCATCATGCACTACATCGTGGCATTGGTGGCAGCGGTGGTAGTGGGTGCAGTACTTACGATCTGGAAGCAGCACGTTCCACATCCAGTCCTGGTTCAGCATTAGGTGATCCAACCTCGTCTACCCCATCGACAATAAGTGGAAGTGCGTGTAGTAGTGCGATAGCAATGGGGCACTATCAGTGCATGCACTGCACAGCTGCATTCCAAACGCGTGATCTCTTGGAGAAACATGAACTGATGCATTCGCCTAGCAGCGCGCAAATTCATGGTCATGGTGTAAATCAGGTAAGTGGCAAGAGATCTAATTCTGTTCAGTTGAGAAAAATTATATTCAAACCGATGAACTATACATATACCATACAGCATATTTTAAACTAAAAGAGTTCCAAACCGTTTTTGATCTGTTAAAATTGTCAATCTCTTGAAAACTTTTCTTCTTATTTTTGGGGTGTTTTTGATGAGAAACTTAAGAAATGACAAAACGTGGAACCAGTTTTTAGGTAAGATGTACTTATTTTGATTGCATACGTGCGTATGGAGATTTTAACCAGATGTTGGTCCTTGAGGTCTCCGTTTTCGTTGTTGATTTATTATATACATTTTCAAAAACTTATGCAAAATAACAGAACTAATTTTTACATCTCTGTATACATCAAATCTACGAAAAAAGTTGTCAGAACAGTAAAATCAGTAAAACTATATAAAAATTGCAATTTGATCCATCTTTTTTCCTAAATTTGAAAATTTTAAAAAATTTCAAAAACTTTGAAAAAGTAAAAGGCATGGTGTTGACATGTATGCATATGTTTGTCTCTTTTTTCGTACAAATTTAGAAAAAAAGGCAAGTACCGAAATCTAAACTTCTGCCAATTCTCAAGTTTAACTCAAAATATCCCTATAACAGATATAATTTCACAAGCAAAAATTTTATTAAAAGGACCAACTATCTATTTTCTAACATTTTAAGTGGTAGCAATATGTGAAAAATAAGTTTTGTTTTTCATAAATTTCGAAGAATCGTTGCACATTTCTTATATCCCTGAAGAAACTAACTGCGTGAAATCAAAAGATTCTTGTTAGACTGCAGCAGAGAGTTTGTGGTAATACTATGGAACGCTGTGGTCTTTGTGAGGCTCTGTTAAAGGCCGCCACCCAAATCTAACCTAACCTATCAACTAGTCAAATACTACCTACAGAAAAGAAGCAGCAAAATTGAAGACCTCAAGGGTGCTCTTGTCGTTTTAGCAAAGAATGCTTCCTATATACTTAAAAACGTAATAAATATTATTTTCGTTTCCAAAAAAAAAAACAAAAATCAAATTCCCGATCATCTATCGCTTACATAAATAAAAACAAAATTATCAACTCCAACATAAGACATCAATATTCAATTCATTTCTTACAGCTAAATCTCATTCGAGGCAGACTAAAAAGCTTTCGCTGTTGAATTCAACTGCAGTTGTGATAGCGTTATCAGCATCGCACAAAAAACACTTTCAGCCTTTGGTTTTTTCGTACATGCGAGAGCATTTTAAAAATTCCATCCTGTGAGTCATGTGAATTACAAATTTAGCAAGAGGCGAATAACCGCTAATAAAAATCGAATGCCTAAAAGGTTTTAAATTGAATATTCTTTTCATAAAAATAGAGAGTATAATTTTTCCGGCCGCCTGATGGCGCAAGTGTAAATGACGCGTTCATTTAACCGCGCAATAAACTCAGTGCTGTCATTGCTTAGAAAAATGTTAAGCTAACCACAGATATTCTAAAAGTAATTGGTATAAAAAGAGGACAAGGCAACTTTTAGAAATTGTGACCATAAGCAAGGGCAAAACTGGAGCTTGCGGTTTGCAACATTTGTTAAGTTTAAAAGTGCCTAAGAGTTGCTCACTAGGCAAACTGCTATTTAAGAATAAATTGCAACTGTGAACTTTTCTTTTATATCGGAAGACCTGAATAGATGTGCAGGAAATAATCAGTTCTTTATTTTTTGGGTTGTGTTTTTATATTAATTGACACAAATTTTTCGGTAACATAAGAAAATCTGTTTGGCAGACCACTTCCTTCCTATAAAAATCTCACCGCAAAGCTGGATTCTTTTAAAAAAGAAATTCGCTTTTAGTACATTAAGCAAATAGATTCTAAAAAATTATTTAAACAACGAATAATTTCAGCTTAAATGATTTCAATAGACCTTTAACAGGAGCAGAGAGAAGAAATGATTTCGGGGTTAAAGCCTCCCACAAAATTTAACAAACTTGTAGAACACACGAAAAAACCCTTACTAAATAATAAGAAATACCTGACTTATTTAGTTTTTTTACAATAGTGCAGTAATTTATCTGATATTATGCAGTGTAGTCAGTGTAGTTTCGTTGTTAGAAGGAGAAACTAACTTATTTTAAGGAATGCATGGTTTTTGTGCATATTGAAAGCTAAATTATTTCTTTAAATTTAGTAATTCCTCCTCAAGCGGAATAAGTTTTTTTGCATTTAACCCTGCACCTTAAATATACCAAAAGAACGAGGTCTTCGTCTCTCCGAAATGAAATGACACAAAATCGCTAATAAAGGCAGGTCCAAAGTTGTGCACCTTACTATATGTTGCGGAGGAATTTGTGTTGAATTTTATAAATATTAAAACGATTTCGATTTTTTACAAGTTTTTACCTTTTGATTTCCATTTTCATCTCTTTTTCGGAGAAAGGTTCGCTTTTTAAAAAATCTGTAATGCTTTTAAAGGCTTCTGAAATTGCTAGGAGGTCGGGGAAATACCCCGTTTCATATCTAAAGCAAATTTTTCCACTGTGCCCAAAATTGGTCTCGAAGATTAAAAACTTTATTTCTTATCCTTAAAAGAATCTCAAATGTTGATTTTTTATGAAATCAGTACCACAAACAATGAAAAAATATATAAACGAATTTATATAAAGAGAACTTGCATTATTTTTTCGTTGTAATCTTTAAAACTTGGGTACCTAAATAGGAACTTAAGATAAAACACTGTTCTTATGCTCAACACTTTCAAAGAATCTTCAACAATATATGTACGCACAAAAGTAAAATCACACGTTTACGTTGTGGGTCTTAATTTATTTTTATTTATTATTTGCCAGTGCCTTGTACACACGCTGGCAAGAGGTCTCCACGCTTGAACCCAAACCAGCAATGACTGGCAGGCAGGCAAAAGCGATATATTAAGAATTCTACAATATTATCTCGAGCATAGCCAACTGATCTTTGGACACGCAAATCAGCAACAAAGAAACTGCTTTGTTTCTCTGCTGCTTCGATTTTAGAATGGTACGCGGTATGATACAACTAACGACTCTTGAGAGTTTGATTGAAGTTCTGGATGAGTTACGAGTATGCGAAAAGAAGTCTTTAAGCGGTAAGACAGAACAGACAGATAGAGAGACGAACTAATAAAGGAGATACACTCGAAAAAAAGAAACAAAAAACCGTACAGCGGTAAGGGATGTACGAAGGAGTGTGTATGGCTGATTTTTGTTTTGAAATTCACTGGACAGCGAAAATGTTGTGGAATGAAGAAAGATATTTTTGATATCTACATTCAACTTTTTCCACTTAGCCAAGTTATCTTATTCTATTTGTAAGAAAAAGACTTGAAAAATATGAGTTTGATTTATATGCAAAGAATTTGTGATGTTTTTTCTTCTACCGACTTGTTTAGAAAAAATATTCAGATACTTTTAAATTTCACTGACATTTCCTGTAGTGTCGGCAACAGAGATAGCATAAAGAGGTTTAGTTTGTCCAGAGAAGAAGTTAAGTTTCAGGGAACCCCTATGTGATTGCTTTTCTTTTTTTACATGCATAACATACATATATATACAATACTATCTTATTCTAATCAACACACAGAGTGAAACAGCCAATTGAGTTACCTCGTCGTTGATGCCTTGGAACAGCAAAACAGTATCAAAATCCACAACAACAACATGCACATTCTGGCAATAATGTTTACACCCTAAAAAGATATGATCCTCCACAACTACTATGACTACTACTACTACTTTTTTGTTTGCCTTGTTATCACAACAACAATAAAGTGTAATAACAACAACACCGTCATAATAAAAAAAGTAATAACACACAAAAAAAGAAACAGTCGTAGGCGTAGACCAAGTGAGACTCACCGTACCAAGTTAAAAAAAAAACATTAACTATCAAGGGACAAAACAAAGCCTATAGCTACATTTTTCTAAATACATACGAACATACCCAGAGTGTCTGACCCAGCAAGAAATTATGCTTGCAATACCCAGTTGTAAGCCCAAAATACACGCAGCAAAGCTACCTGCCGTTTGCAACCTATCATCCCAGATAGATTATTTTTTACAAGCACTCTTCAATCTTCAAAATCTTTTTTGTACAAAATAGAAAATTAATATTTTTAGGTTCTTTAAAAGTAAATTTTTATAAATACACAATGTACATAGGTGTAGTATTTGTCTAACAAAGATACAAGACAATCATTTTAGAAAAATTGTTCAGATAAAGAATGAAATAAGAATTTTTGGAAAGATACGCCGTTAAACTTTCCCCATCTTTAAGTATGAGGTGTGTAGGTTTGAAAATCAACAGGGTGCATCTGTCTAACCAGCGCCAGCAGTAGTTTCATGATTGGAGTGAAACTCTCAAGGTAGCAGAAAACGAGGCCGCCCTTAATCATGGTGGAAACGAAAGCTAGATCAAGAAACAAGCAAATCGAGGAAATGGAGACTTGCTGAGTTTTGTGGAGGTCCTATGCTCCGTGAGGAGATAAGGGACATAAAAAAAAACGTTCCTGAAAAACGTTAGGTTGCGTCTCCATTATCAGAAAGTGGTTTCCTCCAAAAACTTCTACTTAAAGTCATCTTACAAAGTTAATTACTTATCCGAAAACAATATATGTAAATAAATTCAAAAACGAGCGACAGGCTGACCGAGATTGAAATTTTTAAGATCGAGGCTCTATTGAGTGCATGCTAAAAACTGTCTCGATTATTTTGACCTTTCCGGATATACTCCACAAGCATATTTCTGAATGATCGGAAATGTGAACCTAAAAAACATTTCTGAAATCTGAAGTGGTGCGTGCATTCGGAAAGTGTCGCTGTAAATGTCCTTACATATAACATTTATTGTATCGTTTTAAGTATCACATTTCTGAGTTTATGTTGAATCAATTAAACCGAATTCTCTCGAAAATCTGAATCAGAAAAGCATTTTGAATACTGAAAAATAATGCTGATAACGTTGTTATGAGCTTAATTTTTAAGAAAATTTGTATAAATGTTTGAAGGTAAATGTTTTAAGAGGTTACATACTCTTATCTTGCCAACCGTCTCTTATTAATTTTTATTCTAACTTTAACCTATACTTGAAAATTTTGGGTTATTTCGTAGTGGGGCACTTCCACCACTCTAAAAAAAAGTTATCGCACCGACTGTCAGTCACAGTCATAAGTCCCAATTGTGCCTCTACAGTTCCCTACACAATAATGGTTACTTGTAGTTAAAGAAGCGCCGTAAAAAATGAAAGAAAAACACCAAGCAGCAGGCAATATGAAATGATAAGAAGGTTGAGTCGAACAAAAAAAAAATTTTCCAACTTGTAACTGATAAAACAACCTACAGTATGACGGTACGGCCGGGCATTGAATCAAAATAATAAGAAAAACTTTTTCTACGTTTCCGCTTTGTTTTATTTTATGGCTACAACTGTGATAAACACAAGTAAAAACAGAAATGGCGGCGACGTGTAAAAGACCCAGCAAACAGCCATATGTAGACTCGAGACCCTTTTCTTAATACGCCTTCGCCATACATTCAGCAAATATCCCAAGAAACTCTAGTGCTGCTTTTTACTGAAGGCCATTAAAAGGTAACAAAATCTGATATTATCGTCCATCATAAATAATAATTTTTGCTTACACATACGCACAGCAAAACTATGAAGTTATACAAAACAAAAAAAAAACCTGAAGTGGTTGAACGGTTTATTAGTTTTTTCTCCACCTCAACAAACGCCCTCTTTTCTAATAAATTCATATCAACGTTTGTGCATTTTTTATCATCATAAAAAAATCGTAATATTCATCACAGCCAGCAGCAGTGATTGTTACCTTAAGCATGTTATTATTGCAATTCTGGCCACTGCACTATACTCGTTTGTATAATCAGAAAAAAAGGAAAGAATACCCGCGCTTCTATGAAACACCCACGTGATTCTCTGGAGACCGAAGTCAACTACTAAACAGTCCAGCCAGAGTTAAGTAGTTGAGTCGTGTCGAGTTGAGGCTTTCGACCATCAACATAAATAAAGCAGCAAAGAGCAAATATCACTCATGAAGCTGAAGTGAACTTTGCAAAAAATAGAAAAAATCGCTATTCGCCCTCCTCATGAAGTTTGTATGTGTTCCATTCCAACTCATGTCATAACTTTCTGGCTGTGAAAAATATTATTGCAATATGTTCATATGTGCTATAGATTGTAGGAGCTAAAAATCTTTTCAAAACCACTAAACCATTAATGGGAAACAGTACACTGAATGATGCATAAAATACTCTTTTTTATAGTTGTATAAGGCATATTTTAACCTGTAATGCTTCTGTTGCACACTTAGTTACAGCATATAAAACTGTAGACCTCAAATAAAAATACTAATTTAAAGTAAAAGTATTGATTAAAATAAGTTTTTTGTTTTGGAAACAATTTTCTTTTTTCAAATGCAGAATATAAATATTAAGTACATACGTTCACATATATAGTATAAAAGATTATCCACGAGCGAGAGAGTTTCCGAATTCGAATATTTAGAGGTCGCTCTAGGTAGATGAAGCTTTTTCACATTGGGATGTATGCGAGCATCATTAGTTTTTCTTAAAAGAGAGAAGCAGGGTCGCATTACAGATATAAGGCTGCGACTTGGAGCATTTCTAATATAATTTATTGTTCTTTCAAATTCTGAATAACATATTAATGGAATTACTCCAGCTCAGTCAATTTAAAGTTACATACTTTCAATGTCAAATTTTCGTCACAAACTACAATTAATTCATTTGTGTTCCTTTTTAGTTGACCTAAGGCAAAACTTTTCATAATCATTTGAAAGAAATTAAACTTTGAGAAAAAATTCTGAATTAAAATACTCGTATGTCAAATAAATGATTGTTAAAATATCAATTTAAGCCACATCAGATGCCTATAAAGACTCAGCATTTTGAATCTTCTCGAAGGAGTCACGCCTATACATTTTTGGATTCTTCTGAACTGACGTAATTGAATGGTTATAGAAGTGATAAGGTGTTTAACCACAAAAATCAACTACTGCTGATATGGATGTGACGAAAAATTGACTTTTTAAATGTTTGCTCTAAGTTGACTAACGAAATTTTTTACACGAGTTCATTGAATTGCACGAATTATTTGAACTCGAAAGTTTCCTTGGATGTGAATATCCTTTAAAAAATATTATTAGAAACATTTTCTTAAAGCACCCCAGTATACATATCGGTCATTCTTGAAATAACTTCACACTTGGTTTTACTTACCTTTTTGAGCATTTTTTGAAATGAAATATGTCAAAGTCTATAAGAGATAGGATAGAAAATTCTGTAACCATTTTTGTTAAGAAATACTTAAACTTTATAAAAAAACTAAAACAATTTAAATAAACTTTTAGAAACATTATTTTTTTATTTCCAAAAATGTTTTTAAAAATATCTTTAATATGATATCTTTTTTTATGATTTGTTCTAAGATATTCATCAATAGAACCTTAAAACGTACATATATGCTTTCATATCAAAATTCCCGACATAATATTGGAAATTTTGATTTTTTTATTGACGGCTGACACCTTATTTCTCCAAATATATTCAACATATGAATATTTTTTTTTCTATTTTACTATGTATTTCTTCAATTAATCCAAAGAATATATCTGTTTTCTAAGCGAAATTCTCGCTATAAATTTGGAAAATATCAAACAATTAGACGATTTCATAAAAAATTCATATTTTCCAAAGCTATGCCGAAAATTTCGTTATGAAAGCAGAAATATCCTTAAGATTTATTGAGGAATACTATACAAAAAAAAATAGAAGATCTTATATTAAAACTAATTTGAGAAATATTTTTAAAATTTAAGCATTTTTAAACAAAAATTGTCTAGGCTTTTCTTGCTCTTCCCTAGTGTTTTTGAGATATTTCGTTTCAAAATACTTTTTCAACTTGGACTTTATGACATAAATTTCTTCTACACCCCACAACGCATCACCTGGTAAAATATCGTAGCTGAAACCCCTTTAGTTACGCCAAAAATTGTACATAAAATTTGGCTTAGACGTCCTGTCAAGTTTGAATTTTGGCACATTCGATAATGTCGCGCAAAGGGGTCGATGCGTTCAAAAAGTCGAAAAAAAAATTTATTTAAAGAATGACCGATAGTATATGTACATATATATTTACGATTATTTATTGAATTTACTAGCGACAATTTCATAAACAAATATCAGTTAAGAAACAGTACAGTTGTAAATAATGTCGTTAAACATTAATTCTGTGCCACCACCTCCCATGCATAAGAAAAAGTGCAGACTTTTAAATAGCATACCTGTGACAAATGATGTCAAAAAATTAAATTTTTCAAAATGTTTCACTGATTATCTAATAACTAAATATAAATCAATATGTTGCCTTGTAATGCTCTAATTAATGGCTTACGACTGGGACAACAAAAATTAAAACAACCTGACAGTTTTCAAATGACAACAAATTAAGAACATTTACCGTTAAAATAGACAAAAATACACTGCGCGAAATATTCATATACTGCGCAACAAATGCATTTCATTCACTTGCGGAAGAAAGAAAAAAACCCAAAACGTAAAATAACACAAATGTTCACTAAATAATATTTGACACACACACACACACACACACACACACACACACAAACATGCATGCATAAACAATTACGCAAAAATACACAAATATTAATAATATTTAATTATAGCATATTTGCTATAATAATTGCTGTCTTCGCATTAGTAAAATTGCGCGCGCTATAATTTTATAGACTTCAAGTTGTACGATGATGTTTGCATGGAATCTTCATTTTGAAGAGCCAAAAAAAACGTCAAGCAAAGAAAACGGAAAAGCGGAAAATAAAAAAAAGTCACTAGAAGTTGGCAACGTAGGTGGGCGCTTGAGACACTTATTAGGTGGGGCATGCAACAAGTCCACAAAGAAATAAAAACAAGCCAAAATAAAAAGACAAAAATCTTTCTTGCCTAAAAATCAGAATACGTGCATACCGACAGACGCAAAAGTCTTTAGCTTTTATAGTCTGCAACAACAACAAATGAAAACCGTTGTGAATGAGTGACACAATATATAATAGAAACATAATTGGCCATACACAAATGTACATACACACACACATGCATATGACCATTGACACATTAAGGGGACAGTTTATAGCTGCATCATTTTCGACGATGGTGTTCTCGAAAATTGGTGTGTGACGAAAACGTGCGCCCCATGAAAGGCCCCATTTGTTAGCGAGTGCGTATGTACGTATGTGTGCGTTTTGAGAATTTTCAATTTAAAAAAAAAGTCGCTAATTTTAATGCTTTTAATATGCTAGTATCACTTGTTGTTATTGCTGTTGTTGTCTAAGGTACGTCGACAAACAGACAGGCGGTTAGACATGTAGTCCATACGAACTAGAGACACTTTGACAAAACATTTTGACTGTGCAATCTGAGTCCAATTTTATGATTTTAGCTTTTTAATTTTTTGTGTCGAATGTTCTATGCGGGGGATAAATACGGCGCACCTGTTGCGTGACATGGAACAGTTTTTACGTTTTTACTATCTAACTGTCTGTCTGTCTGCGGGAAAGCAATAAATTTTCTTTCACAGAACTATGCAAAAAGTTTTGATGCCTTGGGTGTTTTGACAATAAAACTGAGACATTTTTTTCTTAAATAGCATTTGAAATTACGCAAATAAATACCATTTTAACCAAGTATACAACAAAAAGCAAATAAACAATTATACAGTGTCTGTCGAGCATATTACAGCGGATGCGCCAGCGCATTAAAAATAACAACATTAGAAATAAATTCACCATCACGGAACTTTGCTATGGATACTTAAATCAAATATTTGATATGGGTTGTTATTACTCTAAGTTAGAGTCGCTCAAAAGCACTTTGACGCGACGCGACGCATACGAACCTTTGTAAATTCCTGCTTCAGACGAATATTGACGAATTGGTTCAGTGTTTGTAGCCTATTAATCGTTGTCTGTCGAAAATAAAAATTCGGGAAATGTTGAGTGAGAAAATATTCCAAACACTTTAACTTATTTCAAATATATCGATACTAATTTGTAATTATCAAAATGTCAATACTACTAATCAAATGACTCATCAATTACTTTCGTTGAAATAGTATTTTTTAAGTTCAATGCGATCTATTTGAAGTCAGTGGATAAACCTAGTTTTACTTTCGTTGACCAGTAATACTGCAACAACAGCCGTACCTTTTAGTAAGTTCTTTCAATTGAAATGAGTTCTGTCAGAATCAAATTTAGTGGAAGGATACCAAAAGTTTTCGTTTTTCTTATATTTTCTTGACTTTTTTATATTATAATTAGTATTATGTTGTTCTATTTAAGTTTTTTAAGCTGTATTTATTCTTAAGCTAAACAATTATCTAAATATTCAATTGATTGTTGTACTTAAAAGAAACATTTCTTGTTTCTTCAACAATAAATGAAAATGAAAAAGACAAAGCAATGCTCACACACACGCATTTGCAATGTGTGAGTAATTTTTGCTCAAATAGATACTCTGTATATATGTACATACGTAGGTATAAAGGAAAAACTACTTTAATTGTATGAATTTCGGGACACACTGTAGTTACATCTAATTTTGAGCTGAGAATTGAATTTCGCACAGAGAAACTTTATTTCCATAATCAACAGTTGCCCACATCCTTGTCGTACGTATTCCATTTTTCATCACCAGTGAGGCTCTTCAGGAACGGTACGGTTTCGTTCTGGCAACAAGTATTTTTCTCTTTCTTTGTATTTTCCGTTTCGTTCATACCTCCTAATAGTTTTCTATTTTATATCCCATGATCTGCTCAGCGCTAACGTCGCAGTCTTCTTCAACTTTTTGCATGATTTGTTCTAACTTTTCCAGTAGAGAGTCGAGCAGAGCACCCAACTGAAAAATAATATGTCAAAATTTAAGAAAAATAGTGATACATCGAAAACAACTGGACTGATTTCAAACATTTATATACACTCGGTAAAGAAATATTTTATATCTACAAAAAACTAACACCTGTTCATGTTATGATGTTTTAACTCGATTTAAGATAATATATTTTAAATAAATAAGAAATAAAAAAAAAAAAAAAAAAATTAACGCTTTTGCCGAAATTTGGCTTTTTAAAATAAAATCTTTCACAATAAATTTGAAAACTGTGTTGTTTCTCACTCAAATTTCGTTCATTTAACTTTAACAGCCCTCATATTAAGTAGTTTTGACTACTCATTATCTTATTATTTTTAACAGGAAGTCGATAAAAACAGTTCAGGTAGTAGTACCTAAAGTTGATCCAAATCTTGAAACCTCTCGACTTTCCATGTCGCAATACTTTTTTGTAACATTTTGATAACAAACAAATCGTAAAAACACGCGTGAAACTAAAAAGGTTTACATAGACAGAATTAATTGGCCAGATACTGTATTTGTCGTATGCTTTATTCAAATGTATGCACTAACATCTATACATATGTATATAGTAAATACTAGCGCGATAAAAGAGTAATAACACTTTTTTTCCTTCGAACGACCGACCCATTTCTGGGCCATAGCTTATCAGCATTTCAGCTCGGTATTATTATTTTGTTTTTTTCTATTACTTAGTATGCCCACGATTATTAGAAAAGTTCATAAATAATACGAGCATTTCACAACAAGATGAATGAATTCAGTCCAACCAGCTCGCTGTATTGATATGATAGTCAGTCGTACCTTTTTGAAAAAAGTGCTATACCTAATAATGGTACGACAGAAGACACAAAACACTTGCTTTTAATTATAATAGCAAAGGCAGCAAAAGGTTATCAGCTAGAAGTTGAATTACTTGCGTGCGATTGCGGTAGAGCCGCTTCATAGGGAAACGTGTACGAACGTACCATAATCATCACCACTCCGTTGAAAAAAGCAAATGAGAAGTTGATTATTTGTTTTTATAGCACATGACTTTTTGTGCCTGAGTTCAACAACATTTTGGCGCAAATTGCGTCGACCAACAAAAAGGAAATGCCTGGAATTCGATTCGATTTACTGCAAAGAGCTGCTGTAGTGCATAAGACCAGTAGCAACTCAAAAATGTTTGGTATTTTCTCAAAAGTAGGCTTAAATTATAAATCTTCTTCGGGTCGTAATAGCTGTATGCCACATATTTTTGTCCAGCTGAAGTATCGGAAAAGACACAAAATTAATGTGACTTTTAATAAATAACGTAATTCGCATTCATATACATCGTGTTGCATACAATGTATTGAATTTATATGGCATAGCTATAAATTTTTCTTAATTAATTTATTAATTTTAAAGATTTTATTCGCAGTTTCATTAATTTAATTTTACTGTGTTCGCCATAAAGTTGCTTGCGGCGCCATTATTTTTCGAATTTAACAAATTCTCTTAGTCGGTGTTCGCCGGTCGCCGTCAACGGCTACAAATTGTGCAGAACGTGCTTGCGACACTGTTTGGCTTCGTTGGTGACAAATCAAATTAAATTGATTGTAAATTAAGTGAAATGTTTAGAAATTCATTTTCTATAATTCTTTTTCTTAAAAAAAACAAAATTAAGATTTATACATTTTCACACTATAATTTTTAAAAGTTTGGGTATTTTCTTCTTTCTTTGCCGTGCGCTATTGTACACAATGACTGAATGAAAAAATATTGAAGATCACTTTGAAACTTAGGTACATGGTCCAATGAGTAGAAATATTCAGTTAACAACTCAGTCGTGCTGCAGTGAGAAGTAGGTCATAATCTCTAATATCTGTTCTAATGAATTTTTTCAGAGCTAGCACCTTTTGCCACCAAGGTCATCAAATGCTGTTATCCCTAATGTTTCCTTTGGTTTTGTATGCTTCTGCAACGATTTCTCAAAGGTTAGAAAAGTTTGCATTTACTACAATGAATATGAAGGTTTAATGCAACAGTTTGCAGACAAATCTTAAAAATATGGATTACGAAATGTGGAATTCAACCTCAAGTTGAGAAATAAATTTCTTTTCGATTGCAGTACTGCTTCCTAATGAAATGTAGTCTGTTTCGCCTGCTTTCGTCTTCTGATTCAATATAAATGCTTTGTTTCACTGTATTCCATTGGGTTGTGAGCTTTAAAAACTTTTCAGTATTTTCTAGAAAATAGGAAACCACAACATGTCAATTTATAGAAACACATCTACGCGACGGTCATACCTTCGCACTCTGGAGGCTCAAAAATTAAATGAAAAAAATCGAAATCTTTCAATCAGCATCTACGTAATACATTTCAGAGAGCAAGACACAAAAATTATTTATTGCTGTTGGTGGAAAATATAAATTTCCCAACTAAGAAACAAGAAAAAGAAATCTCAAGTGTATGATAAATAATTTTGTGAAACATTTAAAAATTGGCTCGTATAGAAAGCAGGATGGGGGAAGCAGGAAATAGAACGAGAAATCACTTTAAACCGTGGCAACAACAGGTGGCGCTGCAAGCAGACAGGTTGATTATTTTATAAAGCAGACTTTTATTACTCGTATCTCGCATGAAAATAAATTTTTAATTTATTAGCATCCATTAAAATTCATTTAGCCAGATTTTTGCTATGGAAATTCCATTATAATTGAATTAATTTTTTTTTAATGAACTGAAATGCTAAGAATATATGCAAATATAGAAGTTCGAAAAGTTTTCGGAGTCGTTAGTACGCATGTAGGTAAAACGACATATAAAATATTGCATTCTGTCCAATGATTATTAATCGAAATTTTTGAAATTCAACAAAAAACAATATAAAGTTAATTAGGAGCGCTCTAAGTAAAATAACTTAAAATAAACTATAAGGTAAACCTGTTAGGAATATCGTTAAGGGTAAGCCTCGTAAGTTTTACGAATATTGTTTTCAATGGTAAAATTTAAAAAGGTTTATTTATTTTAATTCAATGTATGCAGTCTTAATTCATTCACCTCATCTGGGTGCCTGGGCATAGGAACATTGACGGCAATTGCAAAGCGGATGAACTTGCTAGGCAGGGGACTACTGCACAAATTCCTCAGGACAAGGAAGGTGTTGGCATGCCACTTGCTACCTGCAAGTTTTTGCTTAAAGAAGAAATGGTTAAAAATGCTAATAAAAGATGGACTGAAAGGTCAACTTGTAATATAACAAGGCAAATCTGGCCGAAATGGGATGCGAAGCGTTCGTCAGAATTAATTTCTCGCACTAGACATAGTGTCTCGTCAGTTGTCGCAGTCATAACTGGCCACTGCCTCATCGGCAGACATGCGGAGAGATTAGGTGTTAAGTCCTTTGACTTCTGTAGAAGTTGTGGAGATGTGGAGGAAGAGGAAAGTATTAAACATCTTCTCTGCTCCTGTCCCGCACTTGCTAGAAAACGGCACAAAGCACTTGGGTCGTTTTTATTTGATGACCTGGATGACCTTAGACATGTCAGTATAGGTCAGCTATTTAGTTTCATAACGAATTCTGGCTGGTTCAACGAGAGGGTATAGTAAAACACCCTGTGGTATCACAACGGATCATGTTTGGTCTAAGTGAGTCAGTCTTTCGTAACTGACTGCCACTCCTACCTAACCTAACCTAACCTATGCAGTCTTATTAAGCATTTTTTAAAGAATTGTTTTTAGAAGAAATATTAGTTCTTTTAGTGCAGTTGCTGAAAATCTAGCGCGATGAAATAAAAAAAATAAAATTGGAGTCGAAAAAGTTGCCATCTCGTAAAATATTGTAAAATGACAACCTTGCAATTTTACCAGCCCGATTTACAATGAACTGTGAATTGCATACATATTTTTATCATATTCTGGCAATATTCTACCCTTACAGACTTTACATTTCGGCCTATTCAATTCTATGCCATTCTTTTCGAGACATCGTTCAGTGAAATTCTTTATTTCAGAAAAGAAAAATAGCAAGTGCATTACCTGATCCGATCTATGAATATGAACTATAAACTTTATCTGTGCGCCTGTGTTATCAATCAAAAGACAATATGTTTTTCAAATTGGAACAGTGGTTTATGGTTTATTGTGGGTTTTAAAGGCTACATTCAATTTTACTATAATATTGAAATAAGTTTACATGCTCTTGATTTTTATGTAGCCTTCAACCAAATAACTTTCTCGAAAACTATGTCCAAGTTAAATTTTTTGCTGACATCTATTTTTGCCAGAAAAATTTTTAAAAAAATTGCAGATCACCTCTAAAGCAAATTACTGTACTCAAACTTCAAGCCCACTATTCCCCCAAAATACGGGAACACTTTAAACGTCACTGAGTACCCAGCACATTTGTGTTGTTCAAAAAACAATAAATTTTAAGTTTAAGCAATTCTTAATTTAATCTATTTTTGTCATTTAGTTATATTTTTAATTTTTTTTTTATTTTTTGCAAATAAAACTTTCTTCATATATTGTGCAAAATAAATTGCTATTAATTTTTCACTTTATTTCTGTAGTGACCTTTCATTTATGTATGTACATATGTATGTGTGTGTGTAAAGTTTTTTTTACAATTCATAACATATTTACACAGACATTCTCATATTTTACAATCATACAATGGTAGATAAACTCAGCGTTCTCCGCGCAAACAGCAAGCGGCTTTGCCAACCTTTGCATTTGCAGGATTAACAAGCAGCCAAAAACCCGCCCCAGTATCCTCTAGCAATGACTTCTGACTCCACATGTAACGTCAGAGAGTGTGTATGTGTGGAATGGAGTGTATGTGTGTGCGTGTTCATTTATTTGCTACCTAAAGTGCATGCAATTTTTCAATTTGAAATGCTGCTGCTCCTCCTTTTGCTGCTGCCGCTGCTGCCCACAGAGTCCTTCAGCGCAAATTACAAAAAATACACAAGGACACGCACAAAATGACCAATGCACAGAGGTAACAACAATGAAAATGGAAAACTTTTTAAAGTTGTAAATAAAAAAGTTAAGCAAATATTTAATTGTTGCAGTTACATTTTTTGGTTCAACTTTTTTTATGGTCAGTATAGAGACCAAGTTGAACAAAAAATAAAAATGTGGACCAATAATTTATGGGCAGCCATTTGGTCAGCAATTACTATATGTTGACCTTTTAAACTCGAGACGAATAAACGTGGTTGTTGTTGTTGCTGTTAATGATGAAGCGATGAATTTGCTGCCCATCAACAACATCATTGTCGTAAAAAGTCAGGGCGTTGAATGGGCAATGGACCTCGGTGGTCAAATATTTGCAATGTTTTTTTACCATTTCTTTTTTTTCGTTTTACGTAATTTTTAACAACCTGTGTGCTCTGCTTATGTTTG
Organism: Meiosimyza decipiens; assembly: GCA_963680825.1. Classification (NCBI taxonomy): domain Eukaryota; kingdom Metazoa; phylum Arthropoda; class Insecta; order Diptera; family Lauxaniidae; genus Meiosimyza; species Meiosimyza decipiens. The sequence goes on from OY804259.1 coordinate 99,012,086, forward strand.
GTCAGTTTAAATGGTTTTTAAAGGTTTCGCCTGCTGTATCAGCTCAGTACGTTCGGGTACTTAAGTGTCACCACAATAAAAACCACAATGGCAGCTGCATATGCGCCACGTCATTTGAGATTAACTGCATGTGTTGAAGAGGTGCAAAAGTTTCACTGTAAATTGACAAATATTAACCCTAAATGCAAATGTTGATTCATAAATGTATACTTTTAGGCGCTTGGGAAATTTTGTTTTCTGTAACTGGCGCTTAAAACTATGCACGCATTATTGTTGAGTAAATATTTGCCAAATAAAGAAAACGCGTTCAAGTATTTTCATCATTATTTATATGGTGATTTCAAATAGGTAACTGAAAACATGCAGTTTTGATAACAATCCATGTTATTTTCCCCGAAAAGAATAAAAGAAATTATCGAAATTAACTTTTAGCTGGTACGTCATTTGAGTGAAATCTCCATATGAAAAACCGAAAAGCATACTGGAATAATTTTAAAAAATTCTCCAACAGTTTCTTCAGGCACGGGCTCTTCATCAGAATTTCGTATTTATAAACAGTGCCTGTCTTAACCTTCTTTGCGCGCTAGGGTAAAATCCTTCATGACTCCTTTCTTAACATTAAAATACACGAAGTAAATTTCATTTATTTAGATTAAAAATGCATGCACGATTACTTTTATATGTTGACATAAATAAAAATCAGCTGAACATATTCCTGTGAGTGAAATCACTTCAAACGCTTGTATCCATGATCAAAGTTCGAATGTGATGAAACCATTTCAGTAAGTTTTTCGGAGTTGCCGCACTATCCTGGATACCTCTATCTCAAAATCCTGACGTGAAGGAATTTTTTTTAGCATCAAAATCATTAAGAAAAAGAACACTTTTTAGTTCAATACAAAATACTTTAATAGCTTGAGAATATTTTAAGAAGTTGCCAAAAGAAATTTAATGGTATGAAGTTTTTTAAAATCGAAGAAAATTGGGGGTATAGCCTTGATATTCTGTTTATAGCAGCGGTGGGCATGTAAATCTAGCAAAAGGGCACAACAATAAAATCAAGCAGTAAAAAACGAGGCTTAAAAGTTTCATTGCCAAATTCGCCAACAGCACCAAAAAACAAAATTGCACTGCAATCAAAAACAATTGCTGCATTCGTCGAGACACAATGCGGCACCGTCACCAATGCCTTTGTGTGTTGTTTTTGTTTTCATTTCAACTCAAGTCAAGAATTGATTTTTGCTTGTTTGTGCGTCGAATAACGGTGTGGGCCATGAGGGCGGAAAATACCTCTACGTGCCCATCGTTGGCTTATAGGAATATTTCTTAAGATAAGAGTGTCAAAAGTTTTTTTTAAATATTCTTTATACATGTATATACATACATACATATTTGCGTATTTATGTGATGTTTTCGATGCCTAGACACAATTTGTATCCATAAGATATTTTCTGGTTCTCAAAATAGTGTCCAGCAGCTAAAACTAAGGTATTGTAATGTAGTGTAGCAAACAAAAATAAAGAAAGAAAAGAGAAATCCTTTACCCGGATAACCCCATCCTGTAGGGGTAGGTTTGATTAACTTAGAAAGTAGTGAATTTTTAACCTTTTATGCAGGGTGTCCAGAAAGTGTGAGAACTTTTTATTATTGAAATTATTGAAAAACGCGCCCGATTCATGGAAATTTAGAAGCGATAGAGCTATTTACCTGTCAACAGCGTACATTTTGTGTACGAGCATGTTATCAGAACAGTAATTCGCCTCACCGGAATATCCTTCGAAAGTGTATAAAAATGTTTGAATCGACCGGATCCACGGTTAAAATTCGAAATGCCGGTCGCCCACATGCCATCAGTGTCGAAGAAACGATTGAACGTGCCCGACAATCAATAAGTGAAGATCCAACATTATCTGTTCGTAAGAGAAGTCAAGCATTGAACTTAAAAAATCGTTTTACATACGATCTTCGCTCAAGATTAGAAGAGTGCCGGGTGGCGGACGCCATTTAGATAACATTATTCTCAGGAAATAATTTTTCAATAAATGTTAATAAAAATAAAAGCAATACTTAGTTTGAACATTTTTATTTTTTTTTTTTACATTTGAACTCTTTTTGGACACCTTGTATTTTATAATCTAAGATAGGCTTGTTGAAATAGAGCCACGTTAGGTTACGTGGGGTGAAGACATCATACGAAGTCAAAATTGAAACATGTGGCGCATGGGCGACCACCCTAATGAGCAAGTGAGTACATGCCAACGTTTCTGTTTTACACATAATATGCAATTAATCAGTGCAAATTGGAATTTTCCCCATAATTAATTGCTTTCACACATAATAATTTAAACTTTTTTGTGTAGTTGTATTTGTCGTAATTGTTGTTGTTGTTGCTGTTGTTTTTCTTTTAGACTTAATATAAATAAATGGAACTCTGTTTATTGTTTTTGTGTTGCAATGCAACGCACTATCGTATAAAAAAGTAGCAAATTAATTATGGCATTTGCATTAAAATGGCAACAAGGTGCATAAATGTTTAATTTGTTGTTCTGTTTGAATGTCATTAACACTAGGTCTACCGAGCATGAATTCATTACAAAATTTTTTAAATAAAAAAATTGTTTTTTTTTTTGTAAATGTATTATGTATTTTACTAAATTTATGTAATCTTTAATATAACAAGATCTTTAATATAACAAGATTACATAAATTTAGTAAAATACATAATACATTTACAAAAAAAAAACATTTTTTTTATTTAAAAAATTTTGTGATGAATTCAAGGAAGCGGTCATTTTGACCGCTCGGTAGACCTAGTGTTAAAACAGTTATAAATTTGTTATGTGACAATTAAATAAAATTTGAATATTAATTATTGTGTTCGCGATATTGTTGTAGCAATTGTATTTTATTTTTTATTTATTAACTTTAAAAAGCAGCCAATCGGAGGAACTTTTAAGGTTAGCATATGTGCTTTGAAGTATTTAAAAAATCATTACAACAAAATTTAATGGACCCATGCAGGGCCGTCTTTACGCAGAGGCTGCAGCCTAGCGGCCCGCGCCACAAAATAGATGAGCGTTTTTTTTCAGTAATATTATAATTTATATTATCGTAAAACTTAATTTTTATATGGGAAAATCTTTGATAACCTTTTGTTAGCTTTTAGCTAAAAACCCCTTCCGGTAGGACCAACACTACATATTCAGCCCAGAAGCCTGCAGATCCTAGACACGGTCCTGGACCCATGCAAATTTTTTCGCTCTGAAAGGCATTTTATTTCATGGTAGGAAACACTTAAATTAATTATATTTTCTAATACAGTATTTAATTACATTTAATGAAATGAAAATAAAGTACAACAGACCCAAACTCTTTTGCATTAACTAAAATACCAGTAAGATAACCAATTAAGTTTTGCAATATAACAGCAAAATTACAAATAAAAAAGTGAAGAACAGAGACATATTGTAAAATTATTCAGTTGATGGCTGCGAGTATGTTGTCTGACTTTTGAACTGTCTGTATGTCTGGTTGGATGATGGTACACTCCAACATTTCATATTTGTTATACTGAAATTAAGGTGGATACACAATTGATGACTTCCGGTCGTTAAAAATGCCGGTATGTTAGCGAATGTACAAAGAAAAGGAGATACGCCTACATTTGTATTTTTATTTTCATTTTAAGGTCAAGTACCTTTTGCAGAGACAGAAAATCTACGACTCTGCATTGCTGCTGATGAGGTTCAATTGAAGTGTTGCCAACTAAGCTCAATTTTTAGAACTATATTATTGATAATGTTGCCATGGTGCATTTGATATTTTCACTTTAGGTACCATTTTGTATATTGAAGCGTTGCCATTTAATGCGCATTTAATTGATAACAACCAACCAGTTGCTGACGATGACAAAAACAACAACAACATTGTTATTGGCGTGTTGTGACTGCCATATTGTTGTTGTTGGCATGGTAGCTTCGCCATTTACAATGGTAGGCGTATCGTAGCGTACTCGTTTGTTAGTTTTTATAGCATACTTGTATTTGTTGTTGCTTTGGTATAACAACAGGTAGGTTTGGGTAAAAAGATATCAAACCATTTTAAAATTTTTATTTCCTGTGACATATTGTTTGGTGATGTGAAATCAACCTTTGACCTTGGTTAGAACATTATGCAGTAGTTATGTCATTTAAATTCCCATAAAATGTCTTCGATCCGTTTATGAAAGGTAAATTTCAAAAGTTATAGCCCGTTTTGGGTAGTTTATGGACGCTTTCTTTAAGCTATAGAATGCTATAGCTTGGGAGCCACTGTGGTTCGGGAAACGATTGAACCCTTCTATGATATCCTACTCAATTCGATATCTCGTTCGTTTGTTTCATTTTTTCAGCTAATTAGAGTTCCTACTGGAAATTCGGTGGTACTATTGGTGGGACTCTAAGGTCTTTTAGCCATTAAATATATTTGGAAGAAAATAATTCGTGTGTAAAAATTACAAATGTTTTTAATCAAATATATCGTCGGCATACAAGCAGAATTGACCATCTACATAAAATAAAATTCTGTTTATTTGTACACAAATTTTAGTTACTAATGTAAGAATATACTCCTTAGCGCACCTTCTCAGGTAGTGTATACATTTTTTTCCAATAACCGAAATCATATATCACACAGCTAAGAGGATGTAAACCTAATTGAAAGATTAATTAGCGTCACCCACTAATTATTTTTTGGCAGATAGTCAATTTTGCTTGTATGCCGACGATATATTCATAATTTCAAACTTTCTAAGTCACAAATCAATTTGCTTCACTGATTTCATTAAAATTTGAAGTCAAAATAAATTGTTGGCGAACTTCTTTAATAGTTGAATAAAAATCAACACAAATTTCGGGTATTACGAATAATGGACCAAAATGACGGCACAATTTCCTCGCGCAAATAGAGCTTTGTGCAGTGCAGCTTTCCTGTGTATGGGCCGACATTGTGAACTGTGTGAATATCAAAACGCCAGCTTTCACGAGTTGCGCAAGTCAATTGTGTTGTGTTTAGTGCACGACACGAGTTGGAAAATACAAAATTTTGGTGCGAATGTCTCAACTTCTGTGAAGAGTTGCCTGCACCATGGGATATTACAATTGACGACCGTTACAATTGCATATTAAAATGCTTGTTTCCCCCTTTTACAGCGACCACGTGTAGACTTAGCGCAGCACAATAGTTATTCGCGCACACAGAAGCGGCCTTAGCCATTGCAAGGCTCCGGGCTGGTATATCATTGCGAGGCCCTTGTCCTTGTGGAATAAGTTTTACTGATGTTAGAAATGTAAAGTTATTAATTAATAATTTTCCAGTTCTTACTAACGTAAGGCGCGAAATTCAAATAAATATTAGTTCTATTAGTACCTAACATTTTTCTACTTGGGCTGTTCCGCGAGGCGCCTGCAAGAGCGAGGCCCCGGGCGGTTGCCCTGCTCGCCTCCACCAAAGGCCGCCTTTGCACGCACATGTTTCTGACTTCAAATGGCATTTGAAGAGATTTACTGTTTCATGTGTGGACCATAACGACACTACGCAAAGTATATATTTGCGCAACTAATTCGTGTCGTCTATTTCGTATATAAACAAAGTCATCAGGCAGACAGGTATTTAAAAATAACGGAAGAGGAAATTCACGCTATTTCCCTTTCAATCTAATTTTACTTCAAATTGTTTTTTTAATTTTAGTTTCTTCAAAAGATTGTATATGTACTTGTTGTTTTTGAATAAAAAAATAAACACATTTTAATTGAAATGTCAATTCGTGAAAACTTTACGTCAAATGTAACTACCCTCTAGGAAATGGAAAGTTCGTCTCTGCATTAGAGTATTAGAAACACTCCACTTTCTATTTCTTTTCTATACCTGATGTCATTGAGGGGAAACATTACTCTTTGCTGCTTTTTATGGAAACATTCTTTCCCGGTGGTTTTGATCACAAAAAAAGTTTGCCCATGCTAGCGAAGGTGCGACTTGGTGGATTTGTTTCCTGAGTGGTCACATTATATCAAATCGCTGAGAACGAAATCCTGGCTGATCGTTTGATTTTCCATTTTTCATGAAAAAAAAAAGAATAGTAAATTTAGATTTTCTGTCCTAAAAACTAGTGGAAAATATTTTCTCTTTCTTTTGTGTGGCTTAAAGGTATTTTTAACTACAAAAAATATGTTTTTATTCCAACTGTGTTACTCACCATTTTTCATCGAAAAAAATCAAATAAAAATATGTATCTGTTATATTTTTTGTTTTATGGACTTGGTCTAGTCAAACAAAAAATCAGACGATTATCTTGGCATTTTGATATTATCAGAGCGTTCAGGAAACAATTCTACTAAGCCGAATCTTCTGTTAGCGAATTTTTCGAATTCAAGTCCACCGTTTTATGGAATGCACGTGGAAACTGTTCTAAAAATCGAAAAAATTATTCTATTTTTTTCGCTTCCACAAATCATGATGAGGCTCCCTTGAGCTCGAGACCCGGGGTTATAGCCTCTACCTTAAATTGGTTCTGTTAAGCTTCCAAAATAACTTATGAGAATGTCTCTGAATGTTTTCCTAGAGGGTAGATTGTACATATCGTATGAAAAAATAAATACTACGGTTTATTACTTTAATTCTTAAAATGTTAATATTTTATTTACACTATAACTGAGCAAAGCAATTGCTGTGAGTTTTCTTGCTGCTTAAATTTAACATTTCACTTATGACAATTAAGTAAATACACTTTAATGACCTTTATGAGTAGTGTAATTTTAAAATGGGGCATAAAGCTAAGTAACGTGATGTCATATTTTGGATTCATTTTCTAAATAGATGCAATAAGTTCAAGTTTTAAGAAGAAGAAACTTAATGTTAAGCAAAACATACAATGAAAAAAAGTATAAAAATTTTAATAACGGGTGATTCTTTAAGAGTTTGATTTTTGAAAATTGACAAAAGAACAGACAGTTTTCAACGGTGAATGGAATATTTATTTGGAGCGATACATCAATTCCTTTCATTCACTTTTTAAAGATTATTTCAGTAAATACTGCTATGCCTGAGGTGGTTCATCCGTTAGTTTTCATTATGGCATACTTTTTCCAGCATTTCCAGGGCTGCAATTGAAGCTGCCTTGTCCCTGTACACGCGAGACTTCACGTAGATCACAAGAAATAGTCTAGTGGTGTCAAATCGCATGATCTTTGCGGCCAATGAACTGCTCCAAAACGTGAGATTAATTGCTCACCAAACTCGCCTCTCAATAGATACATGGTATCGCGTGTCGTGTGGTATGTGGTACCGTCTTTTTGCAACCAGAAGTCAACCAAGTTCAATTCTTTTATTTTGGGCAAAAAAAGTCGGTAATCATCGCACGGTACCTTGCTATGTTGTCTGTAACGTTGCGATTTTCATTATTTTTGAAAAAGTATGGCCCAATGATGCCGGCAGCCCACAAACCCAACCAAACAATGCATTTTTCAGGGTACATTGGAAGCTCTTGAACTGCCTCTGGCTCCTCCTCAGACCGAATTCCTCAATTCTATTTCGATAAAAAAACACATTTCTTACAGAGCACGAATTTTAATGCTAAAACTCAATGATTTGCAAGCGCTGATCGTCTTTTAATCTATTAATGGTGAAATGACAAACCTTTCTTAGCATTTTTGGCGAGCACACATGTTGCGAAACACGCGTGAGGTGTCAAAAAACTTACACTGAATAAACAAATAGCAAAAAAATCACCCGTTATATTAAATATCAACCACGCCTTCTTCTTTATATTACAAATAGAAGGATAAACTGTACATGACCTGTGTCGAGTGTATACAAAAATGTACCAATTATTTGTTACTTCGATAAATTCTAACTTTAGTCAAGGCCACCTTCAAAAATGTCCGCAAGTCAAATTCCTGTTTTCGAGACGTCCGCAAAACATACCAAAAAAACTTCTGAGGAAAATAGGAAATAAGCGAGACTTTAAGAGGTGCCTATTAAATGCGTTGAATGTTTTTTGATCATTTTGAAATTTCTATCACATCCCACCTTCCGCATGAAACCGTAGTATAAAATACATATAAGCCAACAATATTTGTTCCACCACTCTATGATAATTTTTTAGCAAAAGTGTGGAGAGTGACTTTAAAAATTCATTATATTTTGTTCATTGATTTGAGCTGATTGAGTGGACTCATTACACTCGTTTGCACTCTGTGTTGATAATATTGAATTGTCATTTTTGGAAGAAAAAAATCCTTGAGCTGAAAGTAAATTTTCTAAAAAATTAATTATCCTTTAGTAAATATCTGTATGAAGGACGATCTTTTTTCTGATATTAGCTCTGGATATATTATACTATATTAATCGACTCGTATGTATGTAGGAATATCAAAATTTTTTCCTATTTGGTAAATATTATACTCGTTGGTTTGATATTTTGTATCCATAGAAGTGCCAAATGAACTTTCTCAAGAAAATCAAAAAGCTTGAACAAACACACCAGAGCTTGCATTCCAAAGAGAAATGAGTGCAATGCTCAAATAAAAAACTTACAACTAGATGGAGCGACTAATTTTTTACATGACTTTGTACGTGTTTTAATAAAGCGCGTACAGGAATGTCAAGAAAAAAAATTATTGAGAGGAGACATATGAACGGTGGTGCAGAGGACTAATCAAACGATATATCAACGTCAACTACAGCTTGTAAGCAACACTAAAATATGAGACGTTAGCCGGGACAAATAATGATGCAATCAGAAACAACAAACATTAATCGTTTGCAATGCTCATCACGTTGAGAAACGTGCAAAGTTCATTATGACACACGAACATACTGACACTTTAAAATTCAAACCCGAACGTACGGCAGCCATTGCAAAAATCCAAATGTCAATTTCTTTTTTTTATTTCTACTCGAATGATAGCAACGAAAATGAAAACTGATCTCATTTTGTTGAATAGATCAAGTGTTCGTTTGTGGTTTGCATTTGTCAAAACAAATGATAGTCGTCGTCAGTGTGATTCATCTGTTGTATTAGGCCTCGTATAGCAAACTAATTGCTGCTATTAATTATGGCAGCTTACATTTATAGCATAACTATAAGTAAAGCGTACATCTGTTGTATGGAGAAAAGAAAAAAATGCTGTTTTGTTTTCTTTTAATAAAATTAGAACTGATATTTGTGCAAATCATAAAAAATTTGAACAAACAAACTAAATGACGCAAATTTAGTCAACAAGGTGACAACATTCAATATCATCCTCTCCATTCACGTACACACCTGCTTAAAATAAAAGTTACGCCCTAGAGTTAAAAACATAAAAGATATGGGATACTTCATACGAGTCCCAAAGAAAAGCGACCTTATATATCATTAATTAAATTAACTTTATTGAAAATATTGATTTTCTTAGATTTCTGTATAAAAAATTCAAAACCTTAAGTGCATTCAAGACAAGAGTGAGATTTTATGGCAACGCTGGATGAAGGAAAAGCTAAGGAGAGCTTTAGCCCTGGACCCCGAGCTCAATGATCCATTACAAAAGTCTACTTTTATTGTTGCTTTTTTGAACACCATCAATGATTTTGGAGACTTGCAATAGCAATAATACATATACTATATTATGTGAATAACATTTTTTTTTTGGTCTTCCAAATACTCTACATGAAAAAAAAGCCTTGAGTTCCGGGCTCCACAAAAATCTTAATCTGGCGTCTTTCAGAAAATATAAAATAAATCCCTGAAAACCAAAGTTTTATGGAAATTGTCGTACAAACACATTTCTGTTATTTCTGTTATAAAAAATGGTGCCATCTGGGCGATGTTTTTCTCACTTCTGAGCTTTGTTCGAACAACACTGTGCTTTAAATTTTGTGTGCATTCCTAAATGAACAATATGAATGCCAACAATCGCAAAATCGCTGCTTTGCATTTCTGATCTAGTTATATTGCAAATTGATAGCCTATTTATTTACTGCATATACTGAGGCGCTGCAAAAAAGAAAACTTACTTTGATATTCTAATATGTATGCTCTCTGCAAAGATCATTGGACATTTTTATATTTTCGTTGAAAAAAACACCATTTGTTTACTTAAATCAGCTGATAATAATAATAAAAAAATCCGCTTATTTTTTGTTGCTAAAGGCTGTCTGTAATGCTTTAACACTGCCATTAAATGCCATAAAAAGGTGCATGCTAAAAATAATTCTTAATAAGAGGGGTCGATCTCAATGAAAAAAATTTTTAAGTGTAGTTGAGTAGAGATCAGTGATCTCTGCGTTGCCTGCGCTTTTAATTAAAAGAAAAAATTAATAAGAGTTTCCTGTTATTGCAATTGTTTACAGTGTGCAACAAAGCGAAAGGTGTCGTCAGTTGGTGTGGCTTCTTGCTCCAATTTAATGAATTCTTTAATTTCTATTAAAAAAAGAGAGTGTTTTTCTATTCCTCTTTTTCTGTTCTTAATCTTGACGCGATCAGTATGTTGCAGCCGCATATATGTGCATACATTTCAGCAGCAGTAACAGCAATATACATAATTGATTGCTGTCAAAGGTATCCCACAAATGCATTTTATAGCATCTCATTTGTTTACCAGCTACTTTGGTTGGAGTCTGTTTGAGTGATGCAGCCGCTTGGACTGTTGGTTACTGTTCGTCATCGTAGGCCCTGCTGCTTGGATCGATTGAAGGAAGCGATCATTGTTTATTTATGTTGATATTTTTATTGCTCATTGGCTTATTGATCTTGTCTACTTGATTTTGACACCATTTTATCATATCCTTGCAAATGAATTTTTAAGGTCTTACGGCATTCAAAAAAACAACAAGTTAGAGTGTCATCTTCGCATTACCAGTAAAAGTGTCGGTGAGAATCTTTTTTTTTTGATTCAAGCAGAATTTTTTCTAATTCATTTAATGTTACTACGAAAGCGTTTCGCCACTTTCATGGTCGTATCATGGGTGGAGCAACATCGGATGTCCTACTCTTTTTGAACGTCCTATAAATGTAATAAAACCACCTTTTTTTTGAGTTTTTTGTGTTACAGCTGCGAGGACTTGTGGAATCAAATCTTTTAGATTGCGAGTGGGTTAATTAATTAGACTTATTTGACATTTCTCCACAAAAATACTTTGTCAACAAAATCCAAAAAAAAATTGTGTGTGTAGTTCATATGTGGTAGAAGTAAAACCTTTAGAAACCTAAACTGCGATAGAATGACGCGAAAATGTTTATTAAAATGATAAAAGTTGACGGGATCTAGAATAGCTACAGCAATAAAGCTTATTTCTTGCTCTGGCTTTTGGTATTTTAAGTACATCTCTTAGATGGGAAACAATAACAATTACAATGAGAGAGAGTAGTAGAATTTTTTCTCGCTATGGCATGGCTTTGATGGTTAATCAGTGCATTACTTGAAAAAATTTTAAAAAAAATAAATCTTTCCACGTTTATATCTTAGCTTTGCTTATCCGACCTCAAAGCTTTTAGTTTTAGTGCACTCTCTCCGATCAGTATTTTAATTTGATATATACATAATTTATTTCTAGATCTCAACTAAAAAAATGTGTCGTGTTTTGAGTTTCATTATACACACCTAGTCATCCCTCGCTAGAGAAGTTTCACTTTAAAAAAACGCTTTGCAGATTTCCATCTCGCACGTTTCGCACTCTCTTATATAAACTACCTCTACAACAACTCTCATTCAACAAAAAACTTTGCTTTAATGTGTTGAAACAAATTCGGAACTCTCTGGAAGTAGCTCCACTTAAAAAAAAAAGAAAAAAAAAGTTTGGCCAAAGTCAATGTTAAATGAACAGCCGGAGCAAAACACATGAAGTTCAGATTTTTCGCAAGTAAGTAAATGAGGAGAATAACGCAAGTATTAGCTCCGTATTTCAACTCAGAGTATATGCACGTGGATTTATTTATATAAATCAATGAAAATATGTAGTTGATTGTGAGCTGTAAAACTGTGACCCGCGAAATGAAGTCTGTATTCGCCAATGTATCACAATGTGCGCCCAATGCTCTCATCCATAATATTATATAGCTTAATTGAGAATGCCAGAGAGAAGCTTAGAGAGTTTGATAATTTTTGCTAACATGGGCTCTGCAAAAGTGCAATTGTTGGGCAACCCACTCTTCTCTTTCGATTCAGCGGTAACTTCATTCGAAAACTTTTTCAAAGAGCGCCTATCTCCCCTGATGCCGTGTTTACTTTTTCTTCTCTATCTCTCGTTTGAATTTGGGGACAAGAAATTATTTTTGTTGTGCACTTGTTGTCATATACCTTTGGCATAAAAAGGTATTTGTTTGATGATCATTGTGATCTTTATTATCACGATCATTTACCTTTGTATATAAATATTTAAATCAATGCTGCTCGTCAGGGTACCCCCAGCTAAGTTCGTCATTTAAATCTGGGATCAACGATGGCTGATACCTTGCCATTAGTTTTAGATTGTATAAAATTTACAACTATATAGCGCGGCCTCTTTGTGTTGTTGCTGGAATTTCCTTTCCGCTCGCGTTACTACGTCAAACAGACAACAGAGAGATAAATAAAAATCCGTTTAGTTGTAGTCCACACACCGATCGTGATGTGGAGCTTTCCTAATGCTCTACTACGCTATTGCACACCTTTAGAAGAAGAAAAGAACAAATTCGCTACTGTGCTGTTGATTATTTCTTTGTTTCTTAAATTGAATTTAATTTTTTAGTGCTTTTTTTATGATTGTATATTTTTTGATTAATTTTAAAAAAAATTAATGGTTTTTTAATGCTTGCGGATGTTTTATTGCCGGTTTCTTTCTTGTGTATGAGGAAAATCATCAACGATCGTGTATTTAATTAGTGCTGTTGAAAACCGAGATTTTTATTACCTGATTTTTTCTTAAACATTGTTTTTGTTGGTGCTGTTTACCAAAAAAAGATTTCAACTTGTTTTTAAATAAAACAAGTCATGAAAATTTTAACAACATGCGGAAAATGGTAAAGTCAGTTTTCTTACGGTTTAATTTTCTTATTTTGTAATAATATATCCTTTGATGCCCTATCAATTGTACTTCTTCGACTTAAGGAATTTTTAATGCTCAATATAAAAATAAATTGTATAAATGCATGACTTAATTAGTTCTCTCACAAAAATATGGAAAAATTTTAAACCCAATATTGACTGATTTTGTTGGAATACAACAATTTTTGGGAAAGAGGAAAACATCATGAACTTATTTTAATGTTTTTTTCTAAGCAAACACTAACTTTTGTTGTTGTTTTTTCATTAGTTAGGTTCTTTCAATTTGCTTATCGCTTGAAAACAAAAATTTACCAAGTAATTATTTATTATTTTATTTGTTCATTCATAATTTTGAACTATTTGTACTCACTATTTAAGTAAACATAGTTTTGCGAACTTGTTTTGTTCATGACGCCTCTTTGTATTGGGAACTTAGACACGTGTTGTTCCACAGAAACATAGATAGTCTAATTATTAGGCGGCTGTTTTCGTCACATCAAAAATTTTAGTAGAAAAAACTTCCGAAATCAATTTAGGTCGTTAATATATACATTGAAGCTTTTCTGTGTATTGTGGAGCTGGTGACATGTAAAGAAAGTAAATTTGAAAGTATTTTCTTTAGGTTGGGGCGGGCAGAGTACACCGTTGGTCCTTGCTATTGCCCTTGGAAGGAAAGTAGGGTATGCAAAAGAGATTGCTTTGCCAGTATCCTGAATTAGGGGGGCTTTGCCAATTTTTTCTAATGAAATAGGCTTAGTGATTGTTGTTCGAAATGCTGACTATGCTATGTCCACCACAGGCTTTCCCTATTCACCGGCGTTTCATACACCACAATAAATCGAAGCCGGTGTTGGACATATTGGAGGACGTAACCCCTGAGTCCCAGTCGAAGGCTGCTCATTTGCCCTAACATTCAAAAATTTTCGTAGGCTAACCTGGTTGATCCTAACAAACGTCGGATGAACTAGTTTTGCCTAGGAAAAATTAGTTTTTCCTAAAAACCGGCCGTTAACATATATACATACCTGCTTATCAACTTATAATTATATCCCATTTTTTTTCTTTTCAGAGCTGCAAAATATGTCACAAAGCCTTCGCAAATGTATATCGCCTGCAACGTCACATGATCAGCCATGATGAGTCAGCCCTGCTACGCAAATTTAAATGCAACCAATGTGACAAGGCATTTAAATTTAAACATCACCTTAAGGAACATGTTCGTATTCATTCCGGCGAAAAGCCATTCGGTTGTGATAATTGCGGCAAAAGATTTTCACATTCCGGTTCGTTCTCATCACATATGACCTCAAAGAAATGCATTAGCATGGGTCTGAAGCTGAATAACAATCGTGCAATGTTGAAATCGCTGGAAAAGGGCGTTTCGAGAACAACTAGTCCACATCACCCAGGAGTTGGTGGAAAGCGCAGCAATCATTCCATGTCAAATGGTAAGGTAGCTAATGAACGGTCTAATGATAACACGCCCAATGGTGCGACAGCAGCAGCAATGACGTCTTCAGTTCCTAATCCAATGAACTATTTCGCCACCGATGGCAATACAAATGGGGTTGGTCCAAATTCAGCAGGTGCGCCTTTCTATCAGAACTTGCTGCCTAAATTTCCAAATGATTATAATGCCATGAATGCAGCATTGATCAATTCATTTGCTAATCCGTTCTATAACATGGCGCTAGACCCTCGCATACATCCTTACAGTATACAGCGCCTTTTGGAATTGACCGCCGCTGGACAGCAGCAACATTTGCAACAGCATCGCGAGCAACAGGAGGACCAAGCTGAAGATATGATTGAAGAAGTAACTGAGGAAGAATTACCAGATGAGCCCAAGCTGGTGATGGACTTAGATGAAAGTGATGCAAAAGAACTGGATGAAGATATTGAGAAACACGATGATGAATGCAACAATACAGCGGAAGAAGAAAAATCACAGAAGACAAACTGTATTACTGAATTGGAAGATCATTTCGAATCAAATGACCCAACGTCCTCCCGACAGAGTGACGACACTTTATCGACAGCAGAAAATAGCGAACAGCAAGACAAGGAAAAAGTGGAGGCCAACACAATAGCACAAATTAAAAAAGAATTCAGTCGTCCAAGTACACCCGAAAAAGTACAACCACATTTTAAATCTGAACAAGAGGTGTTGACGTCAACTCCAATTAAGATGGAAGTCAACAACCTTGAAGGTGAAGAAGAGCAGGATGAGGAACAACAGAAGGAAGAGCGAATAAATAAAAATGATATTCATGGAGTAGAAGATAAATCCCATCGAATGGTCGCAGAAAGTTGTCAGTCGTCGAGGGATGAAGAAACTTCGGAAGAGCTACGTTGCAGTCGTTGCCAGAAGCAATTCAATCATCCTACGGAACTCGTGCAGCATGAAAAAGTACTCTGTGGATTTATCAAACAAGAGTTGGAACAACACTATCATCAGCAACAACAACTACGTTTAAATGAGTCATTGACCATCGCTGAACCACCAACCAATTTTTCTTCTTTTCTGCAATCAAGTGATGCCGAGGACGATCAAGAAGATCCCGATTCCTCGAAAAATGACTGCAGTAGTGAAAGTGGTGAGCGTAAAGTGCGTGTTCGCACTGCCATCACAGAAGAACAGCAGAATCTCCTTAAACAGCACTACGCCATCAATGCGCGTCCAAGTCGTGATGAGTTTCGCGTTATTGCGACCCGACTGCAGTTGGATGCGCGTGTAGTACAGGTCTGGTTTCAGAATAATCGTTCACGCGAACGTAAGATGCAAAATTACAGCAACAACGTTAGCAATTGCAGCAACAGCAAAATAGCATTCCCTCCGATATCGCAGCAGTCCAACGAATCGAGTCCAGCTACTGCTCAACAGATGCAGCCGATTTCGAAGTCGGCTCCCGAAGATCAGCCACTCGATTTAACAATGAGAAAAGGTTCTGAATCTCCGATACTTAACTCTTTGCAACATTCGCCCCTTTACGGCGTCGCACCCGTGCAAGCTACCTCTGTTTCTGTGGATCACAACGAAGCCATAAATTTAAGTCGAAAAGCGGTTTCACCTTCATCTCTTTCGCCGTCATCAGCCTCATCTGTGCCCGCACCATTTAAACAGCAAGCAGCGGCCGCTGTAGCACTCTACTTTGGCAATACGCCAAATTCACAACGATTTCGTCAGTCTCCTTCCCCTATTGAAGGAGCTCCGCCAATATTAAGACAAGGGACATCCTTTCAACGCAATGGTAGCTTCTCAGCTGCGTCACTTGGTGGCCAATTGCCTCCATACATGTTGCCAAGTGCAGCAGCTGCCGCGGCAGCAGCCGCAGCAGCACATCGAAGTCTGGTACCGATGGAGGCGCTTTTCCAAATGAACCCCGAGTACGCGCGTGGCAATCCACTTATAAACAGTATTAAATTAGGATGCCCTGGTGTTATTGGTGACTACCGAGGTACCAGCTTAAGTCCTGGTGGTTCAGAGAAACGATCGTGGCGCGATGATGAGTCAAGAATATCGCACGAAGATGACTATGGTAATTCGACGGCTTCGCTGCTGGCACCAAAGCCGAGACGTGTCAAAGCTGAAACGCATGGACACGCAGGGGATCCCGACTTGCCGTTTGTGTGTGATCAGTGCGATAAAGCGTTTGCAAAGCAGAGCTCGCTGGCGAGACACAAATATGAGCATTCAGGTAAGTTGCTGATACAGAAATAAAAAATTTAATTCGGAGCTCTAATATTTGTTTTTCCTCTTGCAGGGCAGCGCCCATACCAGTGTGTAGATTGTCCCAAAGCTTTCAAGCACAAACATCACTTGACTGAGCACAAACGTCTGCACAGCGGCGAGAAGCCATTCCAGTGCTCGAAATGTCTCAAACGCTTTTCACATTCCGGCTCCTACAGTCAGCACATGAACCACCGGTACTCTTATTGCAAACCCTACAGGGAATAGGTAAGCGACAACTCAGCAGCCAGCACCTCCGTCACAACAATAGCAAAAACGTCTTCAACAGGCACTAGCAATAGATCGACGAAAACACCAGCGGCATCCGCGAACTCATCTTCTCAAATATCAAATATTGTTGACTTTCGAAAACAATTGGCTACTGCTAGTGGCAACTATTTCCAACACCACCAGCAGCAGCAGCAACATCAGCGCTCGGCCGCAATGTTCGCCTTTCATCAGCGTCAACACCAGCAACAGTTGCAACAGCACTTGCAACATCAACAACAAAACCAGCAACATTTACGTACATCGAGCCAGCAACCTACATGCTGGCCTGCTATGCTGCCGCCTATGCCACAATCACGCCTGCCTCCACCAAAAGCACCACCACCACCACTGCTGCATAGTCCACACTTTAGTAGTTCAGCGCTTTATCAACAACACCATCACTCGGCAGTGGGGCTCCTTCCTTCAACAAGATTTTCAGCACCACCGCGACCATCACACCGACAACAACAAGCACATCCATTCGACTTTTTCAATGCGAAAATGTTGCTGAACCAGTAGCTCCAAATATTTGAGTAAAAAAATAAAATGCAACCTAAAAGCTTTGCTGAAATATTAATGTGATAATTGAAAACAAAAAATCGATGATGAAACAACAGGGCAATGTCATCGATATATTCAACCAACATATTGTTGTTGAGCGCCAGAAAACTAAGTTTTTTAAAACATAACCTTTTCGTTGAGCTTTCAAATGCTATTCGGAAACCTCTTGTTAACTTTTTGTATTCTTTAGTGCCCTATGTTACAGTAGGCTGATGCAGGAAAAACGCTTTTCCAGTACTCTAAGCCCTAATTTTTTTAAAGTATCAAAAAAACTTAATAATTGCCTCTTAAATTTTCTAAACGGATTGTATTTAGAAGTCACACGAGTCGTTCACAGTGCGAAAAGGACTTTTTTACAGCATATTTGAAGAGATCTCACACTTACACGAAATTATTGAATCAGAAAGAAGTAGCCTCTCATAAAACTTTACCATTTGTACTTTCCAATGCGATGTTCCATTTTGGATACACATATGATGCTTTCGTTTCATACAAATGTGCTCATAGTACTGCATTTCACATGGATGCATGGACATAATAAACAAAATTGGGCCTTACAATTTTCTTGTTAACGTGATTCTCGTATAACGTTTTATCCAACTTTGAACAACTCGAGCGACCTCTAAACATCAACCGACATTGAAAATTCAGAGATAAATTTTTTTATTTTTCGTTTCTCTAACAATTTTCTGGGGTATGTTGATTGCATTCTGAAAAAGCGTCATCACCTTATCCTACAGCAATACAGCTTGAAAAAAGACGACGCGAATACACCTTTCCCTTCAAACAGTTGTACTTAAATTAAAGTATATGCGAGTGGAAAAATAAGAGAAACTACTTACAAAAAAGTATTTTCCAAAAAAATTCTGTGCGCAATGTGCTGGAATACACAATTTACTGAAAAATATCAAGGCAACTTTAGAAAAGTTGCGTGGAAAGAATTCATGCATGAAACTTCCAAGAAATATAGTATAATACACATACATACTTTGAAATTAACTAGCAAGAGTTGCTTTATGTGGTCTTAAGCAATATGCTCAAAGTCGAAGGTTACAGAAACCACTTTTGCTACTATCTCGCTTGCTTTTAACCAGATAGAAATTCAATCTGAATAGAAGAGCGATTTTCCATAGAAAATGTTAGAGCAATTATAAAAAAGTTGAACCATTCTCATAGAATTCAAAGTCAAAGACTAAAACTCGTTTTTTATGTATATCTCGATTCCCATTGGTCTGACATTAAATTATGAAAAAGCTTCAAATGATTTTTAAGTACGTCTCGTCGATAACGATATCATTTGTAAATCACTTAAATAGGAAATTACATCAAACATCTTTTCATTTGCATCGTTATCGGCCTTGTAGCATGAAAACGGCAGATTATATATACAATATACGTGGAAAGTCTTTACAATCTTCTTTTATAGAAGTCACAGTTCAAAAATCAAAAATCGATATGTTAACAAAAAAGCTTTGACCTTTAATATCATGAAAACGTATGACATTACGTACATAATGAGTACACTCAACTTTTTATAAAAATAATTTCAATACGAATCAACATGAAATGAAAACCGTTTTTCTGACATTTGATCTTGAATATATTGAATCTACGTTAGACAACCGTTGCTAGTTGATTTCGATGTATGCACATGCATAGGTGTATACTGATATTAACGTTCCTGAAAATTTCAGGAATAAATTCAGTTCACTCCACTTTTCTATAGCCGCTTCTTGCATATTTTTGCAAACAGTCAGTAACTGCTGCCATAATTCATTTAAGTTGAATCCTTGAGTTTAAGTTTTCGTTAATTTAATGGTTATTTGATTTATTTATTTTTGTTTTTTTAGTTTTTTTCCCAAAAGAAACCTTTCTTTAAAATGAATTTACTAACTTTTAACTATTAATTTTTTACATTAAATTAAGTTATGTACATTTTATTTTTTTTTATAAATTAGTTCTTCCAGTGCTATTTGAAATGAATAGAAAAAATGAATTTTGTAATAGCAGTACGAAAAGGAAAAATAATCAGTACCTTCTCTTAATATTTGTTTAAGAAATACTCAATGTTTAATTTAAAAAAATGATTCTAAGTTGATGGAGATGGTTTGTTTAATCATTATGTATTATTTTATTTTTAATTTAATTTACACAGTTTTATATATTTTAAATAAGAAAATATACTGAAAAAGTATTTGATTTTCTGTTCGAAATACAATAAGTACTTGAAATCTTATAAATTATTCGTAGAGTTAACTTTATGTAGCTTAATACATTCATGCCAATTTACATTGATTCGAATGGTGCAATTTCACTCATTTATGAATTTGTTATTGTTATTTTGTGATTATTTTTATTAAACAAGATAGCAAAAACAGTTTCGTTTCATGAGTAAATCGGAATTAAGTGGGGTAGTAAAATATCATTCAAATTGCCTTCAATATTTAAAAAAAAACTAATAAACAGATACTGATTAATTAGAGCAAAAATAAATTTCTTCACTTTTAGGCTGGGTCATTTAGCAATTTATTTTTAATTACTCTATTTTTTTTAAGTTTATAAGCGCGTACTTATCAAAATTTAAAGTAAAATAACCAATTTTCACCGTCATCACCAATAGGTTTCAAAAATAAGGACGGAATGCTTCACTATTCTGAAAATATAGCCGAAATCAAATCAAAAAAGAATGGATTCCGTTCAAAGAAGAACTTCCAAGTCAAACATAAAACAATTCTTTAACATAAATTCAAGCAATGCGCTACTTATGTTAACTTAACTGCTTTTCTTAATATAAGTACATTGTGCTTATCTGAAATAAAAATACTTTAATCTAATGCCAAAGGATATATTTTTCGTTTTTACAAAAGTCCTTCGGGCAATAAATCGAAGGATTTTTTTCACCTCTAAACTTTGCTATCTTATAGCATACGATTTTTGTTTAATTTTTTTTGTATCTTTCAAACGTATTATCTGTCGTTAGCACCACTACTCCAGATTCAAATAAAATAGTATAGACAGAAACTAACCAAAACCTACATAGTTATTTTTCACTTTTGATATGAAATATACTCATTTTAAGGAATGCCTTTTCATTCTATCTTCACTCGGATGAAATTATCAGATTAAAATAACTTAACCTCATATAGTATTCACATTGGAACGGTTTACATGTATAACTTTAAAAAAACCTAATTTAGTGAAGCTTATTGCTAACCCGTGCGAACAGCTTTAAACTTTGCGTTATTACAGTTCGAATCCGTGGGCATTTTATTTCACACAGTTTAATAATTTTATCTTTGCATTTTATCAGAAGAACCATTTGTTGCACCTGTACATGCTATATGAAACTTAATATAATTTAAAACTTCAAATAAACTTAATTCTCTATCTGTCACTATTTCGATTCAAAATTGCGTGTCTTGAATTCGATCTGTGTTCCGTTGGCATAAGTGCATTGCATCGGGCGGGGATTACTTTGAAGGGGATGAAATTGATTTGGAAGAATAAATGAAGAATTTTCAAAATAAATACAATGTCACCTTATTTTTTGGACACAGTAGTACCTTAACGGCTGTCGTTAATTTCTCTTTGACAAAATATGCAGATTTCTCTGACAAAGTCAAAAGATTAGTTTTGTTTTTGATAGTTCACGGAGTATTTAAAATTCATTTGCGTTTCGATTTTTGATGCCAAAATAGAATGACATGGTATAATTCTTTCCTTTACAATCGATTTCACTTGGTAATGCATACACCATATAGATGTTAAATGAGTGTAATTAACCAGATAAATATAAAAAAACTAAAAAATTTTGAAAAGTGGATTTTTCTCGCAAACGAGCCACTATGCACCTCCCAAGTTCGAGTCTCAATGAAGGCAAATGGAAAGTTTACGCTTCATCAAATTTTTTAAATTGAATAGAATTAAAATTCAATAATGTGGTGATTCGTTTCAGCCTCCCATAGAAGAAATATCTGGTTAATATGTAACCTAATTCAGGTTGAAATATTTTTGTCTGAGTGAACAACTTTATCATGCCAAGTATAAATTTCACATAAACCACTTGATGTTTCTAAATTTTCTCACGTTGGGTTAATGTTAATGTTAACATTCAAACTGCAGCAATTTTTGACTGCCAACCAATTTTCATTTGCTATAAAATTCGCTTAGGCAAATTGGGAACGTAAAAAATCGAAGAAAAATTACTGAGCCAATATGTACTTTGGTTTTTTCTATCGTCGAAAATGTAATACCCTGAACGAATCAAAATACATACATCATATATGCATGGATATTATTATTATACTTGCTTTTTTTTTGTTCCGCCGAAACCTTATTCTAAATTTTCAAATCAAATGTGGTTATCAATTTACACGTATACCTATAAGATAGTTATCTGAGTGACAAAAAACTCGTATAGCCAAATTTGGCAGCACTCTCGTAAATCTGTCATATAATCTACCAGTGTTTTTTGAAGCCTGTATTACGATTGCTAATTAAAATGCAATTAGGAAATATACATAAAATATTAAAGCGATCCATAAATGTTTAAAAATTTTACCATTCTGCTTTAACACATTTTTATTTGTTACCAACACAGACTTTATTTACTAGATGTCTTAACCGCGGTTATATCTATCGCCGCAGGTGGATACTCGTATACAGTAAAAGAAAATATCTCACAAGCCCAGTAAAAACTTATGAAAATATTGAAGCACAACAAATGCCAAAACAACAAGAAATACTATTGGAAATTACATAAATTGATTAGCTACGTAAAGAAATATATTTGTACGTATAGTATGTATATGCAGCAAGAGTAATATTAAGAAAGAATCAAGCTCTTTACATTTCGGCGTTCTACAAAATGAAAAAAAACGTGAATTAAATATATATTAATAAAAACGGTATAATTTGTTTGAATTTTTCAAAATACAATTTTTCAAACTTGTCTTCTCAAATGTGTATAATGTCAAAAATATGCCCCAAAAATGCCATATGTTGGCCCACAATTTTTAGTTATTGAATCATATATTGTATGTTATCTTACTAACCAAATTTTGACACCTTTTGAAATTGACAAGGTGCTAATACTGGTGATCCTTTTTAAATTCAAATATTGATTTGTACTGTAAAAAGTTGTTGAATATCACCCACCGTATAAACCGCTAAGCAACATTCTTGTAATTGTATAACTCAAAACAATAAGTACATAGATATATCAAATAGAATTGATAGTCGTTTCAAAAAAACATCTATTTTATCGAAAAAAAAATTTAAAATTAAAACTATCGCTTTAACATTGAATTTGTTCTTACTAAATGTACACAATGTACTTTTTGATACACGAAAAAAGCAAAACGTTGAATGTTACGAAAAAATTTTATTGAACAAAAAGCTATCTAACCTTAGTCCTTGTATTGACTTAAAATCTCTCCTAATCTTTTGTAGTAAGTAATCACATAATTCTATTAATAATTATTAAACTAAATTTATTGAAATCCAAGGGAGGAAGTAATCAAAGCAAAACCTATACGATCATTCCATTAGACAAAAGCTGCACAAACAATTGTGGAAAAAACAGCAGTAATCAGCTTGATTTGTTTAGAATTACACAAAACTTAGCTTAAAATTAAATCTTTTGCTAGTTACACTTAATTTAAAGAAAAAAATCGTAAAGAAAAATTTACATTAATTTGGCCTTACTTAAATACATTATTACATATATGATTAAATTATAAATTAAGTAGGTAAAAAATATAAGAATACTATAGTGCATAAGTTGCTGAGTTGTGTTAAAATGTAAAAACTTTAAAACTATCACTTGAATTCAAATTATGAAGAAAAAAAAGCGCCAGAAAAAGGTGTTCTCTTTGAAGATTCTTTTGACTTACATTTAAATTAAACTTATATAAAATAATGTAAGAAATATATATACATACATAAATTTCATGGACAATAATTAAAAAACGAAAGCCAAAACAACAAAATAGCAAAATTTTATATAAAGTTCAATTAAACTTTTATACATATGTACATACATACATAAATGCATGCATTTAAAAATATGTCAAAAAAGTGTTGCACAAATTTATAGGGTGTATAAATAAACATATTGGAACTGGATTACAGCAAACTAGAATATGCCTCCAAACTTTAAAGGTTTCAATTTCGAAATCTAACATTTTTGTTCTATGACTTTCTCAAAAGCTGAAACTCGAATGTGGCTTTAAGTTTTAATCCAGACTAAATTTGGTAATTAAACGCCCATTCACATACATACACACACATTATTCAATACAATTGATTTCAACCTATCATTGAATTCATCAATACGACCGCCTAAGTTTATGCTATTTAACAAAATAATATATGTACGAGAATGAAAAAACATCGAAATAGCGTTAACGAAATAAATTTAATCCTTAACAAAAACTCCGACACATTTTGCAATAAAACGAAATTTATTACAAAAACAAAAAGGTTTCCTAAACAACGAACACAATTTTTCATCATCAAAAACAAAAACGATAGTAGTAAATTATTGAGCTTCTCAGTATTTCGATCTTTCCATAAATAATTCACCACTTGGAATCATATTTTTTTATGCTCATGTTGTAATCTTATTGTAAAGCAAAAAAAGAAATTTCACGCAAAATTTCTATTCGAAAAATGGCTTAAAAGTTGTGAGGCTACGTCATATTTAACTAATTTACATTTTCTTACAAGTACTAAATATCTCAAAAACTATGGGAGTTGAAGTAAATTGTTTGGCTTACATTTATTATTCCCCAATCATTTATAAAAATGTATCCGCCGTAAAAGCCCTCATAAATTTGATGCATTTTTTCTTAACAAAAATATCCTGTTAAGATGTATCAAAACGGATATCGTATTACGTAGAAGTCATGTTGAGAAGAAAGCTTCCGAAGTGTAATTTTGCTGGAACTCTATCTTTAGACAAAAAAAAAAAAAACTAAGAGTCATTTATGGAATGACCGATTTATATATTTCTGTTTTATTTTTAATTTTGTTTAACCAATTCTTTATTTGAAAATTATCCATAAAGCATACAATATTTATTTAAAAATGTCTCACTGAGTTAGATTTGCAGAAACAAAAAACTTTGAATAAATGAAACCTTCAGCAATTCCAGCAGCAATGCAAAATAAATCAGTCAGGTAATAATTTCAATCCTGATCTGTAGTACAGAAAGGGCTTGACCCCAATATGGTAAACTCATCAACAATACTCTTACAAAAGCGCAAAGAAATTTGATTCTTGTTATTGAGCGAAATAAGCAGGACCTTAACTAAAGGGCCAGGTAAGCTACCCAACTAGGAGTGTAGCACCTGAACTAAGGTCCTGTAACTATTTTAATCCCTGTGCCACTTTTCTCCAATTTTTATCATAACACTTTCTATCATTCGGCACGACGATGTTCTGGTCATCTGTCGCCCTGCGGATTCCACATAAGTGCTGATCGACAAGTTGCTCTATAATTTTTCTTTGTCGTATTACCTATCCATTGCCAGGGTCTTTTTATAATCTCAGTTGCTATATGTATATGTAAGTACGTTTGATAGTCACACGAAATTCGTGCTTCGAAATTGAACTACATACCAACATATACATACATATGCTTAAAACATTGTAGCTTTGAGTTGAGCTTCCAATTATATTTGTTTCGCAATATATGTAGTTTATGAATTTAAAAATGATCACATTTTCAACAATAAAATTTTTTGTGTTTATTTATTTATTTTTATGTTTATTTAAGTTTTTTGTAAATTTTTTTGTATACCCACATATACACAAACACACATACATAGCTAGAAAATCCAAAGACATCTATATGTACCACAAAAACATTTTCTTAAACTTAAGTTTAACGAGAACTTAAATTTAATTGTATAACCAGGTTCATATAGCAAAAAATAACTAAGAAGTTTTGTTATATAAATAAAAATTATATAATTAGTTTTTAAGTAACGCGAGCAACCAAAGTGAAGAAGATAAAAAAAACTCAGCACAATTTAGTTAATTAATTTTTAAGCGCACAGTTTTTCTGCAATAAAATTTGAGGAAGAATTGTTTTAGGGCCTTACAACAACAAAAACAGAGTGTTAGTTATTAAATTTAAATATTTAAGTCAATATTGTTGTTTCTGATTAAATGAAGCTTAAAATTTCAGTTCGAAGAATTTCTTGCCATTAAATATTTACGTGTGAAAAATTTGAAGCCATTCGATTGTAAGTAAATAATTTACATTTTTATACATTAATTAATTGTATGTTTGTAAGTTTTGTTTTGCTTTAATTGTTTTTGTAAATAATATAAACAAATTGATGTGCATTTTTATGTTTACAGATGACAAAAGAAAATACTCATTTTTTGTAAAAAGCAATCCATATTTTTAGAAAGAAAATGTCTTAACTATTGTAAATGGCGATGTATTATTTGATTAATTTTAATTTAGCGGTTTTTATTGATGTTTTGTTTTAAATTGCAAAGTGCAAATTTTATAAATAAATTATTTTTATGCTACATAAATTTGTGGCGCATAAAACAGAGCAGATGGAAATAAAATTAGTTATATTAAATTTTTAAGCATAATTTAAAATGTTAAAGGTATGCATATATTATATACATGATACATATATAAATTTTAATCCAACTAAGCCAACAATTTTTTGTCTCAATAAATTTACAAATTAATATATATTATAATGAAAAAAATATTAAGAAAAACAATAAAAACTTTATTGAATTATTAAAAACAGAAGCTGTTGTCATTAATAAATTTGTATCACTTCCAACAAGATTTTAATTTAATTTTAATTAATTTATTAAAAAAGGTAATCAATTACAATTTTTAATATTAAAGCTAACACTAGCTACTGGGCCTTCGGCTAGGTCTTTTATATACGTATATAAATTAATTATTTATGCGATTCTAAAGTTAACATAAAATTTTATAGAATGTAATGAAATAATCTAGAGCTTTTAAGAAATTTTGAAAAAAGTTTTATGTTTAGGTCACTAGCAGTACACAGCAGATTTTGTAGGTTAACAATTTTCAGCGTTTGACAAATATCTTTAGCAGCAGTTAGGGGGTTGTCTTTGGTTTCACCAAAAATTAAATGGCCTACACCGGGTTAGTAGGAAAAGTTCGCTACATTTTTATTAAAAGGGTGCCCCTGCCTCCTGACTACGTGCTCACTAGTTTGACTGAGCGCACCCATATTGAATTTGTCAACATATCGTCGAAAGTCATAAACCTTTTGTCCAGAACTTGTCTAAGTTTTTCCTAGTGTTTTTTAGAAAACCGTTTACACTACATCAAAAATCTCCTTCTATAAAGTGTTTTGTATGTCTGGCTTGTACGCGCAGTAAGCGTATTCGTGAACTGATCTCGTCCATTTTCAATCCCAAGAAGCTTGTTCGAAGGTGTAGCTTGTGTGCCGAATTTCATTATCTTGTTTGGTTTACCCGTAATTTCCACAGACAGATATACACTCAGGCAGACAGACAGACACACAGACAGATGTGGCTAAATTGACTCAGGTGATGACGCTAATCAAAAATATATGTATATAGATATGCACTTCACTGTACCTGTCATGCCCCCTACTATGCGTTACAAACGACAAAGTGAATATACCCTTAGTGTAGAGTAGTGTAAGGAACACCTACGCAGATGCATGGGAATGTGTGTGCAGAACGTAATCGAGTCGAGTATTTCACGGCGAGTATACATTGAGGTAGGCGTACACAAATTTTTTGAGCCGGACGCCAAATTTTCAATAAACTATTTTACTGCGGGCCAAGAACAAAACAAAATCGATTGATATTTTGTACATAGATATGAACACATATTAAATTTGCTTAACTTTTTTATAGTTTTAGAAATGTTTGGAGTTAATTAACCTTAAGACACCTTCCAGGCTTACGTCCGTAATACGAGATCGTAGCTTGCTTTTATTGAGATTGACTACACTGAAGCTATGCTCACAAATATAGGTCGAACCCAGCAAAAATGCGTAGCGCACCTCCGTATTATATGAATTTGGGTATTACTCCTTGTTCAAGCATTGATAAGATATGTCCCTCCCATCAACATTGTATTTTTGTCTTAATATTTCACAGGAGTGCAGATCTATTACTTCAATCGCAGATGTGTGTGTAAATGGTATTTGGTGGGTTGCGAGCCGTAAGATACATCTCTGAGGACCACATGCAGCCCACGGGCCGCACTTTGTATACCCCTGCATTGGCATGTTTTTTTTTAAATATTGCAGAGGTATTTTATTTTTTTGCCTATATCTTAGCTTGAGGCTAATTATAGAATCGGGTGCGAACGGCGCAAACATTTTGTTTCCTATTACAATTCATATAAAGAAGCGAAACAGCGGAAAAACGAAAGATAGATTTTTTTGCGTTTTTGTAAAAAAAAGTCGTTGCTTCCAGGTTTGTGTTGAGTTTAAAAATTGTTTTCGATTCCGACAAAATTATTGCATTTTGGAAATATGACGAGCTAGAATAAGTTCTGTATTCTGGCTGGTCATGTCGGAAGCGGTTTCGATATTTCCGGTCACACCTTTATGCTTATCCACTCTAGCTTAGTTCTTAACGAAGAACATTTACCCAACGAACTGCATGATCGCAGCATATCGGAACATAATTAATGCACAATTCCTTCGCGCAACTTAAATTTTGCATATTTGTGATGAGAATTGTTTTTGTCTATAAATAACTTTAGAACCAAACAATACGCCGTTTTAAAGGGAATAAATTAAGCTTTCTCAACATGCTAAAAAAAGTTATAGGTTATTAATATAGGGTGTTTTTTTCAGAGGTATAGAGCTTCGAATTGAAATAAAGCACAAGAAAATCGTTTTAATATCCATCAATTTGGCTTTATTGGAAGGATAATTTTATGCCATTAATGTTTAAATATGATTTCGGGCATGTGGCCGCCGCGGCTGGCTCGAATAAAGCCGATTCTACAGGTCCAATTTTGAACCACTTTTTCGAGCATATGGGGCCGTATGTCGGCAATAACGCCACGAATGTTGGCTTCCAAGTCCCCTAACGTTTCTGGTTTGTTGGCGTAGACGAGCGACTTCACATATCCCCAAAGAAAATAATCCAATGGTGTCAAATCACACGATCTTGGTGGCCAATTGACAGGTCCATTCCGCGAAATTATGCGCTCATCGAATGTTTCCTTCAATAAATCGATTGTGACGTGCGCTGTGTGGCATGTAGCGCCGTCTTGTTGGAACCACAACTCATCCACATTCATGCCATCCAATTCGGGAACAAAATAGTCGGTTATCATGGCTCTATACCGGTCTCCATTAACGGTAACTGACTCTCCAGCATTATTTCGGAAGAAGTATGGCCCAATGACTCCACCAGCCCATAGAGCACACCAAACAGTCAGTTTTTGTGGATGTAATGGCGTCTCAAGGGTCTCATGTGGATTCTCTTCCCTCCAAATGCGGCAATTTTGCTTGTTGACGTAGCCATTCAACCAATAATGAGCCTCATCACTGAACAAAATTTTGCGATGAAAATCAGCATCGAGATCAATCTCATTTTCGGCCCATACACCAAAATCACGACGCATTGCATGGTCTCGCGGCTTTAATTCTTGCACAAGCTGGATCTTGTAAGGTCGCAAGCCAAGATCTTTGCGCAAAATCTTCCATAAAGTTGATGGACAAAGCTCCAATTGCTGTGCACGGTGGCGAATCGATTCATTCGGGTCCTCTTCAACATTTTGCTCTACAGCGGCAATTGTTCTTCGGTGCGCACTGTTCGACGTCTCTGCGGATGCGTATTATCACATAGAGTAAACGTAGTGCGAAAACGATCCATGGTTAACCGAATTAATTGCTCTGATGGACGATTATGTCGACCATAAAATGGACGGAGCTTGCGGTAAACTTCGCGAACTGAACCATTATTTTCGAAATAAATTTGCACGATTTGCAAGCGTTGTTCTTTAGTCAACCTGTTCATGATAAAATGGCAAACCAAACTGAACATAAATGACATTAGAGTTGCCAGATTTGACCATAAAATGCCAGTTTTATCTCTATTCGAAAAACAAACCTCTAAAAAAACACCCTTTACATTTTTGAAAAAATACTGGTTTTTAAAAATAACAATGTCAAATTTTAAGAAATATCTCATATCTTCAAAACTCCAGATTAAATTTCAAAGGTTTGCTGATCATTACTGTACGCCTTTAAATTATCATTCTTATTATACCCATATATTTGATATCCATTCTGGGGTTCCCAACTTATGTTTTTTACAAAAGCTATATCTGCAATTTCCGATAGCTATTTCTCCGAAACTAGATCCGAGCAACACTTTTTGACTACGAATTCATTCTTAGAATTGAAAATCAACTAAAAAGGCCTGCGTTGTTACATTTCATCACAAATTCAAGTTTAAATGCATACAGAAAGATTAATTTTTGTATTAAGCAATGTCATTTATTACAGTAGTTACATTTATAACATATTTTATATACCTAGTTCAAACCGCCAAATATAGCAAATAAATTTGTAAGACTATAAATTGAGCAAATGCGTTGATGGCAGATTTACCACATTTGCCCGTACATTTTGACTTCTACCACCGAGATTCCACAAATTGACCACAAACTATTTTTTTTTAAAATTACAATCTGAAACTTAATTTACAGCCCAGCAATTAAAAACACTATTGTGAATAGTTCATTTATACAGTAGTTGTCATTGGTGATGACATAACTATGGTAGCAGCAATTCTGAATCATTTTCTTCCTCGTTATTTTTAGTTTTACCTTACCTGTCAAAACTTGTTAAAAATTAAGGCACCGACATTTCAAAATTACATACTCATAACTTGTAGTGCCCACTACCGCAAGCAAACACGTTCTCACAATAAGCATGTGTTGATAATTATGTATATTTGAAATCTTTGTTAAGGCTCTTTAAGCGAATGCTCTATCTCTGGGAACCACAGTTGATAACTATAAGAACGCTCTGTCAGAACTTTTGCCTTCTGTTGTTATACTTGCTCTTGACAGAATAGGAGTAGTTTTGAAGGTTGCATTAACTTGAATGACCATGTTAAATGTACCATGGGCATAAAGCGGTAAAAAGATTTAGGTTGCACGACCGGAAATCGGTAACGATTACCCGCTGTCAAATTAAATCCCGTCGGAAAATGGTTCAAGTAAAAACATTTGTGAGAACATACTTTCTTATCAGTAATTCACATAACACTAGATCTTAAATTAATAAATTGACAGAAGCTGATGAGAAAAGCAACACATCCTGTCGCCCGCCGACGCTGAAAATCTGCTGCGATTCAGTTCCATTTCATACGATTAAATGTGGTATAATTTTGACATCTTTCATCACAGTGAAAGTGTCAAAGCAAAATGCAAAATGTTCCAAATGCAAATTTTGCAAAGAGTTTCCTGAACTCTTTGTTTTTTTTTTCAGCTGTCAAAGTTTAACAAAAAATGTTCTAAATTTTGTCTTACGAAGCTTTAGAGCTCTATTTGTTCATGCATAACATTCAAATCGAAAAACTTGTGTGGAAATGAAGTTTTGCTTTAGCAATAGCTTTGATTTACAATTTATTTGCACTTATGGATAAGCTTACGAAAGATATATGATATATGATGGAATTATAAGGCTTGCTTTGAGGAGGTTTTAATGTTAAACTAGAATCAAACAGTCGCACAACCTCGTGCCTTCTGTTGGCCACCATTCTTGTACAGAATAGCGAAAAATAAGGGTGGCAGAAATTTAAAAGGACACTACATGTGAGTCACAATATTGAATGCATGCATTGAGTTTTATTAATAATAGTTATTTTTATAGGTGTGAAAGTGAAGATTCCAACGCAACGATAATGAATCCAGCCTTCCGATATAGAAAAGTGAATGAATTTTGTGATCCTTTTATTCGGTTACAATTACCTTGAAATATTGAATTAACTAATGCATTGAAAGTGATTCATAAGGGTTCATATCAGATTCTACCACAATTTTTGGTTAAAAAATTCCATCGTCGTAAAGAAGTAAGTTACATCTCTGATATTAACAATAAGTAGTATTCAAAATGTTTAATATGGCCGGCAACACTGTATGAGTACAAACAATTTTACACTGCGTTATCATTAACAAAATGAGCTGTCAAAAAACAAACGTCACATTAATTTCTGTTCACTCCAAATTTACGCACTATTTTTGGTGCAAAATTTATAAAAATAATTAAGCACTCTAGAATTATATCGTCAAATGCTAGGCCTTCAAAATTATTGTAGTTCCTCGGAAGATGAATCAGATTCCGACGAAAATGATTTGGTCGGAAAAGAATCCAGTGCAGCTGTAGTGACGCCAGCACCTTC
Organism: Meiosimyza decipiens; assembly: GCA_963680825.1. Lineage (NCBI taxonomy): Eukaryota > Metazoa > Arthropoda > Insecta > Diptera > Lauxaniidae > Meiosimyza > Meiosimyza decipiens. The sequence continues at coordinate 99,044,111 of OY804259.1, forward strand.
ATACCGAAAACCCAACATCGATCCAAAACTCTCCATTGCCAAGACCCTCGCTGTATGCGCAGCACCCACTGTTGTACCCATGGGCGCCGTGGCCGTCCAGCGCACTTTGGATCCCACAATGAAGGAGGTCGAATATAATCCACGGTATGAGGAACTCTATGCACCCGTTAAAGGTCCGGAAAACCCCAACCTTACCGAACAAATGCGTGCTCAGCGTAATACACTTGCTGGCTATGTGGAAAAGGCCCACATAAATGCTTTTCAATTCGAGAATCAACGCCGCACATTTCACACATATGGCTATGCGTTGGATCCCACAGTAGATGAGGCCGCTGACGGGCAGTCTTTTGTTGGGGATCTGCAAACAGCATACGACGATGAAGGCAAAACTGTATTCGAATCACCAAAACCGAAAAAGAAACGTAAACAGGATAAAAACGATAACCCAGAAGATGTTGGAGGTTTTCTGGGACCATGGGGAAAATTTGAAAATGAAGAGACGATAGCAAAACCTAATGAACAGGAAAAGGCTGAGCTAGACGAAATATTGTCCAAACGACATAAACGTGGACGTATTCCTGAAGACAAACCACTTGAGGAAAAATCAGTACTGCATAGTAAGTTAAAACTTCAGTTTTTAGACCTTTGGATTTATGTATGAAAAACATACATCGAAAAACAAACGAAAATAGTGTAATGTTCTTAGATTTCTTTTCTTAATTTCTATACCTTACGATTATTTTAGAAAAAATTAATTTTAGATATATTTGAGTGGGAAGCTTAAAGTAAAGAGACTTGTGCACTTTCTATCACACCACAATATTTGTTTTCTAAAAAGATCAATAAAAATATGACGTCAAAAAAGTTTCCACAATTTATATACAGGGTGAACTAAAACAACCTTTACCATTTTTCCTGTATTTTTTCTATTTTTGAACCATAGCAATATATATTCGAAATTAAAATTTATTATCGATGCTTGAAAATTTAAAAAATGTTCATTCGCATAGTTGAAATTTCTCATGTCATATAGTGATTTAATTCAAACAGAAATACAAAACATTATATTGCTTCAGACTCGAATTATTATTCTCACATATAATACTTTTTTCTCTATCCCTCCAGTCAAGGATGCATACGATTACCAGGGTCGTTCTTACCTTCATGCTCCACATGATATTGGCGTAAATTTACGCACAAATGCGCCACCACCCAAGTGCTTTTTACCCAAAGCACACATTCACACCTGGACTGGACACAATAAAGGCATTTCTTCCATTCGTTGGTTTCCAAAAACTGCTCATCTACTATTGTCTGGTTCTATGGACTGTCGTGTAAAGTTATGGGAGGTTTACGGCGAACGACGCTGTGTACGCACGTTTTCAGGGCATCGTCAGGCTATCAAGGATGTTGCGTGGAATAATAAGGGCACCCAATTTTTGTCTGCCTCATATGATCGATATATTAAACTGTGGGATGCCGAGACTGGAGATGTTGTATCACGATTTACGGCACGCAAAATGCCTTTCTGTGTCAAATTTCATCCGGATAACAATAAGCAACATTTATTTGTGGCAGGCACTTCAGATAAAAAGATCATATGTGTATGTTTGAATAAAATTATTACTAACTCATTAATTGCTTATAACATTACTTGCAGTGGGACACACGTAGTGGTGATATCGTACAAGAATATGATCGTCATTTAGGTGCTGTTAACACAATCACATTTGTGGATGAGAATAGACGATTTGTTACTACATCTGATGACAAATCAATGCGTATTTGGGAATGGGACATTCCAGTCGATATGAAGTATATAGCTGATCCAACAATGCATTCCATGCCAGCTGTTACTTTGGCACCCAATGGTAAATGGTTGGCATGTCAATCATTAGATAATAAAATTGTTATCTTCTCTGCCATGAATCGTTTCAAAATGAATCGGAAGAAAACTTTCAGTGGACACATGGTTTCTGGTTATGCCTGTAATTTAGATTATTCCCCGGATATGAGTTATTTGGTATCTGGTGACGGTGATGGCAAGTGTTATATTTGGGACTGGAAGACAACGAAAATGTACAAGAAGTGGCAGGCACACGAAGGTGTCTGCATTGCGACGTTGTGGCATCCACATGAAGCGAGTAAAGTTGTGACTGCAGGCTGGGATGGATTAATTAAGTTTTGGGATTAATTTGTGTGATATAAGATGAATTACTATTGAACGACATGATTAAACAGTTTTTAAGAATATGTTTTGTATTTAAGCTTACAAAGCTTCTTATGCTTTATGTAAGGTCAGCCATACTGTGCTATTTCAATTCCATTGATACCAACATTTTTAATACTAATAAGTTTTAATTTGAAGACCTTGGTGCAACAAACAGTTAACTACAAAGATAATGAAAATATGGTTTTGACGTCAAACAAAAAAAGGTGCTCCATCCATAGTTTGAGCTATTTCAATAAAAACACCAGCACAATTGAGAAGTACAAAATTTTCTGGGAATTACTATGTGGTATAAAAAATAGAATCTTTTGCTCTTGAAACAATGAAAATGTTATTGGACTCCTTATTGCACCAATTACTTCATTTATTTATATAACATATGGGTCATTATTTGTCCAACCCCACATCGGTTCAATAGTTTTTTTTGGAGTGATAGAAACTTAAATTAAGATGAAACACAGTAAAGTTTTAACCATATTTATTTTTATTTAAAAATATTTAATGACATTGTTCTAAAATAATTTCTGGCATGTGTCCACCTCGACTAGATGTTACTCGATGCAACAGTAACAATACGACGAAGAACTATATAGAGGAAATGTCGCTACTTCAAATGAAAATGTTAATTATTGGATTATGTCCTATGGGTATTTGTAAAGCCACTTGTTCATACTGATAAACCAGAAACAATTGACGTTTTGGAAATCAACATAACTCGTGTTATTTCGGTAATAAGGCGTCGTGGTTCCAAATCGGACCAATCGAATGCAATGGGAATGAACATATAGAAAATTATGTTGAAACAATAAGTGACAAAAAATCCAAGGTTCCTACGTATATCGTGCAAAGTGCAAGAGTAACCTCATAGGGTGAGCAAAAAAACTGATTTTTGATAACTTCTTTTTTATCTAATTTTCAAACTAGATGGAATTATTGAAAAACACAGACGGAACAAGATATCGATTTGTGATGATAACTTATATCCAATTAACTTTAATCTGGAAGGAATATTAAAATTTGTGTTTCAACATAAAGTATCACGTACGCCGACGTTTTTGCGTGGTCTTATATAGTCGTAATATGTATGTATTTAAAATTCAGAGACCAAAAATGTAATAAAAATGAAGCTAATCCGACTGCTCCGACTAAAATTGTAAGAAGTTTTTACTAAACCCGACTGCGAAGTCCATTTAAAGCCGGAATGTGTTGCTTGGGCTCAAATTAACCGCAAAAACGCTGCATGAGGCATATTTAAAGATATCTCACACATGAAATTGTTTAGTTGGTTTATATTTATAAAATGACATAGTAGCAATCATCTTATTCAATATTTTCCTTTTGACTTTTCAACAAGATGATTCCTTCCATAATGTTAAAACTATGTATACGGGGTTGGTGGGGAACAAAATGTCAAGTTTTTTCCTCTTCGCAATGTTGTTTTCTTTGGTCCGCCAAATCATGTTCGCTCATGAATTTCTTATGCCCCAAGTATTTAAAAGTATATGCATTAAGTTTTAAGATAAGCTCAACTCGCTCTGCATTTAAATTGAGCTCCAGTTTAGATTTAACATTAACATATGCATTAGAAATACAAACTTTCATTCAGATCGTGGAAAAAAATGTAAATTTCCATTACTGGCTTTTTTGACTTGAAGGGGTACTTAAATATATTTTGTCTAGGACTTAAATAGACGAAGTAAGCATGTTTTCTGATTGTTTACAAACATTTTAAGATTAATATGGCCTGAAAGGTGCTGAAGTGTTCCGGCGCATGCGTTCTATTTGACGCTCCTTCACCATGTGCTAGAGAACTGTCAAACGTATTGGGTATAATCTCTTATCATAATAAGAATTGAAACTACCCTCGTAGTTTGTCAAAACAGCACTTTTATATACGAGAGGGGGAACTCATTGGAAATATCGAATGCAGCATATGCGAATTCAGTTTTGAGTGATGGTGAAACTCAATCGATTTTTCAGCATTTTCATTCGAAGGAAACGCTTGTTTTAATTCGCAACAAAATCTGCGTCTAAAAAGTTCATAAAATATTCATCTAAAGTTACATGAAAAGTTTATAAAATGTAAAGTGCGCAATGCTATAAAAATAAAAGTGAACAGTCCAATGTTTAAACTTTTTAATTTTATTTTCATCAACAACTGAAAACTTGTCTTCGTGACTCCTACAATCCCTATTCTTCTGTTGATTTGAGCAAAGTTAAAACTCCCATTTTGCGTTGTTTTACATAACAATGGCAAAGCCTCCAGCGGACACTTCAGGACTGGGATACGCTTACCACCTGCCATCTGGGGGTCTGCTATTGCGCTTTAAAAACTCGCTGTCCCAATTTAGTGACCTTTTCAGTGAATTCAACAAGTATATCTCTCCAGCATACCACCATGATCGTTGTGAACGCTCAGTACATATGCGTCTTTATTCTATGCATAAAAGGGAGTTTGTGATGGTGTTTTTGGGCTTTTTTACCTGCTTTGGACTGGGGATTGTTATTGGATTGGCAGGTCCTCCCATAACAAGTACTTCAGAAATAACAGCAAAGAATATTTTATCAAATACAACATTGGCGCTGAGTAAAACCGTTTTGGCAACAGGACCTTTTGCAATGAAATCACCATTGATGACAACCTATTCACAACAGTTGTGGCTCATAGCCAAGTTGGCTACCGATAACAACGACGGTGAGTTTTAAACCAAGACTTAAAAGTTTATTTATTAGTGCTTTTGGGTATATTTCAGGTTCAGTATTCGTTAGGGACTTTTGCATTCAAATCAAACCACGAATAAATCCGAGGCAGAGGTACTATGATCGAATTTAGCAACCCGAAATAAATATAAAAAACAATAAATTGAAAGATTGTGTCGTTATTATGAATGCTTTATCCGATCCAGTACCTATTTTAACCACCACGTACTTTTTTTTAAAAATTACTTTTAAATTGAAGAAAAAGGACACCAAACGAGTTCAGGACTAAGTGTTCCAAACCCTGAATATGCAAAAACAAATTTGTGTAGTCCTGTATTGATGACTTAATTATAAGAAATTAAATTATTGCAATATAAATAATCCAAACTGATGCAAATTTATGGCTCATCTTCTTTAACTTAATATAATGACATAGTCAATTTCAAAACGATAAAATGACTTTCAAATATCCTAGGGCTTATTTTAGCTATACCTGCAACTGATCTACATTTTGTTTTTTTTAATTTTGTAGATGAAAAATACGACAAAAGTTTTCATGTCAGCGTGGCTATAGATGGCATTACCGAACAGCACAAACCGCTTAGCATTTTGACTGACACGACAGTGCGGAATCGCACTCGCCATTTGTCATGTGAGCGCAATAGCTGTGAAGAGTTCACATTATTGCATTTAGGATTTTTAGAATATGCACACTATATCATCACCGTACGTTTATATGGCTTGGAAACGTTTCATCAAAAATATAATATCAAAGGCATAACGTTTTATGTGAGTAACATGTGCACTGTTCTTTTTACATGCATATAATAAACAAATAATTTGATATTTTTTTTCAGTTTAAAATGTACAGCCCAGAGTTTACACAAATTGAGATCTGGTTCCGCTTTATATTTTTGCTTTTTACATTTATTGTTATTGTAAGTAGTTCTGAATTTTCATACCGCATCTATAACCATAATATCCTTTAGTGTTGGTATGCTCATACCCTGCGCAAGTACCCGATGTACGATTGGTCTATTGAACAAAAGTGGATGTCGATTTTGCTGCCATTGCTCTTGTTATACGATAGTAAGTATTCAAATTAAATAGCCCATGGATAGTAACTTCTGTAAGCCATTCCTACTTCTCGTTTCTTCTGTATAAAATCTTCTATGATGATTTGACATTGTCATACATCTAACTTATCTTTTGAATTGTTCTTGACTTACAGGCCACATTAAATTTTTCATAATTTTTGGAAATCATTCAAAAGAACAAAAAATTAGTTGTACTATCGTTTTGTCGTGGTCTGTACAATCAAAAAACTCTAATACTGTCTAGTCAAATGGCTAAGGACACAAACCGTCTGCGCAAATCAACTCGTTCTAACGTCTTCCCCCAAGAGGGAATTTCGTGGGATTGAGTAAAACACAATAATTATTTGATTACAATAGTAAAGAGCTATATTTCAATAAATAGTTACATCAGCTTTACTAGTAAATAAGTGGCAATATAAGCAGTTAATACAATTTACTAGTAGCCTACTTAGATATTGTGAAAGAAAATTGTTGCAAAAAAATGTATCAGCAACATAATTTTACTGTTCCCCCAAATATAGTATACGTATTGAAAAAATTAAAGGTCAACAAAGTCAAGTTTTTGTGGTCTAGCTTTCTATTGAACAAACAGTCATCGTAGGAAAAAATTTTAGTTTTTACAAAAATAGGTCGATGTTTTGTTGACATACACCTATGGCCGGTTTTACAATGTTCAGTTAAATTTTTCTTGGAACTTAATGGCAGTTTGACATAAAGTTTCCTTGCAAATTTTTTACCTGAAATTTAAATAATATCTGAACATGGTGGAAACGTTTCCGTGATGCTTTTTAAGATCAAATGTAAAAAATGGTTTTTGAAAAAATGTTGGTTCCTATCATACATTGAGCAAGTTGATTAATTATATTTCTATAAGGAGGGTCATATTCATCTCTTATTTGAGGCAAACTATATTCATAATATTTATAAGTCCGAGAATGCACATATGGTATTACCACCAGTCTATAAATATCGCGGTTGAAGAGGAAGGAGTATCTGGAAAAAACAATGATGCAAAAGAAAAACAAGCTGAGGCTTTTTTTTTAAGCGATGATTCATTTACTGTCTCAAAAAGTAGCATTGAAGAATATTGGATTAATTTACTTAATTTTTTAATTAGATCCATTTTTTCCGATGGTGTTTCTTATCAACTCTTGGCTGCCTGGCATGTTGGATGCTGTACTACAAGCTACATTCCTTTGTGCATTACTCATGTTTTGGCTCTGTATCTACCATGGCTTACGGCAGAACGAACGCAGATTTATACGCTTTTACTTGCCGAAAATTATTGTTGTGCTGCCCATATGGCTATGTGCTATCGTTCTGGCTACATGGGAGAAATGTAATGAGCTTCGCGATCCAACATATAGTCACTTTGTAGACACCAAAAATTATGACGTACGTTATTAACTCTTATAACTGCGAATGACAAGATATTTCTTTTTTTTTGATTTTTGCAGGGCTTTAAGCTTTTTTTTTACATCGCAGGCTGCATGTACATTTTGTACTTATCTTTGCTGGTTTTACGCGCCTATACCGAATTGCGCTCAATGCCCTTCTTTGGTAAGTCACTAAAAGTTTAACGTAAGCAATTTTTTTTGATTTTCAACTACATCCACATATGGATATCGGTTCGTCTGCAAATTTCAAGCCTAAAATTATACTAATCTGATTGAAATGTTTTGAGAATACTTTACATTAAAAGTGGTTTTGGACATTTTAGGCTTCTAAATTAGAGACGAAACCAACGAATCGAGATACATAAAATGGCCCATCAAGGGCCTTGCATTTACATAAGTTTTTCTTTTTTCACAGATATGCGCTTGAAATTCCTTACCTTACTCATGCTGTTCGTTCTATCGATTTCGATCACAGTGACTACTTGTCGTTTTGGTTTTGGAATTTTGGAGGATAACTTTGTTGCGTCATTAAATACAACGTATCGCAGCTCGGCACAGTTTATGTGTTTTTATGGCTTGTTGAATTTCTATTTATATACAATGGCCTATGTGTATTCACCGAGTGGTCGATTTTCACAAGGTAGTCATATATAATTTTTATTGTTGGTCAATACTTACTATATTACATTTTTAGCTGAAATTGCTGTTACCAAAGATAATCCTGCATTCTCAATGATAAATGATTCAGATGAAGAGGTCGTTTATGGCTCAGAAGATGAGTCTCGACGACCTCTGACACTTAGTGGCAAAAATGATTATGATAGTGATTAATTAAAAAAAAACTACACATAAGAAAAGATTAATGCTACTTCTTACCACATAATTAAAATACATTTCTACTTACAAACGGCAGTGATTTATGTACCACTGTGCATTTTGATTAATTTAGGGTACCCACATACATGCGATTAAATAGTTTGTCAATTAAATAATTGACAATATTCGGCCTACAATTCACCGTTGACTTGTCAATTCCGTAGATGGTGTGCAAATTTTGATGTAATATTTCGCCAACTATTACTTGGCTTCCAAACTGCCAAACGTTGACTGAGTATTTCAGATTGAAAAATGTATGTTTATCGTGATAGAAATAAAGGATATTCGGATGGGCCGACATATTTTCGAATAGCCATCCATTTAATTGCAATTATTCGTACTACATCAGAATCAATGCCTTCCTGACAGTTGGGCAGCGGTCTCTTATTTCTTATTTTAGATATAAATTTATTTGAAGAATTAGAATTTACACATATTTTTTAATTTTTATTATTATAACGATTCTTTCATGTAATAAATGTCTTATATATATGTATATTCATCGAGAAGATAAAAGCTATGCCAATTTGCATAAAATGTTCTGTATATTTAACCTTTCATATATGTGTCGTTCATTATAATAGTGAAGTATCTCCTTGAAATTGAAGTTTGAAATATCTTCGTTTTTATAGTGAACGTATGCGCATGAGTAAACAAATAATGCCATCTATGGGATTTCAGTGCAATTATTGGAGTAACTTCACTTTTATAGTAAAAGATATGACTAAATGTGAAAGTATTATGCAAAACAATATGTTTTTTATAAATATAGAGTTACACCACTATTATATTGAACGACAAAACAAAGTAAACACCTATTTTTCAAATGTATCAAAGTTTATTAAAAGTATATTTTTTAATTATGAATAAAAGTAATTATACAGAATCAAGCATCCATTAAATGATATTGTATTTTGCAGAGCTTTTTGTTCAGTACTTTCAGTGCAAAAACAACTAAAAAATTACAAGCGCTAAATGCATTAATCGTTAGAGAAAAACTCCAACAATTGTAAAGGAACAAAAAATGGGGAGCCAGCTGCTTATACTAGTTTTCATCACCGATACGTCATATCATCAGTAAGCATTGTTAGCAAATATTTAATAGTCTGCAAGCACACTATATTTTATTTCTCGCATTGACCAGATAGAATCATAGCAAAAATTGTAAAGACAGTGCGCCAAAAGCTACATTCCTTCCCCCTTCACCTGTAATCGCTCCTGCAACTCTTTTTATATAACACATTTCTTGACAAGCGCTCCGTTGAATAATTTCATTATTTGTGTTTTTGGAACAAAGCAAAATTGTGATGGTGGTATTTACGTCAACCGCCGGAATTGTGTTTATTGCGTTAAGTCTGCCTTATGATAAAGCTCGGTTCACACGAGCGTTTTTTCAACGCGCGTTCACAAGGATTACACCATCATGTGGGGCTCAATGCATATAGTCTTGTGGTATGCTGAAACCCGCGTTATTTAACACGCGTTGCGCCTAAGTCGATCGTTGAATTAATCCAGTTGGTTGTTTGCCAGGCAACGTTTAACAATACGGCCACAATATTTGGTGCCATGACAAAAGTCGAAGCCCTCTATGTCTGATTCGGAAAGGTAAAACGACAACACTGTTTAAAGAGAATGCAGCGCTGGCGTCTAAAACTCTGCAGACTGTCAGTTATGTTTGACATTCCTTATTACACACTATTCGTTATTTTGAGTTTTCAATTTTTTTCCGGTCAACATTTCTGAGTGCATTTAAATTTTATTTTCAATTTTCGTTTGAAAAGAGTCATTCAATTCAGTTGGTTTTAACGGTCGTCGTGTTTGGTAAAGACGCGTTCGGTCGTCTGGAGAAATTTAACGTGTAAGTTTGGAAGATTTTTTTTTCCAAAAAATTTGTTGGGAACTTAAAATTGTGTTTAATAGAAAACAAATTAAATTGTGCAAATAAAGATATTGTAAAGTGGGTGGTGGGCGAATGTGAACACAAAGGAACGTCCACGCAAATGCTACGAATGAATGAAAAAAGTATAATAAAATATTTATGAAACAAAAGAAAAATATAAATTAATAGTTATTTACAAATTACGCCAGTTTCAATACACCAACTTCAAAAAATATACAATTGCCAAAGCCATTGCAACTTCCAGAGTTCAAAATAATTACATTTTGTGTGTGTTGGTTGCAAGCATCCAAAGGAAGCTGAGTTAAAAATCACGTATAGCAAGTTTTGTTATTGTAAAGTGCAGAACGCACGCGAAATAGAAGCAGCAAAACAACAGACGAAAGGAAACGACAACTTTTATTTCCAGTCAAAGTCAACAGGTAGGTTGCGCGATTTGCTTATTTTTCATTTTACTCTGCTTCTTCTTTTCGCAATTATTTAACGTACACTTAGTTCTTCTGGAGCTTCATTTAGTATCTATAAGAATATTTTTCACATGGCGTTTTTCAATGAATTGGAAATAACGAGGGTATGCAGACATATTTTATGAGACTATTACTGATGGGCCGGGTTCTAGAATAAAAAACTGACTTAAATTTACTTTAGCACAAATTCTCCAAATTTTTTAATTTTTTAGGGCAAGTAGCGCTACAAGAATAAAAAATAAATTTGCAATAAAAAAGGTGTCGGTCTGATCTACTTACGGAGATATAGTCATCGGGAGTTGCGGATACATAATATTATATTTTATAAAAACGGTATCAGATCGGGACTCCTGGACAGATTTCCAAAATATTGGTATCATAAAAAAGTAATTAAATAAGGCATAAAATCAGCATGTCAATATTATAAAATTGTTTTATAGTTTTCTATATGTAACGATTTTTGTAAAATTTTGACCTTTTTTTTTCTATAAACCGTTATTTTTTCCAAAAATTTTAACTAAAATATTAACTAAAAATTTTCAATGAATTCTATTTATGGACAACTACAACAACAAAGACCGATGTGAACAACAACTGAGTCGCGGTTGAAGGCCGCCCACTTACCCTTACTCTTAATTAAAATTACTGTGGCTAGCGTATCAGGTGTTGAAAATATTATAGACTGATCCGCGCCCGAAGTCCGCCACGAAGCCGGTGTGGGATTTTTGGGAGCCGCGGCCGAAGACCGCCCACTTACTCTTAATCCAATGTAAAATTATTGTCGCTAGCGAAGCCAGTGTTGGATTTACTATAGCATTTAAAGGTGAGCTCGTATCAATATAAAGGAGGTTCGATATAGTAATAGCTGCTGTAATTTTGTTGTAATAGTTGTTTTTTGAGTCGCTGTTGATGTAATTATCCATAAATAGCTTTTATAAGCAGTTTTCAAAAAAATTTTATGAATTAATATTTTGGCTTTTCGGTAAAAAATGGTTTAATATAAAAAATTTGAATTTTAGATTGGGTATAAATTTATGAGTATAAAACTATAAATTTATAAGACAACAACAAGATGTAAATACCTAAAACATTCCAATTGTAGGCTCATAAAATTGTCCCATGGACTAATGGAAAATTGGTTTTTCTTAAATAATGGCTCTCACTTAAGTAATTCGTTAAAAACAACTTGGCTCAGAAACCAAATGCGTACGATCACCGTTTATATTTACAGATACAGCTCACTAGTTTACCTAACGCTAAAAAATTTCCGGTATGCTTCTTGACAAGGTGATTAAAAAGAAATTGTCCCGAAAAAAAATCTAATTTAGAAAAATATGTATGTGCTGTACAATGAAGACTCTAAAAAGAGCACTTGCCTTGTTGAAACGTGTAAAAAAGAACTACATACATATGTCGAAATTCGCCGGCTAATATCAAAAGGCAATACAAATTTATTCACAAACAGGATATTAAAAGTGATGAATGTGATAATGACAAAGGTTTAAAAGTCACATAAAATACGCATTTTTCATAAATTGTTTTTCTATCTTTCAAAAGTTTAAATCTCACCTACTTAAAATTTTATTGATATTAGAAACTTAATATTCCTAAAGTATGCATTTTAATTCGTCGTTTTACATTGTTTTTTTTTTTAATAAAATTGAATATCCTTTGCATTTTTAAACATCTTAAATGTACCTGTTTTCTTTAGATAACTACCTGCTTACACAGGTAAAATAATTCGCTTTTATCCAGTGCCCAAAACTTCAAGCAAAATAATACGACACAGCTAAATGGAACATACTGCACGTACTACATTCTACATGTAGATGCATACACGACGGCTGATCATAACGCACAAGTACGAACGATGAACAATCTCATCATTCGCGTTCATTTATGAACAAAGGCCAACATCGCCGCGTTCATGTATGAGCGATTGAAAAAATGTTGTTTCCGCTCGCTCACGAATGTAGGTAGTGAAAAGAAACGGATCCATAAATACGTGTACGAAAAATTACGCAAAAATTTCCAATTGTTCATTCGCAAGATTTCGTGAATGAATATTTACGGACTCTAGTACAGATATAAATTGTTCAAAATGGAAGCCTTATTTTCCAGGCCATCTCAAGATGGTGTCATATATCCCGCTTAATAAATAAAATTCAATGAAAGAACAAAAAAAAATCACATATCGATTATCGATCGAAAAAGTATCGTGGTTTCGATATATCGATGTATTTTACACAAACCTAGTGTGTAGTTCACACATACTTTTTCCGCGCAACACTGTTTGCCATGAAGAATAATTATTATCCAATATCCAATTGACGTTAACTTTTGTGCAGATTTTCCCTTCAACAAATGGAACTATTTTGGGGTGGCGTGTTTTCTGAATTAACGATTGGCGTTCGGTACGTAGTTGCACTTCACACTGCGCATAAGTTGAAAATGTGTAGTCAAAAATTAATAACTCGGATAATTCTGGATCCTGGTAAAAGGGTGAATCAATGAAAAGGATACCTATCTTTTTGTGTGTGAACTTGTGGTGTGCCGTTACATAAGTATCTACTGAAAAGTAAAGAAAAATCGATGAAAGCTCAAAAGTATCAAATAAAGTCAAAAATTATTGATGAAGTCAATAAAAGTCCTAAAGTATCGAAATGGTCGATAGCAGTCCATTAGAGTCCAAAACTGTAGAAGTCTAAAAATATCGAATGGCATCCATGATCAAGGAAGAGTCGAAAACCGTACTACTCGTAAGAGAAAGAATCTTGAAAGTAAAGCTTAAAGTTTTGAGATAGAATAAAACATTTCTATTAAATATAGCACAATCTATACGTCGGACTTGGAGCTAGATTAGGTGCAGTACATGTGTACAAAATCGATTGATAAGTTCCAGGGATATTGGTAAAGAATATTTTTTTTGCTTGAAGGTCCTGAAAGAATTTTTGGAATTCTGAATCCTACTTTATTAATCAGCCTAATAATGCAAAAGAATACATTTCCTTTGTTAACATCAACTTGTGTACCTTTACTAATCCCCTTAGTAATACAATAATAATGTAACCTAACTTGTCCAAATTGGTTCTGTTGTTTAGGAGCTATGAGTCTTTTGTAGAAGGCATGATAAGTATGTCAATTCGGCGGGATGTTAATTGGGATAATATTGCGTTAATGAATAAGTAAATTTGCTCTACCGGCCAGTAAAGATGTTCACACATGAGGAAAAGCATGGTATTTGAAATGTTATTGGAAAGGTTATCTGACATCAAATTTTTAGAATTGGAAATTAGAGCTTAAAAAACCAATTGTGTGGATGTAGATGTCGATAAAAAAATATTAAGATATGCTATGCTTATGTGATAGTACTAATGGCATGAACTTAAATTTTGGATAAGAAACTAAAAAACTATTGACAAAAATAAAAAAATAACCGTTAAGAATTATGAATATTCAGTGAAAGCATCTGCTGCATGCACATCCAGATAGAAATAAGTTTGTATAAAAAATAGTCTTATAGTTTTTGAAATTGACACCAAGTTATACAGTAGTTGGCTTATAATATCTGGTGTATTTAATTGTGAATTCACTGCTTAATTTAATTTCATGGCTCATTTAGTAGTTCTCCGAATCTCTGATTCTACAGATTTTATTAATGTTTACCTCTTATTGTAACTGCAGGCACATTCTTAGAATTTTAGTTAGCCTTCTGGTTTAGACAATAAAAGAGTCATAATAATAAAAACAACTACCAACTACATATTACTTAAACCATACGTCAGAACAGGTTTTGACAAAACAAAACCTAAAAGCAAAATGTAAAGAACGATCTGACCAACAGCCTACCAACCGCGATTCCTCTTTTCACGTCACACTTGGCAACTACGATCTGAGGCAGATCTTTGCAAGGCTTTGAATGCAAACTTGTTTCAATATCAAGTTCAACCAGTCCAATACCATTTGCGTTAACGGTGCATTGACAGCGGCAAAATCTTTTTTTCAGCGTAAATCCCGAATGCAAGCAGTACATTTGTGTAGAATGTACATTTTTAAATGAAAACCAGCAGTTGTGCGGTTAGCACTAACTTGCAACCAAACCATTACAATGTTTTTCGTTTTTTAAGTTTTTCCATACAGCTGTTATTTCAGCCACGACGCACATTGGACGTAGTAAAGGTTGGAATTGGCATAACATTTAGTTATTATATTATAGCTTATGAAGGAAAGGACATTACCGGTTTCTGCATTTACATATATAGTAACTTATTAGATCCCCTGGTCAATAAACTTTCTGGAAATATGTCGCTAAAGAAAAACCTCTTCCTACGTGCATGATCAGTAGCGAGTGTCTTCGATTCTCCGCAACATTTCCCGATTTACGTATGCCCTGCTGTAGCGAGGGTTTCACTTCGGGAAGCTTCAGTTGTGAATTCTGCAAGATGTGTCCAATCCGTTTCCATTTTCATTGTTCGATTTGAATCGAAATTGGATCTTGGCGCAACTCGACATTAGAGATGGCCCAGTGCCACCAAATATTCAGTATTCGGCGAAGACAATTATTGATGAACCCTTGTAAATTGTTAACTTGAGCATTAGAGCGGTGCAAATTTTAACAAATTTTTCAAAATATAATTCCAAAATGTACCCTTTTAAGATGAAGCTTGGGGTATATTTTGGTCAAAAGTTGGATTTTGAAAGCTTCTAATTTCTAATATTTACTAACATCTTGAAAAAAGTTAACAAAGATCATTAAATACCTAAGATTTTCTAAGAAACTTCTATGAACTCGAAAAAAAACTTAACAAAAACTTGAAAAGACCTGAAGGGATGAATATAACTCAAGATCCACTACTTTTATTTCGTCGATCATACGTAGTGTAATTTGATTGATAAGTAGTCGCATGTGTACTTTGAAATGATAAATCAAAGTAAAACATCGTTGATGTGGTAAAAACTGATGGTAATACCTGATTTGAGGTCTTGAAAGTTAAGTTGCATGACGCACTTGAATTTTGGAGAGCCTGCAAAATTTGAAAAAGAAAAATTTTAAATTTTAACTGCTCTAATGAGCATGAACAAATTGAAATGGACTAGTTAAGTGTAAGCAAATCTAAAATCATGTTAATAAATAAAGACAAAAGTTAAACGATTTTGAATGTGTTGATAAAACATAATCTTTAGGAGTGCATATTGTCAGGTAGTAAATTAAGCTTTAAAAGTCATCTTGAGTGAACGCGTGGAACAATTTTGTGATCTGTCCAAAATATTGTGCATTTTGTAATAAAATATAATCAAATGGAAGTTTAAGAGTAAAGCCTTACAGTTTTTAAGGATTAATGATTTAAAACAATGATTTGAAATAAATTAAAGAAAACCCCTTCAAATCTTTTGTATGATTATCAAGTTTTATAAAAGTTGCAATACTAAGAGAAAAAAAAATATCTAAACGTGAAACTTAATTTTTTTTTCAATATGTATACGAAAGGAAACATTACTGAACATTTTTTATTAATTTTCATTTCCATTAACTGTGCACATTTGTACATACATTGACTGAATTTCTCCAATCATTGATGAATCTTTATACATAAATCCATCCATTACTGACAAATTAGGGATACATTCCTTTTGGATGTGTACTCTTCAAGTTTGCACTAAAATCAAAATGGTCAAATTCGCATTTTCCAATTATGTACATATGTTAAAAACCTTCACTCACAGAAATGTATGAATGCTAGTAAGTTCTGCTATATCTATATGAGTATGTACATACATAGATATTATAATGCGATTTTCTGAAGATACTTATGAAGACACTGACATTGGCTTATGCCATAACTTGTTAGCTGACAATGAACGTTTAAACACGTTTTCCAGTTGGCGCGATGTACTTACCCTTTACGAACAATAAATCGATAGGTTGAACAAAAATTAAATACAGAGAACATTTTCAAATTACATATTATAGTAAAAATTATAACAACAAAAAAAAAGTATTCATATACAATGTATACATATCGTCACCTAACATCCAAAAAGCCGTAACCGCACATTTTAGTTCTAAACAGCAGAAGCAAAAAGCGTTGTACATATTGTGGAAAAATAAGTATATTCTTATGTAAAAAAGTTAAAAGAGTCAAAGCTTACTCAGTTATCTAAAGAATTGAAATGTGTTTCATTTTTTTCTTTTTTCATAATACTGTGTTACATATATTTACTATAGGAATCTCAAAAACTTGTTGTATTGAACACTTAAAAATTTTTTAAGGACATGTAGTTTAGTCAAATGCATAGTAATCAATCAAAAAATTCATTTTGATTTTTTGTGGCTGCGGCTTTTTGGATGTAAGCTAACGATTATTTAATATGTAACACAAGATAGCTTCTACTTCAAACATTAAAATTAATTTACAAGAAATCATCATGAAGCATAAGGGGATGGGACCTGCTTAAATACATGTGTGGTTAGTAGTTGTGGGTTGTGTTTAAAAATATGAAAATTAGTCCGTCAAAAGTAAATTGTTGATGGTGTAGTCTTTGAAATGATAACAAAAAACATAAAACTAATTAGATACCGTGCCGTGCCCCTACGCGCGGGTAGCAATATTTTTGTCAAATGTAAATTTCCATTTCACAATGTTGAACCATTATATCTTAATAGAAAGTAACACTGCGATACAACTAAGAAGTAAAAAACTGATATACTGCTCCGATAAGTTGTTCGTTCTCTCAAAGTACTGAAAATGTCAATCGCAATTTTGTTACATTTCTTAATTAACTTTATATTTATTCAATTTTTGCTGGTAAAGAGGTGAGATATTGCTACATTTACGAGTATTTGAATAAGTTGCTTACTATACACACTGGCTAAAATATGTTGGTTGCAAAAGAGGTTCCACGCCTTTTTATTGCATCGAAATAAAATATTGCATATATGAAATGCCCAGTACGCTTTACTACAAGTAAAGAATTTACAAAACTTGTTCCGTGTTTCCTTGACTACCCCTAACATATTATCAATCAAAATTATTATTAACACTTGCATACAATTGTATAGATTTCTATAAACGTGGAAGTCAAAAAAGTACTTACTTAAATCGATCAAGGAAAAGTTGTTCTGTTTAACATGAAAACCCTCTTACGTTCAGAGCAATAAAAGCTAAAATCGTAAAAAATTGATAAAATTGCAACAACATGTGAAACATTTGTTAATTGAGAACTTAAAAATTAACTATATAAACTGAGAACTCTTTACTCGTATATGTATGTAGATATACTCTTTTAGGTGATGGAAACCAAACTTTTGTTTATTATAAAATACTTTTCTGTAGTAAATACAATATGTCCTGTTGGATTCAAAAATTTAATATAATAAGCGTCTACTGTTGTATATTTTGGCGGGTTACTTTTAACTTGCGTAAAATAAAGAAAAGTCGAATATGTACATAGTTAACGTGATTGGAAGTTTAATAAGAAAATTTGTAAAAACATCATTACTCACTACAATATCCAAGGGAGAATTCAATAAAAATGTTTAAAAGGCTGCGCCGGGCAATTGCAATAAATTTTGATCACGATGACGACGTTAACAGCGTCATGTCCAGCGTTATCTTTATGTGCCGTCATTAAATGCTATGCATGCGTCGTCACATTGTCCATAAGGCGGCAGCTGCCGAACGATGACAGTTGTTGTACAACGAACAGTCGACACAAAACGCACGCACAATATTTTGAAATGCGCAGGAAAGGAAGACCATAAATATGAAAAACAAAAATAGAAAGCATCCAGCATGTTTTTTTAATAAAAAATAAAATAAATATTAGCCAGCCTGCGCCCATGTGTTGTTTCGGATTCAGATACAGTATAACCTTGCTCAACGCAACTAATAGAAATTCGGGCAGTTGCGATGACTGAGGTTGTTGCAAAAACCGAGTCAAGAAATTTTTTCGCCCAAAGGTGCTGATTTTGAATAATAATGCATATTATTCATTAAATTAAACTCACATTGGAATGAGAGTAAAAGTATTTTATTGAAAATACTACATTCTTTATTTAAAACCAAAAAAAACTAAAATAAATATTTCTGACGCTGTAGTTATGAAAAAATATGAAATTTTTGACACCATTTTATTATATGCCATTAGGTATATGCTGCACTGCATTTTCGCCAAGATCTTGAAGAATCAAAATATTTTTTACGCCATTTTCTCCAGCCCATTGAATACAAGTGCTGAATGAACTAAAAGCAGTGCTAGCCTTAATCTTCGATATAGGTGGAGTGAAACATAGGTTTCGTCCGCGCTTTCAAATTCTTCCACCTGACCTTCGTTTTTTGACAACTGACATTTTGCAGCACACAGAAAGGAACCGGTCGTAAATTAAATTTAATTAAACTGAATAAGCACGAAATAAATGTACACGTAGTTCTTAAATATTGTACATACATGCAAATATATGTTCTGAGAAATAGCAGTAACATTTAAAGAAGCATTTCAAAATCAAAAAAGAAGTCAAAGTAAACTAGATCAAAAGTTAAAAAATTCAAGTTGAGTACTGCTTTTTTTAAAGTTTCGTTAACAGAGTCAACAATGTAAACAACTGAGGTGTTGCAATAATCAAGGAGTTGCGTTCATCGAGGGTTGCGTTGAGCGAGGTTATACTGTATATACACGCAAAGGTTATAAGATTTCTAGGCGGTAAAATAACCGTGACCTTGAAAGCAATTTTCTAGTCGATTTGAGGTTAACTTTGATATTTCAATTAGACGTTGTCTATAAATTAAAGGTCTAAAGAAATATTTTCATACAAAACATATCTATTTTTTCCCATGGAATACAAATCTGCAATAAAAAAGATGGGTTTCTTAAAAAGTCAGAGTTGACCTTGAAAATCCTTATAACTTCTGCCTAAAATATTTTTCATTATCTTACCTTATTGAAATGGAGTCCCGGTATAGAGTTTATTGCTTAGAAAGGAATTTCATAAAACTATGAAAGCTTCAAATATTCCATCACTTAAATTTTTTCGGACTGTGTTAGAAGCGTAACAAGTTGATGAGTAGCAGTGCTCTAATGGTAAGAGTCTAATCCAACACTTGTGGGAGAAATCATAATTAAACAATCGTACACTGGCTGCAAGTTGCGCCTACGACCATCGTAAGATATTTGTATATCCGGGATTCAACTCCCTAGTTACTATGAAATTTTTGTTCGTTGGCGTTACAAGCACATAACTGAAAACCACTCAATCAGAACAGCAAATGTATAAATCTCTGTCTGCTCTGTGTTCGTCGTTATGGTCTATTGACGATTGCACGATTATTTTTGTTTGGTTCATAGAAATTGAAATCGAGATTCAAAATTTAGAAAGGTAAACATTAGTGGTTGACATTTGTTTTTTATAAGTTCCCCGGCAGCCGGCCGGCAAGTTGACAATTTTAAGCGACAACAAAACAACTCGTTTGTCTGAAATTTAAGTGAATCGGAAATAAGGTTGTGAGCACGCGTGACTATGCGGGTGTGTTGAGTACGTGATGACTCTAATTTGATGCGTATTCATTAGGGAGCGTACACAAGATCGAAGAACGCATCAAATTGGTGTTTGATGAGAATTTGAAGATGTGAACGCTCACCAAATTGTTGGTCAAATTGTTTGATAGAAAGCAAAAAATTTTGTTTTTTTGTTTGTTTGACAAACGATTTGTTAAAAAATTTGATAATCTGTACGCCCTTATTTGCAGTTTTTATTTTATTTGTCAGAGCAAAAAGAGGATTTAAAAAAGAAAAGAATTGTCGACATCTGATGGGTGCGACACGTGCAACCGTCCGGATATATGAAGACTCAGCTTGCAAGGATGTAAACTAAAAAATAAATAAACAAAAACTCACCCTTAAATAATATTAACTCGCAGTCAGAGGCTTGATCGCTTAAATTAGGGTAAGACATTTCGCCTCCCACGGTCACGAGCAATGAAACGAGCCATCATTCGTCCTGCCGTGCAGTTGCTATCTTTTAAGAGTTGGTTCGTTTGTCAAATATGTGCATGGAAAAATAGTGTTGATTCTCGGAAAAGAACTTTTTATTTATATTGATGAACTTCGAGTTTACAAATTTTTTGTGCAGCCATATATTTATTTATTTACATCAGCGATACACGAATTTCTACTGGGTAATGTTTTGTTTACGTTTTAATTTCTACACGATTTATATACGTACTAGCCTGGAATTCATGTGATAGAAGTCAACGCGCTGTCGACGTTTGGACAACGAACTTGAACATCCCTAAGTAAAAGCTAAAGGTAAAATTAAAGTCCTTATTTGTATACGCGAAAACAAGGGCAGCCATGTTGTTTTATAGAATAAATTGTGCTGAATGTGATGATGTTTTCAGAACTTTTCTAGCTCAATTATTTTAAAAGTCATGAGGTACTAAATTTCCTAGATTTTTCGATACTATATCGGCACTGCAGGCTAATTTTGTGCGGAAAGATTAAACAGTCACTCATAGGTAGATATGTACATACAATGGATCGAAAACGGATACCATGGCCCGCGGACCCATTTTCGGGTAAAAAATTATTCTTTTCTGGGTCCCAGCCTTCTTAAGTGATTTGCAAAAATATTTTTGAGCAGATTCGTTTGAAAAAAAAAAATTTTCGAAAACAGGTCGAAAACGGTCCTTTCAAAAGTCTGGAGCCACCCTAAGTAATGTCCAATATCCATTTTCGAATCGTATCGACCCAAAACACGACACTCTATTCCTATTTATAAAGTACATACTACGGTGCCCACACAAATGCAAAACGAATTGAAACCCTCGAAACATTTCTGTTGTGTGCTGATCTTGTTTTGTGCATTGGATTGCACACTGAAGTAAAGAAATAATGTTTCGTACTTTGGCTCGGTACAAATCGAATTGTACTGTTTATTTTCGTACACTGTATGTACCCCATGTAACTTACGTAAAAAATAAGATAACAGGAATGCGAGTGCCTTTGTACATATTTCCGGCCAAAGTAGTTTTTGGGAGAAACTAGATTTTCCTAAACCAAACTTGTTTCACTAACAAGCCGGTGTTGGACATGCCACAGTGAGCAGTGGCCGGTGTATCTTTAATGCTTCCCACAAATAATATGCACATCGCCAAAACGGCTAATGTCGCGATTTTTAAACTTCCACACAAAAGGTCGACTGTTGCATGGCTTTTGTGACACGTCGCGCCATCCTGCTGTCCATATTTTCGAAAACAGGCCACAAATAATGTGTATTTTTGAATTCCTGAGAACGATGTCGAGCTGATGTGCTTGGTGCTGCTTCCTGCAGACTGAGCAAAAGCAGGAATGTTTTCGGCTATGCACTTTGTACGAGAATCTGTTGTTTTATGCAATAAAGACTCAGTTTCACGCATATGTCCCACAAATTGCGTGGGAGGCGCTTCATTTCCACCGAATCTGGAACGTAATTGTCATACAATTTCGGTAGAAAATTCTTCACTTTGCAAGTGAATTTTTATTATTCTCCAAACCGTTTCCTTAACCGTAGACAGTTTTGGCACAAATGTACTAACTGTGGCAACCGCGGTTACGGTTGCCAATTCCGTTTAAACTCGAAGTGGAGAGAGCGAAACATAATATTTGCATATATTTAAATATCTGAATTAAGATATTTATGTTATGGCAACGCTCCTTACAGAAATATTTTTCAAAAATTGGAGACCGAGTAGAAGTTGTTCCCTCCAAATTATTGGCATAAAAACGTACATACGAACAGATATCTGTGTACATACATACATATATTAAAGGAATGAATAAGTTTTTGAATGCAAATTTTGTTACCAATTAATGCCATTGTCATCTGTAAAAATGCTAAAATTCAAATTTGGTTTACCGTTGCTTTTGTCTTGCAAAACAATCGTAGTGAAATTAACTTTTTCCTCGGGTTCTCGTTTTCTTTGACTTAGATTTTTTGAATGAGCCGAGCCATTGATTTTGTTTATGTTAATGTTGTATGGCCAAATACTTATGACCTAAAATGCCTCGTAACCAATAAATTAACTACATTCAGTAACTCATCGTTAATTTTCTTGTTAGGATCTTTTATTATTAAATGATAATGTTTTTAATTTTATTTGAAAATTTGTTTTGTTCTATGTTTGCTTTTGGCGGAACGATTTTCATGTTAATTAGTGTTAAAGCCATCATTAAAGTAAAGGGTGTTTTTTTTAGAGGTATAGAGCTTCGAATTGAAATAAAACACAAGAAAATCGTTTTAATGTCCATCAATTTGGCTTTATTGGAAGGATAATTTTATGCCATTAATGTTTAAATATGATTTCGGGCATGTGGCCGCCGCGGCTGGCTTGAATAAAGCCAATTCTACAGGTCCAATTTTGAACCACTTTTTCGAGCATATGGGGCCGTATGTCGGCAATAACGCCACGAATGTTGGCTTCCAAGTCCCCTAACGTTTCTGGTTTGTTGGCGTAGACGAGCGACTTCACATATCCCCAAAGAAAATAATCCAATGGTGTCAAATCACACGATCTTGGTGGCCAATTGACAGGTCCATTCCGCGAAATTATGCGCTCATGGAATGTTTCCTTCAATAAATCGATTGTGACGTGCGCTGTGTGGCATGTAGCGCCGTCTTGTTGAAACCACAACTCATCCACATTCATGCCATCCAATTCGGGAACAAAATAGTCGGTTATCATGGCTCTATACCGGTCTCCATTAACGGTAACTGACTCTCCAGCATTATTTCGGAAGAAGTATGGCCCAATGACTCCACCAGCCCATAGAGCACACCAAACAGTCAGTTTTTGTGGATGTAATGGCGTCTCAAGGGTCTCATGTGGATTCTCTTCACTCCAAATGCGGAAATTTTGCTTGTTGACGTAGCCATTCAACCAAAAATGAGCCACATCACTGAACAAAATTTTGCGATGAAAATCAGCATCGAGATCAATCTCATTTTCGGCCCATACACCAAAATCACGACGCATTGCATGGTCTCGCGGCTTTAATTCTTGCACAAGCTCGATCTTGTAAGGTCGCAAGCCAAGATCTTTGCGCAAAATCTTCCATAAAGTTGATGGACAAAGCTCCAATTGCTGTGCACGGTGGCGAATCGATTCATTCGGGTCCTCTTCAACATTTTGCTCTACAGCGGCAATTGTTTCTTCGGTGCGCACTGTTCGACGTCTCTGCGGATGCGTATTATCACATAGAGTAAACGTAGTGCGAAAACGATCCATGGTTAACCGAATTAATTGCTCTGATGGACGATTATGTCGACCATAAAATGGACGGAGCTTGCGGTAAACTTCGCGAACTGAACCATTATTTTCGAAATAAATTTGCACGATTTGCAAGCGTTGTTCTTTTGTCAACCTGTTCATGATGAAATGGCAAACCAAACTGAACATAAATGACATTAGAGTTGCCAGATTTGACCATAAAATGCCAGTTTTATCTCTATTCGAAAAACAAAGTAGTTCAAACAAAAAAATAACACTCCCAGTTCAATATAACTAAATTCATAAGAGACTGGTTGGAACTCACTCACATGTCTAAGATGTGTAATTCTGACATAAAAAACTTTTTTGGTCCCTAAAAATGTATTCACTGGCAGGGACCCGGTGCTAAAGAAAATTTTCGAAACTCATCGGAAATGTTAAAGTACCGCTATACCTTTCTTTGTAATTGATGTTTCTAATCCACCACATATTGTATTTTGTTGCCTTTCTTAATTTTTTTTTTTTTGTAAATTTACTGTACCGTGAATCAAATGACGCTGCGCATGCGTTTTTGTACGTGTGGCTTCTGCTTTGTTTTCATTTATGGCCAACTTTGTGTGCTTTTTTGTAATATTGCGCCATTTAACGCAGTGTTCCATATCGAAGTAAACAACAACAAAAACTACAAATGAAGCTAACAGGTCATGAAAAGTTCAGGCATTTTGTAATTTTTTTTTCCACTACATATTCCAACTGCATTGTTTAATTTAAGTTTTTAAATAAAATCTAAACCGAAGGAAATGAAACTCACCTGCAAAACAAAATATCTCGAATAATAAAACTTCACACTTGGTTGAGGGTGGCTTTCGTGAGGTCATTCACATCATTCAAAAAAATAAAAGTGAGATTTTTAGTGAAAAACTGAAACTCAATTCGTACTTTATATCGAGAAAACTCGTTTTAACATTTAATTAAATCATTTAAACTTGGCTAATCGGATTTTAGTATCGTAGCGCTTCTCATTCGGAACCAATTATTTCTGTTCGTACGGTTCCTTTGCATATCTTAGAGATAAAAAACGCTCTTTTATATATTTTGAAATAAACAGCAACATCAACTGTTTAGTCGCAACTCAATTTAAATTTTATAGCAGCTTACTTGTAATAAAAAAAATCCACTGATAAAGTGATTTGAACACTTTATAACAACCCTTTTGTCCTTAGTTATATGCAAATAAAATTTCATCTCTCTAGTTTAAGCCTCAGGAATAGACCAGGTTAATTTATTCCTTGGCTGGAAAATATAGCCATTCCAATAAAAAATGGTTTGTATCTAGAAATATTATTCAATGAATGAACGTTGGTGAAAATGTATGATATAGTACCAGAAAATAAAATCTGATGAGATAACCTCTTCCTCTAATAGCATTTTCCACTGGTGACCAGTTAAAGGGATGGAAGACTGTTGAATGACGAACATGATCGCTAGTGTGTACCATGGTGTAATAATAAAGGTGAAGCAATTAAGGAGAGCAATGCGTACTGAAGTGGATGCCTTTTTCAAATAGCAACGAAACTAAAAAAAAATATTTGAACATTGGGCTAGAGTTGCGTATATCGACATTATTTTTTGGTGGGAGGTGAAGTGTGAACAATGGTTTTAAAATAAATCCGCCAATGCAACGTTTAGCGGGTTCAACAGTGCAGTATCTGGGTAGAGCGATTCAACGTTCAAAAACTCGCAAAGCCACTTCCATATTAAATTCTTAATATTCAGAAAGCTAATAAATCGAGCTTTCATATAAGTAAGCCTAAATAAAGAAATATTAAAATATATGATTTTTTTTTAAAACAAGCTCGCAGCACAAATAATTTTAAGCTGGTACGCTTGGCATATTTTACCCCATATATGTATGTATGTAAGCTCAGCTGCTGCTCGACGGGTAAATGATTCATCGTTTCATTGCTCGTGCTCGTGAGTCGCGAAATGGTCAACACTACATCAAACCATACTCTAATTTTAGTAGGATTTAACGATGGAGAACGGGGTGGAAATTTGGAGTTTTACGTTATACGCCATTGCTATTATGAAAAAAGTGTTATCAGTGGCAACTCTTACAACGACAACCCTCTTCTGCTCATAACTCACGTCACTTTTAAATATTAAAAACAACCGATCATTGATTTTTTTTAACTTTTTCAAGTTATCACACAAAACTAAATTCTGCAATATAAAAAATGAATTGTTTAAAAAAAAATATTTCTTTGTCAGATGTGGGGTTCGAACCCACGCTCCCTCTCGGGAACCAGAGCTTAAATCTGGCGCCTTAGACCGCTCGGCCAACCTGACGTGTTAATATCTGCCAACCAAATGCCCATGAAATACTTTGAAAATTTTGTTTTCTTAGCACAGTGAACTTCTAAATATAAAATAATTTATCAATTGATAAAAAAAAATGAAAGAACTCGGTTGCATTTGATTTTTTTACTCTGCCCTCTGATTCACAGGCAAAAGTTTGCATTTGTTTGAACTTTTACTTTGTGCTTTGTCGACAAAAAAAAAGCTTTTGCTATAACGAACGTTAATTGTACCGGAAGTTGTTATAGCATCACTAACGCTCCCCTCTACCCTGGTGAAATACAAAAAGAATGAAAGTGTGCTGTAAGTGGTTCAACTCACTAAGTTTGGGTGGTTGTGTTCGCCTCTGGCTAAGAATTTTTCCGTTCTTTGGCTACTTGCAAGTGGAGACTTACGCAGTTTAAATTTTTTTGCCACAAATTTCAATGACGTAGATTACATCACAGTAAATTAAGCTTTGTACGTACGTTTTTTAAATTTATTAAATATAAAGACGGTCTTATAGATTACTAAAAAATACATAATTCATTTTCAACTGACAAACGTTGTCTAAAAATTGATTTATTCAAAAAATGTGTCTAAAGGGCAGATTGCTAATTTATACTTTACCAAAAAAAAAAAACCCACAATTCCACAATTTCCGAGAATACTTAAGTTAACCGATTTTTTTTTGTCTGGCAAGAGCATAGTTTTCAAAAGATTCCACTATCATTTTTTTTAGTGTCGATCCGTATTCCGCCATGTTTGCAATAATTATTACCGGGAAAATCGTTTCCCTACGTAACGGTCCATATGTGTTTCGGGAAACACGCACTACAGTACCCCGACATGCAATTAGAAAATAAAACATAAGCTGTGTTTTATTCGCCATCTGCTGTTAGTTATCTTTAGCTAGCAACGATAATTGTGTGGGAAAGCAAAAACAAAATCATATACTTAACGAGTAAAATTATCGTTGCTATGCATACATAGCAAGTTGCTCAAAATATCAGGCGGCAAAAATAAATCATTTCAAATGAAAAATGTACAAGAACAACAAACAAGTACTCATATAACAAGAAGCAAGGAGCGACTTGGTCGTTTTTTTCGGACATAGCTAGCAATTTGGCGAATAAAACATGGTTTTGAGTGTGCTAAATCTATCAACAGAATCACTTCACTTCAATAAGTGCCAAAAAAATTTAATTTTTCTAACTGATTTGTAAATACATAGTACGAGTATATACCTATTAAGCTTTTCCGCAGTCAATAAATTTTTTTGATTTTTTTTTTTTTAATTTTGATTTATATAATCCAAATCTGGTTGTAAACTTTTTCCATTTTTTGGATTTGGATTAATGTTAGAAATTCTCGTGAGATTCGACAAAAACATTCACGAATTATTTAGGTTATGAGAGTAAAGACGCAATTAAAAAACATTGAAAAAAAGATAAGTAATTTTTTTTTAAATGTGCGTCACTCGTGTACACTCTTACCTTACTTTTTTCATTGAATAAGAAACATTTTTAAATAAAAAACCTCGTTTATCTATAGTAACTGATAGTGAAATAGTGAATATTCTGTAATTTTTTCTGCTATTTTATCGCAATTTTGGTTGATAACTTATAAGTCTTTATAAATTACTAAACTCTTGTCAAAAACAATCAGGCTATCTCGATTGCTCTAAAGCTTGATAAACTTTGACACAGACAAAGTTATGCTTAATATTGCTGTGACTATGCTTAAAGTCTTAACTCGTGTTACCATGGTCACCATTTTCAGATTCTGCGCTTTGTAACTAACACAGTAAAAGCTCTATTGCCAAAAGGGCGGCAAGTTGCAAGCGGCATTGGAGCAAAAAAGCTTAAGATACCTCAAAGTAAAAGTCCTTGTGTCGTCAAGTAATCCTTCGCAATAGCAATTCAATGCACCCTGCCGCAAATGCAAGTCAGTATGAAAAGCAACGTCAAAAGTGGAGCAGTAGCTCGAAAAAAATTAATCATCTCTTGTTTCAAAAGCCATTTTTTGGATATAACATATAAATTACAATATCATGCATGAGAGCTTGCCGCAGTAAAACGAAGGAGCCCACTTAGCGGGTCGAAACAGACATTCAGTCACTAATTTATGGATGCTTTTTAGTGCTCCCCGTTGCCGCGTAGCTCAGTATTTATTGCTGCTCAGATAAGCAGTCAAAAAACTAAAATCGATGAAATCTTAAATGCTTTCGTTGTTGCAGTTGTTGCCCTCGGTGCAACAAACGCCAGTCGTGTAATATAGGTCAAAATTGCACCATCGATGCGAACGGGTTGAAAACACACTAACACACAAAACCGACCGGAGCGGAGCGGATCGGATCGGCGAAGAACACGGTGAAACAAAGCTTTATTTCGCTATGTGAAATTGCAAACTGTGCAGTGCGCTACAGATAAAAAGATACAAAAACTCATCGGATGATTTAAAATTTAGTTATTGTAGTATCTCATGGAGTGATATAGCGTACGACGCATACAAGATTTGCTTTATTTTTCTACAACGAATTTTGAGTGATTTTCAACTGAACGCGATTACAAAGTGGGTGAAAATAATTGGAACATAAGACCACTTGTGTGTAGATGAGTTGTTGTTGCTATGGCAAAATTTTTAAATATAAATTTTTGCAACGCACAAGGATACAACTATATAGTTAGTTAATTGAAAGTGTTATACGTACAAAACAATTTGTTTGTTATTTAAGAAGGCGTGGTGGCGTCGCCGTACCATACGGTAAAAGTTCTCCAAAGTACCAGCGAATTAATTTTGACATACAAATTAACGTTTTTAATCAAAAACTCAAAATTTTAACAATGGATTTTTACACGAACGCAGAACATCACACAAGAACAGATAGTAAGTTTTTCTAAAAAAAATTAAAAGATGTGGTCAGTTCTGGTTCCTTTCAATAATGTGGTTATCGCGTCGTAATTGTTCTATTTGACTTGTTAAAAATAAATTAATTAAGCTACAAATGGTATTGTTCGATTTCTTATCAATGTCAAAAGAAAATGCAATTGTAAATTATAACTTTTTATCGCGTTTTGTCTGATTACAGAACTTTTATTGAAAAATTGTCTTTAATTTGGAATATCGTTTATTGAACTATTACTTTATTTAATTATTTTATTAGTAGTCCAATAATGTGCTCTATGTGGATGTAATATTTTCCCGTTGTTTATATAGTATATCTCCAGACAGTAGTATTATGTTAAATATGACATATTGGCCCAAACAAGCTGAATATTGGTGATTAGAATAATACCTCCATCGATATATTCTTATTGTTAGTCAAACAAAATCAAATTGTGATTCTGATTTACCTGGCGTATATTAATGGAAAGGTATTTCTTATACGCTTTGAAAATATATGCATACATATCTGCTAATCCATATATTCTTGCATTTCTGAGAAATATCGATTTCTGTAGAACTTTCACTATTCATAATTTGTTTATTTCCTCTAAATTTGATTTTCTTACTTTCCTTTGGATTTATTACATGCACTGCTTACATTGGGTTTAATTCGTGATTTACTTTAGAACGTTATATCGAGAGTCTTATTTATGAAAATGTAACCAAATTTCACACAAATACAAGGTATGGTTTTTTCGTACAATCTCTGGACTAAATTGGGCTAATTTCGAAAACTTTTAAGTGCTGTAATGAGAGAGTTATTTAAAGATATGCAGCTAAATTTCACACAAATGGGAAGAATAGTTTTCACAAGCTCTTGACAAGAATTAGACGAGTTTCAATATGAGAGCGTAGCACCACAGAACGAGTATTTGAAGCAGGAATGGCCAGAAGAGTTGAGTAAGGGAGCTGGAAATCGCAAATCACTTGATTAAAATTTTGCAAAATCTAATTCCAAGAATTGAAGAAAATCATAAAAACGAAATGCGATGGGATCGATCGCATGAAGCATGAAGTCGAATGTGTCGTACCGCTGCGATAGGTCGAATTTTTCTATATTATTGTTATTGCTTTATACATATTTTGGAAAATAGAAGATTACAAAAACGTATCCAAATATTTTATATGAACATGGACTAAACTAAACAATATGTAAGAAAACTCAATTTTCATTGTTGTTTGCTTGTGTTTAGTGGGTTTTACCTTTTGTGGAATCTACAAATGACATTTTTAATCAAATTTATATGAGAGCTCATCATATTTGAGAATGAGCAGGAATAAATAAAATTTGTTGGACTTGGCCATCCCTGATTTAAAGTAATGCAACTAAATTTCAATAGAAAAATAATAGGAATGTGGGCGATTTTGCAGCTAATTATTATGAAGCGCGCTATTAAGAACTTCCATTATGATTGTGGAATCAATTTGGAAATTAAATCAAAAAACGGTTTACTTTTTTCTGGTGTCGTTTTTACGGCTCGTTTTTCAAGATTTTGGTGTGATTTCTATGATTCTGCCTTTCATTTTAAGAGATTTCATATCAAAAAGTTTAGCCGAGGTTACTCAAAACACCGAGTAAAATCTTGCTGTGCAATGAATCAGGATAAAAAAGGAACGAACACCAGATTTGTTCCTTTCTTGACACAAATCGTTTTATGAGCTCATTCTAATCCTGGAAAATATAGTTTCGCTTTCCATTTCCACCACACGTTGTGAGTTCACCTCCCGTGTTGAGTTTGGTACTAAAAACGAAAACCGATTTCCTGGAGTAACCTTTGAATGAATTTTTATTTAAAATACTTAAGAGAGCGTGTTGCTTACGCAACCAAATTATTCACGATGCTTTCTTAATAAATTCTTCAATCAAGTTATCATTTTCGAAATTAATGTCGAATTTCGTTCGTGGGCTAAAAATTAAATTAATTCAAAAATATCGATATTTTGTTTGAAAATTCATTTTTACTTTAACTCTCTAGATAATATGTATTTAGTTAGAAAAAATTGGTCGATATCTGAATAAGAGGCTTCTTTAAAAGCGGTGAAAATATCCATTATAATCACCCATATTCTCGTTGGCGTTGACATTATAATAGCCGTGTTTTTTTGACGCAATTAGTCGGCGATATAATCACCGCATAAATTTTAAGCGTTGGAGCATCCACAATTGGGCTGTTTAATAAAATTTAATTCAATTGACATTTCTTTTTTTATTTCGCGTCAAAAAAGCACGGCTAATTTACGTTTCAATTTCGTTATCGTTTTTATCGCCGTTCTCAAAACACACTTTCGAATATTTCTTTTTTAATGAAAAATTGGATCGTATTCCTTAACCAAAGAAAGAAAGTTTTATTGTTGAGAAACTTTGAAAAACTTTCATTAATGATTGTACAAAATAAATTGTTACACTCTTTGGTCTTAAATCATTTCATTTATTTTTCTTACATTGCCTACTCCTTTGCTGATACTACGACATTCGGAAATAAGTTCCTTAAATTGACTGCATTGATTCAACCTGAACATTTGCATCGCATGCAATAAAATGCATTGCACAAGCACGCGCTTGACAGAAAAGAAAAAAATCTTCTTTCAAAGAGACAAAACGCCTTCTTGGTTTAGTATCCATTAAATTTGCCAAACGTTGGGGTTCGTTCTCAGAATATTAGTGACTAGCACGCAGCACCACTTCTTTTGGAATGACTGCAGTGATGGTTTTTATTGTTGATTACATCAGTTAAACAAATAACTTATTTACCCATTTATATTTTATTGTGTAAGCCAAATGTAAAACATTGCGCTCTTTTATAAAAAAAAAATTTACCTAAGCTCTACGCTAGTCACTACAACATTTTAATTGATATCTCTTTCTGCTTTCTCTGGTATCAAATAAGTCAACAGCTTATCCTCATTCTGTTGCTTAAGACTATCAATTGCCTATGTGCCATGGTTAGTTGGTCTGATGCAGAAACTTTGTAGTTGAGTGCAAGGAATGTCGGTTGTTGCAATGCTTTTATCACATTTCTAAGCAAGACATGTGGCCAAAAGCATATCAGCTATTCATAATCTTGTTAAGAAGGTGAAGGTGGTTGAGCACTAAAAACATGTGAGGGTAGATATTAACTGGAGAAGCCTTTTGTCGATTTAATGTGAACCCGAATCCGGTTATTACGACAAATGAAGTCAAATTTGTCAAAAACACAAATTCCGGACATTTGCGTGCACTAGTGTAATGGACACCAGTAGCTATGTAGCATTTCTGAGCAGGGATACTAAAACGAATAAGTGATATTTCTCACTTCGGTCAACACACAGGTGTACATTGGCATACCTGCAGAAATTAAGGTTGAGTTTTTCAGCAGGTCAATACTATTCATTTTAGCAAGGGGGGCCGTGATATAATCCCCATTTCGTAAATGGGGCTTATGACCGCAAAATTTTTTGACAATCTATGTCCGATAACCTTAGCAAGGCAATCAAATCATAATTCAATGAGGTTGGGCTTTTTGCTGCTAGATTAAAATCCATTTCAATCCTCTGAGGACTACTGATGGAGAACGTGTATGAAAATAATAATATTTTGGCCCATAACTAAACACTCTTCTAACCATTAAAACGGTTTTTTACTTTAAAGAAATTATTTTAAAATGGGTTAATGACTTGATTTAAAGACTAGAACTGTTACGTACTCTCAGTTGAAGCATATTCTCGTTGTAGTCTCCTGCCGAGTTACATGACTTGATTTATTAATTCTTAACAAACCTCATCCATGAGGCAAATTGGTTGGCTGCACACATGGTAAAACATGTTGTATCCATGAACATGACAGTTTTGCTCATATTTCAATGAAGTATATCTTATGTATTACTTATGTATTTCTTGCATTTTCCTTTCAAGCGGGTGTGCTTTCCGTGATTCTTTTCCTACATAAACACTAAGATGTGACGTTCATTGTCAATGTCGTTTGGGTGCATCAACAGCCATCAACCATGCCAACCAGAGTGTGCTGCACTCAAGTGCAATTAAAAATGAATAAGAGGCAGCAGTAAAAGAAAATGAAAATGTGTTGCAAACATTTGAATAAAAAAAAAACATAATTTTCTTGAGAATGCAGTTTGGTTCCATTGCACTCGTGTATTGCACTGTCTTCAATGCCTCCGGTATTTCCGTACACTTGTTTCTAGAAAATGTGGAAGTTAATGATCAGCATCAAAGAGGAGAGATGTACAAAACATGTGGCGAGCAAAATGTACACGAACCAAGTAGAACATTTTTCAAAGTTACAGAGTGTAAACCTGCTAAGTTCACTTTTGCTGATTTGTGAAAAGTAAAAACTAAACTTTTTTGCTCAATTTGACATAAAAGCGAAAATGGACTTAGCATTTTACAATCCAAGCAGTATTGTATTGAAGTCAAAATGATAGCGAACCTGTCCTACAGGCTTGCTATCGCCTCTATGTTGCACGATTTATAACACGGCGATGTCATAACAAAAGTAGTGCATGACTCTTTGCATTGCCAAGTATATAAACGTTTCATTGACATAAAACAATTTAAAAAAATATGAAAAATGAATCACCGAGTATAGAACTCAAGCACTATAAGTTATGAGCTCACAACGCTAACTATTTGACCATGCTGTATGATTATAGTTATCTATTTTACACTACGTAATTCTTCATTGTGATTTTGATAATTTGTTTATGCATTACACCTTCGCTTACCACATCGTGCATGAAATGATAAAAATGGTAATGCATATTCCTAAGGACTGCTGGGACGTAGCAGTTCTATAAGAAAATCGTTCAATGAAATTGGAAACAATACGTTTCAGGAGCACAATTCGGTCATGACCCACATAAAAGTATGTTTTTATTCCATATTAAGCTTGATTTAATGTAATGTTCTACCGAGTAACAGCGACAAATATTTGTGCATGTGGTCACATGCACACATATGATTAATGAGTGTTCAAACAGAAGGCTAACTGTATGACAATACTTTTAGTATTATCCTTGTTGTATGCGGCTTTATTTCATGTTTCTATTTTGAGCTAATATTCTTTTAAATCACTCTATTTTTCTTTAAAGCCAGGGAATAGAGTTTATTTTCGTTATGTACCATGTCATGAGTTCGAATCGAAAAAGACCGACTCGAACTTCTTTTTTTTTTATTTAGTAAACAGATGTCGGGTGACTATTTAGACATAAAATTGAGGATATACTGATAAAAAGACCGTAAGTTCTCAATACTAGTAACACTTACCTTACAGAATTTTTTGAATATGTCCTCAAGCCAAGGCTTACATTAGATTATAACTCTTACTGATTCCTAGTTGGGATCCTTTGATATGTATTTATCTTACAAGAACGTAATCTTATGAAAAATAATTTTTACACTCTTCAAAAGAATTCTTTCTGTCTTCTCTATGTTAAGAATAGAGTGATTAAAATATTCCAATGTATGATGAATGCCTTTCAGCTTTTGATTAATTGAGTAAAAAATTTGTAATAATTTGTGAAGAAAGATTAAATCACGTGAGAGCATTTCTTGTCTATCAGGCCTACACGAATTTGCAGTAGTTAAAGAGATTGAAAAATTATAGCTAGCAAGTACGAGTGTCTTCCATTGCAAAGGGTGCCAATAGCAACACATAACTACTTAGTTGTAATGAATTCGTTTAGCACTTTTTAACTAACATAAGAACAAGATATCGTGATGGAAAAATCAACACCCACTCTCTGACTTTTATTATTTTTGCTGTTCTGCTTAAAAGTTTTCATGGTCAATAATTGTGTTCAGTCAGTACTTATTTAAGCTTCGTTTCAGAATGCACTGAACTAGCACCCGTTTTTGTTTTCCCTCTACCACTCCGACTATTAAATTACAGCTTTTATGTGCACATACAGCGCAGCTTTTATTGAAAAGCTGAACTTTATAAAAAACGGAACAGATCGAATTAGGCTGCACTGGTGGTTAAATTAAATTTAATGAATTTCTCCTTGCAAAGCTTCCATGTACAGAAGAGACTTCAATATCCGAACACAAAAATATTTTTTTATCGAACGCACTTTTTAAAACTTATTTATTATTAGTCATTGTGTTCAATGCAGTATTTAAATATTTAAGTTGAATGTTAATACAACGTATATAGCGATCACCTTGAGTCAGTCCAAAAAGAATTTTTAACTAACCAAAACTCTCTATCTTATTACTAGTCGCCTACAAATAGTAATCTGTCATCGTTAAAAGGCAGAGGAATTAAGTCATGCGTGACATTTTTTTATAAAATTATTATGGACAAAATAAACTCTGTTTTCACTTGAAGCTTCAAATTTACAATTTATTTGGCCGAAAAAAAATTCATTGTGCAATAAGACTTAATCTTTTGTAGTACATCAGGTGTGGAATGCAAATAAAAATAAAAGTAACTTAGTAAAAGAAAGCTATCATACAAAACCTAAAATTAACATCTAATATTAAAATTAGAAATAAAAAGATAAGAACAGTAAGCAGTAAGCAAGAGAAGATCAATAAAAATATAAATATCATAAAATTTAATTTTAGAAAAACTTAATGGACTGAATATAAGTGGAAAGGGCCTGTTTGAAGCTGCGTTCAAAAGTAATGCGTCTAAGGTCAATAGGCAAAGAATTCCAAAGTCTATGTTAATTGCGCTAATGAAGAAGAATCTACTGGAGTTTAGGTAGTTAAACCTGGGGACAATCAACTTTAAAGACCTAGAGGATTGGCAAAATGGAAATTTTTCATATAGATATCCTGGGCAGCGAGAACGAATAAGTTTATGCAAAAATATTAAATTACGTATATTGAGAAACAACCGAGAATACCTCTACTTCCTTCAGAGATATGGTCATACCGACCAACACAATAAACATATCTCGCGTCATTGTTGGAAGCGACAAGGAGTTTCTGACGTGATTGAGAGTCTTCTTTACTAAAAATACACGTTAGGTTGGAAATCAAAACAATGCCAAGACTACGCACCTTATATGCAAACTCTAGCTGTACAGGGCCAATAAACTAGGTGGGAATTCTAGCAGGCTAAGTTCGCTTCTAACTATGGATGAAACTTGATAGATTAATACGAAGCGAATTGTTCTCAGCTCATAAATTTCATGAACTTAAGTCGGCAGTTAATCTGTAATTTAGGTCTTTAACAAGTCCAGACTAGAAAGATATAGTTGTATATCATCAGCGTAACCATGAACTGTAGCTTATTTGCTCGTTTAGGAAGAGGAGATATGTAAGTACGTAACGTTTGATCTATCTGCATTTTTTTTAAAATAAATTTTAGTTACAAAAAAATTAAATTGGTGTCAAGCCTCGCCGTCAGAAGGTTTTCTTGTTTAGCTGTGTTGTCAGCTATATTTAGTTTTGTTTGCTATCATGACATGACTCACTGACAGAAAGCACAACCAGCTACCCGAATACACGTTTTTAAGAACCAAAGCAAGCAGCCTAAGCGCACCGTAGCGAACAAGAAACAAAAGAGTACGGAAAATAGAATTTAACGAAATAGTAAAAGGAAAAAACAACAATTTTCCATAAAAGCGCCAAATAACTGTTGAAAAATTAAAATTTACTAACGCTAGGAGAAGAGCAACACAAAGCGTTGACTATCAACGACACCGTCATCGTTACTGGTACTCAAAACCGGCGAGAAGAAACCTTTTTATTTGTTTGCTCAATGAAATGACATGCATAGCAGCGGCGTTGGTGGGGCCCACTGTGGGTTACCAGCAACACGGTACACTCAGTTGGATTTCTAGACTGGGACAGAGCGCACTATTGCTTAAGCTTCTTTGTTTCTGTATTTTAGCTCTACTGTTTTGTTGAATTTTATCGCAAAACTGATAAGCTACAGCCATAGAAATTGTTTGTTGTATCTTCATTTTATTCTTTTTTATTGATTTGATTCATTAATTTCATATAATTGGCAATACAATTTTGTTTACTCATTCAACTTTGTTTCTTTTTGTTGCAGTGCGCAAGATGGACACACAACTTGTGTGGGCGCGCGATCCACTCGAAGGATATGTACAATGTCGCATAAGTGAAATTGGTGCTAAGGAATTTGAAGTCACACCAATTGATAAGAAGTTCCAAAAACGCACCTGTCATTTGGATGATATTTTCTCATCGTGTGACGGCTCACAGGATCATGACGATAACTGTAAGTATTTACAATCATTTAATGTTCTTATCTCCTACTTTCAATTATTTCTTCAAACTATAGAGGTTATGTAACTAATACTTACACCATTAAATTGTCAGTTTTAAATTTGCTGCTTATGTTTTTGAAAGCTTTTTATAACCATTTTCTCAACAACCACCCCAACTTTGAACTTTTAACGAATCTCAATTTTCAAGGGGAATTTTTAAGTGTGAAAAAAAACTTAAATTAAAATAAAATAAAATAAAACACATGAATTAGGTGTTTGAATCCAAATCGATTTTTTTTATGACATTTATTGCTTAAAAATAACTTCCCGCACATGTCACCATGACTAGCTGTAGTTAATGGATAAACTTTGAACAACATTTACTCTACTCGATGCAACAGCAACAACAAGGCGAAGAACTATACGTCCAGAAGATAATATCAATGCTTTAAGCGAAAGTCGACCGAAAGTAACTCATTGGCTTATGCTGATAATTAAGTAACAATAGACGCTTTCGAAGTGATCCCAAATTGATCTAAACGAGTGCGCTTTATTGCAGTTAGTCGTGGTGTACATATTCCAGAAGTCTTTTAAATTAAAAAAAATGTTGGATTCGAACTTAAAATTTATGATTTATTTCAAATTAAAGCTCTATCACTCTCGAAAACGTTGACATCTTACATTTTTAAAAACGTTTGAAGTAAATTCTTATCATAAAGGTTAACCCCAAGCTAGGACGCAACTTGCAGAAAGATATTTATATTGTCTGGTTGCAAAAAGAGCCAAATCCTTTTTATAAACATGGATACGTAATTTAAGGTGGTGTGTGTTTTGTTAAGATTGAAATTTCAAAAACCACTCATAAACAACAGATGCTGTTGCACTTCGAGCGCGCACCAAGTATTGTTTGTGCATCAATCAACTCTACGCTTATGATAAGGTACACGAAAAAGTTCATGTTGTTATCTTCAATTACTCACTATCTTCGGTGAAATTATCGAATCTAGAACTTTTTTTAATATGAGTTAAATCCAACAAAAAAAGATATTTACAAAACATATTTTTGCGAACTTTAATCGAGATCGTTAATTTGTCAGTAATGATTAGAAAGACGAAGGATGCTAAGCCAAATATGGGGAAATTATAATTGGGCTCCGAATATTGGAAATTGGTCTATAATTTTAGGTTTGGGCCGACTAAGCAAAGACTTGGATGTTAAGATATCTTTAGCCAGTCAAGATGTGTATTTCAGGTCGTAATTACGTGGAAACACCAATTAAAGCAGCACGTTCCACCTATGCATATATAAAAGAACCCTCAGGCGGGGAAAAAGTTAAAGAAATCTTTAGGAATCGGAACCGTGGAAGGCCTATAATTTTCCCAGTATCAGAAACAGACACTATAAATTTTTGTGTGGTAGCTTTTTATTTATTGTGACAAACATAATATGCCGAAAGTACATATTTAATTTTTTTGAGCATTTAGTTTTACTCTTCTTAATTTTGCTACTGAAAAAGAAAACCAAAATCGTGAGTTTTTGCGAAATAAGCAACCTGATTTCTTCTGCTGTAGCTGACATTATTTTAAACGTTCTTTGTTTTTGTAAGCTAAATAAAAAGTTCTAGATTCAACATTAATTTATCATAGGTATGTGTACTATATAATACAGATGTAAATAAAAAATTGGGAAAATCTTCGAGGATAATTTTAAGTTTTGTTTTCTTCATAACACTAGTAAAATTACATTTCGGTAATTTCGTGCAAAATTTGGATACATATTTTAAAATAAAACCTTTTAATAACAAAATGTGCAACTTTTACATTAGACTTTTAGATTTTTTATTGTAAGAATAATCCACACTGTTTTTATTAAAATTTTAGAAGTTTTAAATGATAATTCCGACGCAATTGAAGTGGCTGTGTGTTTTAGTGTGAACCTTAAAACCATTATAAAGGGTGTTTTTTTTAGAGGTTTGTTTTTCGAATAGAGATAAAACTGGCATTTTATGGTCAAATCTGGCAACTCTACTGTCATTTATGTTCAGTTTGGTTTGCCATTTCATCATGAACAGGTTGACAAAAGAACAACGCTTGCAAATCGTGCAAATTTATTTCGAAAATAATGGTTCAGTTCGCGAAGTTTACCGCAAGCTCCGTCCATTTTATGGTCGACATAATCGTCCATCAGAGCAATTAATTCGGTTAACCATGGATCGTTTTCGCACTACGTTTACTCTATGTGATAATACGCATCCGCAGAGACGTCGAACAGTGCGCACCGAAGAAACAATTGCCGCTGTAGAGCAAAATGTTGAAGAGGACCCGAATGAATCGATTCGCCACCGTGCACAGCAATTGGAGCTTTGTCCATCAACTTTATGGAAGATTTTGCGCAAAGATCTTGGCTTGCGACCTTACAAGATCCAGCTTGTGCAAGAATTAAAGCCGCGAGACCATGCAATGCGTCGTGATTTTGGTGTATGGGCCGAAAATGAGATTGATCTCGATGCTGATTTTCATCGCAAAATTTTGTTCAGTGATGAGGCTCATTTTTGGTTGAATGGCTACGTCAACAAGCAAAATTGCCGCATTTGGAGTGAAGAGAATCCACATGAGACCCTTGAGACGCCATTACATCCACAAAAACTGACTGTTTGGTGTGCTCTATGGGCTGGTGGAGTCATTGGGCCATACTTCTTCCGAAATAATGCTGGAGAGTCAGTTACCGTTAATGGAGACCGGTATAGAGCCATGATAACCGACTATTTTGTTCCCGAATTGGATGGCATGAATGTGGATGAGTTGTGGTTCCAACAAGACG
The DNA here is from genome assembly GCA_963680825.1 of Meiosimyza decipiens. Classification (NCBI taxonomy): domain Eukaryota; kingdom Metazoa; phylum Arthropoda; class Insecta; order Diptera; family Lauxaniidae; genus Meiosimyza; species Meiosimyza decipiens. Next base: position 99,084,303 of record OY804259.1, read on the forward strand.
GCGCTACATGCCACACAGCGCACGTCACAATCGATTTATTGAAGGAAACATTCGATGAGCGCATAATTTCGCGGAATGGACCTGTCAATTGGCCACCAAGATCGTGTGATTTGACACCATTGGATTATTTTCTTTGGGGATATGTGAAGTCGCTCGTCTACGCCAACAAACCAGAAACGTTAGGGGACTTGGAAGCCAACATTCGTGGCGTTATTGCCGACATACGGCCCCATATGCTCGAAAAAGTGGTTCAAAATTGGACCTGTAGAATTGGCTTTATTCGAGCCAGCCGCGGCGGCCACATGCCCGAAATCATATTTAAACATTAATGGCATAAAATTATCCTTCCAATAAAGCCAAATTGATGGACATTAAAACGATTTTCTTGTGTTTTATTTCAATTCGAAGCTCTATACCTCTAGGATATATATATATATAGCTAAAACATATTAAAGGGTATTTTTTTATTTTTAGGTGAATTGATGCTTCTTAATGAAGCTACATTCTTGGATAATTTAAAAACTCGGTACTACAAAGATAAAATATATGTACGTATATTTTTGTAAAATCAAGCAATTTAAATTTTTTATAATTTTGTTCCTCCCGAATTCGCAGACGTATGTGGCGAATATTCTCATTGCTGTCAATCCATATCGTGAAATACCTGATCTCTACTCATCGAACACCATTAAAACCTACAATGGACGTTCCTTAGGAGAATTGCCACCACATGTTTTTGCTATAGGTACATACATATGTAAATTTACTCTGCCTAAAACTTTATTGGAACCATATTTTGTTTTATGATTTTTAGCCGATAAAGCTATACGAGATATGCGTGTTTTGAAATCTTCGCAATCCATCATTGTTTCGGGTGAATCAGGTGCTGGCAAAACGGAATCTACTAAATATTTGCTGAAATATTTGTGTCACTCGCATGACAGCGCTGGACCAATAGAGCATAAAATTTTGGATGGTAAGCAAGCAAATAACAAATTAAAAATTTTTTTATTCCTTCATTACATATTCGTATCCATATGTAGCAAATCCTGTTTTGGAAGCTTTCGGCAATGCCAAGACCACTCGTAATAACAATTCCTCACGTTTTGGTAAATTCATTGAGGTGCATTACGATTCCAAATGCCAAGTTGTGGGTGGATACATTTCGCATTACTTATTGGAAAAAAGTCGCATTTGCACTCAAAGTGCTGATGAGCGTAATTATCATGTTTTCTATATGTTACTTGCTGGGGCTCCGCAACAGCTACGTGATAAATTATGTCTTGGTAAACCGGATGAATATCGGGTATGTCTTGTTGCTATTATTTATTTCAATTTCGATCTAATGTTTACTATTTAATGCAATCGACAGAGTCTACGTCCAAAGCTCTGGTCAAGAGCTAAAGTTATTAAAGAAGTTTAGTACAAAACTGATATTAACTTAAAAATATGCTGCAAAGGGTGCTTTTCATGTCAAGTAAAGCACCTCCGCAGTTCTTTTATCGCTAAACTGAAACGAAATCGTATTACCTAAAATAAATCATAGTAATGTCGTTCACACATAGTTTTGAAAGTATTAAAATTCGTTTATTAGTTTCTTGCATTTTATGTGTTTGTCATTAAAACAACAGCAATTGTTCCAATCATTAGAAAAAGTGTTCATCATTGACACGCGTTGAGTGTGAAAGCAGCAAAAAACGAGCAATTTTGCACTTTTATGTCTCGAAATATTTTGCAGGACTATTAATAGCTTACCACTTTTTTTATTCTTTCTTCAATTATGAAATTTTCCATATCATCCTGAACGAGCAATAAATTATATGTAAATAAAAAAACCATACAAAAGACATTGAAAAATGTAAAAAAGTTGAAGAAGTGTGAGAATTTTTTCACTCAATAAAAGTTCCTTAATAGCTCCAGGATTTTTATTATCAGAAGAATACATATTGGTCAAGATAGTTTCATCTCTCTTGTGTCCTTTATCTCTTAACGGTGCGTAAGGCCTTTATAAAACTGTTTCAACGTGCACGATCAGTAGGGAGTGCCTTCGATACTCTCCAACTTGCACTTATTTCGTGCTCCAGGGAACGAGCGCGTTTTATGATATTCTGCATTACGTAGAAGGGTGCTGTTGGTTAGCCAGGTTTCACAGCCGTACAAAGACCTGACATCATGTTTGATTTACAAATTTTGAGCTTCGATTTCGTAAATTGTCGCTTTATTTATTCCAGGAGGGGGGTCCTATTTGCTACCGCCATCAGGTGCTATTATGCTTCCCAAGTAAGTAAGTTATTCACTTCTATGCAAGACTCGCTTATAATGGAGCACCTGCTGCAATTGGTTGGAAAAAACCAAATGATTTTTGTTTTATATATGTTGATTTTCGGTAATGCATTTTTCTTGAATGCCGGATTGTTTGGTGGCGAGAAGCCATATGTCATGTCATGAAAGTCCATTTAATGCCACGATTCGTAGAGTATAAGGCTCTACTGAGAACATCGTCCAGTACTATCAGTAATGTAATACTCACGCAATACTCTAAATTTGAAACCTTCGTATTGAGTCTTGATGAGAATGATTTTGGGTGCTGCACCTTATATGTTAAATGCATCCCAATTGCGGTCGATGCTATCAAAATCGGTACTGCAGTCGATAAAGATTACTCATCTGCTCCATGATATGAAATCCTGCCTGTTTCCGAATAAGTGATTCTAATTTTTCACTGTCTCTGGTAAAGATGATTTACGGCAAGACCTTGGACGTATTTCTGGTTTAGCGATAATTTCCCATTTATTCTGATGTTTAATAAGGTTCTTATGAGCCTCCTTTATGGCCTTTGTTCTCTTCGTTAGTAAAGGCGGACATGACGCCAGTCGCTGTGGTATCCCTCAGAGAGAGACATATGGCGACTGCTACCGGGTAGAGGTGGACGGTTGATAGTCTACTAAAAAGTTCTTTCCAACAAGCAAGCTGGTCATCTGTAGTAGTTAATTGGTTCCCGTTTTTTGCTTTTGATAAACCGCTTCATTCCTCGCATATTTTTCAGGTATAATTATTCTATGATATCCCAGGTAGCGTCGCTCATCCAGAGTTTTATGTTCCGTATGGTAAAGCCAAGTATGGACTCACTAGCTGCTTTAAATTACGACCTGATTTCTTGCCATTTTAATTGGATTGAACTACGGGAGCCAGTGTCGCTGAACCTTTTTACTAACATATATCCTTGAGTTTATGTGCGCTTCTCCTGACTCAGACATCAAAAAGTAAAAAGTTCACGTTTTCCATTTCTGGTATAGTCTCATACGAGTACAATACCTTAAAACATGTTTGCTATAATTTTTTCGCGCATTGTCATGAAAGAATGTTTCGGAAAATCGCTCATCTAATTTATTACTGGACTAATCCGTAGAAGTCAGTAGGTCAAACTAAAACAAACTATATTATGTATTTTTTTTATCGCATCGATTCTGTAGAACTACGAGTAGTTGTTGCACAAACACAATAAAAATAATTCACTTAACTGTTTCTAATTCACTTATTTTTATCATATTTTTAGTACCTTTCTGGTTGCACTCAATATTTTTCAAATGCTAAAACTGAACAGCTTATACCGACGGCGCAAAAATCAAATGATCATCATCAAAAGGGTCCTCTTAGAGACCCAATTATAGATGATTATAACCATTTTCAAAATCTAGACAAAGCGCTGGGACGGCTTGGTTTAAATGAAGTATCAAAGTTGGAAATTTATTCACTTGTCGCCGCTGTATTGCATTTAGGCAACATTACCTTTGAGGAAATACCTGATGATGTACGAGGTGGCTGTGAAGTTTCGGAATCTTCAGAAAAATCAGTGTCTATAACATGTCGTCTGCTGGGAGTCGATCCATCTGAACTGAGACAAGCGCTCGTTTCACGTGTTATGCAGAGTAAAGGTGGAGGCATTAAGGGCACAGTGATTATGTAAGCATAAGAAAAGTCATATTACATTCTTGCTATAATTGATATTTATTGCTACTATTACAGGGTTCCTTTAAAGATCTATGAAGCAAACAATGCACGTGATGCTCTTGCCAAAGCCATCTATAGTCGACTTTTTGATCGAATTGTGTCGATCATTAACCAGAGTATTCCCTTTCAAATATCAAATTTTTACATTGGTGTGTTGGATATAGCAGGTTTTGAGTATTTCACTGTCAATTCATTTGAACAGTTTTGCATTAACTATTGCAACGAAAAATTGCAAAAATTCTTCAATGACAACATTTTGAAAAACGAGCAAGAGCTGTATAAACGTGAAGGTCTAAATGTACCGGAAATAAGATTTACCGACAATCAAGATATTATTGATTTAATTGAATCAAAGGCAACAGGAATTTATACCCTACTAGATGAAGAGTCAAAGCTACCAAAACCATCAGCTGTTCATTTTACAACTGAAGTACATAAGGCTTGGACAAACCATTATCGTTTGGGTTTGCCACGTTCGTCGCGTTTAAAAGCACATCGTATATTGCGCGATGAGGAAGGTTTCCTAGTACGTCACTTTGCGGGAGCTGTGTGTTACAATACAGTAAGCTTGATTTACAGTAGAATTTTATGGCATTTTTATTGCGTGCATGATTAATGTGATAATACATAGTTTCTCCAGTAATTAAAACCACAATGATAAATTTCCAGGAACAGTTTATTGAAAAGAATAACGACGCTCTCCATGCTTCGTTGGAAGGATTGGTGCAAGAATGTGAAAACCCTTTGTTGAAGTCTCTATTTCCTTCAGGCAGTGGCTCTGTTTCACGTGGTAAACTTAATTTTATATCTGTTGGTTCCAAATTTAAAACACAACTTGCCGAGCTAATGGAAAAATTGGAAAAAAATGTAAGCTATCAAGTCTTGTAATAATTTTTTTTTCTGTAAATGGAAATGAGTTGTGTTTCATTTTTATTTACAAAAGGGTACCAACTTCATCCGCTGCATAAAACCCAATAGCAGAATGATTGATCGAAATTTTGAAGGTGGGCTTGCTTTGGCGCAATTAAAATGTTCAGGTACCATATCTGTTTTGGAGCTTATGGAGCATGGATATCCATCTCGTGTGCCATTTGCTGATCTTTATAATATGTACAAATCATCATTGCCACCTGAATTAGCCAAACTACCGCCACGTACCTTTTGTGAGGCGATGTTGCAATCGCTTAATCTGAGCTCAAAAGATTTTAAATTTGGTATAACAAAAGTGTTCTTTCGGCCTGGCAAATTCGTTGAGTTTGATCGCATTATGAAATCTGATCCCGAAAATTTGCTTGCAATTGTAGCTAAAGTTAAGAAATGGCTGATACGTTCACGCTGGGTAAAATCTGCTTTAGGAGCAGTATGTGTAATTAAATGTAAGTTGGCTTGCGTAAATCGAAGCTTACATCCATTCATACATTCATGGTCAATCTAAAATAAATTATCTTTTATAGTGAAAAATCGCATCAAATATCGCAACAACTGCGCTTTACTTATACAGCGAGTGGTTCGTGGTCATTTGGCTAGGAAACAACATCGCCCACGATTTCTGGGTATTTCAAAAATAAATAAGATTCGCCGTAATGTACAGAAGACTGTTGAGATCGCTAATGGCTTGAAATCAGGCAGAGATGAGGTGTTCAGCGAAGTTAATAAAATAAATCAACAAATTGATGCAGCCGCAAGGAGTATTAAAGTGAGTTTTATTATAAAGCAATCATTCTACTTTAATTAACAGAAATTATTAAAAAAAATATCTTTTAATATATTAATATCAGGCCAATACCAAAATAACTTCAAGAGAAATTGATAATCTTTACAACGGCGTTATGGCGAACATGAATAAACTGACTGTGGATCTTAATACAAATTTAAAAGTAAGTTTGGGATTAAGATTAGCTTAAGTATAGTACAGGTATGCATGTACATATGTAACTGCTCTCAAAATAATATTAGTATACCAAACCGCAAATGGAATAGTAACAAAAAAACGTTTGTTCTTGGGATGAACATTTATTTGTCATTTTTCAACCAAGTTAATTGTCTTAACAAGATATTCATAAAAATATTGAGATTTTGACACATACGTACTATATGTATATGTGAAATACCTTAAAATTGTGAAATATTCCTACATATGGACGGTCAAATTAATAGTAGTAATGGTTTACTTTAATCTAAAAAAGATGAATGCAAATTAGTTCGATTTGGAAAAATCAGTATTTACATATTTAATCAGGGATGTGTTAACCTAGGCTACGTAGGCTTCAGCCTAGGGCTCGCACCACAATATTAATAAGTATAATAGTAAAAATATAATTTTTGGGTGGGAAAAAACTTTGGTGACCTTTAATTTTTGTATATCTTTGCTGTTCAAGAAAATTTCTTTACATATTTTAGCTAAAATCCATCAGGGGCCCACACCCCACATGCTCGGCGTTGGTGCCCGAGGATTCTAATCACGGGCCTATACTTGTTGGCAATTACTGCGGCACACCACCGATATATGATGTTCACCAGATTTTGTCATCTTGTACTGAATTCCAAGCACCCCGTCCCAAATTGTGAATTCTTATGGAATTAGAATTAGCCAATGCCTTACATCACCCCACAAATTCTCACTGGGTTGAAGTCTGGTGGCTGTGCGGGCCATCCCATGATCTTAACTTTGTTGGTCTGAAGCCACTGTTGCGCGACCTTGCTTGTGTGCCTTGGGCCATTGCTATGCTGGAAGACTCAGTGCATTGGCATTTCGTCGCAGGCATATGGGAGCGTGATTTACACGTGTATGCCTCAGTCCTTTGGATTTATGGATCCAGTAAATTCGCTCATCGCCGTTGAATGAAAAGCATGTCCATGCCATAATACAAGAACCACGATGTTTAATGACTTTGGTTGTGAACTTCGGGTTATATCCTGAATTTGGTGGTCTTCTGATATATTTTTTCTTCCATATCGCTCAATCTTTGATTCATCTGACCTAGATGTTCCTTAATTTTTCTGTAAGCCATGTGTTTCATTGCGAATCGTCACATGTTTTCTTGGTAGTAGTAGTACTTTCTTGGACTACAAGCAGCCAGGTCATATTCTGTCAAGCGTCTGCAGACTGTTTCGACGCTAGCTTCTACATTTAGCTCATATTTTATTTCAGTAGCAGAATACCGTCCACGTTTTCCAGATTGCGGTTGATATTTAAGAAATTAAGAAACGCTGATATGATCTGCATAAAATTAAGGAATTTTCATTAAACATGTATTCATTAAGGCTAAATATGTGCTTGACATTTTTTGATCTTAAGGTCTCTCGTTCGCAAAATTATGTTGTTATTATGAAGAAATAATCTCCTTGAATTTTTGTATTATATTCAAACTTTAATTCGCTACAACCACAGTTGAAATATGCTGAAAAGTCACCTAGAGAAAAAGAAATTCACTAACTATTATCACAAAAGAGCCCTTAAAGCTAAATTAGTTATCACGTCATCGATTGTTTGGATAAGATAAAAACAAAGAAAACCATTTAAACATAAATATTGATAACTGGGAGTAATATGACACATATTTATTTGTGGGGAGACAAGTGACTATAAATTTTTTTTCGTGCAAAAAACCTTAATTTCCTATTTATGTTGTAATAATAAAGGAACAGCAACAGGCTGAAGAGCAAGAACGTCTACGCAAGGTGCAGGAAGCGCTGGAAGCTGAACGACGAGCAAGGGAAGAAGAGGAACACAAAAGACGTGAAGAAGAAGAAACCAAACGCATGTATGCTAAAAAACAAATAAATAAATTTGTAAAAATCAATTTTGAACGCATATAACTTACAGTAAAACTGAGATGGAAGCACGGCGCAAAACTGAAGAACTACAGCGACTTAAGCAAGAAGAGGAAGATCGAAAAGCAGCACTCGCCTTGCAAGCACAGCTTGAAAAAGAAGCACAAGACGATGCTAAATATCGTCAACAGCTTGAGCAAGAACGACGTGATCACGAGCTGGCATTGCGCTTGGCAACTGAATCCAATGGCCAAGTGGAAGATAGTCCACCTGTCATACGCAAGTAAGTTGAAGCTGCCAATAGCACATACCAAAATCAATTGTATTTGTTGTTTGTACAGACGTATTATATATGAAGTGCAATTATTTATGTTTTAGTTCTAAGTTTAGTTTTGTTTTGCATCTGTACATATTTGCTATTTTCGTTTTGTAAGACATTGCAAATCGTTTCATTTTTGTTTCGAGTTTATGTACAAAATCATATTTACGTATCTTATTTTGAAAATTATTTACCATATTAATTATATTTCTCCTCTCTCAGTGGTCAAAGTGATATTTCGCCCATGGGTCCAAACAAACTTATCAGGTATATAAGCACAGTTTTAATCAGTTTGAATACAAAAAAATTAACAACCCTGAAAAAAATCTTTACAAAATCTAACAATACCTACTAATTTATGAACACTGAATAATATTTATCTGTTTTTGCTTAAAATTTTTCTGTATTAAAGTTTTCCACGAGGTGTCGCATCTCGTTACTGCAATAAGTGAGTCAGAACACAATATGTAGACATTTGAAGTTCTCAAAAACTTTTCTTTAATTATTTTCATAGTTTTTATTTGTTTTCATAATGGAATTTAATCAACTCAAAGTAGTGGCTGTAAAAAATGCTATGAGAAAATTGGTATTGGCATTTCATTCAGTTAAATATGTAGACAAAAAGATTCTTTTAAAGGATGCTGTTTCCTACATAAAACACACACCATCTATTTGCATTAAACTTAAGTTTTATTTTAATACTACTAATATTCATACTTAAATTAATATATGTCTGGCTGCTTTGATATCTAGATCGGAAACTGTACGCGCTCAACAGCAACTCTTGGGCAAGCAGAAATACGATTTATCTAAGTGGAAATATTCTGAGTTACGTGACGCCATTAATACATCCTGTGATATTGAGTTATTGGAGGTGAGATATTTTACTTCCTGTCACTATATTCAATTAATTTCAAAAAAAAAAATTTGATAAGGCGTGCCGTCATGAATTTCACCGTCGCCTAAAAGTCTACCATGCTTGGAAGGCAAAGAATCGCAAACGCACAACAATGGATGAGAACGAACGTGCGCCAAAGAGCGTAATGGAAGCTGGTAATTTAAATACTTTACAAATTAATAACGTTGGCATTAATGAAAATTTTCGCAGCATTTAAAGCCCCTCCTTTAGCGCAGCCAAAACAAGAAATTACAACAGCTCAACATCGTTACTTCCGTATTCCTTTTATGCGCGCAAATGCTGCTGAAAATAGTAAGTGTAAGAAATATTATACAAAGAAACCATTTGATCAGCAAAATAAAAAAAATAAGTTTTTTCGTGCATTCAATATCACTCAAAGCTGGGCAGGAATAAATACTTTTCGAATCCAATGCAATATGGAATCGACTTTTTCAATGTTCCTCTTGCCATGGAATGGTTCTTTTGTCGATACCATTTTTGAATTGGAATTTTAATTTTTAATTAATTTGGTTCCCAAAAAAATAATTCCTACCCAGCCCTAGATAGAATATTTTAAAATTAATAAGTTCGTCAACCGTTACAACTCCTTTTCAAAACAAAATTATTCAATTACTTCTTGTAAATATGCCCTCTCTCATAAGGTGTAATACATGTATGCGCTAACCCTTAAACTGACTGCTTAAAATCTAATTTTATTATAAACAATTTTCTCTCAAACCAGCAAAACGAGGTCTATGGTATGCTCACTTTGATGGTCAATGGATTGCACGACAAATGGAATTACATGCAGATAAGCCCCCTATTCTGTTGATTGCAGGTTCGTATTTATAGCAGAAATCCTAAAGTTTTCCACACTTTTAGTACTGTTTTATTCTAACCATTAGGTGTTGATGATATGCAAATGTGTGAACTGAGCCTTGAAGAAACTGGACTAACACGTAAACGTGGCGCTGAAATTCTCGAGCACGAGTTTAGTCGCGAATGGGAACGTAACGGTGGAAAACCTTACAAAAATTTAGGTACTAAAAATATGTAAACCCCATTCAAAAAATTTGAAAGAAAAAATGCAAAAGCAAAAGCTATAAAAATTGTAATTTATGTTATTTTAAAACTTGAAAAGAAAAAAATTAGTAAAAAAATTTTCTAATTCTTCAATTGAAACTGTAAATATGGAAACGAAAAGTATTTTTGCAAAATTTTGTAGTCTCAAATAAATGAAATCTTCATTACCCTATGGATTTCTAGGAAGTGAAAGTGCCTTTTATGTTTGTATTTGCTTATAAAAATTTTGATTTTCCTAAAATATACGTAAAACTGAATAAGTAAAATTATTTAATGGTTTCAAATATTTACATACATATATTTTTTATTAGTAAATACTGTGTGTATGGAAAACAATATCAAAATTTATAAATTTAGAAATCTTGTGCTTTAAATTTAAAACTAATATTTTAAACAAAGCATCATTCCCTAAGAAAATTGTTCAACATTTATTAAAAATAAAAAATGAACCGGTATTATACTAAAAACTATAACGAACTTTACCACTACCAAATAAAACAAACTTTACTTTTTACTGATGTAGTGTAACCGACATTCAAATAAAATATGTAAAAGCATACTTTTCATACCTACCTGCAATGATGATACAAACTCTTGTCTACCCTTATTTAAAACTTCTAAGCAACTGTCTTAAATATTTTAAAAATACAAAATTATGTGTAGGGATGTAGCAAAATTGTTTCAAAAGAAAAGAAATTATTGTAGTTTTGTTTTTATTACAATGTTAAAATAGAAAACTCTATTTATATATCTCTGATTTAAGATTTAATTACAAATACTATAAACATGTATAACTTCATGCAACTGAAAACAATTATTTGCATTGAATGCGTTCGATGAAATAAATGCTTAATATTTATATCATAAAAACGTGTTTATCAATAATGAGAAGGTAATTAGAAATTGAAATATTTGTGGCTATTTGCTAAAGGTTGATAAACCTAATTCCAACTAATTGTAAGTTAATTTGCGAGAACTTGCAAACATTGCCGTCTTTTCACAATTTCGATCTTGTGTCCTGCATATATTGTTTTCTCACTGATTTATGGTGAGAGATATATCACTGTGTTATATCATTAACAGATCGACTGATAACTTTCCAAAAATTTTCTCAATTTTATGATTTTTTCGTTGCTCAAATTTAAGTAATTATTTTAAAATTTCTGAATTTTAGTATCAATATCTTGAGTTAATGTATTGTATTAGCACAACTAGAAGTCGCTTTCAACAACGAAGTCTAAAGAGTGCGATGGACTGGGGCAGCCACAATAGAAGAGTGATTTTATGGATACTTACTGACGATATAGGATCGGATCTCTCAACCATAAGCTTTGGGCTTCACTAAAAGCAGTATGCATAAGTTCATTCAAAACAGAAGTTGTGCTTTTTTCAAGAAAATATGCACTCCTATCATGAATGAGCATTCCCTCCGATTTTTTCTGCAATTACCTGTTTTGCAATCGTGAAATCTTTTGGCGAGGGGAAAACTGGAAATAATGTTATCGGCAATAGTTTGGTGGGTCAAAATTATTGGCTTATTGGAAGTAATTGAAACATTTTGGCAACCCTGACCCGAAATGAGTTTCCTACTCTTAGATTTTTTACTATTGCAAATATTACATAGGATACAGGGCTGCCAAGTCTAAATGAATCAATTCCCGGTCTCAACAAAAATTGTTTTTCCCTTAAATGAGAAATGTTGATGAATTTTTTTTTTTGTTAGCAATTAATAAAATTTAATTCACAAAATGGTAAAAATTTTAATTTTGGTGTGTGAAAAACTTAATTTTTTTGGTCATTAAACAAAAATTTCCAATATCCCAGCAGGCAATTAAGCAAGGCATGCTAGCACAGTTGCGATTGTATGAGGCCTTCTCAAAACTAGATTTTCAAAAATATGTATGTATATTCATGAAATGCTATTATCCTTTTCAAAGCAGCCCTGCTGTCAGGCCTGATATCAGAAGGCAAAGAAGAAGGACTCCATTTATTTTAAGTCTTTTTAATTTTATTCCATATATTGCAAAGTTTTTTGATGCCACATTACTTTTTGTCATCATCGTACATATACGACACCAAAAGCAGATAAATGGTTGAAAGTAAAGAACGGTGATCATGTTTCAAGGCTGGTCGTCCGATTCATGTTATGTTAAGGTGGGTAGAGTGTTTTGTATTCAGTGTCCAATTATAAATTAAGAGAATGTCACAAAAATATTAACATTAAAAACATCAACGCAATTGAGATGATGCGGATGAAATAAAAAGCAATTAACTGAACTCATCGTCTCTCACGACGTATACTCATCGTCTCTCACGACGTATATATCTTTTGTAAAAAGTAATATAAGTTGGAAACCAATAGATTTATATACAAATTATGGGTTCCCGATTGGGAAAGGTCGAAAATGGCTTTTCAACATCACTTGGAAAATCCCCGAACCATGGTAAGGACCGTTTTGGAGCCATTTTCGGAAATTTTTTTTTGCTCCATTCCTATCAATTGGAGCAAAAAACAATTTATAGAGAAAGCACTTCATAATTTGTGATTGAATTTATTCGATCTTTCCCATTATTTTTTTATATTCACAGATACATAGTCGTCCATTAGTTTTAGGGTATGTTTTATTTAAAAATTCCTGCGGGAACAGGACTTGAATTTGAACTACTGGGACTGAGAATATGTGCATTTATTTCTTTTTTGTTGTGTTCGTAATTGTTCAGGCAAGGTTTTTATCAAAAAAAGTTTGGAAAAATCTAAAACTGTACATCAGTAACCATAAGAGGCAGACATTCACTCCAAATGTAGGTTGGGTGCTCGAGGCGGCGGTGGGATCGATATATCTAAGGAAATTTGTAAATCTATGTAACCATAAAAGGTATCGTAACCATATTTACATCGTAAATTAGTTGTGTGTTTGACAATGTTCTTTAATTTGTTAGGCCCGGCAGATGGCGCTGGGATCGAGATATTTAAGGAAATAAGATAAGCATAAGAGATAATGAAACCATATTCACACCATGAGTTGGTGGGGTGCTCGAAAATGCTTAAGTAATTTTTCGATCCGGTAGATGGCGTTAGACTCGAAATTTTTAAGGAAAATTGTAATAAATGTAAAAATTCGGGATACATGTGTAAAAAGGAGTGCAGAAAAACGTATGCCGTGTCATTAGGGTGGTTCAAATTTTTTTTTAAGTACAACTTGATATTAACGCAAATAAATGCATGTAAATATGTGTTATTTACCTCTCCTTACCTCAGTTCTCTAACTTATGGTATAATTTCCTCGTAAATCTTCTTTTCGACTATGTGCTTGGACAAACGAATGCGTTGGAAAACCTTTCCCAGGCTACTTTGTCCAATTATTGGCTCACAGAAAGTATTTATAAGTTCGACTTTTTAAAGTCGAAATCGCAGTTTAATCTATGATTTATTTGACAACGAGGTAAGTTAACAGGCCTAAGGGACTTAACCAAAGATTTAAGTACAATAGCAAACATACACAGATATTATTAGGTGTGTATCTGCGAAAATAACATAAAATTTGTAACAAAAACCATGAAAAAATAGAGTATGGATGGATATCTTTTAGGTGCGTTCGCGTTCATGTGGGTACACTTTGAAATTGCATCTCTGAATTATAGTGCATTGAAACATGAACAAGCAACATAGATGGCGTAGTTATACGGACTTTAACACATTGCAGAGAACACGTCAGGTTGGCCGAGCGGTCTAAGGCGCCAGATTTAAGCTCTGGTTCCCGAGAGGGAGCGTGGGTTCGAACCCCACATCTGACAAAGAAATATTTTTTTTTAAGAAAAGCTTTTAATTTTTATTTTAGAACTTTTTTATTATTAGCATTTAATGGTGCTCATAAAGATAACGTAAAATATTAACACACTTAAGATACCAGTGAGAGAAACAAACCGGTTAAGCGAATTCACAATCACAATGAAAACAAGTTGGGCAAGTGCAAAAAATGTCAAGTTTCAGTCATTTCGCGCCATTCCAACAGTCAGTATCGCTACGAAAGTTCGCCAATTCCACTGACTAAAGTACATACGTAGCTTGTAGATTAAAAGCAACAAATTTTAAGCGCTCTCAAATAATAGCGACTGTTCGGAGTTTTAATAAAGAAAGTTTGCTATCACAAAGAAAGTGTTAAAAATTTAGTACACCTATAAATCGAAAAAAAAAATTTCAAAAAGGTTTTAAGAAAAAGCGAGTGTGAGAAAACTAGCGACCGATAAAAACCGAACGTTTGTATCTGTCGATTAATAGGAATTACGTCAAGATAAAAACAACACATCAATTACCTGATTACATATTCGAAAGGAATTAACTTATTTTCAAGTACTACATTTCTTTGCGAAATGTTTTCTACGAATACCTTAACCTTGCTACTTATAGCAACAGCAATTTCTATCATCAAAACAGGTAGGCAAACTTTTTAACAAATTGACACCTCCAGAAGAGTGTACAAAATACATATGTATGTATAGTATGTACCATCGGAAATTAAAGTTCTTTGCCTTTGAAAGCAAGAACTCCCATGTTTTGTAATTCCCTGATCAAAAACTAATTATTTTATAAGCTGCTTCTATTAGTACATACTGTTGTTATGTACATACACATGTACATCCATACATATGTACGTTCGTCGTTTCAAGTGTCACTCCCAAGGTTGCTTGCTGTTCCTTTGGATTCAGAAAAGCGTTTCAATCGAAGATTTTATTTTGTATCTAGATCTCGTTACTATATTATCTCTATCAAAAAGTGTACGTAATACAACAAATTGTATGTGCTACATTGGATGGCCGAAATAAAACCAGCACACATTGTCATGTGACCCTTTTTTAATTTTGGATCCTTTGCGTATTTAAGTACATTTTTGTTCATTGCAACAAATTAAATTTTTTATCGTTAATTTTCTATCTATACTGAAGTTATGTAAAAAATTAATTTTATTATTAGCACAATCAGTTCAAGTATTGGAAAAATTAAGGAAAAAGGCAGGTGAAATTTCACAACTTCATGGGCGTAAAAATTAACTCGTGTTATCAATATATGTAGTAAAAATTATTTTACGACATTGCCATAGTTAGCAAGTAGAGTTGGACCTTGCAAATGGTCGGGCAAATTATTTTTTTTTTTTTGGTTGAGCTGTTGAGGTTGACGTATTAGCTTTCATACTGATTTACAAATTGTATTTTTCCATAGAAAAATGCAAAAGTATATTTTCTAAATATAAAGTTACAAATAAATATTTTAACTAAAAATTTAAATGAAAAATGATTTTATAAAGAACATAGACCACTTAAAGAAAGCTCTCGGCAAAAAAAGTCATATCATTTTTGACTAATATCTTCCTATTCCTTTAGTTTTCGTTCAAAGTCTAGAAGAATAAAAATTCCAAAATATTCTGTAAAAAGTGGGCAAACACAATTTGATCATAGAAATTAAGAGGATTCGATATGCGGTAAACATATATAGCTGGCGGTGAAACGAAGGCAAGATCTATAGGTTAACAGCAAGGCAAGAATTGAATTTTTGTATTAAACAAAAAAGTGATATGTACTTTGAAAAAAAATTGTTGGAAGACCGTTAATTACTCATTTTCAACTTCGCAGCCCTGCCTGAGTCTTTAAGCCTCTCGTTACGGCCCTGTAAATTACATTCTTTTGGGATGAGCGATTTAAAACATCACATGGATTTGTTTGCCTAGAACTTAATGTAATTTGTGGAAAGAACTTGAAACTTTAGTTAATTTTGTAATAAAAAACTTTTTTTTCTTCGACGTTATTACAAATCTAAATCTGTTTTGGCAATTCATGTCCCTAGAACAAATAAACTTTCAATGTTGAGAAACAGCCTACATATATACATACATGTGCCTCTAAATTTCCAAAATATTGCAGATGAGATACTTATTGAAGTGGTTAACGATGCAGTCTTAAGTGGTGCTGGATGTCTTGTATAACATACGGTTTTCAAAATAAATTATATCTGTTGAAAATGTGTTTCTGCTGTCATAGCTTTATACATTCATAGCTTTTTTTGTTTTTCTGACTATAATTCGTTTGAAGACAAACAGGTTGATCACAGGGATCTTCCTATCATAAGGCTACCTTCAATAATTATGAATAACGCTGAAAATTTAAAAAATAAAAAGGCCGATGAATTTTTAACATTTAATGTTTTAACGGCGAATTTTGAAACATATGTCGCAAGGTTAAGGATCAATCTAATACATATGTACATATGATCACTTAAAATCAAAAACGACGTAATAACGAGAAAATTCTATATCGATTTTTGATTGGTTATGGTTCAGTAACTAAATGACATGTCTCTACAAAATTTTCAACTCATACGTTCAACATATCAAAATCAAATAAAAATTGCTTTTACATCTAAACATCTTCCATTAGACAGAGTTTTTTGCTTCTCCTGTAAGACAGCGTTTACACGAGGAAACTCTTGAAAGTCAACGTTTATACGAGCAAATTCGGTCTGAGAAATTCTTGTCTATTCTCTTTTGTGAATTTCTTTTGCGTTTACACATGAAAACTAGAATTTGTTTGTGCAAGAAAATTTCAAAGCAATTACTGCGTCAACCCGCCACAACAAACGTAAATTCAAAGCATAATATCAGCTAAAGAATAGAACGAAAGGGATTTCGCGTATACGACATATTCTGTACACCACCCTTTCGTTTTTCCCTTCTTGCCAACAAACAGGAAAACTTTCTTTCAAGAGTTTCCTCGTGTAAACGCTGTCTAAAGAAATAAAAGATGTTGTCACGGCTTTTTGGATTTTAGGTGACGATATACTGTGTTGACCCCCTCAAGGTCAATTTTTGTGATTTCTGTTTAGTTCAAAATTTTCGAATTTTAACGAAAATCCTTGGTTCGATCATTTTTATTTTCATAAAACTAACCTGATCAGCAGATTTTGACTCTTCAAAATATATATAAATATATATACTCTAAAAAATACATATATTTCAGCTTAAAATCTTATCATTAACTATATACTTGCTCTAAATGTTGGACGTCTACTGTATATAGCTAACTATACAAGCTATTAAGCTAAAGTTTTGCATGCGTATGTCATCAAGAATATAACTTTTTTGATCCGAAAGAAGGCGGAATTAAGAGAAGGCGTAGCCTTATTTTCATAATTCTTTTGAACTTTTTAAATTTCTTTCAACTCTCTTCACATGGTCAAATTTCTTTCATATTATTTAGACTTTTTTAGTTTTTTTCAAACTGTTTCAACACATTTCAATATCTTTGAACGTTACATTATTTTCGATTTATTCAATCTCTTCAACCTTTTTAACATTTATTCTAAAAGTACTTTCATTGCACTGGAAGGTATGTGAGTTTCGGCCTGGCCGAACATAACACCATTACTAGTTTATGAAAGTTCATGAATATTAAATTACTGTTCGATTTACATGCTTCTAAGCATTTACTGTAAACATTTTTTGTTTTCTAAAAGATTTGTTTAAGTAATCTCTTTTGCAAAACTATAATACATTTCCCATGAAATTTGCATTAGCCTCACTATGTTTTATGAAGAAAATAAATTTTATTTTACTTATTGCTTTTTTTCAAGTTTATCATAAAGTAAATATTTTTTGCTACATATTGTGTTTGTTTCCAACATTTTATTTACATTACACCTTCAACGACTGAAACGTTTACGAATTTCTACACCTTTTTCAAGTTTAAAAAATATTTATTTAATTAAAATTGAAATGATAAAGTGCGTTAACTCAAGATGAATTTGAATGAAATATAGTATATTTTGTTGTATTAACTATGTAGTTATCGGGTCTTACAAACTATCCAAAAAGTACTTAGACTTATTTGTATTTATACTTTTTTATTTTTTAGCATATGCAAATCCTATATTGGATTCGCCCAAGGATTTTGACAGTAGAACAAGTTTTGAAGAGTTGAATGACCTGAACAAAGAAACTTCTAATGGAGAAACTATAAAGCAATTTATGGTATGTAAACATAACAATTATTAATATCTTTTCAGGGTGTCACCTTTGTAAAAAAAATTAAAATTTAGATTTTATAAGCACATGTATATTTTGCTCAAATTTGGAAAATGTATGTCTATGAAATGACCTCAGATCTTAGGCTCTTTTTATTGAATTTTCCATGACAGATCGCATGGCTTTTTGTGTTATATTGAACATTTCAGTTCGGATGTTACATTTCAAAACTTTTTGAAAAAATTACAGAAAATCCTGCTAGTTTCCAAGTTACATACGAAACAAATGGTCTTGGGATACTCGTTTTATCTAAATGCTCCTCAGGCCTTAGAATGTTCAAACCACTGAGGTTTGGTATAATTGAATATAGGCAGGTAAAATCGACAAAGTTTAACTTCGCGTTTCACTTTCACCGGGCAGTTACTGCAAACTATGTGTATTCCATTTAGTGGAACGATACTATGTAAATAGTGTTTTGTTCAATTACGAGTATATTACTACAACCTCGCCCCTGCTTCACTTATATACACATGTGCATGTACATATATAGCATTATATTTTCCATTTTCTTGAAAATCTGATATCAACGATTTTCTCATAAACTACAGCGAAATTGGATTCTATATTAGGCTTTTATGTTTATAAATACTTTACAATCGAATCTTGTTAGTCACGTAATTTTGTAAATTATTCCCATCAATAACTTTTCAAAAATGACGTTGGAAATTAACCCAACCTGGTGTAATGACTCACTATACGTGCAGTAAAGTTTGTTTTGATTCGTGGAAGAAATCTCGATGACGTTGCGTTGGCAATTCAAATTTTTAAATTGAATTGATTTTCGTTAAAGCGGTAGGTATTAGTAGTTAGGTATTTTGGCTCAAAACATTACACTTTTGTTTTGTTTTTGCAACTATGCAAACTTTTATTTGTCGTTTATTGTGTAATTTTTATTTTGTTTTTTCTTTTATTCTGTACCACGTACAAAAATTAAATTAAATTCAGCCAACGCTATTTAAAAAATATACAGCTAAATAAAGTTTTAAAAAAGGGTTGGGCTAAGAAGCTGACGGGAAGTCTTCATTTATGTATCAACATAATCAACACTGGTTTTCTTTAGAACTTACATCTGAACCTAATAAAATATAAAAGATACTAAAATTAAACGCTGTTTTTAGTGGTCAGTGATCTTTTGAAATTTTTAAAGAACTGTCTTTTACGGAACCTTTTGAGAATGTGCAACGTACTGTATAATTTACAGCTTTACAAGTCCGTTGAAATGTTTGTACAAAAATTAGCAGTTAAAAATGAGTGCGTAAATAAAACATTACTCATGCACTTTAATCAGAATTAATCTTATCTTACAAATAAATACAAATATTTCAATGTGCAGAAGTTTGAGCTTCTTACTAAAATTAATGAGGTTTGATTGAATTTATTTACATTCGTATCGCCCGATCAAACTCAGCACTATATAGTAGTTTACACCTAGCGCGTTTATGGATTAAGTAAAACGTTTTAATGAGATGGCAGTCATCTCATGTGATTATCTTTCGTGTCATCACTCTACAAATGTGCATTGCACTTTTCTATTGTTTGCAAGATGTCATTGCGGAGAACTTTCCTCTTCGCTGCCTAAAGAATGTTTATGGAATCACTCCTCCCGTTTGCTTTAGGAATGTATGTGGAAACGATACGGAATATATGGAAAACCGTTCTATTGAATCGCTTCAGGGATGCATATGCAAACCTTTCGAAAAACTACTTCGGAAACAACTCTAGCCCATTTTTTAGAAATTAAAATTTACATTATATTCGTAATTAACCATAACATAAAATGAATAAGTATATTTTCAAATTCATTGTAGATGAACTCCGATATTTGTATCCTAAAGTTGCTTTCAAGAAGAGTTGGGGTTTCCTTCCAAGCTTGCTGAGGAGTTTTTAGATCTATTTCGCGATCCCCGATCCATTTCTCGAAGGAAGTATATGTGTATGTCTTCAAAACATAACTCATTTTCTCTACTGATCTACAATGTTACTGTTGAAAACTATTTCGATTTCCACAAAAATACTTTTTCTCTCGATAGATAAAAACGTGGTGGCACTGTTTAATGGTGGCAAAACATTTATACAATTCCTTCGGTTTTAAATATGTTTTAAGAACCGATTTTTGACTGCAAAGTTTTTAAAATTTTTGTTGACTAAATCAATAAATATATTTTGCTCAACGCTATAGAGAAGTTCAAGAGAAGGCTGCTATAATATTGAAAGATTAATACATTCACAGGTCCATAGCTAGAGGTTTGGGGCTTAGGCCTAGGGGCTAAACAAGCGGTGTTTTTTCAACTTTTTCAGAAGTTTATATTTTGAAAGCTTATTTTTAATCACGCGTGTTCAATCTGAGAAGCTAAATAGAAATACAGTAGAAGGAAGCGTAGGTAACAACTCCTTCGATTACTTTTAGTGATCTATAATCAGATACCGGGTTAAAATTAACAGATTTTTAGTTGGCTTCATAACATAGAGTTCTGATTAGAATTAATCAGATCTTATCTTATGTTTAAGATAAATGTATACTGGTTCTAATGTTAGTTCTTTATATAGTGGAGAATGAATTTATTTTCTATTTTCGAACCTAAATGTTTTTTAATTATTTTTTATATTAATTTTAGATGTCCAATTCTGAAGTCTTATCACCATTCATGCATCGTGACGAAGATCAACCACCTGAAGAGACCTTACTGAATAATGGACAGTCCCTAAAATACGACGTTGAAATACTCGAAGCTGACAGTGACATAAAAAAGGAAAATATTGAGATCGAAGAGCGTTTCAAGTGAGTTGCAAAACTACTAACATCTTATCCGACAAAATCTTAAATAGTCTGTTTCTTCTAACAGAGGGCCTGCAATTGAGTTGGATACGGATATGTTTATTGCAGAAAATATTGAAGTTCATGGTGGTGATAACATTCAACAAAGCCACATGATACTCACTGTTATATTGGTTTTTGTGGCGTTAGTTTCGATCGGTCTATATGCGGCTCTCGTCATTTGGAGATCACACTTAGAGTGAGTTTTGATTTTAATTGCCAATGATTGTTTTAAAATTACATTCAACTTATTTCATTTACACAGTCAACGATATGGCATGCGCGAGTTACTTGTTAACGACGACGAGCATTGTCCACAGAATCATAATTACAACAACAACAGCAGCACAGATGGTACTGCAAATAATGCAAGACACGTCTCCTTCATGCAGCTGTAAAAGTGATCAAGCTAATTACTGATCATTGCATTAATTGCAATTTTTACTTATGTAAACAGAAAATTCCCAACGATATGCAGCATTTAAGAAAATAGTTTCATGGTATGCCATACAATTAAAACGATCTGTGCGCGACAGATAAAATGAGCATGCTCCAATTAAAAATCAAGTATTTAATGCATTGAACAGAATACCAACGGGGTAGGGAAATAGGCAACGATTACCCGCTGTTAAATAGCCCCTTTGGAAAATCGTTCGAGTAAACCGAATTGCGTCGGACGATGATCGACGGAAAATTCAGCTGCCATTAGCTGCGTTCCCGTACAATAATGCATTAGTACAACATTTGATTAACCTGTATGTGAGAACGAAAATACGAGAGTAATTTATGTTCTCTCTTGGTAAGAAGTTACAGGTTTTACCATGATTTTACTAACATGGTTAGTCAACGTTTACACGAGCAAATTCGGTCTGAGAAATTCTAGTCTATTCTCTTTTGTGAATTTCTTTTGCGTTTACACATGAAAACTAGAATTTGTTTGTGCAAGAAAATTTCAAAGCAATTACTGCGTCAACCCGCCACAACAAACGTAAATTCAAAGCAAAATATCAGCTAAAGAATAGAACGAAAGGGATTTCGCGTATACGACAAATTCTGTACACCACCCTTTCGTTTTTCCCTTCTTGCCCACAAACAGGAAAACTTTCTTTCAAGAGTTTCCTCGTGTAAACGCTGTCTTACTGCACTGAAAAATGTTGCATATTTCTCTTTTATTTTCGAGTTCGGCAAATGTCAAACAACACGTAACAATTTTGTCAACAAGAAAACTATTTTATTTTAATATGATTTTGACTTTTATATGATTTTGACAATTTTCTTTTACCATATATTACTATACGATGGTTTTTACCCGAAGAATTTTTGCGTGTAAACTCTGGAACGAATCTATTTTGTTTTTATTGACATTTCAAACATAAATTAAAAAATTGACACAAGCTGATTCGAAATGCAACACTGGTCGCCGTGAGCCAACGATGAAAATAGAAATAATTCTAAATGGGTAGGTACCCGTCGGCAGGTTACCAGTCGCGCGCCGGAATTATGTTGTATTTCGTACGTGTTATAATTTTGACAGTGGGTAATCGTTGACGATTTCCAAGCACCCGTTCGAATTCTCTTCAGCGCATTACTGAATTTTTACTTATATGAATATTTATATATGTATAATACTCGTATGCAGATTGATGTATATTTCTTAGTAAATAAAGTCTGTTATGAGCATGAGCAATTACATTTACGCTAGCCGAATAAATCAGTCGCCCATCGTAATAGCTGAGCAAACGCATGACGTTCTTTTATAATTGAAAAACTTAAACACATATATATTTCAGTCGATTTGTCCAATAGATTTTAAGCTTAAACTAAATTTGTATATTCCGAGTAATTCATTTCCTTTGACGATTTCTATAGTTATGCCATAAGACTGTGATATTATTAAAAAAAGTATTTATGTTTATCATTAGTATATTTTATGACCTATGTTATATGATTTGGCCAAATAATAGGCTTATGACAATAAAAAATTTGTTTGTACCTATAGATTTTATTTAAAAATAAGAGAACAGAATAAAAACTTCATTATAAATAAAATTTTTAATAAAATATTTTTACAACAAGCAGTGTAAGGCGAATACAAACTTGTAAATTCTTGATCTAGGTGGGTATTTATGATTTGTTGACCCCATACGACCTCGAACATGAACTTCACTTTGCGGCCAACCAGGGCTACCAAGTGACCGTGATTGATCCGGAATTTCATGTCAAAGCTGAGGGACTGGTAAGAATTCAAAAAGTTCTGAAATAGCCAGGAATACGATTGTTGAGAAATGTGCTACAAAGTTTTGTTTAGCGAGCAAAAACAAAAAAATTTCATTGTCATCACCCACACTAATAGGGAAGTTCTTACCATTTTATGAATTAATGTTTGATGACCAAAAAAGAAAAAGGTCTGCAAAAAATTTTACATTTTATATTTTGGGGGAAAACTATTTTCTTTTTTGAGAAAGCCGGTAATTGCTTTTTTACGACTTGGTAACCCTGATAACAACCATATTCTTATCTACATTAATATTATATAAAGACACTGGCAATGAATAGGATTCATGATGAAGGCTATACTTAGGGAAACTTGAAACTAAATGCTAATGTGAAATTTTCAGGAAGGTATATAAAGGGTGATCCAAAAAGAGCTTTCTACTTTGTTTTCTAAATAAAATACATAAAAATCATTGTATTGATGCAAATCTTTATTTGGAATGATAGTTCAGTTCCCACAACTCAATGTTGAAAAATTATTTCTTTCAAATCTTGCCCACGACTAGTTCTTAAATGGTCCATTCTGTGGATCCAATATTCGACAACTCTTTCGAGCATATCAACCGATATTCCTTGAATAACACGAGTTATGTTGGTTTCCAAAGCGTCAATAGTTTCGGGTTTGTCAACATAAACAAGTGATTCACGAACACTCTCTGCTACTGCAGAAATATTCTCAAAATTACGGGCTGTATGCACTATGGTTGAATGATGAATGTCTTATAGTGTAAAACTGGTTCGAAATTTGATGATGGCATTACGAATAGTGCGCTCAGTTGGACGCTCATAACGACCAAAATGATGTTGAAGAACTCTATACTGATGACTGATTTTCGTGGTTAGTTTCTACAATTAATAAACGTTGTTCAGTAGTAAGTCTGTTCATGGTTGAGTCGTATTGAGTACTAAACACAAACGTCATAAGGACAAACCATTTGACACATGACAGCTGTCAAAGCAACCTAGTTGGAAAAGGGATCTCGTATTGGATCACCCTGTAGTATGTAGAGAAAAACACAGAATAGAAGAAGTAATATTTTAAAAATCGCATGGAAATTGTTTTCAAAAATATTTCTTGTTTGTAGGCAAGAGGTCAAGGTACAGAGGTAATTGTTTGTCTCGGGGAGATTACGATATCTGAGGCGCCGCGATTACGAGTTTTAAGTCTTGAGCTGCGGTCGAAGGCCCCCCACTTGTCCTAATTTTTATGTATATTTACTATGGCCAGCCAAGCCGGTGTTGGATGAAAAAGTTTAGATCGTGGTGTCATTGGAGTCGTAATTCTTGTGGTATAATTAAAATCACATTTTTCATTTAAGATTTTCGATTTAATTTTAGCTATTCTTTTGAAAACTATCCTTAAATTGCGGCGTTATTGAAATCGAAATTCTAAAGTATTGTCAAAATTAAGTTTCTAAGTATCGATATTTCGAAAAACAAAAAAGGTATCGATTTTTTTAACATATGCGATTTTTTTCAAGCTCTTCTATTAAAAACTATCCTTAAATTGTGGCGCCATTGAAATCTTTAATCTAATGATACCATCAATATCAGATTTTTCGGTATCGATAACTCGAAAACTAAACAAGATATAAGTTTTTTGAGCATTTTTGAATAATTTTGAAGTGTTTCAAACAAAAATATCGTCAAATCGTGGTGCCATTGTGACTTTGTCGCTCACGCAAATCGAATATCACAGATGGAAATAGACAAAAGTTTCTTATGATTCAAAATAGCTTGCAAGTAGATACAGCATCACTGGTTCGTTTAGCTATGCTTTCTAAACTATTCCTAAAATTATTAACGAAGTTCTTCTCAACGAATCTCTTTTTAACGAAAAAGCCTAACCACACAAAATCAGCTGTTACTAATTGTCCATTCTTATTGAAAAAAAAACTCAACACTTTGAATTTCGAATTTTAACATGAACTTTGAACTAAACTGCGTCGCAACGTGGCAGTGCGCTTGTCCAGAATTCGTCGAGTGAACAGAAATCCACTTGAATGTTAAGTTGAAGAAAATCTAACATTGAAGTCAGAATATTCCTGAATTGCATAGCGCACGGACGTGAACGCGCCTTAGAAAAATAAAAATATTTTTTTACACTCAATGTTTATATTAAATTATTGCATTTTTCAATGACAAATAATCTATAAAATAAAGTGAAACTGTGCAAGAAAATATAAATAGAAAAGATTCTGGCGCAACCATCATCGCGCGTCCTCCGAAAAAAACTTTCGTGGAAATTTTTTTCAATTATCTTAATTGATTTTGAATTTCCTTAAAGTTCTGTCTACCCATTCAGCCCCGGATTCAACATATCTTCGCCTATTTCTTCCTTTCTCGCGACAGCTGCCTCACTTCATACGTGTTTCGCAACACTTCAGCTGTTTGGTATCCACTGCTACCACAAAAGGATTTCTGCTCCTTATGTTAGTTGCTGCCGCTACTATGTATAACCACAATGATAATATTGCTTTAAACTGTTCTTATCACACATCAAAGTTGCTTTTGTTTCGCTGGCTCGCAGAGTGACATACCGACAGTCCAAGATAAAGAATTGGAATAGATTTCAATTTTGTTACCAGAAGCAAAAAATTTAATAAAAAACAACACTTTGTTGAGTAGTTGCAAAAGCTGTTCTGATCCCTTTGTAGTTGTTGCAGTTTCCTGCTTTAATGTGAGCATCTTAAACAACAACAAAGTTGAAAAAAAAAATTAAGTCCACGATACAAAAAAAAAACACACACAAAGGAAAGCAAGAAAAAATTGTAATTATGACACATTGGGAAGACTTTTACAACACCCATCTGCCACCAGCAGACTTTGAGGATAATCGTTCATTACTGAAAGAATTTTGCGAGCGACATAATAGACTTAACAACAGAATCGTCCTTGTTACGGTAAGAAAAAAAACAACAAAAACTAAGTTTAGTTACAAAAGGTTTGAATGGACAATGCTACACTTGTTGCCTACAAATGTACATGTATATGCATGTATGTATATCAGTTAGACCCTTAAAAATTACCCAACTTGTAAAGACTTACACACTTTATAATTTAAAGATAGAATTGAGCCATGACAAAATTTAATTGAGAAGCACTGGTGTTGGACCTACTATATTATAAAAACCCTGGACCTTTATTTTATTGTTTTAAATATATTTCTCTAATATGAGTACTGTTTCTATGCTCTTGTAAGGGCACTGTTGTTAATTTTTATGAAAAAGTTGTTTAAACAGGGACTTAAAAGTATAAAGTTTGAATATTTCTCAACGCTATTCAGCAGACAAATTAAATTTGAATAACATTTAAGAATAATACATTTTAATACATATTCCTGTATATTACTCCAGTGGGATGTAAATATTTTGCACCCTCTAGACTCGCAACTGGATTGCTCTCACACTTTCCTTCTAGGTAGTTAATTCAACGCGTAGAAGGGAACATCTTTTTCCTTGCTATTTTTCACTGTAGGACTCTATGAACTTATACATAGAAATACTTACAAAATTGCTTATTTTATACATGTTTTGTTCCTGTATTTCACATCTTTTTTCTTCAAATCATTCGTCGTTTTATTGTTTTTTTTTTTTTTGGCAGTCTGGTGGCACAACCGTTCCCTTGGAACATAATACAGTTCGTTTTGTAGACAATTTCAGTGCTGGTACACGTGGCTCATCGTCGGCTGAGTATTTTTTAGACCATGACTATGCGGTGATATTTATGTATCGTCAAAAGTCACTTGAACCTTTTACGCGTCACTTTACCGGTCAGCAATTTTTCGATATGTTGGACATCACCGAACATGGGCAAAGCACTTCGATAGCAGTAAATCCTGATTCCGTAGACGTATTCGCACCAATATTGGCCAAGTACAAGCAGGCGCGTGATTCACAAATGATACTGTATGTGAGTTTTACTAGTGTTGTTGACTACATGTGGTTGCTTCGTGCAGCATGTGAATGTTTGGCTGCTTTTGACCAACGCGCGGTTCTGTATTTGGCAGCTGCTGTGTCGGACTTTTACATTCCACAGGATTTAATGGTGAGTGCACAAAAATGCAAATCTTAAAAAAAAAATTAATGTGGTTGCTTGATGACATAATTAGTTAATCATAGACAATATTTTGTCTCGAAATTTTTAAATAAATTGCCCTTGTACATTTATGATACATTTCAGTACACACGAAATTTTTTAATGTCTATGCAGAACTATTTACTAATTTTCCTAATTACTGTTAATATTTTTAATTGGACAATGAGAAATGCTTTTTTAAACTTTTTAAATGAAGTAGCATATGTTACCGGCCAAACTAGTTTTTAGGATAAACTAGTTAATTTGCGTGCCTGAATGTATGCAATTTTATTTTAATGCTAAAGCACTGTGACTAGCGAAGCCGGTGTTGGACATACCGCTGTTGAACCGCTGCCAAAGGCCGCCATAAAACCAGTGTTTGACATAATGGAGGGTGTAAATGCTAGGTCGCGGCCGAAGACCTCCTACTTGCCCTAACTTTTATGTGGAATTACTGTTGCTAGCGTATACGTTGGGCAATCTTAGCGATGTAAATCGTAGCCGAAGACTATCCACTTACCAAGCATACAATGAAATTGAAAAATCTTTATTGTCTTGCTTTGGATATCACAGTGCTTCTGCATAAAAGTTGGTGTGAGGCGGTTCAGGGTGCATATGTATATCCAACATCAGCTTCGCTGATTAATGCTTTTGCATTAAGATTTCAGTGCATATTTTTAGGCTTAGCGATAACTAGTTTGTTAACATACACATATAATGCAAACAAACACATAATACAGTTTTAATTTATTGTTCGCAAAAAACAAAAATGTATGCAAAAAAGATTATTTAAAAAAATATTTAATATAACAATTATATAAAAGAGCCTTGAGGTGTTGCCTTATATTATATGTCAATTTGTTCTAGTCTGTAAGGATTTTCCATAGACTCAATAAGTAAATACTATTGCTACGCTATTGATTAGAACTAGGCGTTCAAGTCATCCACCAGCATTACGATTGAAATTGATTTCATACACGTGTGGCGCATTTACAACAAACAACAAATTTTCTTTCTTAAAAAAAATATTAAATTGAACAAAAAACATCTTTTGTAACTCGAGCGCACATGAAAACAGAAAAGTTACATTTATACTTCTTTGGTTTTATGTACTTAATGATGTTTCGTCATTTTAGTTGTAGTAATTGAAACTTACCGACAAAGTTCAATAACAAAGAAAAACCTCGAAAATAATAAAGACGAGAAATGTTGAACAAGATGAAAATTTTTGAAAAGGGTTAAATAAGCCGAATAATGTCGAAAATTGTTGAAGAAGTGCTAAATTGTCTAATGGACGAAAAATGTCGTTATCTACATATGTATGTACATGCATATATGTTGAATGTGTATGGATAATGAATGTGGCGATAAATATTATAGATATGTGAAATGTTGTTGGTATTGGAAAATTCAAAAATAGTTGAAGAATTCGAAAACAGTTTGAAAAAGTTCATAAAATTTTTAAAAATATCGAATCACAGCTGAAAAAAACCAAACCATAAATTTGACTCGGTAGCGCAAGAAGGGTTCAGCAATAAACCAAAAGCCAATTTCAAAAATCAAACCGTACTAATGATAAGAAGTTGTGGGTAATTAAGAGTGAAACCAGTTTTAGAAGATGAAAAACCAACAATTCTAAACAAAGCAGAAATTGCCTTGTGTTTATTTGTTCGCCCTTGCCTACTTTTAGTCTAGTGCTTGTTTGTTACATTGGTTTTAATATGAGTAGTTACCTCATTCAATCGACTATTTTCAATTTAAGGGAAGTGTCGCGCCTTAGCTTAATAAGCTTCCTAAAAGTGAACAATTTTTCGAAGCAGGCCTAGAAGCCCACACGTAAACAATCAAAGAGAACAAATAAACAAAAAAACCCGGCGGGTATAGCTTGCTTGGACGGTACTTTGATCGTCACTTAGAATCTATACTGCACTTATGAAAATAAAATAAAATCGTGACCAGCTTTGGAAGACTATTTTCAATGTTCAATGCTTCCTTCCTGAATCCATAAGCATATTTTACACTTTTTTCTACTTTTTCATAGTTGTGAATTTTCTCTCACTTATTGTCGTTAGAGATTCACTACAACACTAGCCTTAAAGACATTTGCCTCCTTTGTCGCGTTATGTAGGGTGTTCAAGTTGCCATCCCTTGGCGTTTGTTAGCTTGCTTTTTTGTTGTCACTATGCTAAAACGACACTAACGATGTCGTCAAATTATTTGATTTGCATAATTTTACCAGAAATGCTTTGTTTTTTTGTTTGTTTGTGTGTATGGGTCTTAAACGTATATTAAATTTTTACCTTTATCGGCTTAGTTTTTTACCTCGTTTATACATGAAATTTTTTAGTATCTACGCAAAATATAAATACATATGTAGGACCAAAGTTATGCCGCTAACATGTATGCGCTTATGTTATGAAACGTGTAAATAGACTGCCCTAGACTGTGTCACCAAACACCTACTCGTAACTTTCTTTAAAATTATTTTTTGACTCCATAACTGTCGCTAGTTTTTTGTTTATTCAAAGAAAATATGAAATCCACATAAAAAATTACCTCAACGAGTTTTTCACAAGAACTTGTTTTTCAGGGTTAGTTATTTATATTCTCACAATTTTTTGTCCAAAAAATGTCGAACTATTTTTTTATGTAAGTCTACTAGTTTTCGAGTAAAAAAAAAATGTAAATAAAGTATCAAACGTTAAATGATCGGTAGGACGTTATAGATAGTGGACAAACTAAACAAACTTTTTGGGTTAAAAAAAATTTTTTTTAACAAAAACCTAAATATGCCAAGCTTTTGGGTTTTAGAGCTAGAAAAACGAGCAGTCTTCTGTGTTTGACCGTGATTTTCCAACCGTTTCTTTGATTGAGGAGCTCGGCGAATTATTATTTTTGTTAAAAAAACAAAATTTTAATCAAAAAACTTTTGTAGTTTACCCAGTATATCGTGCCACTGAGCACTTAACGTTGTTCTTGTATTTATTTTATTGCTCAAAACTTAAACCGTAAATTTAAAAAACATGGCTTGAATCTTTTTGTTTATTATGTTATGAGATTTTCAGAAAAAAAAAATACACTCACAAAGAATGTATTATTTTTATCTTAAACTGCAAAAAAAAATTAACATCCTGATTTAACGCAGTGTTCAAGAAACGGTTTTAACGGACAACATTTTGGAAGCGCAATTATTTTAGAAATGAATATGAAGTGGACAGTTGTGTTGCATGAGCGTTTTTTGTGGACATAATTTCTAAAATAAATGCATTCCCAAAATTTTTTCAACGCGTTTGGATTCCTTAGTGTTTTATGGTACCTATAGTAACAATTTTTTGAGATTTTCAAAAAAAAAAATTAACTAGTTTATAAATAATTAATAATAGAATTATGAAAAAACTATTTTCTTTTTGGAAATTTCCATGAAGACATTAATGTGGAAGGTGTAAGACAAATTTCAATACATTCAGATAATGAGTTCTTAAGATAATATAATAAGAATTAAAACTCTAGCCATTTAGCAGCGATCAACATTCAAGTAAAATTTTACAAGTTGATACAATGCTTTATTTATTAAACAAACTTTGGATTACAAAGGAAAAAACAACAACTCTAGAATATAGACTGATGTTTCGATTCTTCAAATCTCATCGGTATATACATATATATTCTGAAATAACGATATATCGGGACTTGCAAAATTTTACTTGAATGTTGATCGCTGCTAGATAGCTGAAGTTCAATTATCATTTAATTATTATTATTAAAGCCAATACAACAAACAACCAAAAATAATTTAATTATGTTAAAAAAAAATCATTGATAAAAACAAGTTTGAAGTTGGTACTAGTTGAAATAAATGAATAAAAATACATAATCTGTAAAAAAAACTCTCAAATCTGTTGATTTAGGAAAGATAAAAAGTCGAGCTGTAGACTAAAAAAGGTGCTTATGCAATGTAGCTGCAATGCATCAGAGACCCTACCCTGTCTCTTTATTGAAATATAATTTGTAAAGCTTCTAGAATACAAATTGTGTAGTTATATGAAAAAAAACGTTATATTTGGATTGTTCATTTTTTTTTGCTTTCACTGAAAAGGTTAAAATGTCTTGCTTCAGTTTAATGCTTGGCTACAAAAAGTTCAGTGACCAAGATTTATTTTTTTTTTAAACTTATTTTCTTAGATGTGTGTGCACTTTTTTATTTCTGCGAACTTGCGGGGATGCTAAACTGCATATTAAACAAGGCATTGATATTTTGAATCGTTTACTCACTGTCTGCAAAAGAAATGCGAAAAAGTACAAAGAAAGTAAATTTAAAATTTAGCTCAAGGCAAATATGGCATTGATAATTACACACAAACATAGTAGGGTACACATCTGCAGTCACACAAGTACGTAGCGGAAAGAAAAACGGCTATTGTTATTGTTATTGTTATGAGTGTGGTATGGTTGTTCTAACAAATGTTTCGAATTGAATAAAAACCCAAGGGCAAACATATGAAAATCTTTAATTACTAAATGCAAGTAGCGAAAAATTAAAGACTAATCTAATTGATAATATTGTATAGATTCTGATTAATTAAACAATTTAAAACTACTTTAGGATAAAAACAAATAATGTTGCTGGTAATCCACACACTAAAGTGGTGGCGGTTAGACGCCATGTAGTCAATGCTCTTTGTGCGCATTCATTGCCGTGACCATTCAAAATTGTTTTAAAATTGAAACATTAAGTTGACTGTATACAAAACTTGTCTGCTTACATTAATAAAAATACTTAAATAAGTATAAAGTGTGTGGGTATTTTGTCTAGTGAGTCTAGTCTCAAAATCTGAGTTCAAAGGCCTTCTTATCAGAAAAGTCAAAAGTTCATTTTTATATTGCAATTTTCTGTTTGGTATTGTATTGTTTTTACTCGATTCATCAGAAGTTAAATTATAGCGTTCCCAACTCATATGCAAAAAAGTAATTATTTATAAATTAAATTGACTGCCGCGATGAATTAACCAACCATTTAAAATTAAGAAAATGCCAACTTTCCAACTTGTCAACTTAAAATTTTCAATAATATACTATTTAAGATTTGTAATGGCAATAACATGATGGTATTAAGTCATTTGAAACCATTTTCCTAAGGCTTTCCTTCCTGAAAAATTTGCTTGAAATTCGGAAAAAAAAACAATAAAAAGGTATGCTTATTAAAATAAATATTGGGTCGAAGAATTTTTTTAATTTCAACGTTCCAGCGTTGGTACTCTTTATTTACATTCATTACTTGCAGCGCGGCCAAATATTAATAGTTCCCATTTAATAATTTGCGTGTTGTGCTTATATTTGTTAAACGTTTAGGTTCTGGCACGCGCTGGGATTAAATTTTAACATGAACCTCATTTTATTCGCAATTCTTGTATTAATGAATTTTCTATTTCTTAATATTTATTAATACAATGATGAGCCACAAATGGCCTATGAATTTTAAGATTTTAATTAAATATACTTTTACGGCAGTGCGACAATAATTTTTATATTAACATTTTTTACAGCCCACTCACAAAATGCAGTCTGGTGAGGGAGCTCCAACTATTTCACTACAACTGGTGCCAAAAATGCTGGCACCATTAGCCAGTCTCTGGGTGCCTCATGCATTTGTTGTATCGTTTAAGCTAGAAACTGATGAGAATTTATTGATCGCCAAAGCTCGCGATAGTTTATGTAAATATAAACATAAGGTAAGTGGATTACCAATTTATAATATGAATATTTGAACAAAGCCGTGTATGCGGAGTAAATAGTGTATAAACATATTTTATATATTTACATCAGCGTATAAATTAAGAACAAAAACAATTTTTTGTTGAAGTTTCTCAAAGTAAATAGTTGTTGTGTCTGTTTACTCGCTAAAAGTTAACCAAAGAAGCTTTTTGGTGCCTCCCAAATGTACCCAGCGGCAAATAAGCAGAGTACACGGAAAATTCATCGATGAAAAGTAACTTATTTGTATAGTGCGTTTCATCAATTTGATTTATTTTTATCTGTTATTTCCCGGTTTCATTTTAACTGAACTTTGCCTAATTAAACATCAACATTCTATAGCCGAGCTAGCTAAGCAGCCGGGTCGCACTCGAACTATTCTATAAGCGAAGCTGGTTAAAATCTCAGTCAAATCAAATAGTGTTATTAAAATAATTTTATAAATAAAAATATTAAAAAAAAAAATTGTATCTGTTCCTGAAAACGTTCTAACAACCGACATAAATATACATTTTTTTCAGTATCGTCAAAATTGAATATAAAATAAATTCCATTTCGATTTTTTAACTTGTTGAAAAAATTTTTGTAATAGAATTATTTATTTGCCCAACATTTCGCTTACTTTGCATGTAGATATGTAGGCAGAATATCTGATATCT
Organism: Meiosimyza decipiens; assembly: GCA_963680825.1. Taxonomy (NCBI): domain Eukaryota; kingdom Metazoa; phylum Arthropoda; class Insecta; order Diptera; family Lauxaniidae; genus Meiosimyza; species Meiosimyza decipiens. Next base: position 99,118,036 of record OY804259.1, read on the forward strand.
GCTAACTTTCTATATGGAGATATAAGCAGGTCGTCAAACTATACAGTCACTTTGCAATAGTGCTTCACCGAAACGAGAACGATACGATAATTCAAAAATTATCGTATCGTCCTCGTAGTGGCGTCTAGCTTATCGTTTCGTACTCGTTCTCGTACGAGAAATTTTTAATCTGTATCGTTTCGTTCTCGTCTCGTTATCGCCGATAATTCTCGGTTATTCTCGTTCACATTTTTATGTACATATGTATATAAAACTAGCTGAGCCAGCGGTTTTCTCGCGCACTGTACGTTGCACAGCCACGTCTACATATTACGCATTGCAGACAATTGGGTCCATGTACCTAATTTCACAAGATAGTATAAGTACCCAGAATAGTTGTCTGTGCTGATTTTTTATAAGTAAACAATTTATCAAACTCTTTAGAATGCATTTTTTTCAAGTGATATTTAATACCACTAGTATTATGAGTTATCATTTTTAATTGAACGTTAAAATTTCCTGATTTATCCAATCTACACAGTTTGCAGCAACTATATTTTATTTTATTCACAAATTTGTACTCAAAATAAGAATTAGCACTATTTTGAGTTGCTGCTACCATGGTAGAATGCGATGTAAGTCCCCACAATTTGTTTTGGTTTTTTTTTTGTTTGTTTTCAGGATAAAAAATATTAGCGTCTGTGAATGCGCATATACATACTATACATATATATGTATGTGTTTATTAAAAATGTTGTGCAACATTTTTTTGAGCAAACGTTTATTGTATATGCGCGTTCAATGTTCTAAATGTTTATCGTACGATAAAGAAGTGTTGATCGTGCGATAAACATTACATTATCGCCGAGAACGAGATATCGGCCACACCTTTCTCGTTCTCGCCCTCGGTCATGCGAGAAATAATTTTTTTAATATCGTTTCGTTATCGTTCTCGTTCTCGGTCACGACAACGATTACGAGAACGATATTTATCGGTTCTCGTTGAAGCACTACTTTGCAAGCGACGTTGTGGGCAATATGACTTTTGTGTAACAAAGCGGCCATCGCTGGGTAGTTAAATATGAGATTGAAAATGAGAGGAATAATCAGGTGTTCACTCTCTCTCCGATAAGAGCTATCAAAAATCGCCTAAAGAATCAAAATAAAAAGTTTGTAGGGAATGAAAATTTGTTTTGAGTAATAAAATTTATGTTTTGTATTTGACACTTGGCTCATGTAACCAAATTTGGAACTTATTCTTGTCTGTTTCCTTTTTTTGTAAATCTATATTTTGAGAAAAATTTTCCTCATTCTCTCAAGTTATTTAACTAAAGACTTAACTTAAAATTAAGCTTCGAAAGTAAACATACACAGCTAACCTTGAATTTCTTAGTGTATATTATATACACCGGTCAGTTTTGAAAGTAAAATGAACTAATTTAAGTTCAACTGCAAAAAATATTATTTGAACTAATTGTTGTATTGTTGTTGTGTTATGAGCATAGCTCATGCGTTCTCATAATAATCAGTGCGCAAAAGGATTGATTCTGCATTACCGCAAAACTACCCTTTACTCGAATACCCTTAATAATAATAGCACCTGGTAAATTTAAAGTATTTATATTGAACATTCTTTACCAAACGGTCATTTGAGTGGTTTAAAAGAAAACTTCCTCAGTATGGGTAAAAATGTAAAATATCCAGACTCTGCTGATCTTCCTAATCGGAAAATGGATTACCACAGGTGCTACGTCCTCATAGTCCCTCATATTTGTAGAATCAGCATTATAATATATATGTATGTGTCTTATTGTTATCATATAAGCCATTGAGACCCCTGCAAGAGCATACGGCTTATCATCAAATTATGACTGCAAAAAAGTAATTCACAAATGAGCAAACAAAGTTTATGAAATGATGTGTTTAATGATTACAAAATGCTGACTTTTTTCTCCGATATTTTTGATTTTTATATATTGTTTAGTGTTTATCTAAAGATGAGTTTATAAATTTATAACAATTTATTTTCAAAAAAGTTATGGGTGTTTCAAAATTTGAAATAGGTCGGGAATTTTGATCTGAAAGCAGATACATGTTTACGATTAATTGAAGAACAACGAAGACATTTTAAGAATCATTTTCATATGAAAAAATTAATGTTTTAACAAATTTATATAAAGTTTAAAGAATTGTGCAGTTATTTAAAGAATGACTATTTTTTTGAAATTAATCTACATGTTTTTTTAATGCTAGTAACTAATGTCTTCAATTGCATTGGAATTTGTATCTGTCATAAAAAAATGACTGATATAACTAAACAATATACTCTTACATAACTGTTTATTACTTTTGTTATTTGTTTTTAGTTGGTTATTGCAAATATACTTCAAACACGTAAGCATCGTGTTGTCTTTGTCACGCCAACTACATCCTATGAAGTGCACTTGAGCAGGGAGCAGGCGCTTCAAGGGCTTGAGATTGAAGAACCAATTGTTGCTGATATTGTAAGTATATTTGAATATATGTCTTAATTAAATGCATACATAAAATATGGTAAAAATAATTACATATCTAAGTAAAAATATTTTCTGTGAAATAATATTGGACTTCGAACTGCTGTTGTACATATATATGCATGCATGCTCCTTACGTAGTGTCTTACAAGTATACATATTTCCAGCAGCGTATAAAGCAAAAACACATTTCTATGGTACTCTTTTTACTACAAACATTCTTGGGTTTTTTGTTTAAATCAAATACGGTGTCATAATGAGCCAGTTTCAAAAATAAATAAAAAATATGCAAAATCTACAAAAAATCTGTCTAACATACTATACGTAAATGAACTTTTCAGTTTTTGATTAAAGTTTTTGAAATATTTTAACCTAAAAGTGTAAAAACGCTATTTTTTTGTCATATCGGATGCTATTTTCAGTGTAGGATGAAACTTTTTTCGACATGACTCGACGAAACATCTGAAAGTGCCACTCATTGCCTTTAAAAACCTTTTGAACTCATCTCAAAATAGTTTTCCTCTTTGAGCTTGTGAAAATTTATGGTTTTTGGTGAGGCAAAGAAAATGTCGGCAAAATCATAAATTATCTACTAAGATATTTTGATCTTACCAAAACAGTTAAGTTCATTTTCTCGGTAAAGTTACAAATTGAGCTTGTTAATTCATGGTTAGTTGGTGTATTCCAAGTCTTATGACCGTTTAATTAGCAGTTATTCGTATTGATCGTCAATTCAGATAAGTCCACGATTTCCGGAATTAAAGTTTCTTTTTACGAGCACAACAATGTCTTCGGGAAAATCAGACTGGCATTATTTATTCTACTCACTAAACAACAACTGTAAGCTATAACGAATTATAAGAGTAAGCCTGGATGTCAATAGATATTGCAGATTCTCGAAAACATGAAAAATGCTCATGACTCTAGCATCAAATCTAACTTACTTCTACAAATGCATGGTCGCTATTTGAGACAATTTGCTTACTTTACTTACTATATGCATATGTGTAACGAACGAAAGTCAAATCGCCTAAAATTTCGCACTTAAAGTGCCTGTATAGTTCGACAAGTTGCCAACAACTGTGACAGTTTAAGACTTATTTCCATTCATATTTTTTCAGACAAGTGTGAGAATGCGATTTCATATCGTAACGGGAGTAACATGGAAAAAAGATATTTTTATGTTTTGAGTATGTGTTCAAATAGCCTAAAATTTGCAGCAATGAATGATAAGTTTATGTCATTTTAGAAATATTTTATATGTTCTTTATTAGAATCATGAGTATCTTTTAACTTCTAAATAATAGATGCAAAGTAACTCCAAAAATGTAACAGATGTGACATCCAAATGTAACGGGTGTGCCATAATAATAATCAAAAACAGGATATCCAACATTTGATAAAGATTTGTTTGTCTGTTATTATTTTGAAAGCTTCATAGCTACATGAAATGCATCAATTAACTTACAAAATTTCTTATGTGTCTAGAATTTTTTTTATGAAACGTGGTCAGTTAGGCTGAAAGTGTCGATACACAAAATTGGTTGCCAAGAAACAGACTGCATTTGTTGTCTATGCGTTGACATCGTTTTAAAGAAACTTAGAGCAGTAAAAAGTGTTTCTTGAAAATTTTTTCTCCTCTCAGATGGCTATGAAATACTTTTTTGGTGTCTTAGGCAAAGTTATTTACACCACCCCTCCTCAACCTCTTTATGGAGCATGTCTGTTGCAGGCTGTTCCAGCATGCCTTGAAAGTGATTTGTTATATGGGCCCTATATTTTGAAAGTGGCATAAGTTTTTCTTCGTTGAGAAGAAAAACTCAAGTAACTTGAAATCAACTGTATAAATATTATTGCAATTTTTCTTCTCATCAAAGGATGACTTAATCAACTTTCAAAATAACGGGCTCGTATATCAATAACTTTTCTACTTTTTGATAAATTTTAGAAATATTTATGAAATCATAATTTCTTTTAATGATAGTTCAACTTCCGTACAGATAAAAACCTGACTGGGAATATGCACAATAGGAGAACATATTTGTGCTTTTTTTTTTTAATGCAACATATGCATATTGATTTGGTACACGATATTTGTATATCATATATATGTTTGTGTAAATGTTAATTCCTTTTCTGTATTTACAATTTTGCACACAAATTTTGAAAATAGTTTCCTTTGTTGTTTTAGGTACAAAAGCACAGTGAATTTATAGACACCTCCGCTCGGCAATGACCAACATCTATGCGACAAAGGCACACCATACAAGTAGATTGTCGCGTGACTACACCGCATTTTTGTCGTTTATTGAATCCTGGTCCAGGTATGGGACGTAAGTACTAATGTTAAAGTTATCTAGCACAGGTTAAAACAAAACAGTCACCCAAATAATTAACCGAGCTATTAATAGCAATTTTATGTTTTTAATTTTTTGGAAAATTTGTGTCAGTTTGATTTTAAAACTTAAAATTACTAGTGTATACATACATATGTATATCAAGTTCTGTACAGAATAGTTATACATTAAAGTACTGTTAATTTTGGTTGGTAAAATGAAAACTTCTTGTACTTCGTAGTTGCGACTACACACAGAATAATTTTCCGGTACTGGCAGGGTTGCTAAATTGAAAAGAAGCAATCGCCGGCGTTCTTACAAAACAATCTAAGTTTTCCCTCAAAAGGTAAAATGCGATGTGGGAAAAACTTGATGAACTTTCGTTTCTTTTTAGTCCTTAAAAAAACTCGAATTTCATGTCACAAAAACCGTCCGATTTCCGGCCCCTCACTTTCACCTGAAATTCCGGTCACTTGACAATCCCTGGGTGCTGGACATACATTAAAATTTATTACATTTATGAAGTTCACTCAGCTTGTATCGTAAAATATTTATAGTAGAATAAATCCAGAAAGTAGAATTTAACTATTCAACAAAGTATAAAATGTTCTCCTAGAGAACTTTATTTTCTATAAGTGTCCCCAGAGTTGCCAAGTGGCGGATATTAACGCAACGACGATATTGTTATTCCGAATCAAAAAATAAAAAGATGCTATTAAGCTACGACAGCTTAGTGGTTTTGACCAGAACTTATTCAATTTTGAGAGACATTGTGAAATGTATCGACCTTGAAAACAATATACATTAGTAAAGACTTAAGTTTCCCACTGATATGACATAGTGTAAAATTACAAAACAAAAATTTTATTAAAAATATTATTTAAAACAATTTCATATCTGAGCCTTAGGACTGAAAATTTCTTGTATGAATACCCTCTGGGTAGGATTTAACTATGTAAGAATTATAAAAATTATTGTAGAAAAAATGTCAAAAATGTGCATTAATGTCGTCTACCAAGATATTCAAAATCTTAGATATTGGCATGAAATGTCAACAAATTAGAACATTTACTTAATAAGAAAAATGTTAACATAAAAAAATTAACTGCTGTGTGTACTCGTACTTGTAAACTTAATCCCTGTGCATTTTAAAAGTTTAGTGTAGCTTTAAACAAATTAACATACATATTATTGTTAAAATATTTAGTAACAAGTTACAATATAAATGAATAATTCCTTGTCATTGGACCAAAACTTTATAAAACCAAACAGTGTAATAAATTAAGTTCAAAATATAAAAACTAAAGCCTAAAGTAAAATAACAATAAATATAGAAAATATGAAGCTGCAATTTTATACTTTAAAGTAAAAAAACGAAGAATCGTTTATTAACGAAATCAAAATTGTAACGTTTAACGCCTCTATTTTAAAAATCATATAATTTTTACATAAGAGAAGATCAAAGGTATGTATGTATGTATACAGTATTGACGTACAATATGTTGGTCGCATATTGGTGAACTGTAAAAAAGTTAAATTGAAATTAAAATACAGTATTTTTCGCTTTGTGTAATTTTTTATTTGAGAGAAGCTTAAAATTTGCCTTCCCTGAGCATACTTCTGAAATGCATAGTAACGCAAATTCAATTTAATTATTTGAAAATTGACTGACAACAAAACCATAAGTATGTAGTTAGAAAACTACTCTGTGCATTATGCTGCGCAAAATAAAGTATGTATTCTCGTGTGATGTGTTTTCAATTATGCTCATTTACCAACTAAACTTGAATATTTTTGTCCGAAAGTTATTGTTTTAATCTTGTCAGTTGCAAGCGAAAACCAATGTATTTGAATAGAAAGTTGTTACTACGCAGTAAAGGGTTTATAATATATAAACTTTATATTATTTGTTTTATGTTTTGCTGTAAATTTGTAAAATGTTACAATAAAATTAGCTTTAACTCAATATTTGTTTGATTTTTTTAGTTCTGAGGTTAATTAAGTTATAGTTTCATATGTATGTTCTAATCATTAAGTTTTTATCATTCCTTCAAAAATGAGCCATAAATCGAAATGGTAGCATTTTTTAATTCTGAAATATAATTCTCATATACAGGTACTAATTTGACAGTAGCACAAAAAATTATTAAGGTGTTCTCTCGTCAAGCTAAGCTTTCATTTTAATGTTGACTATGATACTGGGCCTTAATGTATCTAATTTTATCTCTTGTTTTTAACATACCTTAAGATCTGTACATTTAAATTTTAAAGGAATATTTGGTACATTCGTTAGCAAAGTCTTGAAAGCGTTTTCTGTTGGGTGAGTAAATTCTACTTTTAAATTTCTCAAAACCATTGCCAATCCCACTTCAAGTTCTATTTCAACAATTCTACGACCTATACACATTCTTGGACCAAAACCGAATGGCAAATTAGTAAACGGACTGCTGGCCTTTAACGTACTTGGACACGTTGAGCTCTGTTGCTGCGATTGTGACTGTGTCTCCTTATCCTATCGAAGCCAGCGTTCTGGAAGAAAATCTTTGGCCCTAGGGTAAAAGTTGTCATCTAGCAACATTGCGCTCGAGATCATTGAAACTTGCGTACCTTTTGGTACTTGATAACCACTTAAGACAACATCCTTTTGCGGAATTCGTGCATTTCCTATGACAAGTGGATAGATACGCAGGGCTTCTTTAATGCAAGCCCTTAAGTAGGGAAGATTTTTCATAGACTTTTCTGTAAGTGGTGTATTCTTTTCTGGCAAAATATCCATTATTTCTTCGCGTAGTTTCTCCTGCTTTTCAGGATGCTTTGCCAGACAAAGCATGATACCGGTAAATGTGGATGACGGTTAAAAATTTTTAATTTTCTAATGATTCGTTTCTTTTTTAATTTTAAAGTATTTACTTACGGTATCTACACCTGCCATCAACATATCCATAGCCATAACTGTTGCCAATTTTTTATCTATTTTTAGCAATTTCTCCAAGACGCTTTTTTCATTTTCTGGCTTTTCAACATCTTCCTTCTCTAGACGTTCCAGTGCCTCGTTTACATAACTCGACGTTATATCTTGTATACCATCCAATGCTTTCATTAAGCGCTTAAATTTGGGTGTACTTATGTATTTCCAAAGAGAAGGCTTAAATTCTAATTCGGAAGTGTTAGCTGTGTTTTCTCTTAAAAGACCCAACTGCTTATCCAAGGCAACAACTGAAACCGATTCTAAAGTCCAACGATTAATTTCCTCCTCAAACGTCGCTGGCACTTCCAAAGTTTCCGGATCACGATAGTGGATAATGTAAAACCTGAGCCACTTACATTAAATTTTATGTACACTGAACCAAATTTCGTACATAAATACTATGTATAGCTTTTATCAAAATTGTAAATTTTTTCCATGAAAAATACATTTAATCAATGTACTGTTTGCACATTCATTGACATAGTTTCATATGTATGCCATGTAAATGTCAATGTAAAAATAAATTAAATTGGTGTGCGATACATTTTCTCCAATACCGGTTTCGCTGGACACAGTAAATCCTCATAAGAGTTATTGAGTCGCCGACGTCACTACGCCCAAACTGGAAGCTTAAATTGTTAGTCGTTATAACCAGATGCACCAACAACAAATTTCTTCACAAGAAATTTGGGCGTTATGTATTTTTTTTGATTTTTTTTCGCAGGTTGAATACAAGCACATTTTAGGTCATAATGTCTCAAAAATTGGATGTGCCAAGAGAAGTCGAAAACCAGATTCAAACTGCTCATAGTTTTCTACGCAAAAAAAAAATGCCTTCCGATTCCTTATTGACTTCATATGTCGTTAATGTGAATAATTTTCCATTACCTAACGTTAATTTTTTTGAAATATACCGTTCGGCATGCGGCAAAATATACAAGAAACACAGAACATGGCTTATACTGCAGATTTTAACAACTAGATTTAAAATAGACTTTAATAAATTTTGCATTTGCTTAAGGACTTCAAAGAACATAGCAGGTACAATGTGTTGCCAACTGCACACGGGACTGAAATCCTATGGGGCGGCTATCATAAGAAACCCAGCAAGCGTCATATTTATTTTTAACAAACTCGATAGCATAAGCAAATTAAATGTGAAAAATTCAAATTTACTTAAAGTTTGGCAACTTGGTTAGCAGGTGGCCAAAACTGTTTTTTTATATATAATTCCATGATTGATGGTCCTGCGGTGAACTTAAAGAAGACAAAAATGTTCATATTTTTTGCTTTGACGCTATTTTGCAATGGATCATTAAGCAGGAAAATGTATGTACATTGTACATATTATACATCAAGGTTATTGAAATCAGAAAATCCGAACAACTCATTAAATGACTGACTTTCAAAAAAGTATTAAACAAATAAGGTCGCACTAATTTTGTCAAAATACTTTCGTCGTAGGATCATCAGTTAAGAAATTTAGGTATTAAATAAAAAGAATTTTGTACCGATGCAGTCCAAATAACATCGATGAACCTATACTATGAAAACCAGGTGTTTATAGGTCTGGTCTAGTTCATAATTTTAGCAGATAAAATGTATGGCGTGTAGATTTTGCGTAGTCCAATATAAAATATTGCTTGTTTTTATCTTATCAGAACGTTTGAAGCGTATGGTAGCACTTTTAATTTTATCAGTTAATTACCTATTGCTCGTAAGTATATATTATTTGAGCAGTATTAGTGAAAATGAGCAAATAGTTATCAAAAATACACAAACGTTAAATTAAGAGAACGTATTACCATTTGTTCTGTACAACAATTATATTTATACATACCTACTTTAATTTAACCCCACTTTTACAGCTACCAATCGACGTACAGGTCTGGTCTAGAGAAGTATTCCATCTTCCTCTATCCCAGGCGGTTTCTGAACAGTTTTGTAGCTTGGGTGGCTTGTTGGCAGCGATCATCTTATCTATTCAAAAAAAGTAATGTCTGCCTTTTTTTCTTGAGTTTGGAAGCTAGCCCTTGCCTCACGACGACCGAATTTCAAAAATCTGAATATATATTTTTAATTTTAAAATGTTGAAGTTTCGTATTGAGGATGCTGCTTGAACTTTTAATTTTATAAAAGATGTAGCCATTTAAAAATTACTTCCAATGTAGTTGATTTTCTTATGCAGAGCGTGACCTATGAGTTTCATTCCTTTTTGAATATCCACGGCGGTAAAAAATTGAGTAGTTCAAGTAAAAGTGCAAATACCAAACGTTTTTTCTCCTAAACTATAGCTATGTGTATCTCGAACATAAGTCAGTAACAGATCGAAATTTGTCAAATGCTGCAGCTTTTCCTTAGAATTCAAGGCTATACATAAAGGGTGTTTTTTTTAGAGGTATAGAGCTTCAAATTGAAATAAAACACAAGAAAATCGTTATAATGTCCATCAATTTGGCTTTATTGGAAGGATAATTTTATGCCATTAATGTTTAAATATGATTTCGGGCATGTCGCCGCCGCGGCTGGCTCGAATAAAGCCAATTCTACAGGTCCAATTTTGAACCACTTTTTCGAGCATATGGGGCCGTATGTCGGCAATAACGCCACGAATGTTGGCTTCCAAGTCCCCTAACGTTTCTGGTTTGTTGGCGTAGACGAGCGACTTCACATATCCCCAAAGAAAATAATCCAATGGTGTCAAATCACACGATCTTGGTGGCCAATTGACAGGTCCATTCCGCGAAATTATGCGCTCATCGAATGTTTCTTTCAATAAATCGATTGTGACGTGCGCTGTGTGGCATGTAGCGCCGTCTTGTTGGAACCACAACTCATCCACATTCATGCCATCCAATTCGGGAACAAAATAGTCGGTTATCATGGCTCTATACCGGTCTCCATTAACGGTAACGGACTCTCCAGCATTATTTCGGAAGAAGTATGGCCCAATGACTCCACCAGCCCATAGAGCACACCAAACAGTCAGTTTTTGTGGATGTAATGGCGTCTCAAGGGTCTCATGTGGATTCTCTTCACTCCAAATGCGGCAATTTTGCTTGTTGACGTAGCCATTCAACCAAAAATGAGCCTCATCACTGAACAAAATTTTGCGATGAAAATCAGCATCGAGATCAATCTCATTTTCGGCCCATTCACCAAAATCACGACGCATTGCATGGTCTCGCGGCTTTAATTCTTGCACAAGCTGGATCTTGTAAGGTCGCAAGCCAAGATCTTTGCGCAAAATCTTCCATAAAGTTGATGGACAAAGCTCCAATTGCTGTGCACGGTGGCGAATCGATTCATTCGGGTCCTCTTCAACATTTTGCTCTACAGCGGCAATTGTTTCTTCGGTGCGCACTGTTCGACGTCTCTGCGGATGCGTATTATCACATAGAGTAAACGTAGTGCGAAAACGATCCATGGTTAACCGAATTAATTGCTCTGATGGACGATTATGTCGACCATAAAACGGACGGAGCTTGCGGTAAACTTCGCCAACTGAACCATTATTTTCGAAATAAATTTGCACGATTTGCAAGCGTTGTTCTTTTGTTAACCTGTTCATGATGAAAAGGCAAACCAAACGGAACATAAATAATATTAGAGTTGCCAGATTTGACCATAAAATGCCAGTTTTATCTCTATTCGAAAAACAAATCTCTAAAAAAAACACCCTTTATATGTAGTGAATGAGAGGCCGGCCCTATTGCGGCTTCCGATTACAATGCGGCTATCGTTATCAGAAGCAATTGAAAGTTTTTGTATTGTACCCTCGGTGAAGATGAATTCAAACCCTTATTTATTAGTATATAGTAAATAAGTGTCTACAGAAGATCTATTATTTTTATTAAACAATTAAACCTCATTTTGAAAGTCTTCTTAGTACTTTAATTTTAACGTTGACATCGAAATCGTAAACTTTACATGAGAAGTGATATGATTTTGATGAATGAATGTTTGCTTCGGTCGCATTAAAGGAATCTTTGTGGTCTGAAAAATATATAAAGATAAGAACAAATCCCTTGGGGTTGAGAGCATTTTTCCAATTTTAAGGACTTAGTACTGGCTATTCTAGGTTTTGTCCCTCATTTCAAAAGTGTCAAATCCATACTTTTTTAGTAACTGCTTTATGTTTGAGATACACATAGTTACGATTTAAAATAAAAAATGTTCGTGTTTGAACTTCGAAGTACTTATTTGATTAAAACAATGCTAGAAAAGTATATCCAAAGGCAGAGCGGACCTCGCCTGTTCCCCTCTGCTCATAATCCATCACTCGGCACCATCCAGAGCAACAGGTGAAATAGTGTCGTATACAGTATTACTTTGGTCCTTCGAGGGAGGATTTTTAAACTTTCAATATGCAAAAACAACAACGGTTTCTTAAGGTTACCCTACTTCGAATCTCCACTAAGATATAATTTATGGAATTTACGCTCACTTAAAGATAGGGAAACTCCTTGACTACTTTGGAATTGTAAATTGGTAAAATTATGTCTTAGGCTGTGTAGACATGCATGTTTGTGACTAAACACCGTGCAATTCCTTATTTTCGAAGGTTTCGCAGAGAGATTCTGTGGTTATTATAAGTTAAGTTCAACATATTCTTTAACCTGGTATTATTTTGGCTTCATATATTTTTTTTTAACTATATTCCAAATCTGATCAGCCACCAAACACAATGATTTCTCAAACTCTAAAATTAGGTGTTTTTGTATTGTTTTGAAATTAAGCCGAAAACCTTATAATATTACTAAACGTCTACAATTTTTTAAAGCCGTAAAAGCGATTTCATCGATTTTTTGCTTAACCTAATGAATTTTTCGAAATTGCTTTCTAAACGTAGCCACCTTGCGTAGTATAAAAAACAAATACTAAGCATATTCCAGTTCATATGTATCATGCTTTTATTTGGAAAACATTTATAATAGAGTACATATCAAAAAATCGATTTAAAAGTAGCATTATCTTGTTTTCACCGTATGATCGTTATATTTTTTAAGGAGTTTTAGACACAATTTTAATGGCTAGAAACGCACTCTGCTTGGACCCCTGTTAAGCATGCGATCACAGGCACAAATTGTTCTTACATTTGTTATAAAAATTAATTAATTATTATTAATTTTATTTTTTATATGAAATGGGACAAAAATTAGTGAAGGTGCCGTCATCGTGATCGCCGCTGCTGCAGAACTTTGCATGGCGTGTGGCATGTATTTATTTATGATACGATGGGCCTTAACCAAGTCTAAATGCAAGGTTGAGTCAAAACAAAAACTTGAACGGGGAATTAGTATTTGGTATATAATTTAGAGATATACATCAAAAGGGAAAAAAAATCCCACAGTATTTTTTGCAATTGCATACTTACTGTTTCTTAGTGGTACGTATGAAATTTAGATATATCCGATTTTTCTCAAACTTAGCCTAAATTTCAGCTTCCTATGTAGACTGAGTCCTGGAAAATCTTAAGTCAAACTTTGCAAAAATGCTCTTTTTGCAATGTCCAATATCTCTGGGCCTGATCAACTATTTTCACTTGGTGGTATTTCATTTAAAAGGATATAAAAAGACCAACAAAATAAGATATGTCTTAAGTATGATAAATAAAACCTCGCTTTGTGGCACTATTTGCAAAGTTGTCATATTTCTCTTATTCAGGTCGCAGAAAAGGTCTTAAGGTTTTCTTTTTGTGTAGTAGATGACAGAGTAAAAATAAATTTGGATTTGTGGGTTTTTAGAACTAACATTTTCAAATGGACTAAAAAGGGATATTTTCAGACTTGCGTCACCCCGACCGCTTTTTAAATTTCATACGTACATAAGTAATATCATAAAAAAGCAGTAAATATGCAATTAAAAAAAATCTGGGGATTTATTTGGTTTTGGTTATATCGACTCTAAATTGCAGTCCAAGTAATTGGACTTTATTTAAAATTGGTTAAAGCCCATCCTGAAGTTCGCATTTGCTATGTAAGTTAAGTAGCGGCACGTAAGTTATGTGAGTTTCTAGCTCTACTGTTACGTTAATATGTACAAATTAATGGTTAACAAGTTCGACAATCACCCTTAAGCGTAAATTTTCAGATGAGCTTAACTCCACGTGAGCTCTGAGACTGTGAACTGAAAAACATAAATACGTTGCTCCTTAGCTCTTCCTCTCGTTCAACAAATCTTTCTCTGAATGTTGATTGTGAAACTAGGCCTTAATGCAAGTAATTTCAGAATTAGTTGAAAATCTTTATTTTAGATCTGTAAATTTAAATTTCAAAGGAATATTTGGTACATTCAGTAGCAAGCTCTTGAAAGCGTTTTCTGTTGGGTGATTGAATTCTACTCTGAAGTTTCTAAAAATTCTTGCCAATCCCACTTCAAGTTCCATTTCAACAATTCTACGACCTATACACATTCTTGGACCAAAACCGAATGGCAAATTAGTAAACGGATTGCTGGCCTTTAACGCACTTGGACACATTGAGCTCTGTTGCTGCGATTGTGACTGTGTCTCCTTATCCTGTCGAAGCCAGCGTTCTGGAAGAAACTCTTTGGCCCTAGGGTAAAAGTTGTCATCTAGCAACATTGCGCTCGAGATCATTGAAACTTGCGTACCTTTTGGTACTTGATAACCACTTAAGACAACATCCTTTTGCGGAATTCGTGCATTTCCTATGACAAGTGGATAGATACGCAGGGCTTCTTTAATGCAAGCCCTTAAGTAGGGAAGATTTTTCATAGACTTTTCCGTAAGTGGTGTATTCTTTTCTGGCAAAATATCCATTATTTCTTCGCGTAGTTTCTCCTGTTTTTCAGGATGCTTTGCCAGGCAAAGCATAATACCGGTAAATGTGGATGACGTCTAAAATTTTTTAATTTTCTAATGATTCGTTTTGTTTTTTAATTTTAAAGTATTTACTTACGGTATCTACACCTGCCATCAACATATCCATAGCCATAACTGTTGCCAATTTTTTGTCTATTTTTAGCAATTTCTCCAAGACGCTTTTTTCATTTTCTGGCTTTTCAATATCTTCCTTCTCTAGACGTTCCAGTGCCTCGTTTACATAACTCGACGTTATATCTTGTATACCATCCAATGCTTTCATTAAGCGCTTAAATTTGGGTGTACTTATGTATTTCCAAAGAGAAGGCTTAAATTCTAATTCGTATGCTAACGTGAAAAATTCGGTCAAGTAAGTGAACATTTCTTTAGCTTCGGAAGTGTTAGCTGTGTTTTCTCTTAAAAGACCCAACTGCTTATCCAAGGCAACAACTGAAACCGATTCTAAAGTCCAACGATTAATTTCCTCCTCAAACGTCGCTGGCACTTCTAAAGTTTCCGGATCACGAATTTTTTTTATCCTATAAGAAGATGTTATGTACCATATATATAGTGTACAAATGTGTCAACAGACTTTTTAATTTTGTTAATTGTTACAGGCTCTGTAGCATCGCAATAATTTTAAATTGTCAAATAAAATGATCCATAGATATAACAATAAACGCTTATGGTATAGTCTCAAAAGCCGAAAATTGTTGTATTGAAGTGAACTTTATTTTATTTGAAAGTTATTTGATTCAAAGTGTCGCACCTGGTGAACAAAATAAATAGCTACTGGTAGATCAATGAGAACTGAATACTGAGAACTGACACTTCCAGGGGACCGGGGGTGACAGTTTAAGACTTATTGACATTCATATTTTTTCAGACAAGTGTGAGAATGCGATTCGATATTTTGTAACAAGTACTATGGTACCTTCCGATATTTATTAAAAATATAAAAATTTGACAACTAAGTATGTGTGTGTAATTAATTCAGAAATTTGGTGTTCAAATTCCCTAAAATTTTGCAGCAATGAATGATAAATTGATGTCATTTTGGAACTTTATATGTTCTTTTCTTTCTTTTTTTTAGTTGGGAAAAAGATGACCTGTTTTTTGTATTTAACAAAAATCATCCTATCAACGGCTTTTCCCGAAATTTGTTATTTTAAGATATAAACAAAATTAGTTGTTTACCCTTACTCTCACCAAAAATTGAATACCCTACACCTCGTTGACAGTTAAGGTGCGCGTAAGCCTTGAATTTTTATTGAAATGGTATTTCTTTCAGACGAACATGACTGGATCGACCACGATGGTGATGCGCATAAAGAATACTTACACTTTTTTATGCCTACCACGCCCCCTTCTAAGCGTTACAATCGTAATGACAAAGTGAATATACCATGAACACAAATATATAATATACCAGTTATAAATATGTGGAAAATGAAGAGAATCAGAATATAAAATTTTGTTCTACAGTCTGTCTGTATTATAAACAAATAAGTTTTTATATTTTTATAGTCAGAACTTCAAAAGATATTTCACTTCCATTTTGATGGAGTCGCTGAACTTCTAAAAATGTCACTTAATGAAAATCTTTCTACAAAACTACTTACCTCTCAATAAACTCCAGATTTACTTGAGACATTTTGTTCAAGTATAAGCGAACATTTTTGGGTTGCATTAGCACGGGATTAACTGCTGATCGAAAACTGCCCCATTTTTCATCTTGCCTTTTAATTGAAAAATTTTTTTACATTTCGGTTGTTTTTTGCATTGATTACTTACGTGGACAAAACACCTTCGACTCCCTTATAGAAATCCACTCTGTGAACACTACGATGATAATGAAGAGTTTCGTTTCCAGGACGATTTGGCCAAATACCTTCATTTCGGTAGACCTTTTCGAAATCATCCACACTAAACGTAAATAAAACGGCGGCACGGCCCATCATACCTGGCATAAGAAAAATGTCGCCGTAATCCTTCTTTATAGCCAAAACAAATTGTGTCGTATCTTTTTTCGAGTACTTTCCGCCAGGTAAAAACTTTTTTATGATGTTAAAAGTTGTATCCGTTGGTATTTCTGAAAATGGGCGTGCACGATTCCATTCACTATCCGCATTCTGAGGCGAGGAAGTTTCTGATGCAGATGCAGCAGCAGTTTGTTGCAAACGCACCTACATAAATAATGTTGTTTTGAATTTAGTACTTCTATTTAATATCGACCACGAAAACAAAACCGACGTTGGGAATTTTTGTAAAATTTACATTGATCTCAACGTATACGATAATTTTACTGTACTCTCTCAAGTCTTAAACTTTTTTAACAAATATTTTATATAAAAAGTGAATAGGACGCACACACATACACATGAAGTGTTGTATCAATGCATTATCTAAAAACAAGACCTACTTGTTGAGCTAATAGCGGTAACCACTTGCGTGTTGAGTGCAAGCTCTGACGATTTAAATTTGCCGACAAGATTTTAGCCGCAGACATCGTTCTAGACGCTTACTGGCTGAATTTCAAAAATATACTAAAAGAATAAAGAAATCTAATGTACAATTGAAATTTTTAATGTGATCACCGGCAGGGAAGCTTTTGCAAGAAGCTTTCCATATTGGGCAAGCTATGAATTAGTTAATAAATCATACTAAAGCGTGCTTGATTTTAATATATGGAGAACATATGAAAGTTGTGCTTACTTGTGACGCAATGTTTATAAATTGGCAATGGAGAGAGCTTTTCTAAATATCTTCTTTAATTACTATAATTTGTTGTTTGGTAATTTTGTATGTGTTTGTGTGTTCAAAAGACCAGAATAGTTTTTGTTTCTTAAACAATAATTCAGACTTTTTTTGCCGAAATGATAAGCATTTGACCACCTCTGAATCATGTTTCTTGCGGAGCTGTAAAAAGTGCGATCTCTGAAGCTTTTCAGTGACCTGAAAATATGGTCATCAGAAAATATCCGTAACAACAACCTTTTGCATTCTGAATGTAACTGCAGCCATTGCAATCTGATGGCTTCCAGTCTGATTATGACTACAGAATTCGCAAAACCTAAAGTCAGTTGAGTTATTCCCTGTTTTAAAAAAAGCTTTATATGCAACCTCAGATATCTATAACTAATTCCGAGCAAATGTTACAAAATATATGGAGCTCGGAAATAAATATGATTTGGATATCGTATTGCAACGTTTGTTCAGAGATATAGATTATAATTTTCCTTTTTCTTCTTTTATAAGTTGACAGACCACGTTCTGTTCAAAATTTTTGTAGTCGTATAAGACAGCACTGACGACTACACCGAAATATCCAATGGAAGATGTACCGTTTGGATTTGAATCGACCGAAAGTCACACCATAGAATTCTAGGAAATGATTTGTCTCCATACAAAGTGGAATTAGTACAGGCACTGCTACCTAGAGGTTCACAATCACGTCTCGCCTATATAGTTAGCTAGAGAACAAAACGAGTTTAATGATAAGCTGATAACGAACAATTAAGCAAATTTACATGTAAACAGATATGAGCCAAGATTTATAAATCAGTATAATTTGAATCCAATAGCCCAATGCAAATGCAGTGTGGTACGGTGTTGACTCGTTCTGCTGTTCCATACTGCTTTGAAAACGGGGAAAGTGTTGCGGATACGGAAAATGGAGAGCAATACGGTGTGTTGGTCGAAAACTTTTTGAGAAAACTGGAAATCTGGAGCTGTGCATAGAATACAAGTTCTGGTCCTTGGAGGTTTTTTCGGTGAATCGATTTTATAGGGTTTCAAAAGACGTCAACAAATAGACATCTGATTTCGCAACCTATAATGGCAGCTGCAAATGTAAGTCAACTAAACTAAATCTACCTAAGAAATTCCGCTCATATTTTACGTAGCGAAGGGCCGTTACCATTTTTGTGTTGAGCAAAAAGATCAGTGCTCAGAAAAATAGATAACACTGGCAGTCAATGTCCGCTGATGAAAACACTCCGTTGCCCATCGTTGAGAAAATGGATTATTTTCAATTTCGTTGAGCTTAGAGACTCAATGCTGATCGATAACAAATCAAATGCTGTTAAGTTTAAAGACTTCAACGTTACAACAAAGCTGTTATGTTGTTATATCCTTTCGGAAATCAACCTTCCCTTCTAATGTTCAAATTTCACACGGAGAGTTTTAAGAAAATAATTAAATGAAATATAGACATTTGATTTCAAAATAAAACTTTAAGTAGAAGCATGTGACCGCAAGGTTATGGTAAGCGTGCAGTAAAAAATGCATTACTTTTTATTTGCATAATATTTATATTTCATTGCTAAATACATTATTTTATAGTTTTGTAATTCAAACACCGATTTAGATATTAAAAATATACAATATTTTAAAGAAAACTCCTAGGCATGCTGATTTATTTCAAATGTCCATTTACGAATAGCAATGAATTTCATTAACAAGCGAAAACAATTTGATGTTTGACAGCAGAAATGTTTTTAATTTGGCACGCAAAGCAATGATTTTTAATCAAATACGAAACAAATATGCGTAGGAAAATATAACTGTAAGTTTAACATTAAATAAAAAATAATTTATTAATAAACTAAGGTATATTTTGTTCTGTTCTTTATTCTTTTTGCTCCAGCGGCCGTGGCTGTTGATAGCCACACACTATTTTTGCTGCATCGTTCATCATTTTTGAATTCGAGCGCACCAAAAACATCAAATGACATTCGTCGTACACGGTGAGCTCTATACGCGTGCGCACCAGCCCGTGCAAAACAGTCGCACGTTCCAAGTCCAACCAACGTTGCAGCGCTAGCTCACGCTCTTTCGTCGAGCCGGACAGCACTACGTCCGAGGGGCCCCACAACACAAACTCTAGCACAGCTTTCGATTTTGACAATGACTCAGATCGGTCTTGTAACAGAATATCCGCCAATATAGGTGTGATCTTGGTAAAAGGCAGCATTTCGGAGAGTGCAATGTAAGCACACTTACAAAGGGTACCCATAAGTTCATCTTCATCATTGTTATTGCTAAAAAGAAAACGAAATTTGGAAATTTTGATTAATTTTAAAAGGTTGAATTATGTAAATGTACATTCATTGAAATAGAAATTGATGCTTGGCATTACTTATATTTAATTGCTTTATAATTCTACAAGAAAGTCTACTTTCTGCGCGATTACATGTGGCACCTTCGCTTTCAGTGACCTATGGTCCATATGACTTCTACTATGATATGATAGACTGTCAAATAACGACTGTTGCAGCTAGGATACATTGGATCTTCGCTATTACTCTGGGATTGAACTAAGTTTCCAAAAATGTTTGTTAAGAAATTCCTTGCTCTGGGAGATTTTTTGTCCTATTGTAGTGAAAAACAGTTGTATAAACATAAGTAATTGCGATTTGCATCCTGTATCCTTCATCGCCTATTTATCTAACTACTGTGAATCTTGAAAAACTGTAATTTGCTTAATGCCTATAAGATGTTCTGACCCTCTAAAGATGAAAAAAAGTGATTCAATGAAAGCAAACATTGATAATTCAAGTCCAGTGTCAGCCTCAAACAAAAGTTAAAAGCGATGATTTGACTCATTGAAACACGAAAGAAGTAGCCCCTAATAAAGTTTTTAACACTTCAAGTCCTTCATGTATAATTCTAAGTGCTTACCCTTGTAAAACGCAAAGTCGAGCTTGCGCATCCTTATTTTCAGCATCTTTTGACAGCACCACATTAGAAAGACCCAATGGCATTTCCTCAATAGCTTTTGCTTGCAAATTCTTCATGCCATTGACCAGCTGCAACATTATAAAGGCCACCTCACGCGTCATAACATCGTCGAACGACGGCATAGCGGCAGTGGCAGCAACAGCCATTTGCTCACCATCGACTTGATTTTGTGTGCTCGTGTCCATGGACTCACCCTCATTTAGTGTACTTAGATTTTGCACCGAAATAACGTTTCGCAGCGCATTTGAGTTACCATCCTTCAAGCCAGCAGCAAGGTTTGGAATCGAGCCACGGAAGTTGAAGTTACTTTTGTCTAATACCTGCGATTTTCCTTTTAATATTGCCCCAATCGATTGTAGCGTATCGAGCTGTAGGCGTGGCAACACAGAAATGGTAGCTTGCAATAGCGTCACCTCAGTGCTGGGCATTAGCGGCAAGTGATAGCTGGGTACCAAATCACAGAATTCTGTTATCGGGTTAAGCACCCCGCAAACGCCGCCTGACAATTGGCTGAGCTCGCCACCAACACCCGCTAGTTGATTAGAATCAGCAGAAAGGGCCAGCGTAACTGGTGCAGTGGTCCACAGGGCAGCATGGAATGCCTTCTTGCCAACGACGAACGCCTGAGCGCCATCGAGCATTGTGAAATCTTCGAAACGCAAATTAATGGCATTGGCAAGAGGGCGCAGAGCTGGTGGTATGATGGGTGTTTGCTGTAACTAAGATAACATAAGAGATGAGGGTAATTCCAATAGATCTTACTTAGAATTTTAAAAGCTTACCTGATCCAATACTTGGGCTAAGGCTTCATGATTCGCTACCACCACTGCTGTGTAGTTGTCCTCAATGGTTTTGTGTACAACACTACGTCCTTTACGCATACGCAAACGATTTGTGGCTTTAGATCGATTTTTATTGGCCTTCAAAAATAAAATAAAATACATGACGTTCTTAGGAAGAGCTTTGTCCCTACTTACTGATGGTATTCCCCATACGCTGTCGTTTATATCCGTGGCAACATCCCCACCTGCCTCGCTGCCATAGTAACTGTAAGGCGAGTAGATATCAAATTCGCCCACTTCACTGCCGCAATATGAAGCCGAAATGACACGAGGAATGTTTGCTAAAATAAAAAATAATTTAGAATAAGACAGACCTGCAAAAACATTTTTTTGGTCACATGCAGAGATAAGAGGAAGTAGGTCCGAAAGACCTTATTATCAGTTTTTCCCCTGCCCCCCACAAGGATTTTCGAATGTGCTTGTTTAAAAATGTGCAAGAACCAATTGCGATGCATTCTTCTTTTTCGGAGATATTGTCCATTGAAATATAAACGTCATACCTACATGCAAATGACTTCATTGTTTCTATAGGAATAAATTGTCTTCGAGATGAGTCCTATCCGATCCTATTGATAAGTTCAAAACATCGAATTAAAGAGGAAGACTAATGCTACTTGGTTTAAAAGCCGAAACTTACTAAACCGCTGTCTGTTTATGTGAGACACCTGCAAGTGTGTTTCAAACGATCTGCGTCTTTGCACTTTTAACAAGAATATTTCAAAATCCTTTTGTCAAGCAAAAAAATCTTCCGAATCTATCTGCTCTGATCTCTGCGAAAAAAATTCGTCGATTTGTGTAATATTGCTAATGAAATTCATAAGCAAACATGTGCCTTCGTATCGATGTATGACTTGTTCTTATCAGAAAATGACCGAGTGACATAGTCGCATTGAGAGATGAGGTCTAATGCTTCTCTGATATATTTACTCTCTAAGCTAATCATGTAGATTTTATTAGGAGTGTAGTTTTAGCCTTTGAAAAGTATTTGGCGCTTCGATTTACACGGGAAAATCAATTTAAGACTTAGTAAAGTCACATGGATCCGATAAGCATCAGCCCTATAATAGGTAAATTCATTCAACCCCTTCATGTATAGTTAATCAAAAGTTGACTTCAATTTTTAATCTTAGGCCAGTAATTTTTATTTGATCTTTTTCGAAAACTTGCCCATATAACATTCCTGCAAAAGGATTTGACCCATTTTTCTTGGATTTTAAGTTTGCAATAAAAACCTGATCCTTCGATCAAAAATATTTACTTTGGAAAAGAGTCATTGAGCGTAGCCATTCTTTGGCCTCTCTAAGACTTCGTATCTTGCGAACTAACCGCTAACTAAATGGCAGATCTCTTAAACCGTAATCAATATGGGTAGAAACACCATATAATAAACTTTTAGTTTTTAGCAAGATTCTCCCAAAAGAGTTCACTAGCTCTACCACTAAAATTGAATTTCTAAAACATGACAGAGATCTATTATATATACCTAAGCTGGCATTAAGTCCGTAATTTCGAACCGGACCGTATTCGCTTCTTGTATAACTTGTCACTGACGCGGTGTCCGAGTAGAGTGCCACACGTCGTTGTGGTAAATTACGTGCCGCTGCCGTTAAGTCCACCGATCGGGCGGGTGGAGGTGGCGGTGATGCGGCAGTTTTTACGAATTCATACATGTTTTCGAAGTCCCGTTTATCCTTTAAATAGCTGTCAATGGTGCTGTTAATTTTTCGTACAGAATCTTTCAAACTACTGGGACGTGATTCGTTAGCAATAATATTTCCTGTGGCAGATCCAGCTACAGAAGTTGGCGTTGTTGAACGGTTCTCAAAGATTTCCAACTTGCTAGCGATTTTCGGCTCACTTTTTTTGCGCTCAAACGTACTGGTGCGACTACCGCTTGGCGGTTTTCCATCTGCTGATAGCGAGTTTGTTCTTCCACTTGAAAGCTGTGGACTCAGTGTAGAAGTTGTGGAACTACAGTTGATGATCGGCTCTGCCAATACAATTTCTCCGTTTGACGAACAAATCGAGATAGTATCAACATTTTCGTTATTCTGACCGATATGTCGCTTACGTACCAATTCAAGCTGGGCTTCACGCTCACGCATACTAGCGGTACGTTCGGGCTTACGTGGTGCAATCGATGAACGAATTTCCCCTTGAAAGAAATTAAATAAAATAATATTAATAATTGTAAAAGGCAATGTAAAAGTTACGAAACATAGCAAACAACAAAATCTGACCGATTTACTACAAATTTTTTACTTGCGTACATACACATACATACATACATGTTTAAATAGATTCGAAATACTGTTACGAAAAACCGGTTCTAAGCCCTTCAAACTCAAATACTGTTTTAAACATAGAGGAGTGGTCCGTAGGCTGGCACATCTTTTGTTTTTGACTTCTCAAATCTTTCTGAACAATAATTTTCTAGATGTTGACTACCAAAGTTTTGAATGCGTTTAAAAATCGAGAACTGAAGCCACTTTTGACGATATTAAAAATATTTCCAAAAATGTATGGCACTCCATCCCGGGTAGAAATTTTCTATATTGCACATGCAATTCCAAACTTAAAAAAATTTATTTATAAGGCAACAAGTCGATCAAATGGAGGACCATTTTGGAAAATGTTTGAAATCATGTCCACAACGAGTTGATATTCAAAAAAATTTCGAAAAATTACGAATTTGCTTCAATGTTATGATCAAAAACGAGGTCAACAGGGCGCTAACCTAAGAGGTTGGCAAGCAAGTCCCACGTTTGAGTTTTGACTACTGCGAGGAAGGCTTCAAATTATTGGAAATTTCTTTACACTTCTGTGGGCGGTGACGTGCTAGTGCTTCAAAGTATGTATTGCAAAAATTAATATTAATTTTTCGAAAATTGTGAACATTTCTTCTTAAAAATATCTTGTGTCTTTTTATAAAAAAAAATGTTCATGTGGCATTCCGAGTTTTTTTTTTAATAGAAAGTTTCTCACTGAGTTGAACACGACTGGAAGAAAAAACTATTGTAAGAACCCTCTAAGTCGTTAATACACCAGTGTGCTTTGGCAAGGGCATTTTTTTAATTTTTGGAGTCAAGTCAAAAGGAATGCAGGTAATTCAAACTGTTATCCTGTTCCAAATTAAAATGTACACCAAAACAAAACTATGATGTTTGCTCATGATGAGGATCGAACTCAGACCGTTTTTATTTTTATTTAACTACATCCCCAGTTAACTTATTTTTTCCTCTTCTTCTCCTTCTCGAAATGGTTACATACAACAATGAGGTATCAATTTTTAACCAGACGGCTGATTTGAAAAAATGATTTACTTTTCCTTCAGCTTAAAATAAATAACAACTAAACAGAGTGCTATTTTTGGCCTCACCAAAAATGAAAGACCCTACCCCGCATTAAAAGTAAATGTGCGCGTAGATCTAAAGTTTTAACTTTCGGTGCAGCGTTTTAAAGGTTTAATTTGTATGGAAAGAAGGCGTGTTTGTGAACGGATTTTACCCTTATGCAATCCCCTTAGCTATAATCGAAGATGTAGCCATAATCACTATTCCCACAGATAGATGAACGGACGGACATGACTACTTATATATCGACTAAGAAGGTAACGCTAACTATATGCCATACTTTTGCACACCTATCGTACCCGTTCTATTTGCTATAAACGGAATGACAAAGTGTGTGGGGCATTTTTAAGTAGCGCACAAAATTATGTTAAGTACAAAATCATAGCTTATCCTTTTTATTTTTGTACACTTACCCAAGTTGGCATAAACGTTATCGGCCTTGCATTTCATTGAACCACCACCGCTGCTTGTTGCTACGCTTAGTGCTTGCTCACTGTCACTTAGTTCGGTCTTTTGCTTGCGACGTAATTCTGCACTTTTAGGTGGCGGCGGCCTAGCCGGTTTATTTATTTCATGTGCACGCTGTCCCTCAGTGATGCGCAATGGAGGCGCGGGTGGTTTTGCAGTGATGACGGCAACCGTTTGTGCTGCCACAGCATCATTTGTCTTTGTAATATCCCTGACGACTTCCACAGCTGTAGGGTTAATGTCAATCGGATGGATGATTACTAGACGTGGCTTCCCTACAACGCCGGATTCTTCACCAGTACAAATTTCTGAGTAAATTCCTTCCTTTTTATGCAGATTTTCAGTTGTTTTGCTGGCGCCCATGCGCAGAAACTTTTTAATAGAAAACTTTGTCTTCGTCTTTTGTGGAGGTAAAACGGATTTATTGTCGGCAGCAATTACATTAGGATTACTGGACAGAGACAAATCAAAACTCGACGCAGTTACATATGACTTGGATGATGACGCAGCAGCTGCTAAGCACTCCTCGGACACGGACAGGTTCTTGACATTGTTTCTTGGTGTAGGTTCCGGTGTCATTGGTTGCTTTAGGCTCAGTGATGAAGTGGCCGTTTGCAACTGGAAATTCTTTGCAGCATTATTACGCTGCGAGACGAACGTGTTGAGGCTGCGGAACTTGGGATTGATTGTGGCTCGTTCACGTTTGTCCTTCTCCCTAATGACCGGAGAAGCAGAGTTCTTGGCACTGTTATTATTATTTACAGATATCGCTGGCAGCTTGCGTGTGTAAATGTTGGATATTGCCGAGATTGCAGCTGAAGTTGCTGAGGGCGGTGCTGGTGTTGCTGCGCTGTTGCTCGTTGCGGAAGCACTGGAGATGTTTGAGTTTTTCTCCAGTTCTGCTGAAGCGTTGTGCAATGCTTGTAGTTCCACACTTGAATGATGTTCTTGCGAGCGATTCAAATGTTGTTGATCTGCTAAGCTTGTTGATGTGGCTGTTGCTTCCGTTGTTGACTCATTTTCTTTGTCATTCTCTTTCTCAAATTCGACAACCATATTGTAATCACGTTCTGGCGTTGGCGGTGCGCTAGATTTTTGCTCAGGCGGTGGATTTGGTGCTCTGCCCTTCTTCAGCTTAGCGTCCTCTTTTGATGAGTCTGACAAGTTTTCGTTTGATTTTGACATCACCAGTTGAAGTTGACTTATGACCTGCTGCTCTACGTTGGTAAGTTGACGTTTCGCGACGAACGTTTTAAGCGGACTGTTAACAGGCGATACAATTGGTTTTACTGGTAGATCTGGTTTTTTCAGTAAAATTGGTGGATGCTGCTTTTGTAAGCCATGCAAAAATGAAGGACGTGCATCGATTGTCTTCGTAGGTGGCGGTGATTTGGGTAATGCAGGAAGATGAACCTGAGTTGTTGGTTCCTTCTGTTCTAGGCTACCATCTGGATCTGCACTGCCATCGGGTTCACCGTGTAATTCGCGACTTTTATCAAGACTAAAATTTGGCTTGCGCAAATTCGTCGATTTGATCAATGCATTGGCTTCGACTTTGGCTAAAATCAGCTTTTGATCTGTGACTTGTATATCCTCGTAGTCCGAATTGTTTGTACTAGCACTGAACTTTTTCTCTAATCGCTGCCGTTCACGTTCTTTCTCTATGACTTTTACATTCTTGTAATCATTGCGGATACTGATGCCGATTCCCGAATCAGACTCACTTCGTGTCATGTTGTATGAGGTCTCCTCATCACTACTTCCATCAAAACTGCTGCCAGTGGAGTCGAGGGCATCATCGGAACTACATTTTGTTACGATCAAACCATCCGAAGTTATCTTGCTAGTCATGAAATTGCCCTCATGTAAATTGTAGGAGGCTGCTCGCGTCTTCGAAGATAACAACATATCGGTGATATACTGCGAATTGGAAAACCTAGATTTGCTAATATCCGGCTGATCTTGTGCCTCCGGTTTTTCCGGAATATTGCATTTACCATCAGGCAAATTCTCATAGCTGATTTGCGTTTCCACTACGTCGTAGTAAGCAGACACGCCATTCTCGTTGTCCGAGCAGTTGCTGTCCGTGTCAGAGTATTTGTGAAAGACGTTTATTTTTGGTTTGGCATGATCCTTAGTGATCGGTGGATTTCGAGCAATCGGTTTCTTGAGGTCGAGAAATGTTTTGTTTTCCAGAGTATCGGCTAGACTAGTGATTTCGAACTTTATTTTGGAATTTTCGCTTGCAGCATCCACTTCTTTTTCTGCATTAAGCTTTTTCGATTCATTCTGTTTCAGTTCGAGCGTTTCTGAGATTTCATCTAGCAGTGACTTTTCCATAGCACGTTCAATGGGTGGACTGCTTGTACCATCGTTGTCACTAGGGACATCAGTTTTCAATTGACCAATTAAGGCCGAATTGGTAATAGAAGTTGCAACCTTTGTAGTTGACGTAGCTGTTATGCTGGACGAAGACTTCTTTATTGACGACATCACAACCGTTGGCTGCTGCCGTGTTGTTGCGTTATCCTGCAGTTTTCGCGTAACCCCTGTTTCCGTTTTAGGATCAAATCTACCTTTTGAATTCAAGGAGAGTGTTTGCTTTGCAGTATCTGCTGTTGAATGTAAGGGAGCCGCTGCACCAAATGGCACAACGTTAATCTTAAGCGTTTGCTTTTTTCCCTCTTTGTCCACTTGTGGAGCACCCAGTTTTAAGGCAGCAAAAGATTTCTTAATATTTTCCTGTGGATCGCCTAGCAGATTGCCATTGTTCATATTGAAATCTGTATTGGCGCGTGTGATACGCTTGAGTTCCAATGTTTCTTCATCATCTGTGCTAGTTGCAGCATTATCATCGCGTTCATTGGCTAAATTCATAAAATCGTGATCATCATCATCTGATTCGTTATCTGACCACTCGCCGCCATAACCAATAACCTCTAAGAGATTCTTGGGAAATGAGACCTTGTGTGGTTTGCTTTTACTAAATGATTTCGTTAGCGATTGCTTCTTTTTGATGATGCTTTTCGCTGGAGTTCTGTATTTGTTTGGGTAATCAGTCTTTTTATTATCGACCTCTGTTTTAGAGACAAAACTAGATGATGTTGAGGACTTTTTCCCTGAGGAGAAGGAAAAAGATTTTCCCATAGCATGAGCAGCTGCGGCGGCGGCCTGTTTGTGTTCATCCTTTGATTTGAAGCAGTTCGAGCATAAGTCCTTTTTCCAGGCGTTCTGTGTGAAATGCGGGCAGATTGATGAGGACATTTTAAAAATTATGTTGTCTCGTATGAAGTTTCAAAATATTGATGCGAACTAGTAAGGCAGTGATTTGTTGTCTTTTGAAAAAACGAGCTCTAGGCCATGATCTGTAGGGAGAGAAAGTTACGCATTAGCATTAGCAGTTCTTGTTTTAAATTCAAATAATTTTAGAAGTATTGCAAAATAAATTAACACCTTTCAATTTCGATTATTTAAGCTGTAAATAAAATTCAACAAAGAACTTAAAATCAGAATCCGATAAGCCCCTCTTATACCTTAAAAATATACAGAAGAAACTTATTTAATCAAACAAAACAAAGTTTAGTTGGGGTTTCCGTAATGAAAACAAAAACTTTTTTTCGTTTTTTAGCAATGCGCTTTTCTTCCAAAGTTCACTTCATTCCTTTACACTCGAATGATTTGGAAAGTGTAGGCTGGGCTCAGTTTCAGCACAAAGACACGGAACGCTTATCATCGTCATCATCATCATTATGATCATTGCCACTTCGGTGGTGAGCTACCTTAGAGAAGCGTTTTTGTTTTCACTTGATGACCCACTGACGTAGCTATATTTTTAGCGAGAACAAGCTGCAGTTTTTTCTTTTCCTCTAAGTCAGAATTACCATGCCGTATTTAATTTTTTTGTTGTTCTAGTTACTTTTTGCCGCAAGAAGGTTTTATTTGGGTCAACTTTAAGGTAAGCAACAGCATCAACTTACGGTTAGCAGCAGCAACGCCGCTATTAAGAAACAAAGCCTCAATAATACAGTCAGTTCTTGATGTTTGTATGTTGATGATGTGCTTTTGGTGATCATTAGTTCTAAAACTGTCAATACCACAAATTTCCAGAAGAATACTTCCAGAGTGACTTTATCGAATTAGCTCGTTAGTTGAGTATTTTAGTGAGCATCCGTTCTACGTAATAAAGGTCGTCTGATTAAATGCCCTAGTTATGCGAAGACTCTGAGCTGATCATATCACGTAACACCATGTCGGTTACTTTCCCGTCGGTCGGACTTTCACAGACAGACGAAAATGACTAAATCAGGACGTAACTCTGATCAAGAATATATACACTTTTTAATAAAAGTGATCCACGCCTCTTCCATGGATTACAATGGGAATAACATAATGAATAACCAAAGGAAAGCAGAGAGCCTGAAAGAAGTTTTCCATTATGTAATACTGTACACTTTAAGCTTTTGATCTTAATGATGCTCGTGATGCATTAGAGACGCAATTGCAGCCTATGCTATCAAAAGTGGATGAAGGCTATAGGGCCTGGCACTGATTTATCCGCTCCACGATATTGCTATTGGCACTCACTCGACCAATGACTGGCTCCAGCCTTTTTGCTGACTCTGATGTGGGGAATTTTAGTCAGGACCTTGGATGAGATTGACAATATCATGATCCTTCTGAATGGCCTCGTAATAAGTCATCGTGTATTGTAACTGGACACTAGTCCAAAAAATCTGTTTCGACTTTGTCTGAGTTTGTTGCTTGTCATCTTGCGAGCTATTTTATAAACCGCGCAAAGAATTTCGAATACTGTGGCTTTTTGGGCTTCGGCTGAGAGAGCGTAATGTATTTCTCATTGGTTTCTGGTTTCGTGTTCAATCGCAGCAAAAACTTAAGATTGATTTTTTGCCATTTAAATCTGATTGAGCTCTGGGGTTGGTGTTGCTTTTCCCAGCTGTGAATACGGTCAATAATTCGGATTTTATCAAAGTATTAACATGCGCATATGAGTCGTGTTTCGGTCCAATTATCAAGGGATAACTTTATTCTGATCTTTTTAGTTTTTAGCCAGAAAACTCATCTTATGTTGCAGTAAAAAAACAGCTTAAAAAAAATCTCAAATGATGCTTCAGTACCTATATCAAGTTGGTTACGACACGGTTACCTTACCGATGTTATGTTTTTGTTAATGTCTTGCATAACCGTTGTTGTTGTACCACTTATTTGCATATTGAATTTGCAACCGTTAACACATTGCTTTTCTTCTTATTAGCTGTTGCTTCTTCTTATTATCCGCCAATAGCTTCTTTGATTGTTCAGTTACAGGCGCTGATACGAAGAAGTATGCAGATTGGCAATTTTCGCTTTGAACACGCATACACAGACACAATTTCACATTAACACAAAGTGCGGCATGCAAAACGGGATCAAACTATTTCCCAAGCTAAAAATGCAACTTTGCACCAATGCTGTCAACTGCAGCTGCAGCTGTTTAACTGAAGCCGTGCTGTGTTGACTCACATTCTTCTGAGCTTGAGAGCGCGTGATTGGAAAATGAATCACGTTAAGAAGCGATTTTGTGATTTTCTTTTATTGCAACCCACCTGGTGGACTTGGACACAATTGAAGAAGAAAGAAACTTTATAAACTTTACGTTATTTTGTATCTAGCGAATTTCAGATTTCAACCGTTGCGACCTGATTTGGCGAAGAATTAATTTTAGTTTTTATTGAAGTTTCAATGCACTTTGTTTATTTAAAAATTAATTTAAAATCGCAGTAGCAATTGAGGAAAATAGTATTGCACATTGATGTACCTCCGAATTCAACTCACACAACCAGGGTTACCAAGTCGGACTAAAGCAATTCCTGTCCTTCTCAGAAATTGCTAAAAGATTAATTCATAAATTGATAAAAATCTTTAATTTTTGTGTGACAAAAATTTGATGACTTTTTTTTGTTTTTTTAATTTTTTTTTTGTCCAAACTTTTGAATTCCCACCAGGCCTCCGGCATTGACATGAAATTCCGGGCTTGACCGGGTCAATCCCGGCCACTTGGTAACTCTACACACAACTGATACTCGCAACTTTTGGTGTACTCACGGATGAATTTTGTAAATGTGGAGATTAGTAAATAGTTTTTGAAAAAATTAACTTAAAAACTTATTTTATAAAGGTGTTATGTTTCCAAAATAATTCAGGTTTTATAAGTGATCGCATGAAATCTTCATTTTTAGGTTAGATAATCGACGTAGCATTTTAAAAGAGATTCCGTTTTAAGTGTTTGAAATAATTATAATTTAATGTCACAATTGGATTTGAATTTATCCATCCACAGTGCTTTCAGAAGCATGGTTCAGCTAGAGAGGAAATAATCGAAAGGATGCATCCACTACCTACATCTTTTTTTAAAAATCAAGCGGTTTTTGTTCAATGGTTAAAATGTCAGCAATTTGATTGACGATTTTTTCATTTTCCATTTTTTAAATGGCATTTCAATATCATGACATCCATATCCAATGGACACTGGCACATGGCTTCCAGTTTCGAGTTTTAGAGTTGCATCGGTCTACAAAATGCACATTAATTAATTTGTGGATCACAAATTCTGAAGATTTATTATGACGCATTTTGCCACAAGCACCAGTTGGCAATACATTGATACAAAAAATATGGTCACCATTATGATGATGGCTTCTCTTTCTGGCTTCTCTATTACCGTTGTGCACCGATGCAATCGGGAAAGTTAGGTGACTCGTGATTAAGTTTCAATAAACTAAACTACAAATACCTCCATAGACCAAAACCAGCTGCTTTTACTCAAGTGTCGAACATTTGGCCTAGAATGAAATGCAATGCCTTCATTGCAGAGGTGTAAAATATTGCGATTGAAGTTGTCGCAGACAGAGGCTGTAGCCATAAAATCAATTTTGATCTGATACCTCTAAAATTCATCAGTCTGAATAGTTCCCAGTATACTTCGGTCTACAAGGGTTCAAGTTTGAGTAAATTGACGACAAAAACTGAGTATGCAGAATTATTGGTTATTGGGGCGAAAAAAGTTTAGCTGTATTTCTCAATTCCACGTGTTGGTGAACATAGTTTGCTAAAGAGCATCTTTGGCAATAAAAGTTTTTCAAAATTATTGCCTGAGATATCTTCTAATTAAAATCGAGGGGATCATAAACATACAAATCTGTTTGGATCAGGCTAAATTTTTGATCAATATGCATTTTCACAGCTCTGCTGATTCTGCTTATTATCGGCCTTTACGATTTTTTGACACAAAACGAAGCATGAAATGGTGATTATTTCTGCATAATTACCTCGAGAAAAACGTAACGATCGACTTATTTTTTAATTTTACTGCCACACAGATGAGCACCAGGAAGTTTTGTTGTTTGAGGATTCCCTTAATTTTTTTGAGGGATAGTTTTGACAAAGGCCGTGTGAAGAGACTCTCAGTCGTTTGTCCCCTACGCTAGTACTTTCGGTAAATTTGACTAAAATGTTCCATAAGAGGATTAAGGAGTGGTGCTGGAGGGGTAGTAAAAATGTAAAGCCTTGTTCAGCTTTTCACAAACATCAAAAATACATAAATTTGAGGTTAGAAAGTCAACATAGTTGTAATATCTGATTATCGATGAAAAAAGACTGTTGCGTTACAAATTATAGTTTCTTACTTTTTACACACAAATTTCTATGCAATGAATATAATCAACATACATAGTCTGAGTTTTTTAAGCGTTGCTTATCGCCTAAGCTGCATGTGAATATTTACCAATGAGATTACCACGCACTATGGTGATACAGCATTTGGAATTCGAACACGTCTGACGCGTACTCTAGCAAAAGAACAGCGAAGTTTATGCCAAGCCAATATCGCATTCACCGAGCCCACTCTCAACAGATTAAGGTCTTACCTGGCGCATCGAAAACATTCGGTTCTACCCAAATACAAAAACTTATTATGACATTAGACATAACATAGGAAGTTGTAGGTGTGACAACGCATTCCATAATAATAAAGCAAAATCGTTGGAATATAAAGGGTGTTTTTTTTAGAGGTATAGAGCTTCGAATTGAAATAAAACACAAGAAAATCGTTTTAATGTCCATCAATTTGGCTTTATTGGAAGGATAATTTTATGCCATTAATGTTAAATATGATTTCGGGCATGTGGCCGCCGCGGCTGGCTCGAATAAAGCCAATTCTACAGGTCCAATTTTGAACCACTTTTTCGAGCATATGGGGCCGTATGTCGGCAATAACGCCACGAATGTTGGCTTCCAAGTCCCCTAACGTTTCTGGTTTGTTGGCGTAGACGAGCGACTTCACATATCCCCAAAGAAAATAATCCAATGGTGTCAAATCACACGATCTTGGTGGCCAATTGACAGGTCCATTCCGCGAAATTATGCGCTCATCGAATGTTTCCTTCAATAAATCGATTGTGACGTGCGCTGTGTGGCATGTAGCGCCGTCTTGTTGGAACCACAACTCATCCACATTCATGCCATCCAATTCGGGAACAAAATAGTCGGTTATCATGGCTCTATACCGGTCTCCATTAACGGTAACTGACTCTCCAGCATTATTTCGGAAGAAGTATGGCCCAATGACTCCACCAGCCCATAGAGCACACCAAACAGTCAGTTTTTGTGGATGTAATGGCGTCTCAAGGGTCTCATGTGGATTCTCTTCACTCCAAATGCGGCAATTTTGCTTGTTGACGTAGCCATTCAACCAAAAATGAGCCTCATCACTGAACAAAATTTTGCGATGAAAATCAGCATCGAGATCAATCTCATTTTCGGCCCATACACCAAAATCACGACGCATTGCATGGTCTCGCGGCTTTAATTCTTGCACAAGCTGGATCTTGTAAGGTCGCAAGCCAAGATCTTTGCGCAAAATCTTCCATAAAGTTGATGGACAAAGCTCCAATTGCTGTGCACGGTGGCGAATCGATTCATTCGGGTCCTCTTCAACATTTTGCTCTACAGCGGCAATTGTTTCTTCGGTGCGCACTGTTCGACGTCTCTGCGGATGCGTATTATCACATAGAGTAAACGTAGTGCGAAAACGATCCATGGTTAACCGAATTAATTGCTCTGATGGACGATTATGACGACCATAAAACGGACGGAGCCTGCGGTAAACTTCGCCAACTGAACCATTATTTTCGAAATAAATTTGCACGATTTGCAAGCGTTGCTCTTTTGTCAACCTGTTCATGATGAAATGGCAAACCAAACTGAACATAAATGACAGTAGAGTTGCCAGATTTGACCATAAAATGCCAGTTTTATCTCTATTCGAAAAACAAACCTCTAAAAAAAACATCCTTTACATATGTACATAGGTAAGTATGTTTTTAGTTAATGTAACCACGAGATAGAAAGTCAAGATTTTGTAATTAAAAACAAAATAATTTAGTTTTAAATACTGTCACTGACTAATGTTCTGACAGCACGCATATACGAATGCCAGTGAGATGAAGTTGCTTTCTATTATATCAGATATTTTTTGAGCAACATTTTCATCACATCACACAATCAGCACATGCAATCAGAGGCGAGTAAGATTTCATGTCCAGGGAATTAGTATTTGCATTTTTCAATTCAATGGCTAAACGAATTTATTTTTTACTGAAAATATTTAATATCATTGGAAGGACGATTTTTTCATTTCTATGAAAAAAAAAATACTTAATTTTCGATACAATTCCTGGAAATGTGCTAAACATTTGCAATAAGGGAAGTCATTAGTCGTTTTATCGAAAAAATGCCTTGATATGATGGCGAACATAAGATAACCATGGGAAAGCATTGATATCGGGTTTTTTATTTTATAAATCGCCCTTACTTCTGGTATTGCAAGTTGCACATACATCCACTATATTTTGTCGACATAAATGCATTTCGCAGTTGACTTTTTTCCGAGATATTATAGAACTCAGCTTTAGTTTTCTTGTTTAGTGGGAACTTTAAATGAAAACAAGTTATCAAAAAATCTCAACTTTATTACGACATCATGCGCTGGGCGGTATTTTGCATTCTATCGTTTTTGGTCTTATGCAATGTTTAATTGGCTGATAATGCTGTTAGCAATGTCTCAGCAAAATTGTTAGCTAACGTTTCCTTTTTCTTTTCCTTTGATGTTGTTACGTGTATAAGATGACCGGATGTGGCCGATGCAGCAGAACAAGGAAATCAAATAATCAGGTATTATAACCTCATCGATAGGCAGTGTGTTTTTGACTGGATTGCTTCGTTATACCTACACTTTTGCTCACCAACTTCTACCATAAATGATCTGCCAACAAAGCTTTGACGCCGACTGTGATGCTGCTTAGGTAGCGGTAAAGGCAATTAAATAAATTAAATAGAAATATCACAGTAGGTATAGTAATAAAAATGAAACAGTTTAGAACTTCAATCGCTGTTCGGTTTCATGAACTTGACTCTGTATTGCGACATATGTTACATATACTGTAGAAAATACACTCCGCGCCCATTATCCTTCGATTACAGAGATAAAGTGAACAAAAGTTGTTGCAGGTTAGAAACCTCTTGATTAATTTGAATAAAACATTCCCCCTGCGAATGTTTTCCCTACAACTGTAAAATTGATAAGCTCAAGAAAAATGCTCACCGGCACAACTCCAACTATCCCGCCTTTCCTCACTTCCACTATTTGTTGATTTAATTCATGAAATGATTTTGGCCAGAGTAAATCCAAGGCGCTGCGATTCATTTCGGCCTCTTCGTCAGCGGAAGCGGACGATCTTGGGATATATCGATATATGAAACCAAACTTCACTCAATGCGCATTTTGGCATTGGCTTGCAACTTTAGCGCCTCGCCAAAAATGCCTCAATAACAGTCGTTAATGCATTTAAGCAAAGTGTCGCGTTTTTTGAAAAGACACCTTCTGTCAGCGCATCACTAAACTATAAGAACCAGTCAAATAACACCAATATCTAAAATGACCTTTAAAAACTAATTAACAGTAGACGTGAATGAAATAAATAAAAATAAAAACTTTATTACTTCAGCTAATGTTTGCGCGCACAGGTTTTGCCATAATTGGCAACTTCTTACCAAAAGTGTGGAAAAAGGTATTAAATTTATTTGTGAAGAGATTGCTTGATTCAATTATGTTTCCCTGTGTCCAAAAATAATAGTAAATCCAACATTAAGAAATGGAGTGAAACTCACATTTCTGGCCAATGGTTTTCGAAAATAATCAGATACTTACATACTTACAAGTATTTAATAATGTGATGAGTTTGACTTCTCTGATCTTTGATCTATGAGTCATACCGGCCAGCAGACAAGTTGTTGGTTTTGATGTGTGGACAACTTTACTGGCGGGTATGAATCAAAATCCATACTGGGGTGAATTGATTTCAAACTTTCACCGACCTTGGCAAATACTTTTAGATAATTTTCGACTACTCCAACATTTTTCGATTATTGGAATTTTTTCGACTTTCTTGACATTATTTTAGTTACTCGTATCATAATTTTTCCAGTTTTTCGTTTTTTCAACATAATTCGACTTTTTCAACGCATATTGAATTTTTCCTAAGATTCAGGTTACTTTTTTAAAATCATTCGACTTTTTGACATAATCAAAGTTATTCAACTCTGATCGTCATTTTCAAAATTTTTCGGTATATCGAAACAGCTATCATTAAGAAACATCATGAAATCACATTTCTGCAATGTTTCAAAACCCCTTCCTGGTTAGCTTTATAAAAAATAATAAAAAATTGTTTAACAATTTATGGAGAGGATTGTTTGACTAATGAAAATGTAATGCAATAAAATCTTTTCCCAGCCTACAAGCATTTTTTTTACTTTTTTGTTTTAAGCCTTCTCTTTTATAACCTTTCCATATATTTTATGCTCGCTTTTGCAACAGCAACATGTGGCAATGTAACACTGTCCTACATCTACTTTAAAGTGACACACAGACGCTTCCCTTTAGCTTTGATTAGGAAATGTCTTGTTTTCCTTATAGATTTTCTACGCACTGGTAAATAGAAAATGAAGAAAAGCTAGTAAAGGTGTTATCTTCGGCCAGGCCAAAACTCACATACCCTACACTGCATTGAAAGTACTTTTTTAAATAAATGTTAAAAAATGTTGAAGAGGTTGAATAAGTCGAAAATAATGTGAAAAGGTCAAAAATGTTTAAAAGTGTTGGAAAAAACTGAAAATGTTGAAAAAATGTGAAAACCATTGAAGAAAGTTGAAAGAAATTGAATAAGTCGAAATATATGAAAAATGCTGAAAAATTGATAAAAAAGTCGAAAGAATAAAGAAAATGTCGAATGAAATTGAAGGGGAAAGGTAAAAGATTGAAAATGTCAAAAGAATATGGGAAATGTTGAAGAAAATAGAATAAAAATGAATAATATAAATATACATATTATAAACAAACCTCTTACACCAAATTTCAGTATGATTGCTCATATATTTCGATAGTTATGCCACATAAGGTATTTTAATTGTATGGGGGTGCCACGCCCTTTGTTGCTATTTCGCCAGCTTTTGATTCATATTTATGTCCCTAATACCCAGTAAACCACTTATATGAAATTTCAGATCAATTGCTCCAATAGTTCACTTAAAATAGCACTTACAACTTTATGTTAATGAGGGAGGTGCCACGCCCACTGATGCAATCTTATCAAGTTTCATTTAATTCAGAAGCTTATAGTAACCGACAACTCTACACAAAGTTTTATGAAGATTATTCTCAAAGCACACTATCTATAACATTAAACGTATTTCGCTTATATGGGAGGTGCCACACCCACCGGCACTATTGTGCCAAAATTTTCCAAAAAGACACTTTTTAGCAAGTATACCCGCCATATAAAATTTCATAACGATTGCGTTGTTAGTTCTCTTTTTATAACGTTTATAAATATTGTAGGCTGTGCCACGCCCTTAAAAGAAATTTTTCAGTGTATTGACGTAGCTTGTATTGTTGACTACTTTCAGTGGTATCATCCCTAAAATTTTAATGAAAATCGTATGTGCCAGTTTGGAGTTATACGAAATCCAAATTTTTAATTGTTAAGAAGTGCCACGCCTACTTTTACAATTCCGCCCACTTTAAGCGCAATTCATAAGACCTGTACTCGTGTACCAAACTTCATCACAATATCTTGCACGGTCTACGAGCTATAGCGTTATAAAAAATAAAATTTAGGGCTGTGCCACGCCCCTTTTAAGAGTCTTTGCAAACTTAGAACCTAGCCTAATCTTAAATGTGTTCTCTTCTTCACCAAATCACCAATTTTCATCAAAATCGCAGCAACTTTTTTCCAAAATGGACTTGGGTATATTTACATAGAGTATGGGCGAAAGGCGTGGCAGTGAACCAATTTCGCTCATTTTATATGCCAGCAGCTTGCAAGAAGGTGTGACCTTTGTGCCAAATTTCATTGAATTAACTTGCTTAGTTTTCCCATAAACTTGATTTCAACAGACAGACACACAGACAGACAGACGGACACAGCTATATCGACTCAGGTGGTGACGCTGATCAAGAATATATATACTTTTCCATACCTGCCACGCCCCCTTCTAT
The DNA here is from genome assembly GCA_963680825.1 of Meiosimyza decipiens. NCBI lineage: Eukaryota > Metazoa > Arthropoda > Insecta > Diptera > Lauxaniidae > Meiosimyza > Meiosimyza decipiens. Next base: position 99,156,675 of record OY804259.1, read on the forward strand.
GCGTTACAAACGGAATGCCAAAGTGAAACCCTCTGTGTAGGGTATAAGAAACAGCTTTTGGCAATGGCTTGGTGGTGCATTTAGATTGTTCGTCTGGAGTTGCCAAGAGTCTGTCTAAGTAAAGTAATCGCTTACCTCCAATTATAAGGAATTCAAAGGAGCTCGCAATCTAAAACTCTTTCTTCAAGAGTATATTAGTTATATGTAGTTGGATTATTTGTTCAAAAGTTTTGTCAACGTATGAGTATTGTGCACCCACTTTCGTAATTTTTCAATTTTCATCAGTCAATATTTTTCTGGTATTATTCTAATGAACATTCTAATGATGTAAAGTAAATCAATCTGGTAGATCTAATAGCCTATAGCTCTTTTAAAAAACAATTGATAAATATACATAGATATGGTAAGATTGAATAAGGAGACTATTTCCTCGTCGCTTACCCTACTCCGCTGGTTTAGGTTTAAGTTTTGCTAAGTTGCTTGGTCACGAGTTCTGACTATTCGGAAACAGCTTCTTTAATGCTCAGCAGTTGACAGAGTTGCCAAGTTGAAAAGAAGGAAATCCCGGCCTTCCCAAAATAAAATAATTTTTCCTTGGAATAGTAAAAAGTAAAATTCTTTGACGACCATATCGTCACATGAAATCAAAAAAGCCCTAAGTTACATTGGAAAATTTAATAGGAGAAGCAAAAAACTTTCTAAAATGAAAAGTAAACAAAAATGTTTCAACATAATCATCCAATTCCCGGCTTTTTCGGTTATGGTTTGCAATTCCGGGCTTGGTTGGGTCAAAACCAGACATATGGCAACCCTGGCATTTGATTAGAGGTCACCTTGGCATATCTGTTACTTTTGAGCTCTCTTCAAGATGTCAGGTATCTCTTTCCAACCATTGTTTTAAATTATGCTAGTAGTTCTTATGGATTGACCTGCAGCTTCTGTTTCTGCTGGAGTATCAGCCACTTTGTTACCATACAGCTTTGTTTTTGGTAGCAACCCCATACCAATTCTAATGTGACTATGAGTCTGAAGTGATTTCAAGGATCGAAGAGTATGTAAATGTTTCTCTTCTCATAGCTACAGTCTACACACTTCCTGATACAAAATTGAACCGCATGCACTTTGGCATAGAACGCCGAATGAGATAAGTTTTTTTAGGCTTTTGCCTACCATATCCGGTATGTACAAAAAAATTTCACGGGGAGAAAAAATAACTTGAGTCATCCGTTCAGCGTGAAAGAGCTGCGTTTACGACGCTCGGTTAGCCCATCTGTTACGCTGGATCAGCCTGGCGTTACAAGGTAGACAACTTCACTTCGAACCAACCAGGGAATCAAGGTAGAGACTGGAAGTACCTTATGTTACTATATAGGCTGGCAACTCTTCCCAGGATAACATGCGCGAGTACTTGAGGTGGCTTGTCAGCCTGCCATACCAAGGTAGTTTCTACCTTGAGTTTCAGGCTGGTCAAACCTGTAACGTCAGGCTGGATTATGCTATTTTGTCTCCCCGTGGACCACGTGTGGGTCATAGAACGGTGCGAAATTTTGTAATGTTTTGAACAATAAATTATGATTACATTTGTGAATTCTATACTGTTCATGTGATTTATCATATGCTTTTACTTTTACCTCCCCCCGCCCCCCATGAAATGTCACTTGAAAAATTGTTGAAAGTTGTGCCCCCAATATCTTTTAGAAGTTTCCGCCACCGTAAATAATGTTTCTACGTCTTCATTTTTAGAGTCACCTTAATGTAATATCAAGTATATTTTATTTTTGTTTTGTTTACTCTTGACAGCCGTGGAGCCACTTTTACGGCGTTGGATAATGGATCGTAGCTCCTCCCATACAACCAAAGCCTGTTCTTGGAACTTATACCAATTTGTGAAATTCTGCACGTGGACCCAAATATCTGCAGTAAGAGCTGCGTAAAATGCAAGTGGGGTGGAACAATGGGTAGTGCGCGGGTTAATATATAAACGTAAACGAGAATAATCGAGATATATCGGCGGTAACGAGACGAGAACGATGCGATAACAGTACAGATCAAAAAATTCTCGAACGAGAAGCAGTAAAGGACGATAAGCTTGGCGCCAATGCGAGAGCAATACGATAATTCAAAAAATATCGTTTGGTTCTCGTATCGGTGAAGCACTAACAAACGGTTTTCGAATTGGTAAGCAAATAATAAAAGCAAAGTTCTCACTTTCCAAACTCAAAGTGTCGCACAAGCAAACAATTCAAATCGCAATGAGAAAAAGAAAACAGAAAAAAAGCGCCTCACTTCCCAATACAGAGTTATGTAGAATAACAAACTATAAGTAATTACTAAGGATAGCTTGGCAACCCTATTCGTATTATTCACATTCGTCCCTTTGCCTTTTTAATGAATCATCACTCATCTTCATAGAGCACAACCATTAAAAATTGTGGACACACTCGCTCTTATTTGATCAAAATGTCAGCGACATCAATGCAGTCGCCATGCTGACGCCATGGCAATGGGCTAAGCGTTGCGGTGAAATATCAAAGTGCACCAACATCAGCACCATAGGTTGATGCTGCAGTGACTTTATGGTGTAAACCCGCGCATGCCGCATGTATTCAACGTTTACGAGTATGATAGCAATAAATTTTGATGAAATAATTGCAAGCAAATTATTTGTGAAGAAATTAAAAATTTTCTGTTCATCATTTTATTTTGTTTAGTTTTTACTGTTCACGGGAATTTCCACCACTTGTGCTGTTGCCAGTTTGTTTTTGGTTTTGGCACATTTTGTCTTGAATTTGCAAATTGCAGCAAAGCCCTGTATAGCACTAAATGCAACAGCCCAAAAGCAAAATGCACAGCCCACAACTGTTGTGTAGTCAAGTGCACGCCTGCGAGTAACATCTGCAACATGAGTTGTTTACACTCAGCACAATGCAGTAAGCTAAATTTTTTCTGGTCTTTTTTTACACTCAAACTTTTTCTTAAAGAAATAACTCAATACATTGCTCTTTCGAAAATTTATTTTAAGCGGAGCCCAGCCCAGATTTAATAACTACATAGATATGTCAATAAAATAGTCCAGTCGTTATTTTATATTTGCTTCACAAAGGTTAAAACGGTGGCTTGCATATAGCAAGTTTCACTCGGAGGCAGTTTGCCCATTGTGATAAAGGGTTAATATCAATAGGTTTATTGGCCTTAAGCTGTTTTCACAAAACAATATTTACTATAATGCTTTGAAAGCATACTTTGATGCTAGTGATTTAAAAGGAGGGATAAGTTTTTCGAAAGCTATTTTCCTCAGAGTCAGACATGTATAGAAGATTTTTATTGTAAAATGTTTTCAACTATGCTATGCTGTGTTCGGGACAGGTTACTATTCCTCAAACGCAGGTGAGGCAGCTATTTGGATGATGTGCTTTCCATTCTAACATTTGACCACGCATGTCTCGGAATCTGGACATAGAAACTCGTCGGAATGACTTTTTCGCAAGATTTACCCAGCACTTCAAACTTTACTTTCAATTTTCCTAAGTGCACTGTTGATATTTTGCATGCCCGTTCTGCAATGAACCTTGAAAATACCCAAGATTTATGCACAACATCAACACAATGCAGAAAATTTTCTCACTCACTTTTCATATTTTTTACGATATTCGAGAATTTGCTCATAAAGTTTTTTTTGTTGTTGTTGTTGTTGTTTTTGTATTTGCGCACATTGCAATTTTACAGACATTGATTTAGATGTTGATGATTGTTATTGTTGGTGTGGGGGCTTATGTTGTTCTTTCAGATACGGAATGCATTTAAAAGGCTTCATTTTCATAAACTTGAAAACAAAGCAGACGAGATTATAATTTAAACCACACAGAATTTTCTTATTTTTTCTACACTGTGCTGTAGTATTACATATGAAATTCCTGGCTGAGACTTAATTTATTCAATTAATTGAGTTCTTAATCATCAATAACAAAAGGCTCTGAAACAATATAGGAAATTATAGTTGAAACGATATTTATAATGAGCAGTGTGTAGTTTAATGAAAGAATGTACAAAATTTGGTTTAGTGTATCTTATGTTCACTTTAAATAATCCCTACATTTTTTGCAAGCCATTCCCATTTGCGCAATACCGTCAAATTTCATCCATTGTAAAATGTTTAAATATCTACGTCATTTGAATGTTCGTTGTTTCATCAAAATGAATGGAGTCATTTTAGAGCAAAGTTTAATCAAATTTTTGGATTCTTGAAAGGTTTGAATACCAATTTTCTAATTCCGTCAATTTTTAATCCTGATACTCGTGATCAACATCACAATGTCTTGTGTAGTTTGCGAGATATGCCGTAATAAATCTCAGAAGCTTTTTGTGCGCTTTGACACAAAATTTCATTTTGATTGCTGAAATAGTGCACTATAATCATTCAAAGTATTTTGCGTGTGCGCCACTTCACTGATGCTATATCGCCCACTTTTAGTAAACATATACCTCATAATAAATAGTTCTCTTATTAATTAATTAGTTTTCTTGTTGTAAAGTAATACAAGCGCTGAGTCGGGCGTTCACAGTTCTTACAAAATAACGACGTATAATAAATTAAAGTTGCCTTTATCCATCTTTTCTAATTCCGTTCATCACAATGACATTTATAAATAGTTAGCGAGATATGCCATATTAAATCTTAACATTTAGGGCGGAGTGACAGATCTGATGCAATCCAGCACATTGTCAATCCAGAGGAAGCTTTTAAAACATTTACACACAAAATGTCTGCATGTCTACTCAAATAGTGTACTAAATGTATTTTATTTGTATTTGTATTTGAACTGTCACGCCTCCTGATGGCCACTTTTATTACAGATATAAGTAACTCATAAGAATTAGTTCTCCGATTACTTTATTATTTTTTTTATTGCAACGTATTAAAAGCGTGGAGTCGCGTTTTCAAAACTTTTACAATATAGCGAAATAAAATAACTTAATGTTTGCCTTTAGAGGTATCCTCTTTTGATATTTATCAAAATACGTTTGAGGCATTTCGAATTATTATTAAATCAAATTTTTCGATTTTTCAATTCCGCCCTCCTTAGGTTCAGTATATGATTCTTGAGTTCGGCATCCGCCTAATAAATTTCATCACAGTATCTTGAATAGTTGGCGAGATATGACGTGCCACGAGATCGAAACCTGATCCAATCCTAAAAATATCTTCATATGCTTCGTCCTCCCATTTCTAGTTGTTTTGCTATAAAGTTTACATCTGCACGTAAAAAAAAATCTTTTAGTTCGTTTAAGAAGAGAAGCTAAGCACTGCTGTTAACAATTTTCATGTCAAACTGCAGTACTTCTTTTAACATACAGTACGTGATTTAATTTCACTTTTATCTGAAAGTACCAGCAACGATAAACTGCAAAAAGCCATACGTACAGTAAGTCAGAAATAAATTTGAAGTGCAAGAAAGTATCTCCAAATTGACGTTGGCAGCACGACGAGAAAGCAAGCAGCAAATTAATTCTTTCTTTTAGATTACAGCGGAAAAAATATTTCAATAAACGAGCTCATTTTCAGCTTAAGCATTCAACAGCACCCGCATCTGGCCCCCTGTTGCTGTACTCTCGTCATTTGCTCAGTGATTCGATTCGGTTTGCAGTTGGCATCGCACAATGCGGCACCAAATGATTTAATTTCTCACGACTTTTACTACGCGAAAAGCGTACAGCGAGCAACTTGGCAGCAACAATAGCACCGACAACAACTCCAGCGCAACTACACCATTGCTGTTGCCGCCATCAACAACTGGAATCGCACAGAAAAATGAAGAAAAACTCAAAGCAGCTGCGGCATGCGGCATGCGGCAACAAATACATCAAATACGAGTAAAAATTGTTCAACTTTGGCCTTTTTGTTTGTATCGCCGAAATTATAGCAAAAGTGCAAGTTTTCTTATTGTTTTTGTAGTTGTGGTCTTATGTAGTAACAAAGCCATTACTGCTCCAGCTCAGGTTCATTGGCCACACAAAAAGAGTCACGAGTCTTGGCTTGAACTGTGAGTGGCATTATTTCTAGCTAATTATTATGTTGGAATACAGCAATGAACGCACATACGCCTGGATCTTCAAACCACATTAAAAATTTTATTTTAACATTGCGTTTGCGTAAATAGATTAAAATGCTATGTTTATATATATATAAAGGGTGATCCAATACGAGGTCCCTCTTCCAACTGCTTTGTTTTTGACAGCTGTCATGTGTCAAATGGTCCATATGACGTTTGTGTGCACTATTCAATATGACTCAATCATTAACAGACTTACTCCTGAACAACGTTTATTAACTGTGGAAACTTACCACCAAAATCAGTCATCAGTAAGAAAATGTTATAGAGTTCTTCAACATAATTTTGGTCGTTATGAGCGCACTATTCGTAACACCATCATCAAATTTCGAACCAATTTTACACTATTGGACATTCATCATTCAACCAAGATATCGTACCATGAGTTATTTTTGTAGTTCATATAATTTTGGTCAATTTGCCATTCAATATTTTCAAACACACCCCATCAATTTGCATGCTCGAAATTGTCATATTTGACAAAGCTATCGAAATATTTTCTGGACTCATTAATTTTCATGTGAAATGATGCACTAATCTTGTAATTATTTGACCTATATCCCAGGGATATAGACATACATGCAAAAATGGTTTTCGTATTTTATATTAGGGTCACGACCCGCACACGCTTGTTATATTGGAACAAAATACAAATTGTTTCAGCCATGCGTGAGTTGTCAGTAAAAAATTGACTGGCTTGAAAATATAAATTTTGGATCGTTTAGAAAAATTTATATTTGTCTTTCTCAAGAGTCTCTTCGGAAGTAAGAGCGAGATCTGCACACGTGAAGTCGAGAGAAAAAAAAAGGATAGATATTTTCAGAAAAAGTTTAGGGAGCTGAAAAATAAAATCGTTGGTGTGCAGAACTGTTTTTCTGTTTGAAATTCAATTTTTTTGAATTTATTTAAATTCTATCAAACATATTTTTTGTAAAATGATTGATTTTTATTTATAAAACTGGATTTATGAAATTTAGTTACTTCACTTCACTTCACTTTTTCCCATCTGGTTTGTATTTGTATGGTGTAGGATGGTTCCTGGATTTTGACGAAATTCGCTTAATCTTCTATATATTGCTATAAAGTAAGTTAATGTAACGTCTTAGGTATGCATCAATAAAAAAAGTTCTAAACCTCACAAAAATGCATAACTTTAACACATAACGCGCAACAAAATCCAGGAACGCGGAGTCTTAGCTTAAATTTGAATTGCTCTCTTTTAACGTTTAGGTGTGGCCAGAGAGATCGATTCTTTTTTGATAGCAATAATATATTACATAAACAATCTTTTTCTAAACAATATTTCGTCATATCAAAATAAACCATACATTTTATTTTGAAAGCATGCATCCAAAAACTTTCTGCATGTGGAAGCTCAGCCCTAAAATTGTAAGTTCATTGATCACGGTTGATCGAATGAATCAATTGACGAGCTTTGTAATTTTATTGATGACAACATTAGGCAGCATTCCTTTATATTTTATTTCTTTCGCTTCTTGGTTTTTGTGTCAGGGACTTTTTATTGCAGTAAAATGCATTTGCTTAAACCTGCACATGCAAAAAATAAAAGGAGACAAAGTGTCCAGAAAACGTGCAAACTATGGCGTCTTGTGGACTGTATATTGTAGATACCGGTTGCTTAGTCTACAAACCTTAGACAAGTGTCACACATGTATCGTAGCCTGAATTCTCTTTTGCTCCATTCCGAGAAAATCGAAAAAAAAGTTTGATCCCTAAAAGAAAAAAAATTGCTCCGGAAAAGTACCATCGAAATTTGAATTAAACAGCATGTTGATAAATTGGGCTAAATTTCAAAAATGGCAGCAAAGTACTTTTGGAGATAGATGATATTTTATCAGATAAGTCATAGTGGGCAGTGTGCTCCATGCAACACAAATCAATGGCAAACTTATTTTTCCCATGTACTTAGTATATGGAGCAAACCTGCGTTTAGGAACTATTGCAGTGGAGCAAATAATAACTGCTTGCTTTTGAACTAAATAAATATATATGGAAATGTTAAGTATATGGAGCAAATTAATTACAAAACCGATATTTTTTCATATAAACCTTGCTCCATAATCCAAAATTTTGATTTTGCAGCAAATAATAAACAATAAATTGAAAAAGTGTGTGGCTTATGGAGCAAAGTGGACATTGCATATCTCAGAAACTAAAACAGATAGATGTATTGCGACAACATCATTAGAAAGATAATGATTCAGCCCCTATAGAACAAGTCTCAAGTCAAAATATCAAATAGACGCATGGAGGAAAAGAGAACTCGGGCGACGATATACGTATGTACATATGTGCGTGGTATTCCTAGCTTTATTATAAATGAGACCTCATTGTGTCTTGAACATATTAAGAGCTTTACTTATGCCTATGATTCTCCAGCCCATATATCGCTACTTTTATTAATATAACAAAGATTGTTGTGATTATAGCACCGAAGGTAATGTTGGGTACTTAGTTTTTTAGCTCACAGATTTAATGGGGACAAAAACTGGCTTCCAGCAATGAGTACGTACTGCAACAAACCGATTGCATCACATTTGTGACGCAACTTGAAAGTTTAAATCAGCTAATAAGCATATTAAACACCTTCAGTCCGTCTTTGAATAGAAACCAAGCTACTTACAAAGTTCACTGAAAAAACCTAAGAAGATTTATGTGCCAGCAGTGAAAGTGCTGCTGCAGAGCGAGCGGCAGCTTCCCACAGAAGAAGCTTTGTTTTCGCTTTTCATTGTACGGTATTCATTTAAGTTGAGCTGATTAAATTTTCTGTGCATCTCATTTTTCATTTCGTTGCGTCCCTTGCACGCGACACAGCTGTTTGTCATGCAAATGTCAACTTACTGTAATTCTCAAGCGAAACAAGAAAAAATAGACAGAAATAGACAGAAATAGACAGAAATAGACATATAAAACATTTATGTAACAAATCTCGAAAATGTGGAAATAAGAATGTCACAGAAAATTTATTTATTTTTATGTAAAAAAGAAATGGAAAGTTCAGGCATCGCATAGTGGGACCACTTTTATCGGTTGAAACAAAAATTTACCTTCGAAATTTTGTGCTTTATTGGTTTTGCTAGAAAAAGAGATGCAAATGCAAAGTTGTATTCAATGAAAATTGGATGATCATGGATGGACGATCAAAAATTGTGAAAATATGTGATTAATGGGCATTTGACACCTTATAAACATACCTGATCTTATGCTCCTATGAGCTTTACAGCAGATCGACATACACTACAACAAAATTTTAGCCATTTTTCGAACCAAGGCTACGGGGTACTTTAAATGTAAATTTTTTCGAAATCTACCAATAAAATACGCTGTCACAAAATTTAGTGACACAGTGATTACACATAAGTCGGCGTGGTGCCTTTCATACAAATAAAACATTTGATATGTCCCTTCTCGAAAACGGCTTCAAGGATATTGACAAACTTTGAGAATAAATGGTGTTAAGAGGCGAAAATCGAATCAAATAGGTTTCTTTATTCTTAAGTCTCACCCTTTAAGACGGTTTCTGAAACCCTAATCTAAAAGGGATATAAGGGCGCTGTCAGTTTCTGTGGACATCGTTGTTTTATTTAAATTGTCTTCCCACAAACTGCTTATGAAATTACAGTTTTTTTAGTATTTACGTATCTTACAAGGCGAAACTTTCTTAAAAAATATGTTTTTTTCAACCATCTTTTATATAAAGTTACCCACTGTGCGGCGTTGAGTTCAGTTGGATTGAAAATTTACGAGGTTTCGGTGAAGGCTAAAATTAACATTTTGGTTTCAAAAAAGAAATACATAAGTGTTTTAACGGTAGGTGGAAAATATAAATAAACCATAAGCCGCTGGAGGGAAAGAGATGGCAGTCTTAAAGTCGAAGTGTCATTAAATCATTTTCTATTTGCATATTTGATGAGAAATAATTACAGCTTTTTATACCAAAACTTTTTATAAAAAACCATAGCGAAAATGCAATCATAAAGCATTGCCCTGCAAAACCCTTTTCATAAAGGGCATTGTTATTCAATGAAAGCAACAAAAAAGATCGCAATAAAAAGAAATCCAATTGCATCTTGATGCAGTTTTGCACCGCATAACATTGCACTCAGTTTTTTCTTTCTTTTTTCCACTGCGTTCCATAACTTAGCCGCATCGCACATACAACTGGCAAATATTCGCTCACTGGCAGATACATTCCACACACTTTATTTGGATTCATTCATAATTTAATTTCACTTCTTCCACGACGAAGTTATGAGCTAAACTCCAGAATGTGCTTCCTGGTTCGTTTGCGTTTGTTTTTGCATTAATCCATCAACGTGTTATTTATTGTTGTTGCTATTGTTATAATTTTTATCTATTTTTTGCTATAATTTTTAATGCATTACGAACGAGTACTTGCATATCGTATGTGCACATGTATGCATACCGAAATATGCTCGATACGCGGTGTATCGTGCAGTTGCGGTAATCAACTCGTAAGTTAGCAATCTGCCTTATCTAATAAGCAATTCACTGTACTGTACTGTACTGTACTGTACTGTACTGTACACCTTGGCAGCGAAGTTCGAGCAGTTATTGCAGCATACTCGTACACAGCAAAACCATTAAATTGACAGCTGATAACAAATGGGAGACGCAAGTCCTTTGAAATAAATCAGGAAATTTGATCAAGACGGTATTAAATATTCAACAATACTAATTGAACATCACTCAAAGCCGCCTTGCCCCAATGACGAAGTTCCGCCACCAAGTTTACTGCAACGTATCAAAGTGGCATCCTACGGATCAGGCAAGTGCTGGAAAAAACCTTCAAGTTTTAATTCCATACCCGACACCTAGACATTAATTTAAAAGGCACACACAACAGTGGCAGCCGGGCCATGTCGAAATTTAGAATAAATTTCTAGCAAAACCCGGAGAGCGTTGCTACGCCTCAACAAATTATATATGTATGCTGTAGTTTTATTTTAGTTGGACTAAATATGTAAAAATTATTTTCATTGATATTTTATCTTAATACGAGTGGATATAGTATGTTTTTGGCTTTTCCATTTGGTGCTTAAATGAACAACTGATTTGGTGGGAATCATTGAAAAGCATGGAATCAGCAACTTTGAACGTGTTTAATTTGGTTATGGTCCTTGTCTTCTATATGTACCGAGTCTCATTCATCTGCGTCAAATAGTCGCAGAGACATAAACTATATTGGTCTTTTTTCATTTTAGAGGCGTGATACTCGTAATGGTCAGTTTTTTCATTTAATCTTACTTTTGCCTCTCTTATATGTATATTATAATATACATATAAGTTTCATTTATCTGCGTCACAGACTTAATGAGGTATGGTGAATTTAATTCTTCTCTCAAGTGGGAAGGCGTGGCATTGACTTTAGATGCACAACCAACGTAATAATTCATCGGAGTTGTTCCAAGCTTGCAGCGGATTTGATGAAGGGGAGGGCAATAATGTGGACAAAACAAAGTGCAAGTGATGGACAGAATTTGTCTTCGTTTCGGTCTTGTAAAATTTCCAAGACCAAAAACCTGCTAAGATTGCACAAGACTATGAGTGTGAGATAAAGACCCAATGTACAAGGCCACGAACCGAAAATATTCTGTTAGAAGCCGAGTACTTGACTCTGGGTCAAATTGCGAAATGGGTCATGTAGTTGTTCCTGTATGCAGTGGCGGCTTATAAAAGAAAAAACTGTACAATGATGTGGAACTGGCTCAAAGGCAAAAATCGTCGTTTGCATTTGTTTGAATGGAATGGAGCGAATGGAAGACAGCGCTCTTCAATTCTCAGCTGCCAAGTTCGGTAAGAAAGAGCAAGCTAAACCTTTATTTTAGATATCAAATGGCCGTCATTCATATTTCTTAGTACAGCCATTCGGGAGATTTTTTAAAAAAAAATTTTACTTGTTTGTGAAATGTTAATAAAACACAACAAACAATTAGTTTAGAGGAGTTGATATTTAAGCATCTAAAATGCAAAATTGTACTTACTTTTTTTTATGAGTGTGAATGATAATCTCCAATGTTCATGTAGAAAATGTAACTGCAAAAAAAGATGAAGAACATTAGCTCAAATACTTAAAAAATTAAATTTATGGTTCACTCACAAAGTAAGCAAGTAATAAAACATGTGTATAGGTATGTATATTGAAAAGATCAACTTTTCGCCTAGCAGGGGCATTTGTTTTCTACTAAATTCTCAAGAAAGGGATTAGTCCGATGTAATACCTTTTTGGATCTTATTCTTCGATTTAATACATACCACGATTTCTTAAAATCAAAAAATTAAGAAAATATGTAGCTAGAACACATACCAGAAGCAGGGCCACCCCATGCTCCAGACATTCCATAATTTTTACAATGATTTTTTTCTACTAGCATTTTTTGTGGAATTTTTTTTAATTTTAATATTAATATGGACCTGCAAAACTCAAAACTAGCTTTTCCATTATGAAACTGCCGTCCCCAAAACCTGCCACCCCTATGGCACCCTGACTATAAGTGAAGCTCGATCGTTAACCAAAATTAAGTTATAAATCACAGCAAAAAGCTAACAAATGATTGGACACAATTCTACTCTTATCACATGTGTTCAAGATAATAGAAAAAGTCGATAAAAGTATCGATTAGTATTAAAAAGTTAAATATATCGATTAGTATCAAAAACATTCGATAAAGTCGACAGAAGTTGAAAAGTATCGAGAAACATCGATATCGTCGAAAACAGTCGAAAACATCTGAAAGTCGAGAAGTATCGAATCGAATAAAATCGTTAAGGACTAAATTTGTTAGAGCAAAATAATTTTTTACTTTTTCAAAAGACGGTCTGAAGTGACAGTTAAATTTTGTTCGAAATGAACGAATGATTTTTGACGATAATCAAGAGAAAACATATGTTGAGGAAAGAAATGACAAATTTCGACATGAATCGAGTAATCGAGTAGGTATGTGTGCATATATATTAAAGAAATAAATATCGATTTGTCAAATGTGAAGACTATGCGTAGCCCATTAAAGCTGTCAATTAAATATGTGCGAGTACTGGTTAACTTATATATTCTTATACGTATACGAATCTTTCGCTTGAGCTCTTACAATTCTGAGATGCAAAATTAACGGTAATGAAGTGAAAGCACCTTGATATTATTCCCATCCACAGCTACAAATGCTGCCGTAACAAAAGCCTTTGATCAAAGATAAACCAAATCGGTCATTATTATAGATAGTTTGAAAATGTTTTTGTGTTTATGAACAAAATCAATTAATTTATGGCTGGAAGCTAGAATGTAAAATGCTCTTGAGTAAAAAAGATACAAAATTAAAGACATGAATGTGGCTGAGCAACTGCAATTAAGTCCGCATTTAAGCCAACATAGAAGCTGAAAGTCATGCTGTTTGCACTGAAAGAGGTGTGTACCAAGTTGTGTCATAAATGTTGTATCTTTAGTGAAAACCTTAAGTCACCTGCTGTTACTTTGATTGGTATGGGTAATATGTAAAGGTATCAAGGCGCAATATCAATTCAAATAAAAGAGCATTCATGGAAACTCATAATTACTTTGTAAAAGAACAGCGTACTGACAGCCCATGATAAGTTCTAAGTGCGATTTTAAAAACTTCGGCATCGATACTCACGGAATGTAGTTTTTGTATTTTCATTTAGTTGTTGTTTCTTTTCAATGTGACTGCATGTGTCAATATATAGTGATATGTATATTCTCATTTTAGTGCCGCCAGCATCCTAGAAACGGGTCGAACATGTTAACCTTGATTTGGTGGAAAGAGACATTGTGTGTCTTTTTTGAAAGCTGTTCTGCTTTCAAATTGCAAGCATTTTTTCTTTTGATAATCTAATGAGACTTTGTGCCTTATGCTATGTGCAGATTATGCATTTCATAAGTTAAGCACAATAAAAGTTTTTTTTAACTAGGTTGAATGTATTGGCCTAGATGGAAAGTTAAAATGTCGGACCGCTGGTGGTGACAATCAACAGCTCCTGCTCGATTAAGCTCTTAAATGCGTCCGTTTCCTCGAGGAAGTTTCTAAGTATAGAAATTATTATTTGCCATGAGAATCCGTAACTCAATCATTATAAGCACTCAGCTCGTAAATACTTGATTTTTTATGCTGAGGATTTTGAAGCAAAAATTTGTTTATTATCAAATAATTAATGTACGTTCAAATGCAAAAGTGACCGATGTTATGTTTTTTGTAAGACAACGCCGGACACCATTTGATGCTTGTGAATTTGGATGAAATGTTTATCAAAAACCAAGCACGCATTTATGGTTTTAGTTGAACAAAAATAAGCGGTAAAAACGTGACTTGAATTGGGGTCAACAGAGGTTGTGGCGAGATATCGCAATGCAGGCCATTGCTTTTGAGTTCCTTTCTTTCTTAACTGAATATCGATTGTGGCGCAAGTGCTCGATTTGCTGATTCATAATTGTATGTGAGTTAACAATGGGTCAATAAACCTTCAGCTTAAGTCCTAGCACTGAATTTGATATGAGTTACAAAAACTCAGATATCTAGATGTTTACTTAGAATAAAAAATCACAGTTTTCTTCGTTTTTAGGTAGATCGAATAGCGCGAGGCGTTTCAATTTCAAGCGAATTAAACTGCTGCTGAAACTCCTGAAGCCATGAATGCTGAAGAAGAAAAAAGATAATGTTCATAAAGCTTCGGATAGTGAATGCACTTAAAAATAATTCAAAGCCTTAGAAACCCATGCTCAAGCTTAGAAAAATCAACACCACATCAATCATAGATAAAGATCTATCTGTATCTTAGAACCAATTAAGCTAATTTTGCCATGTATCGGTCGAAAAATATAGGAGTCGTAGGTGGTTGGTTAAGAACTTAGATTCGGGTCCATTTTTTCATATTTTGATTTTCGACATTACCGGCTAATAAGCTTAAAAAAACAGAGTGAGTTAAAGATATTGTTGATGAGTACCGCGTTTACTCACTGTGGAAATGGAACAAAAGCAAGCGACCTCTTCACAAAGATGCTTTAAAAATGCATCGACATAATCCAAAAATGTTACTGCAGCTATTCGTGGCAGTTGATGAAACTCGAACACTGGGGTGAGAGCGCGTTAGGTACAGCTTTTATTGCCTTTTGGAAGCGGAAGTAACGATTACAGCCGAATATTATGTTGCATTGTTGTATATTGCATCATTGCCCTCTCTGGGCAAATGAGAAAGTGTTGTTCCAGCACGACAATGCACCTTCCCATTTATTCGCAGTTGCAACAGCAAAATCAGTCAACTTAAACTATGAATTGGTGGAGCATCCACCTTATTCTCCAATTCGGTGCCCTGTGACTTCCTTTTCATTCCGAACATAAATAAATGGTTGGCTCGCAAGAAATACTCAACAAATGAAAGATCATCGTCGGAACAAAGAGCTTTTTTGCGGTCATGGAGCTATTTCACTTTTTGGCTGTAAAAAGAGACTGACAATGTTGAGAAATAAATAAATTTGATAAAAAAAATGTATCTGGGTATGTATGAGCATCGTTCGGTTAATTGCTATCATGAATACAGCAACTTTTATGCAATTAATTAATTAATTTGAACCTTACACTTTGCTTTATTGTTGCTGTGATATAACCAGCTCAGAAATGATGTCTGGGTTGTTTTCTGTCAGAACAAGTGCAAGCGTCGGAACGCGTCTTGGTATCACAATCAATATACAAATTTATTTGATTTAAACAAAGACAACAAGATTTTTGCATGCATTTCAAAGAGCACCTTCAGATACAAAAAGTGTTGTACTTTTAAGACATAAAAGAAACTGTTACCTCAAGTATAAATGGCAAAGTTATTACCTGTCTTTTGAGACATACCAAGAAACACTTGAATAAACTTAAGCGAAGGTCATTTGGAAAAACACGTTTTTAAGCCGACTGGCAGCTACACTTAACCGTTGGCTTGTCATGTTGATGATGTGTACGTGTGTGTGTTTGCTATGGTCTTTTAGATAAGCCGTGTGGTAGCGGCTTGTGCGTGTTGTAAAGATGAACGGCATCCGCTTAGTTTGTGACACAAGTTGCAAGTGGGGAGACAATCCAGGGAAGTTATATTTTTAGTCGCATAAGCGATAAGAATAAAATGTAAGTGTTCTTTTGATCCACTAGTGCCGGTTTTGAATTCAAGTGATATCATGCGCTTTCCATGTTTCACAAATTTGGTCCGGTTCTTAATTGTTTTGCTAAATATTTTTTTTCTTGAATAATATTTCGTTATTTCATTTTCACTCTTGTTAACAATAAAAAACTTAATATTTAAATATATGTACATATGTATGTACATGTACGTTTAGAGAATAGTGACATTTTTATTTGAAATAAAAAAAATTGTGATGAATGTCACATATTCTTAGTAAAAATACAAAAATTACATGTAAAACGCATCTACTTTTCGAGCAGCACTATTTTCTTGTTGATCTTTGTTATAACAGAGAACGGTCTATCTGACAACCTCTGTCATCCGCATGTTTTACGGATTTTTTATTAAACTTTATCTTTTACCAGCTCCCGTTCCAATTTTTTGACGAGTGGTTATGGTTATTGAAAGGTATGATTTTATAGTGGCATCAGATTTTTGCTTGAATGGGATTTGTACCACCATGCGTTCCCATACCGAGTTTAAGTGTCGAGTTCTTGCTGCCACACTCATTTGACCACTCCCACTCTTAAGACACTGATTGCCTATGCGCGTCGGGCTTTGTTTAAGCACAAGTTTTTTATGTTTATTTTCATAATTGAAAATTTGACTTGATGGGACGAAGCAGACACCAAATCTGAAATCACCGCGCAGTGATGAATTCTGGCTCCTAGTTGTACCATTTTGGTGTATCCGAAAGGGAGCCATCTCAAGCAAACAAAAAAAGTTCATTACTAATACTAGGCTCTGACAAGAAACCTGGCATACAAAATGTTGTTCCAGTACATATAAGAGCGAACACAAAAGCGAAATCTGAAAATTAAACAGATTCAATTCTTAGATTTACCACGTGGTCGACCATAGCATATACATTAGTATTTTCGATTCGGAATAATTTCCCAAAGTTTTGATGTTTTATTTTTGAAACGATGCGTAAGTTATTAATTTGGCATTGCTTTTACTGAAGTTCTGAAATCACTAGAACATTTCACAATGCAGCGTCCCATTAGTTCAGAAGAAGCACCTAGCTTTATGCGACTAAATGATCTTGTGATCACATGACTTTATTTTCGACGATAATACTTTGGAATCTTCAAACTAGGAATAGAATGAAGGGTAATTCTCTGATTGTAAACAGTTTATAGAACAAAAATTTAAAGCTTTTAGAAAGCGTATTTTATCTTAAGTAACTATCTTATTAGAGTAGCAAGATTGTTCAAAAGTGTCAGGAATGATATCCAAAACTTTTTAAGCATGAAAATATGCATCTAGCTTCTGCGATAAGCGCTCTATTTTATGAGAATGTTTAAGAGCACAAGCCAAAACAGCATAAGTCTTACGGAGAAGCCTACTACTTATTCCATTGTGTCTAATAAAGACTTATTTAGCTCTGACGGCAGCTCGGTTAAAATATTTCAAATTTACTTTTAGAAGACACAGTTTCAACGGAACACGCTAATCAGTAGTCATTATTTTTAAATGCCAAGATTGTGCCTAATTAAGCTTGGAAAAAGACACGGTCTATAGTGAAGACTTACCTCCATTATACGCCAAAGAGATTAATCAATAAATAGCACTTGATGAACCATAAACGCCAAGCCCATGTAGCTGCTAAAGTAAATCGAAAACGAAGTCCCGAATTCTTAACTTTCAAGTTCTGCATAAAGAATAAAAATGTTTCGTTTCGTTCATGCAACTCAAAAGTATTTCCGCTAAACAACACTGCGCCCTCCTCAAATCAAATACCGCAAGGCATTCACGCAGTCAATGCGACAGTCGAACGACCGAATCGGCGAAGCGACAAACACTGTTGGAACCCAATTTAAGCATTTGGCTTCAATTGGAAACCAGTCTCTGTCGTCTCAACTCAATCTTCAGTTTCTTTTTCTAGCGTTCTTGCATTTGGTGACTCGTTGCAGAGAGAACCGAACTGAGGCGCTTGAACTACTGCACCATAAAAATATTGAAAAGAAGCCAAAACAACAGGTAAAATAAAGTAAGCATGAAGCAGCCAATCTAACGGCATTAATGTGATACTTGCAGCCAGTTCCTTTAATCGCAGTCCCAGCACCCCGCAGCAGATTCATAAAAATTCGTTAGAAACCGCAAATCTACAGCTCTAACGAGATTCCAGATTGCGCAGATCGCAAGCGCAAAGACTCGGCAGCGAGTTATGGGTTGACTATTAAGTTTGAACGAACAAACTTTTACTGCGCTGCACTCACGAAAAGTAGGCCAACCGCACGCCAGTCTCTTCGACGGTCGTGCGGCGTGCTGTTGTTGATACTACTGTCGTGGCACATGTGCATTCCATAGGACTCTTGACAGCGTCCACTGCTTGTGCGTCTTCTAACTGCGTTTCAGTAACCATAACATACAATAAGTGGCCAACAAGAATCAGGACCAACAAAGCAGCCAAACTGGCTGCATGGTGGGTCAACTGTGAAGACGTGACCGAATTCTTTTTACAGTTTCTCGATTTCGTATACAGTTTTCATTTACAGTTTTTAGGTCACATGGTGTAGGATTTTGATTGAACGTAATTGCGAGTTGTTTCAAAGACTTAGCTAACGGTGTTTTAATGGATTTATGCATCCACCTGGGCTTAGATATGAAGGTCATTTCAGTTGTGTTGGCAAACCGTCACAATTCGCACAAGATTAAATATTTGATAAAGTTTTTTGCACGATACTTAGCATGGGGTATTAGTAACGTCATCAAATATATTTAAAACCATTTGAAAATAACTCTAATGGGGTGGCCAACTAGCAGTGTACATTTTCTTAAGAACCACCCAACCGTTTTAAGCGAAATTTCGACCACATATTCTTTTTACTGTTCTAAAAAGATGGAGTGGCACCCACTTCCTTTAAATTTTTAAGATTAATTAATTATTATTGTTTTCCATGTTAAAGCTAAAGCACTGTACCGACAGACGACGGAAAAACTACCAGCGGCTAGCCGGTGTCAAAAGTACAACACACTTGACCACTTGAAATGGAACAGAATTGCGGCGGGTGACGGAAAAACCAATAACGGTCGACTTATGTGCTAACCAGAATACAGACGGGTGACGGAAAATCCACAATGATTAGCCGCTGTTAAAATTATAGCACACTTGATCGTATGAAATGGAACAGAATTGCGGCGGACGACTCGAAACCTGCCGACGGCAATCGTCAGTTTAAGTATAATACAATTTTCATCGTCGGTGATTACGTTTGAAATGTCAATGAAAACAAAATGGCAGCTGAACTTTGCATTGCCCGGCGTCCGACGCAATTGTGTTTACTCGAACGATTTTCTGACGGGTAATATTTTGACAGCGTGTAACCATTGGCAATTTCCCGTCACCCGACCGTATTCTGCTCAACGCATTAAATTTAATTTTATATTGCAATCGCGGTCGACGGATCTGTCCAGACTTTCTAATCAGCGTGTGTCAATTTATTATTTAAAGTTTGTAGTGTCAATTCTACTTCTATGAAAAGTAATTCCTTTATAAATTACAACGAATTACTTATAGAAGAAGAACGTACAGTACTGTCGCGGAAATCCGGTCACAAATAGTTTCGGGGTATGTCCGAATAACTGGAGTTGTCCGGAATACAGAAAGCTTAATAATTATTATGTAAATTATATTTAGAATGCATACTGAAGGCGTTTATGTTTGCATATCATTCACTTTATTGGTTTTATAAAGAAATTGTAATCATATAACTAAGAAATAAAAAAAATTAAAAAATTAACATGGTTTTATATATACAACGTGCGTTCAAAATCGCACGAGTATGAAGATGTACTCAAAAAAAGTCCCGTACTTAACGAAATAAATTAAAAAAAATCAAAGTTGAGATGTTCGTGCCAGCGCCAGTCTATTTGCTAACTTTGACTTAGTTTTGTCCGAACTGAAGAGACAAAATTTCATAAATGTCCGAGTCATAGAGATGTCCGGATTATTTGGAAGTCCGGATTAGCGCGACTGTACTGTACTCACAAACACAAAATGAAAACTAAAAAATAAAATTTCCGTTGTCCTTCGCGATTGTTTTTACTCGAACGGATTTTATTGTTAACGGTTCTTCCGCCCTCCATCGCAATTACATTTAAGCTATTACTTAAAATGTTTCTCTTGTGCACAATAGGTCCAAAAACGTTTCGTACAAGGGAAGCTGCTATTATTTACAATTCCACAATATATTTCTCTTGTACAGAATCTGCCTGCAAATGGAAATTATCATTTTTTCCCATTTCTCAAAATATTTGTATCTGTGTTGTCGAGAATTTCGATTTTAATGCAGAAACATTCTTAGGATTAACTGAAGAATAACCTATAGCAATCTCAAAAAGAAAAAACAATTTTAAAGAATGACCGACATGCATGTGTTCCATGTAGGATCTTTACCACACCATTCCTTTCTCTAGGAAATAGTTGCTCATGTGTATTACCCGTTTCGCACCAGAAATCGCTTTTCGAACGATTTTCCCTTCCAAGATGAAAACAAATGTTCGGGCGATTTTCCGTATCTAGGCCCAGTTTGTATGAACTTTGTTTTTAGAATTTATTTCATAAATTTTTTAGAATCTAGATATAGCTTCCAAATATGCACAAGAAACGGAGATTTCTTAAAACTTAAATGATACTCTGAGGCAGGAACAGATCTCTTTGCCCAGGTTCCCTTTAAGGTTTTTTAAAAAGGAAGTTGGCACTTCTGTGTTACATGTGACCTGCTTAGAGAATTTTTGCGACATTTCTAAATTACATATAAGGTGGTGGCTTATCGAAGTATCTTGATCTGCTAAGTGATTGAAATACATGAATTAACAGTATTTTATATTGGCACATTGAACCCAGATATTGAAGGGCGATTACGATTTGAAGTCAAAATTGCCATAAAAAAGAATCAGTTATATTTAATAGTCTTACATTTTAAATTACACATCATATAAATTCTTTAGATACTGAAAGAATTCGCAGCATTTGAAATTATTAATTTTGCGATTTCCTTTATTACAGACTTAAATATTATGACTGATAAAAATTCACGAAGTGAATAACCGATACCGTACGTAACGATTTTAAGTAATTCGACAGCGTTTAGTGATGCAAATACTTACTGAGCAAACAAAAGATGTTGAGATAAAAAATTTACATGAAATCAATTTGACTAAGTCCATGTTCCGAATAAGTCCATACGCTTTTAACGGCTAAATTATTGCGCAAACACGGTAGCTTAACATCACATAAGCGAAATGGAACTCTCAGCGACGCTTTTCAACCAAGTTTTTCGAAAGACACTCTGATGATTCTTTCAACTTCAAACAACAACCTCACCATAAACTTGTTCCTGTCTGAAGCCTAACCTGTTGTTTCAGTGGGTAACAAACTTTAGCATAACGTTACATTCTGGCAATGACACATTTATCTATGCAAAAACATCAGAAGCAAATCAGAACGTAGGATGCGAGAAATGGATGAATGAGGGGAACTGAAATGGAATACATAGATGGAAATGAGTGAGTGACAAACTTTTACAGGAAAAGAAGAAACTTGGAGAAAGATGCAATTTTGTTGTTGGTCGGAATTTGTGTCAATTCCGTAAATAGATTGTCAATGTGGGAGAAGATAAACTCTTAAAGGCAATGATACAGAGCAGTGGCGGGCAAACTCATACGATTACAATTCAGCTACAATTTGTTAATTTGCGTCAGTTACAATATTACTCCTCAGCAAACATTTTTATTCGTGGTAGGTTCATGCTCGCATCACCACAGTCGAGACGATGGTTTTGAACATCTCGAGCTCATATTCTAATCAGGGACGTAAAATGGAAATTTCGCATTACACCCAATTTACCAAAATAAGTCGACCTAAATGAGATTCAAAATGCCTAAATAAGGATTAGCGACATTTTTTTGATTTTTAGAAGCAAAAGAAGGGTATGCCCTTCGTCGGAGCCTCTCTCCGATTTTTTTAGCAAATAGGGGTCCTAGAGGAAACAATGCTTCTGAGATATAGCTATCGGAAGTTGGGAATATGTCGCGCGATATCTTACTAAAATTACTTGCTTCGGCACTGCTTGATTTATGAAAATATTATAGCCGCGTTTTTTTTTCAAGCCGTTGTTAAAGGTGAAAGAAATTTTATTTAGGCTCAGAATTAATGTTTACCTTTACCTCATAGCTTATCAGATATTATATAGTTATTGAATTGAATGCCAACTTAAGTCTTCCGTCAACCGTCTTCCAAATGTTATATGCGATGATTTTTAAATATTCCACTCTTCTAGAATACTTTTATGTAGTGGCGTTACTTCACCAAAACCTTGGGGAGGGGCGAGAATTATAATTCCAGCACTGTTACATGGTCTTA
This sequence comes from Meiosimyza decipiens, assembly GCA_963680825.1. Taxonomy (NCBI): domain Eukaryota; kingdom Metazoa; phylum Arthropoda; class Insecta; order Diptera; family Lauxaniidae; genus Meiosimyza; species Meiosimyza decipiens. The sequence goes on from OY804259.1 coordinate 99,179,367, forward strand.
TTGAAATGATGCATTGAATAATAACTAGTATCAGATCCTTGGAGAGGGGGGAGGGGCACTGCCCTACGCAGCCCTACCGAAATGACGCCACTGATTTTATGCGATAAAATAAACGAACCTCTTTGAATCATCTCTGCGATTTTTTGGCATCTTTAAAATGAAGGACATTATAGATAGAAGAATATTGTATGTAGAAGATATTCAAGCGATGAATCTATGAGATTTACGATTATGTGAACTTAGATCCGAATCTGACAATACGCTCCTGCTAATAGTATCTTCAAATTACAGCCACCATGTTCAAGGAGAAAATGCAGGACGCACCATCATTTCCAAGTGATCACCAACACCAGTTCACTTGGCCTACAAGTTGGAAAGACCTAGCCTGGGATTAAGAAATATGATAGACTCCTTTAGGTCAGCCATGACCCTGCATGAATTGTTTAGCTTTTGAAGTAAAGCAAAACTTTTTGCAAAGCTAAATGACCCTCAGGCAATACTTTCAAATGCAATTACGATCAACTCTGGCGATTTTTACACTGACTGACTTTCGCTATGCAGAACAAAATTTTACAAAACCTTAAATTTTCTACGTGGGAAGTTAAAAGTTTTGCTCTAATTTTGTTTTGACTAGCTAGAACAAAGTTCATTTGCAACGATATTGTCAAATCATTTCAGAACTATAAACTAAATTTGGGTTTGATGTGTGCAAGTGGCAACATTGCCAAGTTTAAAGAGTGTTAAGGTGATCTGATCGAACTATTTTCAAAAAAGACCAAACAAACTTTTTTGTTCGCAATTGCCAAATTTAAATAGTAAAACACTTCCAAGTCTAGCTACATATTCGAAATTAATTAAAAAAAAACAATGCATCTCAGCTATGCTGATCGAGCGTGCATTCGCGTAGATGTCTGCAATTTATTACGCGAAACAACTTCAGCTGCTTTGGGGTAAACGTGTGTCGCAACTTTCACCTTGACCAGTTGTGCGGATCAATTAAAATTTTTAAAATATGCGAACATTTCCTACGAAAACCTATTTAAATTTAAGCTTCATAGTGAGCGTATGTTCGAAGTTGTAAAAATAAAAAGCATAAGTCAAAAACCAAAAATATATTTGTGTCTACTTTGAGGTTTGTTTTAGGCAGCTTACAGACATAGGTTTGTTACGAGGAAGCTCTCAAATCGCCAGGTCAATCGCCTCATCGTAAGTCCCTGCATCCGAGAACTGTTGGTTTCTGGCGCCGAGACATGAGCTGAAGAGTACGAAAAACTATCCTCCAAACTTCAGCACCTTTTAGCTTGGTCAATCTTTAAAATTGAGCAGTCTGCTAGTACTCGAAGTACGTATTCTAATGGCTTCTACAACCTGTATAACATATGTCTGCTGAGCGATATTATAATAAAATTGGATGCAGACAAGTATTTTGTTTCTAAATTGATGTCAACATAGTAAAAATTTTTAAAACAAGTCCGAAAACGGGTTTTTTGATGAAAAACCGGACACTAAGTTCGCCAAACTGATCGTTTGCAATGTCGTGTAAATTATTGGTTCGATCTCGAGGAACAAGCCAGATTTTGTGGCGAGTGGGATTATTCACGATTTTTTGTGAGTTTTGGGCCCCTTTTTAAGATTTCATATTATTTGCTCGTTTTATTTTTCTGTACTAATAGCACAAGTTGTGTGCTTAGTATAACGATGCAAGTAGTCCTTGACTATTTCACATAAAGACGTGATGGACTGATTATGGGCATAAGCGTATTCGGAATTAGTGATTAAATATCCATGAAAGAAAGAGTTAACTAGGCTCAGTACAAAAATAGTCATTAATACATTGGACTTGTTTTCTTGTTGCTCTTCCGAAACATGGTCACCGTTGTTATAGCATCCCAAAAAATGCTATAAGCAAGGAAAAAGCTCCCAATTTTCTCAAAATGCTGATGTCTTAAAAAGCTTTTTGCTACAAACTTAGAAACCAATTTTAAAACTAAGTTTCATCGCAGTAAGACTTATGCGCGCTTAAAAAAAGCAAAATCTAAAAGGCTACATCGACCAAAAGACATTAATCGATCATTAACGATTACGCAGTGATGATTTTCAAATTAAAATTTTTAATAAATGATTCGGTCTTTGCAAAAAATGGCAAGCCGAAAATTTTCGCTATTCGCTATGTGAACATCTAATAAAATAAGAATTTGTAAAAATAATTAATAGATCCACATAAATTAGCATAAAAACAACAAAAACGTTAAGCTTTACCAATGACTTCACGCATTTACCTTATGAATCTGCTGTACAACGCCCATTTTAAGAATTCCCAACCCAAAAATCAAGGCGAACTCGAGAGTAAAAAGGTTTGGTAACAACTTGTTCTTTTTCGAAATTTATTTCATATTTCTGCGTCAACAACACCATTCCTTTTTTGGCTAATTAAATTTAGCATTAATTTGCTAGGAAGGAAATAGTTCACATAACACAAGCAAATATACTTCTAATATTTTAAAAATAAAAGAGCCAATCGTATAGAGGACAGTTGGGTTAACGACCTACTTTGGTTTGGGGATAGTGTGTAACAAAACAAATACTCAACTTTAATTACACGCAGAAAATAAACTTCAAAAATTTAGATGGAAGCTTTGAAAATGTTCCTATTTTTTCTTATTAAACGTTTCGTGGTACTATTGAACACGAATATTTTAAATTAATTAAAAAAAAACAGTTTAGTTTCAAAATTTGAATTTTTAATCAGAATGACAGACGGGTTCAAATCTTGGTTTAAAAACTCCTACACCGCGCGTTAACATTAATAGTGCGCATAAGTCTAAATTTTTTATTAAAAGGGTATTTTTTCCACCACACTTCATGCTGGCTGGTTTTACTAAACGTACCCACATTAAATTTGACAACATTTACTTAAATTGTGTGGAAGGTGCCACGCCCTATTTCAGAAACTCGCCAACTTTTTGTCTGTTGCTTAGCTGAACCATTTTTGGTATTTGTCTAAAATTTTGATTCATTATATTAAATAATTCTCTCAGTGTATTGTTTTAAGGATTTTGTTTCAATGGAGGATGCCACGTCTCTACTTTCGCCAAGAATTTGTGTAAAATTAGGTTTCCTTGCCTTCTTCTCTCAGTATAGCATTTTGCCACGCTCTCCTGTCGATTTTTTCCAACTTTTTTCAAGAGCTTGTTAAAAAGTTTCCCAGTGTTTTTGAAAATTTCGGTTACACTTCATCAAACAATTCTCTCAATATAGCGTTTTAAGTATTTTACTTGAATGGGCGGTAGGCGTGTTCATGCACCGATTTTATTCAGACAGTTGATGACGCTATATATATATATATATATTTATACACGTTTTTTAAAGTTTATGTTGTTTAGCTAAAAACGTTTCGCACATTCATTCAATCAATCATTTAACTTCGAAATTTTAAAATGTTTCATTTAGCGCTTTTTGTTTTCTCAGTGTACACATTGGCGGAAGTCTTTGTTTTGGTTTTTTTTCTTGTTTTGACTGGTCTGCATAACATTTTTTTATTATTTCGTTACTTATTAACTAAATGAGAAAGAAAAAACTCATTAAAAGCGCTCACAAGTCTCGTATTTCAATAATCACACGGTAGCAAGTGTGCGTGTCCATGGTTTGCATCCGTAAGAACGTCTCGTACGCAGGGCCGTTGTGAGCAAAAGGGCGAATCGTTCGGCACTGTCAAGGGGCAGCAAAACACAGTCTCAAAGAGCGGAAAATTTTTCATCCTGGGCTCCGACCAAAAAAGGGTACTAAGAAATAATAAATCACAATCAGCAAATCTAACAAATCCCGCTCTAGGCCAACGAGCAAATAAAATGGCGAAAAAATCAGCTAGCGCGCCCCTGTCCATAGCTAGTAACCTATGTGTGGATACAACTATGGGTAGTCCAATTAATTGCGGTGTTGGAAATTTATGATTCGTAAGAGAATAAAAAAAATCGCCAACATTAAAACTTTAAATAAACCCACAGAAAGCAAAAGTACCGAAATTTTTGATTTCACCATAATTGGTGCGTAAAGCTTTTCTCTAATTAACGATTTTAGTTACATGGGGAAATATGTATGTCCTTCTCCCTCAGGTTCAGGATATAAAAACAACAGCAATGAGTAGTGTCAGTTACTTATAAATAAAAACATTCAGTTTAATTCAAAAATGTCTCCATAGGTTGACCAAAATAGGCGACCTCTCTCAGCCATTTGATTTTTAAAAATAAATTTTCCGAAAGAACTCAAAGCTCTTCTTCTTAACTTCGTTACTTAAGGAAAAATGTTCAAAAATTGGAGCTGCTTTGATACCAGAATTAATAATGTTTTTGTCATTTTGGGTGTGCTGAATACGAAATTCATCATTTTATTCAATTAAAATAAATGAATTTACAATTATCAATCAAAAACATAAATCACAGAATGAAGATTTCAATACGCTACCTCAAAAACTTCAAGGTACTTATTTCGTATTTTATTACAACAAAAATGAAAAACCACATTTTACATCGAGCAAAAGTCAAAAAACAAAAGTAATCTTTCTTACATCACCCTAGCGGATATTTATTTTTTCACATGTGGGTCAGAATTTCTCAAGTGAGCCACTTCTAAGCCCAAAGTGTCTATTTTTAATGAAATTTTGATATTTAGATAGTGGATGCTAGATATTGAATTGTGAGATGACTTTTTTATTTGTTGTTGTTATGGGCAATTGAAGTTCGGGCACCAAATTTTTTTTATAAATTCAACAGCTTTTGTTTCGTATTGAAATAGAGTATAACTGATTATTTTCCAATTCAATATAATGTATTTCACAACATGTTTATTTATTACACATTTTAATTTCTAGCACATGCCACTATCTACATAATAAAATTTTACTAAAAAAATTAGCATTTTGGGCTTAGAAGTCTCCCACATTCTTACCCATGTGCAAATTTGAAAACATGAATATAAGACCAAAAAATATTGTAGCATATTTACGTTAATTTAAAGGCAAACATTGTAAAGGATATTAACAGTAAATACAAATTAAATATAACAGCTAGACATTTAAATCGAACTTCTTAATTTATAATTAAAGAGTAAAAAGAACTTACGAGTAAGCAAATACCCAAGCATAATTAAAAACAGACATGAAATCACTCAACAAAAAACTTAATTTGGGTACTAAATCATAAAAAAAAATCAATCTCAATATGGGTGCACAACAAAAACAAAAACAAATAGAGTTGTAGGTTGTTTCACAAACGCCCACCTCAAAAAAAGGCAAATGTTTCAAGACTAACAACACCAGCTTAACCAGATGAACCATATGAGGATTGCAAAATTTTTAAGAAATGGACAATTAAACAAATCATGGTAATGATAACTAGCATTTGGCCTAAGGCTAGATAAAACCTCAAGCCATGGCTAAAATAATGTTGTACCCAACTATATTATATATTTAAAACTTAACTAAAACGCAGAAACCACTGCAAAGGAAAAATCGCGTGCTACTCAGGTTAATGAGTTATGTAAGTGCTGCTTGCTCGTAAATTGCCAATGCGTTAGAAATACTAAACAGCTGATTAGCCAAGCTAAATTGGCGAGATTTTGGTAGAGCATAGTGACAATAAGGACAGTTTGAAATAAATCAAACCAATGCAATTATACAGAACGGTTGACAAAAAATTATGATGGATATTCCAATAAGTTCATATGTATGAATGGAGTGAAAAATCAGCTCCACTCCTGGAGAATTTAAAATCTGGTGTGAACGATTTTTCTGGATTTGGTCAATCTTTCATGTTATCATTATTGAGTAGCAAGTTCACCATGTAGGAAACAATATACTTGGAACTTGGACCTTAACTTTTCTGAAAGTTATTATGAGTTGGAAACCCCTGCACCGATTTTGTTTAAATTGACTATGCTCGTATATAAAAGATAATTTGATAAGCTAACAAAGTTTAAGATCGGATCGCTAGTGTCAATTTTTTTTAAGTTTTATTATTATCAGTTGTGTCCACTAGCACAAGCACCGATAAGCATATATTGATGATTCTGTATACATGCACGCTTTCTTACGTTCTTTAAGCGCCTCCTCATTTTCATTTTTACGCTCTTTGAGCACCTGCTCGTTCCCTGGGTAGCATCGATTATAATACACAAGATACATTTTTTAAGAAAATCAGAAAAAAAAACATTTTTAAAAGTAATACAGGTAGTCCCCGACTTACGACCGAGATAGGTTCCTAGTCATCGGTCGTAAGTCGATTAAGTCGTAAGTCGAGTTTCATAAAAAATAACTAAAGAAAAATATTACATACATACTGTACTACTAGTTCCAGCCATTTTTGGGATGATATAAAATTATTCACTTAAACAAACGTATTATTTGTACTGAAATAAATCGAATCCTTGTACATACTACTGTTTTTTTTTTAATTTTTTCTCATATACATATTTTAGGGATTCCCCAAAACTATTTTAAGTCGGGGACTACCTGTATGTACAAAAAATAATGTTTTTTCACTCCGTCCTAATGTGCATTGCAGCTGTCAGATATGTGGCTTTTAAAATTATTTTATTGAACAGGAATGACAGTTATTTTGCCGTATACGACAAGTTATCAATTAAAGCAAATCGAGATTGTATTATTTCAATGGTCATTATTAAAAAAAGTGCCCAATACTTTTTTATGTTTTTTTAATTTATTAAATAAATTTGAGATGCATTTTAGATGCCACGCGTCACTCATTTTAAAGTTACAGACAAATTCATTTAAAGTCTATTTGTCGTGTGTATCTAATTCTGAAAAGTTACTCTAAATGCAATGATTATTTTGGCATCTATTGTACGGCATAGTATTTTTTCAATAGTTAACAAACAGTGATGCAGACAAAATAACACGTGTAGAGTCAGAAACGAATCGGAGATCAGCCTAGACCTTTTGGCGCTAAGTCTGATTCTGTCTTCGGAAACGCACTAGCACATCGGGTGTTTGAGGCATTCAATTTGACCTAAAACTTAGCATTTTTTAGATCTTTTGCAAGATCGCGAGTTTGCTTTGATCAGCATGAACACCAATCTTAGCAAAGTGCATTAACTTTAAGATATTAAATCCGTTTCAGTCTACAACGATTGGAGTTTTCTTCACCGAAAACTGATTTCTAAGCTTTATTGCGTGCAAATATTCTTTGTACGTGAGGTGGCTGGGTTCACGCGCTTACGTATGTATATTCACAAAAATTACTTTTTGCTAACTCATAACGGTAAGATTATATAAGTAATTATGTACTTGGTTATCATATCCATACACAGAAGTCTTACCTCTATTACTTTTTTCCTAACAAGGGAAGACACTAAGTATGCACACAAATATGAACTCAAACGGACCCCTAGCATAGCCCCAACAACATCCTTAATCGCCAAATTATTAACACCAGAGAATGTAGTGCGGTTTTTAGTATTTTTTTTAAGTTTCTGAAGCTTCATGCTTTTTACTTTTTCAATTGTATTTTTCATTTTTTTCATTTCCTTTCTATTTCCTAGAAAAAAAAAACAAATCAAAACAAAAACATAAGACCCGGTTTTAAGCAACATGTAAACTTTGTTAAGCTGCTGATGATCGCATCTTTCTTTGGAACATCTAACTAAGCAAGCGCCTCGTCACGTTTGTAGATTGCGGTTTTAGAAGCTTTGTATTGCAGTGTGTGTGGTTCCTAAAGTGAAAACTTTTCTTTCGTCCCACAAGCTAAGGTGGTTCTTTGTGTTGCTTGTTTATTCTGTTAATAATCCAGTATAGAGCTTCGTTGCTGAATAGTGGCTTTGTTTGTTTCCAACTTAATGTATGTTAACCAAAGTTTATATATTCACATACGTATCTATATTAAGATGGACCAATAATCATTTTTTTTTTGATTCAGCTTGTAGTAGCATCAGAAAGTTATTAGTTTTGGTAATAGAGATGATATAGCCAAGAGATTTTTAGAGATAGTCGTTTGCAAAAACAAATAAAAAATATGTTACTTTTTTGAGGAAAAGAAGGTCTTCTTACCCCAATACCATACACATGTAGATGTACATCATTTGGAAGGCATTTTATAGACTACAAATTTTTATAGAGAATTAGACTATCAATTTTTTACAAGAGTCCCCAGAAGTCGAAACTGGAAGTGAAACCAGTATATGTAAGCACATCTATTAAAATGTTTTTTTTTTCTAGAATTTTGTTTTTGTATTGTTTTGCCAATGTTTGCGCATTGGATCTTTAGATAGTTCCCAAAAATGTCAGCGTCCTAGATCCAACTTGTGAACGCTACAAACTGAGTTTGTTTCCCATATAATTTACATGGAAAAAACGACGTGGCAGAACAACGAATAGAAAATCGGTTATACCATGTTAATTAAATGGGAAACAAGCTCTGATTGCGACGTTCACAGGTTTGATCTGGGAAGTTTTAGTATATGAAAATCGAAGTTGATCCTAGCTTGTTTCTTAATAGGTCAAATTGTGCCCACCTAGGATATAATGCTTTAAATCATTTTCATTTAAAACCGCATTTTTTTTATTTGAAAAATGAACTACTTCACGAGAAAAGATTTAGCATCAATGACAGTACCATTAAATATTCTTTTTTTTTTGCTTTCTATTCTAATAAGAAAATGGCATTTAATTTATAATTTTCACATAAAATATGAAGAGAAACTTGCAAAGTGACTTGCTCATTTGCTGTCCACCGACTTCCAACTTGATAGCTCCCATGCACTTTTGTGCAATGTGAAAATTAGAACTACAAATTGTTCAAATATTCTTGATGCATATGCAGTATATGCACATGAGTGCATTTGTGGTCGATACGTTTAGATTGGTGCAAGCTTCTTCGCACAGTCATCCGTTAGTTCGTTCATCCTGCATCGCCTATTCAATACAGCACTAATAACATGACGAGCATTGACGTACAACGGACTGGCTGTGCGCTCATCCATTGGTTGGTTCATTCAAGCGTTTGCAAGTGAACGGGAAGTAGAATTAGCATTCGTTTGATTTATTTCAAAATCAGCAAAGAAAATGCGCACACTTGGACGTAGCCAAGAAGAAGACATCGGCATGGCAGCATCTACTCATAGATTAAACTAATGAACATGTAAGAGCTGAAAATATGATACACTGATTGCGTACTATTAGCAGTATCTGAGGAATGTACAATAATTCATTTGGCTGTGTTGCAGTGCAACAACCGAGTGCGATCAGAAGATAAAAACTGACACAGATTTACTCGAACAGAGGAGGAAGGTGCTTAAGTCAAAAAATTTAAGTTCTGTGGTGTATGGTGCAATAATCAAAGGGCAGATACAGAGAAAGGGGGAAAAAACGACATGGAAACTTTTTGTATTTCTTTGTATGAGCCTACTGCACAATATCTATGCATTTTTTTAAGAATCCAAGCTTACGTAAGCTTTCCATATATTTCGAAAAATTTTTTTATGTACCTATTTTACTTCACATATTACGAAATAAAAATTTTCTTTGATCAGAAGAACTTTGGAAATAAGGAACTAATAAGTTCACGTATTTCAGAAAAATGTACATGGGCCCAATTTTCATTAATTGAGGCTTCAATTTACAACTTGCCAAAACGTCAACGACGATGCACTTTTGAAAGAACCACAATAATTTAATTGATAGGGAGGTTGTGGCTTCACCACTTACAAAAATAACGCATTCATTTTTAGAAAAACGAAGTAGTCCTTCCAAATTGAGAAATAATTGATAAAAATCTGTTCATCACGCTCGACAAATACATAAATTCTTTTTGATAACTGAACGTTAAACAGTTATCCGGTCATAAAAATTTATGAACCTTCTCAATAGGCTATTGACTATGTCGAAAAAAACAGGGGTAAAAGGAAATAGTTCGTTACAGGTATTTTACTGTCTTATGTGTTCAATTGTACCCTAAAAATTATAAATCCAAAAATGCGATTAAGTTTAGCATTGATCTTTTGAGAACGCTGCAATTTGTCCATTTTTAATTTTTTCACTGTAGCTCAAAAGCTATACATTTTTAGTATATTCACGTTGGAAGATTTTCTGTAGAGACTAAAATTTCCTATCGAAATGGCACTTTTTAAAGTCAAAAAACTTGTTACATCTTGAATTTTTAAAATCTGACCTCAGATTCGTATTCAACGACCCGAGTAACCGCCGCATACCAAATTTGTTGCTGATTTTTGTCGGTAGATTTCTAAACAACACGTCCCGGTTGACCCATATACTCACATACTATAGGAAAGTTTTGAAAAAATGCTATACATCATTGATAAACTGAAAATAACTTTTTTATTGTATAAAAATAGTGTTTGCGCTTAAGAGTTAAAACTAACGTAGCGTAAAGATAAAAGTAAGCAACTTTGAACGACTGTATCTGACTCAATTTTCATCAAAAATACTTTTATGGGTATCTATTTTCAATGGGATTGGCACCTTCCTGTTTTGTGATCCGAAGTTTTTTGGCATTATTTAGTGCCATTTCAATAAGAAATTTTATTCTCTACAATAAGTCCCATAATGTGGTATTGAAATGCATAATTTTTGAGTTATAATTAAAAAATTAAAAACGAAGGAATTTGCACCGTTCTCAAAGACAATAAAATAGCTTTGACGAATTAGTTCCTCACTCAGATATTCTAAAAAAATAAGATCTTTCGCTTATAAATCGGTAACTCTTCAATTGTGTGCGTTCCCTTATTAAATCAAAGGTCAAAGTTAATCATTCTAAGTACTTGAACAAATCCAATTTTGATTTTTAGGTAATTTTAACCCGTAGAAAAACTGCATACTTAATAGATTGCTGCGTAGGCAGCACAAGTGCATATCGCACACTCACTTCTAAAGCGACACAACTCAAAAACTTTTATTTACAGTAAGTTGTACCTTAATTATATCATTAACTATTCCATAAGGTTAGAGTGTTTGTTAAATCTGAAACACAGAGAGTTGTTGTGGGAATGTGCACCATACACATTTAATACGGTAAGCTCGAAAAGAGGTGTGTCACTTTTGAAGTGACAACATAGTTCCATCAAAATCAAATTTACAAGCATTTTTTGCGACAAGCTCAAAATGTTCATAGTTCTTGCGAGTAGATAAACAGAAAATGCAATTTGATGCAGCTGTTAATATTCGTATTTGAGTTGGACTTTTTTTGAATTTTTCAGAAGTAGGAACTATTTGAAGTTTTACTTTTATTGCAGTACACCTCTTACGTGTAATTAACGTTCGACACGCGATTGTTTTCACTTTGAGGGGAGTTCATTTATCAGAAAGTTTTTTTCTTATGTCTCCCATAGCAAAACATTAGCATATAAATAATAAATAGTAAAATATTTATGTTTAAATAAAAAAGAAATAGTTTCGTGTAAAAATACGAATTTACCTTTTATTTTGCAGAATTGGAGTCGTTGATATACACAATTTGCTACTATCTAATAAGTACATTATTAGGGTTTTTTTATAAAATAGATTAAAAGATTTTTCATTTTCTACCAACGAACATACATATAGAACTTATTACTGGAAATCGAAAAATATGTATCAAGAGAGGAACTCAGTAATAATAAACAAATTATTTTTACATTGTTAAAAACCAGACTTCAGAACATGTAAAGCATTTCGCCTGAGGAATTGCACTTATGTATTTTCGAAATTGAATTCATAAGCTATCAGAAGAAAATATCCAAAGAGTTTTGAAACAAAGTTCAATGCATGTGCACTTTCGTCTTGGCCATTGACTTGGACCTCAGTTCGCATGCAATGCTTCTCAAACAATTTCACATGGTTTCTGCAGCAAATCGTAGCAATACAAACGAAAGCGTTCTAAATTTGTGTATCAAATAGTACCACAAAGATTTCAGTTTCTTTCTTCATTTCTTTCCAAGAGTTTCATTCTTTGATTGATTATGTTTTACCATTTTACAAATAATTTAATTCGAAATGGACGCCGTTATAAATCTTAAGCATTCGAGGCGCAATTTCTACTGACACATTTTTATAATTTAATTGAAATATGCCATAATTTGCCATAAGCTGTTGAGAAAAAAGTGTATGAAAATCAACCCATCAATTGTGTCATTATGAAAAAGAAATCTCACTAAACGTGGTCGACTGATGTTAGCAGAAATTATTGCGGTATCTACAGATTTCTAAACATAATATCTACATACATAGATAGCTCTCTGTTGAGCACAAGCAAAACTAAATCATACGAGCTGAGAAGCAAAACTTTAAGCAAAACAATTAAAACGTTTAGTAAACAAAACAAAATTGTGTGTATTTCGGCAGAGCATTTAAAGGTTTAATTTTTAATTATTGTTACCTACATAAATTTCATTAAAAAAAGCGCTGAAGTCGGCAAGTCATAGGACAGAATGTATCTGTTAAAATCCAATGTAAAAATGTCAATTTTTTCTACATTTTGAGCATGTTTATAAGTTTTAAATGCATAGTAGGGAACTTTTGCTGCTCAAAATATCCAAAGCTTAACTTGGCTCACAAATTCGTTTCAAATGATTTTCTACAGCTCAATAACGCAAGAGTGAGATCAATCAAACTTTGAAGAGCAACATCGCCACCATTTTAAAAGCATCCTAAAGCGTTAACTGTCACATTTGAATTTTATTCAAAAGCAGAACACAAACTTTTTCTCGGCGTAATCAAGAAATGACCTTACAAAGCTATTGCCTTTTGAAGATATTCACAAGATACTAGCGAAATACTATGTGGTATAATATTGCATTGACATGACCAACATTCGAGGATCGTTCGAATATGGAATGAAGCGAATCGAGCGTTTTGGCTAAATGACAGAATACAGAAGCTCTTGTCATTTATGATTTTCATTTATGCCAGACCAAGGACGTGTTTCTCGCATGCCCGTGGAAATACCACAGCCGGACCATTTCCTAAAAATGTGCAATATCTTCACTCGAGACTGGGAAATGAACTGTGAATTGTACCTTCTAAGTGATCACCTTATGCATGTTGTTGAGATTTCTTATTTTTTTTATTTTTTCAAGGAGGAACTATTTGCCGAAGTCTTCGAAGTGGAAGTGAAAATGTTAAAATTTTCCATTACACAATAAAAGAGAAAATTGGGTCAAATCATTTATTCAGCAGGTAAGGTTCATCCAATAGTGATACAGTACCTACGTTAAGCAAATAACAAAATAAATATTTCAATTATTTTTTAACTAACGTAACAAAACTGACTGGGCAATCGTCAAGCCAAACTGTTTACGGTTTCCCGATTTGGTTAAAGATCTTGAACGCATTTGCCGAATATCAATTTGTTGCCCATAAATGATCGCAACTGTATCAACAACAACAACGATAAATACACCAACACTAGGTACTAAATTTAATCACTTTCAATTTCAGATCTGAAGCTCATTGAGTTAGGTTGGTTACAACAGTAACTGCAACATTACATATCATTTTAGGGAAAACAGCAGTAGCAGCAACAACTGTTGTACAACAATAGTTGCCGCCAATGTACATAAGCGCCTTAAACTGCTAAGCGACAAGTCATTGCCTTTAAACAATTCCACACAAATGCCAACTAAACTTTTGATTTCACATCCAACTTTTGCTTAATTTCGTCATTTCTCTAAACATAGATGTATATTAGGGTGATTTAAATGTAACCAACATTGAAGCAGTAACTTGGTATACAGTAAACAACTGTTTTCCCCAAAGGCTCAAATCGTTTGTACAACATTTAAATTAGAAATGCATTCAAAAACTAATCTGAATTAATGGGGCAAAAAGGCACTAACTATGTAAATCCGGCCTCAGTAATCTATAAAAAATAAAGTTTTGTTCCGAAAGAAACAAAATACTTCTTTTGAAAACATTTTACTGAAAAGTAGAATTTTAGTTTGAATTTTCCCTCATTTGTGTCAGTACAAAAATTCCACACATATAACTAAGAGAATTAAAAAAAAGTTGATTTCATTTGAATCACCCTAATGTATACGTATCTATCTTTCTATTGTATGCATAAAATACAACGCGAAGTTTTCTGACGAACAAAACCTTGAAATGTGTAGTCATCATCTCGTCGGTTTGTTTTTATTTGAGTTAATTCGATTTCAAATGTTTTTAAATCTTATTAACAACGCTATCGATTTCAGTGAAGATGACTAAGCTTCCCAGTAAAAATAAGGTGTCTGACTTAGTATCTGGTTGCCTCTAATATTGTGTTTTTTAATGAATAGCTTTAATGTAAATCAATAATATAGCAATGCTGCATTTTGGGTACTACTCGTTCTCACACCCTCACCCTTAAAAGGAATTAACTTTGCGAAAAGAAATCCTGTTAACTAAAGTTCAAGATCCTGCTGTAGATTTTGAATACAGTTGAAGTGTCGGGAAAAGGTGAAAGGTGCCTGGAAAGGTGATACTTTTCGCTGTTAAAAGGTATATATTACATTTGCTAGTACAACTTTTTCACTGGGTTAGCACAGTTTTTTAAAAGTCACCCTAAAAAAACTTCTGAAAACGCCACCGCCGGCAGCTTCGAACTTTGACTCTTGATTTCTCTGCAAATGCATTTAAAGTTTATAATGCAACCTTTTAAACCTGCGCCGTTTCCTTTTATTGTTTTGCTTAAACAGCTTTTCATAAACTAAAAGTCTAATTTTCGTATAATTTTGACTTTACCTTGTAATGCCACTAACAATTTTTGTTGAAAATCGAGTGACTTTTCGTCCGCGGCACTGCTCGAACTTAGCGATAAAATTTGAGATTTCTGAAAGTTTTTCGAAAATCAAAACTTAGCTCGGACTCCCTACATATAAAGAAATATATTTCATAGTTTTCCTACAGAAAGAAAATTTATGTGCAATTTTGTTTCATAACTTCTTAGTATAACGTTCTTAATAGTTTGCTTGAAATGCGCCACGCCTTCTTGTTGAGCTCCAGAGCTTTTAGCAACCACATCTAGTACAAATGTGCAATTCGGTTGCATTAACTTAAATAACTCCTTTAGCATAAGGCTGCAAAGTTTTTAGTTTAAAGTTGGTGCCACGTCATCTTTTCAAAATATAACAACTTTTTTCTGGTGCCAGGCCGCTAGGGCTGTGCCACGCTCACTTGCAGAAATTCACCTAATTTTGGCCAAAGTTTTATCGCATCTTACTTACGGTTTGTCTGAAATACGATTTCATAGCCTTAAATAATTGTCTCAGCATAGCGTTTTAAAGCTTTTGCTTGCATATGAGGTGCCACGCCCGCTGTGATGCTTGTGGTGAAAGCTGTTGCGTTCCCGTAAAATTATGCATATGTCGAATTTACAGTGGTTAGTGCAAAAAGCGTTCCCGTACTCTCCGTATGTACAAAAAGACATTACATTTTTCGGACTGAAATCCTGTAAGTTTGGACTAAGGTATTACTGAACGGAGACAGGTATACTATTTGGACAGTAGAAATTTATCTTGGTAAACCTAAATAACTTTCGTGGAGGGGTTCTGATAAAATTATACACACTACTCTCAAGCATATCCCAAAGAGGAGGTTAGGGGCAATTGTATACGCATCACGTGAGCGAGCTCGGAAAACATCAGATTTAAGCGCTAGTTGCGTATTGTAGCGTTTCAACAGTGCAATACATTTTTCATAGCATCATACTTTGGATGCATAGTTTCCCAGAAAGCCCCACCTCCTTCATTTAATTTGAGTGCAAAGGATGACCAGTTGTCTCCTTATTAGGTCAATAAGTTATTTGATCGATGTAATAATGTTGTGAAATACTACGATGGTTAAAAGTTATTTATCTTCCAAATCGAATAAGCGTGTTACTACCGGGTTTTTACATTACAAAATATTTATTAATTTTAATGAGATACTTACAAACTATTGGAACAGTACAAATTTGAAATTAGTTTATTATGTGTGCATGTGTGTGTGTGGCTACGTGAAGAAATGACGGAACCTGTCACAGCTGATGTTTAACGAATCAAATGGCGGTTACGACAACAACAATAACAACAGCAGTTAGCGCACAATTTGTAAAACTTTCTTAGGCAACAATTTTCATTCATTGAGCATACAAAATATAAATGTTATTTTGCTATAAATAAAACTCATATTAAATAAACGCATGCAATTATCAACAGATGGCGCACTTGCCGCATGTAAATCAGCTCTTTAGGAATTAACAAAAAGTCTTACGAAAAAGCTAAGCTATGGATTTCTATATGCGAATAGATGTTTTGCATAAATTGTGAATAATTACACTTAATTACTTGTAATTTGGCACAATTATGGCAACAATTTAATTGAAACAGTTTGGTGTTTTACTTTCAAATATGATTCTAAGCTAATTGCAGCCATCATTAATTTTCGACCAAATTACTAAACAGTTAACAAAATATCATAATTTGATTGGCACTGTCTTCCAACGAATCGCTTTCTCATTTACGTTGAATGTGACACGACGTGACGTGACGTTGCTAAGAAGCGTTTTAAAAAAAACAATGAATCACATTCAAATTATCAAAACGAAAAGGTTCTTCTCTACAACACATTACTATACCTATATTTTAAGTGCATATTTTTAGGCGCATGAAGCCTGCTCGACGCCGCACGCAATTTATTTTTATTCATTTAAAAATAATTTGACTGCACTTCAGTGTTATGCGTTGCCCCCAAAAAGTTTTGTTGTGCCGCCTAATGCTTATCAAAAATAGCTACCATAATGGACTCCACTATTTAGGGCACTTAAGAATGCGCACTGCTTTGTTGTTGTAGTTGCTGCAGTTGCCGAGATTTTCCAATTGAAATCCAACGGAAAAATGCCGACACACTTGAAATTGATTCCGCTGTAGGCGATAGTAATTGTTTCAGTTGTTCAGCGGACACAATGGGGATGGGAAAAAATTGGACGAGGGAGGAGATTTGCTTTTTCGGTTTATTGCTCTTTGAAATGATGATGAATGAGTGCATTTGTGCTTGTAAGTTTTATTTATATTCCATTCCAATGACGCCTCAATAATTGGCTTATAATTATAGATTTAAGATAACGTCATTGAAATTAAAGTGAAACTTCTGTCATAAATATCAACCTACTCGTCCATAAATATTCAGATAATTCTCCTTAATGTCATTTTTTTAATTTCTTAAAGGCGAAAAATCGGAAGCTTTACAGAGGTGCTGTGAGTATACGAAGTAGCATATATATTTTTTCTCTTCATATGCTAAAATATTGGTACCGTGAGTCATTTTGGAGCGATAATTTATCATATTATGGGGATCACACGCACAACTGAACATAATATTGAGACCATTTTCAACTTCAAAATGCAATTTAGAAATTGTTTTCGTTGAAGATCTTACAATCCCCTGCCTCATTAACCAGAGATGCCTGGTTAAAAAGCTTTTCCACTTGTTCTTCGCCCTATGCTTTTGAATCAAGAAATGTTTCTATTTTAACCTTCAAGCTGGCGAAATAACAACAGTGGGCGTGGCACCTCCCATACAATTAAAATATCTTAAGTGGCATAACTATCGAAGCAATCATACTGAAATTTGGTGTAAGAGGTTTGTTTATAAAAAGCTATTTCTGGATCAAAATCGGACTGGGTTGCATCAGTGGGTGTGTCACCGCCCTAAATTTTAGGAATAATTACGACACATATCGCAAACTATACAAGCTATTGTGCTAAAATCTGGTTTGTTTATTGAACCAAAAGTGGGCGGAATTGGAGAAGTGGGCGGAATTGGAGAAATGGGCGTGGCATATTTCGTGTTTTTCATTTCTATTCTATTTTTTTCAACATTTCCCATAGTTTTTGGACATTTTCAATCTTTTCCTTTCTCCTTCAATTTCAATCGACATTTTCGTTATTGTTTCGACTTTTTCATCAATTTTTCAGCATTTTTCAAATATTTCGACTAATTCAATTTCGTTCAACTTTCGTCAATGGTTTTTATATAATTTCAGCATTTTCAGTTTTTTCCAACACTTTTCAACATTTTTAAGCCTTTTTACATTTTATTCGACTTATTCAACCTCTTCAACATTTTTTTAACATCTATTTAAAAAGTACTTTCAATGCAGTGTAGGGTATGTGAGTTTCGGCCAGGCCGAAGATAACACCTTTACTAGTTTAAATTGGGTTCTGCTTAAGATGCCATCAAGTGTTGTAATGTTAATTTTGGGCGAAAGATGTCACAGTTATAAAAAATAAAGTGAACAACAATGAATTGGCCCAAATATAAAGAAACAGTGGGTAAGTGAGTGAGTCATTTTTTTCAATTATTTAAAGCTGTTGCTTATTATGTGAATTAGTTAACAAAAAACTTAAAATTACATTTTTTATGTTGCTCCAAGTACCATAGGACTTAAATGGCTACAATCAAATGAAACACTTTTTTCAAAACTGTCGGGCTGCTTTCATCATCTAGTGCTTTATTGCATAAGCTTATTGTTAGCTTATTTAAATTGAAATAAGTCATCCGATATCCGTTCATTAAGAAAAGTGTCACAAGTCGTAAGCGTTGCAATGATAATAAATAGATTTCCAGAAAGTTACGTGTGTAGCTACATTTCTTCATAACTCGTTCAGTCTCTGAGCTACTTAACATTTTAATTTTTTTTTTATTTTTGACAAGGCTGTCAGTCAATGGAATGGACGTAACAAGTCTAGCATTCGTATGAGAGGGGTCAAATGGCTTAAAAATCACCCACCTCATATAGCATATGCAAAAGCTAATAATTTCGGACTATTTAGCTTATAACTTAACCCTCCCCAACCTATGACGAATTCGTCCAGTGGCTTATTATAAAAAAAAGGGTATTATTCACTAAAAAATTTATTTCCTATAAAATAATAAGATTTTATTGCAAATTTTCCTCTTTTTAGGTTGTTTTTCGAGCTGGAAGTCAACGCTAGTAAATTATCTTTAAAGACCATATTATCAAGATCAAATCCCTATTTCTTAACATTTATGTCGGACACATCATTTTTTAGTAAACTGGACAGTTGTGCCCATTCTTCACGGTTCATTCGTTTTTGACCGGCCCATGGCAAAAATGTTCTTCTAATTATTGGAACATCAAAAAGAAACCCTCAATTAACAATCCATATTGGTTTTAGAACGTTTAC
This sequence comes from Meiosimyza decipiens, assembly GCA_963680825.1. Classification (NCBI taxonomy): domain Eukaryota; kingdom Metazoa; phylum Arthropoda; class Insecta; order Diptera; family Lauxaniidae; genus Meiosimyza; species Meiosimyza decipiens. Next base: position 99,198,537 of record OY804259.1, read on the forward strand.
GCACTACTGAATTGGAAATATATTCCGAGGACTCATTCATCATAGATGTCTCTACTAAGCAGTGAAAATGTGGGTGTCCTGCGGAGGGTAAACTTTCGCAAGCACAATAAACAACCCGTTTATACAGAATTGTGATAAGGCTTGAAACAAATGCCTACTGGAGAAATGTCCCTCACTACAAAAAAAGTCAACCTGACTTGACAACCTACTATCGTGGATTTAGAAGATCATTTCAAATTAAAGTTTCGATCACAAAAGAATCATTAATTTTATTATAACAAACGCCACTGAACGTGGCCGATAGCACTTTCTCCTCAATAAAAATCGATACTATAACTTTTCAAGCCCGAAAGCTCTTCAACGCGGTGAGGACAATCTTTTTTTTTGTAATTTTTTTGATGATTCCACATACTCGTACTGTACCGAAAAGTAGGTTTGTTAAATAAAATTAGTTTGTCAAATATATTTAGATCGGTACAGTTGATCATTCACTATGAACAATTTAAAAACACAAAACAAAGTAAAAGGGTTAAAACCTCTTAAAAACACAGTACAATTGTTTGTTCTGGCTGGCGTACGTGGAAGAAAGTAAAGAAATCATATCAAAATCTGAATTTCAGGGCGTGATTTGTAGTCACAAGCTTAAAGATTAAACATGGATCACTTGATGAACCAACACTAAGCCAAGATATATGATTTTTCTATATTTTTCAAACGAAAAATCACCCAAAAATCCTTATCTTTCGAACACTTTTCCCTAAACAGCCGCCATTTTGGCATTTTTACATACAATTTAATAATCCTGGTTGAACCGAAAGCCACTGTAACACTGAACCTAAATTGGTTTGGTTTTTGTGTTTCAGATGATTCCTCGCTGCAAAATCTCTGGCACCGTTGACATCAATTGCTTTTGTATGGCTAACGCTATTTCGTATATGGCACACTATTTCTCAAATCAATTCAGGCAGACCCCAAAAATGTCATAAATTTTCGAAAAATTTACAGGTACCATTCTACGTTCAATTTTGAGAGACCCGCATTTATTTATTTCGCTGAGAAGCTACAGTTTTCAAAGTTATCGGCATTCGAACTTTGTATGATAATATAGTAATAGTTTAGTAAAGTTTTTTTTCAAATTGTCGATATTTCCTTAATGCATTTTCATAATTATTTTATTTAAATTCTTCACAATTTAATGAGTCTTATGAAAAAATTACTTTCAGTGCAAAATAAATGGTTTTGGGGATTATATTGCTCATATCGCAAGGCAGAGGCATTTTTTAATTTTCTTGAAATTATGGCATAAACTACAATACCTAACTCCCAAAAACGACTTATTTTAAATTGAGAGCATTTTTCTTATCCTATCTGCGCAGAACAAAAAAAAATCACCATTGCCCAGGGTACCTGAGAACCCCATCTCAAATTGTATGCAAATTTCAAATTCTTTGGATTAAATTGTACAAAATAATGACATCTCCTGAACTGATAAGGTGAAACCATTCATATGAAAATATAACATTAACATAATGTCAGGAGTTCTCGTCAAGTTTCAGAATTGTAGACCATGTGAAAACGTAAATATTTTGTTTAGAAATCGAAATGGGTACCCCGTCACACACAGAAGGGTAAAGAATTAACTATTTAAACTTTCAATTGAGTAGTTGGGTGGAATAAGGGCACTTTTGCCGAAGTGCATTTTTTTTTTGTAAATTGTCTCTATATGTACTAGAGACCCGCCGTTACCTCCCACCAATATATCATATTGATGTTCGAAGCACTAGTGTTGCAGTAGAGCAAAATGTACCACATACTAGCCGAGTATAGGATATGTTACATGTAACATACGTCATTTAAAATGAATTAAAAATTTTATTTTCGTTTATTTCATGAGTGAATTTATTGATCTTGAAAATAATGAAAATCACATCTACTACTGGGAGTGGCATAATAAATTCTGAAAGATAGATTCGTTTTCAGGCTGCAAAACTAGGTTGGCTCTTATTTTAGTAGTACTTTTCTATTTATAGATGTGTCATTGTAAAGCTTTGAAATTTTTAGGCCTAGCCTTAAGCGATCAGCTGATCTTTATGTGACACCTTAGGTATAAGATAATGTATGATGTCGGGCATAGTATGGTGTTTGATGAGAAGGTTATCGTTTTTCGTTCCCCCACATGAAATTCTATTAATCATTAACGAATATTTTCCAAAGTAAATAATACAATCTAATAAAAATATGCGAAGCTTTTCGAGCTGTTGAAAAGTAAATAAAAAATCAACATTTTTTACACGTTTTTTATTTTGCTTTTTAACTTTCTCCGTTGCTTGATAGCTTGATGCGAACCAAGTAAATACAAAAAAACTGCTTGAAAAAATGCTCATTATTAAGTGATATTATTTGTAAAACGTATTCGCACATTTTTGTGTGTGAGAAGAGACAACAGGCAGGCGGACCGACTGACAGACAGTTACTCGTATAGAGACTATCGCACAAACAGACAGACGTACACGGCTGGACAGGCAATCATGTGTTGTAAGCAAGTGAATACTTTCCAGTTAACTCTAATATGCAACGGTATTTGAGGATGAATTTTTCCTAAAGTCAATATTTGTTAAAGTAATCATTGCTCGGAGCGTCTTAGCACATGCATCATTGCTTATTTGCTCAAACTTAAAGTGCAGTTTATGTGGAAATTGTTATCACAATGTCTCACGTACGAGTCAGAATTAATGTATTTAAAAACTCTTTAGAGTAACCGTAAAATATCAACAAACACGAGCAAGAATCAGTTTGTTTCTTAATATCTACATGCATACATATAAAAGTATATAAAGGTATAGTAAATAGTACAGAGACCTTGCAATCTCATGGAATGTGTGCATTCTGCCAAAAAAATCAGACCCATTTCATTATATTTTATTTTTCTTCTTTTTTTGTTCCAAGCAGAAAAACATTTATTTACATTTGCTTTGATAGAAGGGACCATATCTGTCCATGGATAATATTTCAGCTAAGCCTTCAAGATCTCTATTTCAGTTAGTATGTGCAATTATAAGTCGGAAAGCTTAAGTTTTTATAGATACCTTATCGACAAGAATTTGAAAATGCAATAAAATTTGTAGGTGCACATTATTGATTCTGAAAGAATTATGGTTTATGAGTCACATATCAATTTATCTATGAAAAAACGGTGTGGGAAGTAGAATGAGCATACGTAGGTTAAAGGATTAAATGGTACGATAAACAAAAATTTTAACTTTTGCAATTCACTATTTTCGTAGCCGCAACGACGATATAAAGAGAAACTTGCAAACACCTACTGCACAAGCATTTTTCAAGGGCACTTTGATAACAAGGTTAGTGTAGTATTGTTAAAGTAAGCTAAGCCACACCAGACCACATCAGATCTTCGAGTAAATATTAAAGGATGGATATAACGAGAGAATGTTTTCAATTCTAAAACTTTACAGGCCATAGAACATGTATACCTACCCAGTAGGAAAGGGCAGGAGCTAGCAGTTCTTTTAACAGGCTTTCCTTAGTAAGATTAAGGCCTTGCCACCTCCTTTCAAACTTACTTTCTTTTTTATATGAAACGTCCCGATAAAACAGGCCTTCTTTAGCAGGCCTGCTAGAAATATTCTTCAAGCAGGTCTTCCTACATCGCTTGCGTCAAGAGCCCTTCTAAGACCGCTTGCCGTAGAAGGGGTTATAGAAGTACTTTGAAAAAATGAAATCTTAATATTTACGTCGTGGAACTCATAGTTAAATGTTTCTTATTTATCCCTTGCGTTGATATTTTTAATGTTTGTTTTTTGTGACGATTTTTTAATTTATAATTTGACATTGACACTCTACCACTTTAACGTAACATGGAACAGAAGACCAGCCTAGCAACATGCACACCGTTCCTTACTTCTAACCATTTATCTACTTTTGATGTCGTATGAGTACAATGCAATGACAAAAAAGTAATGTCGAATCATAAAACATTGCAATACATGAAATAAAAAAAATACATGAAGCCCCTTCTTCTTTGCCTTCTAATATCAGGCCTTATAAAGGGTGTTTTTTTTAGAGGTTTGTTTTTCGAATAGAGATAAAACTGGCATTTTATGGTCAAATCTGGCAACTCTAATATTATTTATGTTCCGTTTGGTTTGCCTTTTTATCATGAACAGGTTGACAAAAGAACAACGCTTGCAAATCGTGCAAATTTATTTCGAAAATAATGGTTCAGTTGGCGAAGTTTACCGCAAGCTCCGTCCGTTTTATGGTCGACATAATCGTCCATCAGAGCAATTAATTCGGTTAACCATGGATCGTTTTCGCACTACGTTTACTCTATGTGATAATACGCATCCGCAGAGACGTCGAACAGTGCGCACCGAAGAAACAATTGCCGCTGTAGAGCAAAATGTTGAAGAGGACCCGAACGAATCGATTCGCCACCGTGCACAGCAATTGGAGCTTTGTCCATCAACTTTATGGAAGATTTTGCGCAAAGATCTTGGCTTGCGACCTTACAAGATCCAGCTTGTGCAAGAATTAAAGCCGCGAGACCATGCAATGCGTCGTGATTTTGGTGTATGGGCCGAAAATGAGATTGATCTCGATGCTGATTTTCATCGCAAAATTTTGTTCAGTGATGAGGCTCATTTTTGGTTGAATGGCTACGTCAACAAGCAAAATTGCCGCATTTGGAGTGAAGAGAATCCACATGAGACCCTTGAGACGCCATTACATCCACAAAAACTGACTGTTTGGTGTGCTCTATGGGCTGGTGGAGTCATTGGGACATACTTCTTCCGAAATAATGCTGGAGAGTCAGTTACCGTTAATGGAGACCGGTATAGAGCCATGATAACCGACTATTTTGTTCCCGAATTGGATGGCATGAATGTGGATGAGTTGTGGTTCCAACAAGACGGCGCTACATGCCACACAGCGCACGTCACAATCGATTTATTGAAGGAAACATTCGATGAGCGCATAATTTCGCGGAATGGACCTGTCAATTGGCCACCAAGATCGTGTGATTTGACACCATTGGATTATTTTCTTTGGGGATATGTGAAGTCGCTCGTCTACGCCAACAAACCAGAAACGTTAGGGGACTTGGAAGCCAACATTCGTGGCGTTATTGCCGACATACGGCCCCATATGCTCGAAAAAGTGGTTCAAAATTGGACCTGTAGAATTGGCTTTATTCGAGCCAGCCGCGGCGGCGACATGCCCGAAATCATATTTAAACATTAATGGCATAAAATTATCCTTCCAATAAAGCCAAATTGATGGACATTAAAACGATTTTCTTGTGTTTTATTTCAATTCGAAGCTCTATACCTCTAAAAAAACACCCTTTAGCACTTCTGCTGTGGGAAGGCTTTATAGCACGCCCAAAAAAATCATAAAAAAAAAACAAAAATTGAGCATACATGTTTTTATTTGCATGAAAATTTAGCTTTGAGAAGGCCTCTTACAATCGCAGCGGTGCTAGCAGGCCTTCTCCGGGGAAGGCCTTGTTCAATTGCCTGCTGGGTACTTACATATGCATGTACATATGGATGTAATTGTGAAGAGAATATTTTTTTTTTTCGAAAATATAATACGTAAATGGAAAATCAGTGGCTTTTCTTGAGATACCTGAGAAAGACTGAAACTATATTTCGTTTGACTTTCACTCGCATGTTTTTTCTTGGTTATCTTGTCCGCTCGTCTGCCTGATTGGCTGGCAACAGTAAAAAGCTTTCCAATTGTAGCTATAAATTATTTGTATATTTATTGCGTAACCTGGCTGGCATTCGAGTAGCACGGATGTGCACGTGTTGTTGTCAACAAATTTTAACAAACAAATTTTTTTCTCAGCTGATGTGCATTTCCATTAAGTTCAAGTTAAACTATTTAACATATTAATTACCTGTAGGTAATAAATATTTAAGGCACAAGCTTTGCTTTTTTACGCTTTGGCCATAAACTCAAATATTATAGTAAATAAACCTGCGAAAACATAACAGTTTTCGTAAAAAGTTTGACTTTTAAATGCTGTTGGAAAGTTGCGTCTCCCTTGCGCATGCGTAACTTTTTCCCCCGTGCACTTAGACAGTTTATGCAAAAATGCATTTTTTCGGTTCATGCTCATGAGCGAACGCACACGTAGCAGAGCTAAAACAATAATATAAAAATTCTCGTAAATAAAAAGAGAAAATAGTCGCAGCTCATGGAGTGATGCTTAAATTATTTCGAAAACGTGTTTTTTTAAACCAAAATATAAAAACAAAGTTGAAACAAAATAAAAATCCGATGCAACCACAATCAACTTAGTCACATAAAAAGCTGACTGAGATGGAAAAATTACATAAAGAAATCATGCATTCGAAGCAAAGAGCTAAATGCAACAACTTTAATAAAAAGTTTAAAATCCACATTTCTTTGTGAAAGTGTGGCCGAAGCGTTTTGCGTTGTAGCTGTAACAAGTCTTAAGAAAACATGGAATGCATTGATGTGAAATTTTTTTTTGAGCGCCATAGCGTTAGTCTGATTAAAAACCAATCACTTTATCGTAGATGGTGGAGAAGTAAAGGAAACCTGTTTCATAGTTTATTTTCACAAAAAAATATATTGCAATATCTTCATTTGTTTCAAATTAGTTAACAAAAGTAACATAGTTGCACAAGTATGGTCGGTTCTTAAGAAAAACCTGCTAGCATGGCTTTGACTTTGACCTTTTTCGTCAAGGTCAAATCAACGATGAATGTATTATGTACCTATGTATGTACATATACATTGCAAGTGTTTGTCAAAAATGATTTGATACATGGAACATATTTTTTAAGCTTTTAAGACGCGTTAGCCAAATTTTTCGCTGGCAGAGGCGTCTTTACTGAATATCTGCAAATAATTCATAACTCCAAAGCTAAGTACTTAACCGATTTCATTAAGTGGTTGCATTTCTAGTGAAATGAAATGGATGTTTATGAATTAAAAGCCATTTGCAGGCATTTACGGTAGCATCTATTCATTCCATGACATCTGCTCTTTGACAAAAATATCAAAATTGTTCTACCTTTTACCGAGACAAGTAAAAGCAATTAATGCCTGCATGTAAATTTTCTGACTTTAGCAACTGCATTGACATTATAAAATAAAATATCTTTACACAAAATTAAATTTTGGTTTGATTCCTAAGTCGAGATGGTCTATTGAGAGTACTAATTTTTGTTTAACTTTAATACACCAGTTTTGGTTTCCTGTGTAATTTAAGATTAACAGTTTGCAGTTTGTAAATAGTGGGTAGGTCCATCAACCGCGCATGCATTAACAGTTATTGAAAAAATAAAATAAAATAAAAACAACAATTTCAATACAAACAGCGAATGATATTTCATTTGTTGAAATCGGTTTTGATATCTTGCAACAATGAGTTGTTTTCGGCGATATGGTGAAAAGAATTTTTCAGCTCTATAATTTATGAAAGTTCAAGAAATTTGGCACGCCTAAGGTTGTTGGGTTGCTGAATTCATATCTACTCCATAAATTTTAAAAATTGAAATTTCGAATCTGTCCTGTGAGGATAACATCAACAACAACTTTGGAACTTTATATAGAACTATTTTAATTAATGCCCCCATTCGAAAGAGTATACTCTGGCAGAGAACATGGCAACAATATAGTTGTTGAAATATACATACACAGCGTAAATCAAAATATTTCAAACCTAAAAATTTTCGATTTCTTATCCTCAGTTCAACCCTTTAGCCACCGCATTATATTTTGGCGACACTCTTCATTTCTAGAGTTTAGACACTGGATATAATACATCAATTTTAGGTTGAATTCGAGATCAGCAAATTCGAAAACGTTCCTGTATCAAACATAATTCCAATGGGTAAGTCTAAAAAACTGACTTTGTGATACCGGTCACAAAAAAAGCGTTGGTATGGGAAAATTTAAACAACGAGATATCCGATCTCATTGAACTAAGTAGCAACATTTGCCAGTGCTTATGACAAAGTGTAGAGTCACAATGTCATTCCCGGCACAGTGAAATCACCCCTATATGTAAATCCAATTGACACTTAAATTAATGCTGGATTCGTACTGAGAACAATGGGATTCAATATGACTTTGGGGTTATGTGGAAGAACCGGCTTACAAAGACAACAAGAGGCAACAAAGTAAGAAGCGTAACTCCATAAGATATGGAAACTTAACACCATTTATTTCACCTTCTTCGCGACCGCTCGTATCGATTCTCTTGTTTTCTTTCATGACATGAAAATATCTGCTAAAGCGCGAGAGACAAGATGAAGAGCAGAGTGACGGTGGGACTGTCAGAAAGAAAAGCGACAATTCAAATATTTCACCCGAATCCGGCGCCAGAATACAAATTTGAATTCTAATCGTTAGTATTCTACATTCATTTGTAAACTATATTTACAAATTCATTTACACAATTTTACATTTATCAAACCTTGCCTCCCCCTAGACTACCGTCGTCACTTCAAGACCCGAGTTTTATCTGTTTTGCCGGCACTGAGGAGAAGAACAATTGATATGGCACGTTTCACTTTTAGAAAATTTAATTTCCTTTAAAATTATTTGTTTCATATGAAATCTACCGTATGGCCGCATAAATCAGATACAGCTGATTTGTGACCAAAAGGCAGCAATTTGTCGGTTAAAATTTTTGAAGAACAATAAACTATCCAACTGCAACCTGAAGTACGCATCCTGAAATTTGGCTCTGATTATCTCATTTCCAGTACAAATGATTCTACCATACATTTTAATCTAAATATTAAGTTCGGACACATCCTTGGTGCTGGACTAAAAAGTCATCATGTAAGTTTCAAAAAAAAATTATTAAGAAAATAAACAATAACATTTATGTTTCGTTGTCTATTGACATTCTAAGTTTCCAATATATACAAAACGGATTAGTATGTTTCATTTCGTGAGGCTACAGTGAATTTATAATTACATGGCACAAAAAAATCAATTCATTTATATTTTGATTCTTCATCACGGTGCTTTTCAAGATATGCAATATGAGTTTCCAAAATAAAAGAACATAAGAAATGATTACCTGTGAATTCCAGTTGCTTGCAAGATTAAAAGTCGCACATAGCCAGCAAGTAATGTGATATTCCGTTATTTATATCAGGTCGCAGGTAAAAACGCAGTTACAGGTGCACCATATATGACGATGAAAAACAGCGAATTAGCATTAATTGAAATTGAAAACGTTGCACACAATTTGGCAATAAAGAAATGAAACTGAAGCCAAATAACACCAAACGGGCACACGAACACGATCAACAGGAGCTCAAAGCGCACTTTATTTGATAGAGAAGGAAAATTGCGCAAAGAAGCACTGGCAATGTAATTGCTCCACTGACAATTTGCAATAAAAAGAGTTGCCAGGCTATTGATTTTTAACTAGTTGTCCAGTTGAAGGTTTATATTTTAGAGCCGCACGCATGAATCACTGATCGCGGTTTACTTTAGTCATCCATTGAATATCTTATCACTGTTTTTATGTTAATTTATTGTATATAAACACGTGTGTATGTATGTATTGGTATTTTAATTTTGTAAATTTATTATGAGATTTTCGATTTGCGATTTTCTTGCGTTTTTTTTTCGTTTTTTAGAAAGTGGGTTAATTTATTGTTATATTGCCTTTGTTTATGTTAGTTTTAATTTTTCCCTCAAAATGAATTTTCGTTACGTCTTTCGATATTTTTTTAAGTTAGGATAAAAATATATTGGTTTTAACACTTCTTTTAAGCTGCTAATTGGTTCAAGATTTATTTAGATCTTTGTTGTCTTCACATGAATTATTTATAAGCTTTGCATAAACTTCAGTGTTCAGGTGAGTATATTGATGATCTCATAAAGTTTTCTCTGATTTATTTAAAAAGTTGTATGCAAAATTGTATTAGTTTGAGATGATTTGAAACAGTTTGCTCTTTATTTTCATATAGCTACGTTTGATTTCTGCCTATAAGCCAAATCAAACAAAAAAATCGAATCTTCAGATATAAATATTATTAGTCGCTATAATGATCAATTTAGAGATGTGATATTCTCTCCACTTTTTCGTTTGAACTCCTCGACAACTCGCTCGTAACTGATGCTAAGAAATTTTTGCACTAAGACCGTTTCTCCACCATTTCACTCAGTTGAGTTAGGTACGAAGAAACTTGTTGACTTCGACTTTAGCAGTTGCAGTTGTTATTGTTTTTGTTATTGTTGCCACTGCTACTGCTTCTGATCTGGCCATAAGTTTCAACAACAATTCTGCAACAAAAAATAGTTTTCTTGGTTTTTACCTTACACACTATACGATATTTCTCTCGCTCTTTCCCTCGACACTAGAGTTAAAAATTACAACAATAAAGAAACAACAAAAAAACGTAACAAGTTTTGACCACACGGCGATCAACTGCAAATCCAACAACAGCAAAGAAACGTTACATAGGCACACAACAATGATCGGAGTCTATAGATCCCGATCCGGTCCGGTTCGCTTATTGTATGTATTTCACACGAAAACTAATTTGTTTCTTCTTCTTTTATTTTTATTACAATTAACTTCGCTCAGTTCAAAGCAGCAACGCACGACCAGCAATAACTTAAAGTTGTTGCTTGCTCGACAAACTCTCAAGAAACACTGACGACAACGATCTTATTTGAAAATGTTGATGTGAATTGGTTGTTTGTGGTTCTCGTTGTTGTTGTTGTTGTTGTTGTTGTTGTTGCTGTTGTTGTTGTTGTTGTTGTTGTTGTCAGTAGTAGTGGTGTTTTAAAAATGCATTGAAGAGATTATTGTTGCTATTGTTCAAATTTCAATGCGGGTATTTGTTATATGTCGCAGTCGCGGGGCTGCTGAGTTTTTGTGATCGTATCTTCCTTCTGTTAATTCGATTAAATTTGTCCATATTTCTCCATTTAAGAGCACGCCAGCTCATTGTTATGAATGCTAGCAGGGTATTTTTGTCGTATGTGTCATTTCTCTTTGTTATTGTATCGTCAAAGTACCAAGAGAATTGACTCTTCGGTTTTTCGTTAAGTTAAAAATAAAAGTTTATAGAACAACCTTAGTCATTATACATATGTATATCCTGACCCAGTTTTGTCCTGTGAAATCTCATAACAACAAAAATCTCCGTTCCGAATTTCATTATGGCTGCTCACATAGTTCATTCAATATACATAGCTATCATCATGTGCCTCATGGGTGCACCACGTCATGAAATGCAAAGCAAATGCTAAGGCCAAATTGCATTATGATTGTCGCAATAGTTCACTTAAACAGACGTCACACCCACTAATAAAATCCCACCTACTCCAGTGAAAGCGTGTGCTACACACTGCATCCTTGTATAAAACTTTATTGAAATTACGCGTTTAGCTAGATCACCAAACATATGATATATTGTTTGTTTACTATTGTAAAGGTACAACGCCCTTACGTTCTAAAATCTTGTGTCTGGATGGAAGGTGCTATGCCTGCATGTGCTATTTTATCCACTTTTGCTACAGAGCTACTTTATTGTAAGTGGATCTGCCATATTAAATGTGTTCTATTCGGCTCAATTCTACCTTCCCAAAAATATGTAGTGGAATTTTACCTTTCTTTAACAACATCTTATATTTTACATATGTTTGTTTTGTTTTTGGTTTTTTTGATTTCTCTTCTTTCATTACACGGATGTTTTCCGACACCGAAAAATATTTTATATTATAGAAGGATATGTTGAATATATGTATGTAAATATATAGGTAACCAACGCGACCATCTCGCTTCCTCGTTTGAATAGCCTCCGCAAGAGTACTCAAATTCGCTAGAGCCGTTCTCGAAACAAAGTTTGCACACGTATGGTGAATAATTATTTTTTGCTTCGTAACATCAGAAGAATTCATGTATTGAGATGATGAAAAGAATTATAATCCTTGCAAATGGGCTAAAAAATGCAACCCCAGAGCTGAAGTGTCATGCAAAATTTTTTATTTTCGAAATCCTCAAGCATTTTTGAATTTTCCATCAGTGCAATATTTTGACTAACTAGAGAATCATTGATCTTATGTCTTTGTATCGAAGACCATCGTTATTATTCGCATACAGGTAAGTTATCCATGACTGAATCATCAAATACGGCCTCTTCCTCAATTTCAACAAGATCTTGACTGTTTTCCAAAAGTGAATTTTCATCAGTAATGTAACCACTTGAATTGTAAGAATTGGAAATATCGTGTATGTACATACATATATAGGAATACGATATGGCACAAAAGTTCAAAACATTTTACCTTTCGTTGCGATTGACTTGCATAATCCTCGGATTTTCCATTCTAATAAAGTAGTGGAAGCTCGATTTTTTATTATTTATTTTCAATTTGATGAAATTAATGAATTTAATCTCACAAAATTGAGTTCGAATTTGTTGAAAAAAAAACGACAAGTTTTTAATGAGTTACCATGATATGATCATTGAGTCAGTTACTTTGAATAGGTCCACTCTTATGATTCGATTTAGAGGTTATTATTCCACAGTGCATCTCCTTCATTGGCTTCATAGTTGTCAAAATCCAATACAAAATGTATTTGAGTGGAGTAATTATCTGTTTTGTATTGGGTTTTATTATTATTTATATTATTATCACTTAGTATTCTACTCGACAAACTCTCTCGTTTGCTATGCATGTCAAATGGGCTGTGAACAAAAAAAAATAAGTCGCCATCTTGAAGCTTTCGATATATGACATACTATACTATATTAGCCGTCTTTTTTTTTTTGACGCGGTTACTCGCTTAAAAAAAAGTACCGCCGACTAAATTTACTCTCATTCTGATACAAAAAAAAATTTTAGTGGGTAACCGCGTCAAAAAAAACACGGCTTTTGTTATCAAAGCCAAAGCTACATACAGACATACTTTGGTCTTTAAATTTTACGTTCAGAAACATGAACAATCTCAAAAAAGTTAACACTATCGGTTTTAATTAGTTCACGTTTTCCAATGTGCACTGTATTTGAAATATTAATAATATCCGATTCACATATGTAAGAGTTTTGGACAATTGTGAATAGTGACCAACCTACATATTGTCACCTAACATCCAAACAGCCGTAAACACAAAAAGTTCAAAATCGAGATTTTGATTGATTATGATGCATTTGACTAAACGACTTATCCCTACAAAATTTTCAAATCAAATTTTTTTAACATAACATATTTTTGTGTTGTGATTTTGACACCTGTGGAATTAATTACTGGCACAAGCAGGGTTGCATTCCAGGTTTGTTATTTACCTTTATAATTGAAGACTTTAGATAGTGAAGGTGATATGATACAAAATCAATAGTTTACGTATCATTTACTATGAAGCATAACATTTTTATGCGCTTGTTTCTTCAATATTTGATATAAAACCTCAGTGCTCTAACTTTATATGAGGTTTTCATAAACACCACGTCCAAAATCGTGGCATAAAATGCAAATTGAGAATTTTATAACAGATTCCGTCAATTCGCATAGTCAACGTTTACACGAGCAAATTCGGTCCGAGAAATTCTTGTCTATTCTCTTTTGTGAATTTCTTTTGCGTTTACACACGGAAAATAGAATTTGTTTGTGCAAGAAAATTTCAAAGCAATTACTGCGTCAACCCGCCACAACAAATGTAAATTCAAAGCATAATATCAGCTAAAGAATTGAACGAAAGGGATTTCGTGTGTACGACAAATTCTGTACACCACCCTTTCGTTTTTCCCTTCTTGCCTACAAACAGGAAAACTTTCTTTCAAGAGTTTCCTCGTGTAAACGCTGTCATAGTGAGTGACATTTGGTGTCGTTTACATACTACGACTACTCTTTTATTCTTTTTTTACGAAACAAAAAACGTCAAACGAAAACATTCCTATCCAAGAACATTGAGGCAACACTTTCAATTCATTAAAATATTAAAAAAAGGTTTAATGAAAACAACAAATCACCCAGTATGACGGAAGAATTTTGCGTGGTCACACGTAAAAAGTGGATGGCACGTCGCAGACTGCAGCGACGTCCACGCCAAATTTCGGAAAAATGCTATGATAGTGATTATCCTGAGGTTGATGTGGACAAATTTCTCGAGTGAGTTTTCTTCTTATCTTATGCATTTAATTTGGATATGAATTATTTACCCAGACGATTGGAGCACCTTTGTACACAAATGAGAAACAGTGACTATTTCACCCAAGCGATGTCAACGCTAGAGCAGAGCTTAAAGCTTCTTCCCAGCGACGTGCTGAAGCGCGTTGTGTGCTTTGGCATTGGTCCATTTACACGCAATTTTCAGGCCCTGCATCAACTGGCATTTATCCTGGAAGCACAAAGGCATATTAAAGTAAACGAATCTCTTTACTTTGATCCGATTTTTCGAGATTCTGAAAAAGCTGTGCTGGAACATTTAAAATGCACAATCATGCGTGAAAACTGTGAAGCCAAATATAAATCGGATGTTGTGACACTGTTTTACCTACCCCATTGTCCTAATTGCCTTACAAACAATTTACTGTGGAGCAACTGGCATCCAGAGCTGTTACAAAACACTGTTCTTATCAACAACAGCTTTAACAGTTTGGCCAGCAGCAAACCGGAGCGTTTGCTGCGTCAGGACTCCGGTTATGTTTTGGATGTTTTGCCATATGTGAAGGAGTTTCCACTGGAGGATGAATACAAAACTCGTAATATTTTCAACGATTTGTCTGTGCATGTTTTCCCAACTTGTGAAATGGCCCCATCGGCTCATGAGTTTTGGACAAAAAAAGAGATGCCCACGTATAAAGATGTAGAAATGATTTCAGCAGAGGACTTTAACAAGTTGACTTTAGCGTAGTGGATAGGCTAAAATAAAAAATAAGTTTATAGAATTTGTTCTGGTACAATAATGGGTGATGGAATTCTGAGTGTAACTTTGTTACACTTTGTTGTTGTTATGAGGGGCAAAACTAAACAAATCAATTTACTAATTACATTGTGTACAAAAATAAGAACCAAATTTTGTATAAAAAACGAATGATATCAACCTGGGATAATTTAGGGTCGTGAGCTCGAATCTGATATTAGATTTTGGATTCAAGTCAACGATGCGTGATAACGGTACATTAACCGATAATTGACACGGTTACAAACGCTTCCCAATGACTTCTTATTTCGCGCGTGAGTGGTTTGGTGTCGAAATCAAAGTTGTTCCTCATAATCACACCCCTCCAGTACCGCTCAACCCCCTTATGGAGCATTTTAGGCAAATTTTCTGAAAAATTATCAAAATTTTAATTTACATGCATACTATATACATATGTATATTTTCCAGTAAATTTCCATATATAAAACGCCTTTAAATATTTTTGTCCAACTTTTTCAAACGTTTCGTTAACTTAAAAGCTTAAAATTTTACTTTTTTTGTAGTAGAAAAAGTTAAAAATGCTGAAATTGATCGATATCAAACCTGCTGGACATATGAGAAAACCCAATTACAATTTTTTACTTATCAGACCCAATTTTAGCAAATAGAAGAAGAATAGAATTTGAAGAACACTAACTGTAATTTATATTAGGGTCGCATTTCTTATTACTAACAAGAAGTTAACTTGTGGGAAAGATTACAAATATATAATTTAATGTATAGTATTTATTATATAAAAAATTGTTTTTGTTGAGTACTATTTCTATTAAAAATTTTTTACATTTTTTTTAATAACCGAAAACAATATATCACAAAGTTAAGAGGATGTAAACAGAATTAAAAGATTAATTAGCGTTAACCACTAATTATTTTTTTCCAGACAGTCAGTTTTGCTTGTAAGCTGACAATATTTGGAAATGTTTATATTAAACCCAATAACATTTTATCTAAATCAATATCTTTTTGAAACTCTTTTTCATCTTGCTGTTTTTTTCGTTCTAGTTCTTTTGCAATTCTTAAACGGTTCCGCCGTCTTACCTTTTGGGAACATTTGCGCTTTTTTTCATGTTGCTTCATTTTTGCATTAACAATAGCAGATTTTTTTTGTAATCTTGATAATATAAAGTCACGGTCGTTTAATAGCTTAAACTTTGAATGTGCACGAGATTTTTTTTTAGTGAATTTTAACATTGGTTTAAGCAATGGCTTAAAAGCACATGGCAAAATCTTATGATGCAAATGCATGGCGCTACACAATTCATTTTCGATGGGCAAAAAATTGTGCTCAGTCATAAAAGCCAAATTATTTGGCTCTGCCTGCAACAAGGAGTGAAAGAAAATTGTATTTTGCGTGATTTCGTGTGATGGGGCGCAAAGCATAAGTTTATCGCGGAACTTTGGATTGAAACGCAACATGTATTGGCCGGATGGAATACGTTGTAATATTTTTAAAAAATTATATAGACCGCTAAGCAAACGTGGCAGACTGACTGAGTAAACTGTTGAGAGTTCATGTTCAATTTGAGACCGCACGAGCCGCTCATTCAACAAAGTCTCTAAATTTTCGGCAGACACGCGCAGTCGTTGCACTACTGCCTCGCTTTTATGCGCGGCCAATAAGCGCAGCGTAAGCCATTCCTTTAGTAGCTCATATTTTGTCATGACTTCACATCCTAACTGTGGTTTGTATTCCAGTTTGATTGTAAGTCCGCCTAAGAATTCTTCAGCGCCCTCATCAAGAGCTGGAGGCTGCGGCAGAACCGTGCAAATTTGAATCTCGTCAGCGCTACACGTTTCTCTTAGTTTCCATTGCACTAGAGTTTCACAAAACTTAAGCATATTTTCCGAATCTTGCAAAACTTTAGGTTGATTTTGAAGGTAATCATCAAATAGCTGCGGCTTAAATGTGCGTTCTGTGGTACCAAGCCCTGCAGCGATTTCTTCAATTTCGTTTGATTGCAAAACAATTGCTCCACAGTTCTGATCGAAATGCAAACACTTTCTTCGGGGTGTCAAACTTTGATAAGCTCGAAATGTCTGCTCTACAACTTGAACATTTGTGTGCCAACCACAATTTCTAGATGGCAACATCGTATGAAATGACATTAGCCTTTCATGTCCATCATCATTTTTAATATCTAGCAATATTTCTGTTGGCAAATCCACATAATCACCAGCAGTCATCAAAAATAATACCGCATCAAATGGTATTTCAAAATTAAATGCATTTATATTTTCCAGCGGTCTAGTCTTAGCCCTAATTTGTTCTTCTTGCTTTCCTGCTGTTTCGTCACAGAAACTAGAGAAAGTCTCAAGATTTTTAGGCAAGACTTCGATTTCGGCTTCCTCTTTATTCCACACAGGCAAAATACCTTTGCGTTCTAACACCTGCACATCGACCACCTCCACCTTCTGGTCACTATTGTAACATGCATTTACGTGCGGCAGTCCTGTATGGGTATTGTAGCTCTTGTTCTCCTTCAAACTGATAAGCAGTTTTGCTTTGCTACGGTACCAGTTGCCGTATAGGACAACCAAACGATTAACGGGAGCATATATGCGCTCACGTTGCGATTTACTGAACTCCAAGACGAATTTAAAAAATTCCACTTTTTCTTTCTCTCGAATCTTAGCTGTTTGTCTATAGAGAATAAGATCTGCATCCGAGACTTCCTTTCGATTTTTTAACGCCTGTAATACCCGCAAACAAACTACATGCTGCTCTTTCGACAGATTGGACATTTGCTGACTATTCTTAAAAATCTTTGGCGGTTGTCGCCCAGTATCAATACAGAACTGGGTGACAGGTTGCTTGTTACGTGGATCAATCAACTTCACGTTTCCGAAAACCATGGAATCCTGTATCAGTTGCTCCTCACGTAGAAAATGAGGATGAATTTCGTTTAGCCCAAGAAAAAGAGCATCTGTGGGATCATCGAAGGATTTGTCGAAATATTTATATGACGGCTGATTCCGAAACACACAGTGTCCTTGATACCCAATGCCAAAATTTCTCGGAACGGATGTCATGGTTTTGATTTTTAAATGATAATAACAAAAAAATTAGACTTAACACTAAATCAAAAAGTATATTATGAGGCTACTGCAAAAAAAAATTATGCTTCTTTCAAAAGTAGGTATAGTGTCAAATTGTATAAGGTTTTGTTTTCGATACTTTGAATACCAATTTTGACACTCCAGCTTTCTGACGTTCAACACTTTCAGATGTGATTTAGGCAGCTTACGATAGCCTTAACAGTTAGGGCCGCACACACCATCCTTCATGCTGGCCATCATGCTTGACAAACTTCACCATTTGATCATGTGAACGGTTTGACCAGCCGCTTGACACTCATGTTGTATTGATGGATGGATTTCAAATTTTTTTGATTTCTCTGCTGGCTTGTCCGTCCGTACAACGCTGGCTGCGAAACCTAGTGCAATATTTTCATTTCAAATAAGATTTCATGGAGTGAACATCGACGGCGTCCATGAATAATATTTAGTACTAGTTTACAAAATGATTTTTTTTTATGTTCCATGGATAAGAGGTTACTTTTTTATGTAGTTTTTCTTGCTGAATTCAAATATGAAAATAAAAATTTTTTGAATGGTACAGTTCCAAATATTGTGTGTTTTTCAAATTTTCGACCACCATTCACTTTAAAATTAATATCTTGAGATAGAAATGTCCAATTTGATTGCTTAGGATACCAAATTGAAGATAATAAAATGACACACAAACATGTGTGATTGCATCTTTCATTGAATAAGTGGCTCAAAAAATATTGATGAAAGAAGCCAGATTTTAAAAAAAATCAGATTTTTTATTTGCTTCTGTGACCACGAAAAAATAGAAATAATATAAAAAAAAAAATGTAACTCCATACACATAGAACTGAAACTCTTACGGATAAATTAAGATGATTTAGAAGAAAATCAACCACAAAATGACAACGTTAGGAGCGATTTAATGAGTGAATCTAATGACTCATTTAGGTTTCTTAAGAAACGTATCTTCGTTTTTAGGGAGCTGAAAACAATGGTTTTTTATTATTACAGGACACATCACCTCCGCAAAATAAAAAGCAAAGAAGAAAAATGAGTAATGCGCGTGATGTGTTCGCCTCAAAATTTTTCTGCAAGTGATGTTTGACAGCATGCTGTATGATGTGAACGCAAAACGAAATTTACAGTTATTCGAGTTCGTCAAGCATGATGGACTGCATGAAGGATGGTGTGTACGGCCCTATTGGCTTACATATACTCGAACTTTCTCGTCACGTTAAGTCTTTATTTGTATTACGTTTTACGAGCAAAGTGGAATTGGTACACACAGATCACGCTCTATTACTTCATGCCTGTCATTACAAGATCTGCCAAAATAGCTATTTCTCTATCTGCTCCATCAATTTAATCCGAACACATGGAGCAAAATCCAATCACTCACGAAACATCAAAACACACATTTTTCCATCGTAAGACAGCGTTTACACGAGGAAACTCTTGAAAGAAAGTTTTCCTGTTTGTAGGCAAGAAGGGAAAAACGAAAAGGTGGTGTACAGAATTTGTCGTACACGCGAAATCCCTTTCGTTCTATTCTTTAGCTGATATTATGCTTTGAATTTAAATTTGTTGTGGCGGGTTGACGCAGTAATTGCTTTGGAATTTTCTTGCACAAACAAGTTTCCGTGTGTAAACGCAAAAGGATTTCACAAAAGAGAATGGACAAGAATTTCTCAGACCGAATTTGCCCGTGTAAACGTTGACTAACTCTGCGTGCTCTTTAGCTCAATAGAAAAATGATTATTATTAACAATAAGGTGGCAGCGTTGTTATGAAGACTGTCGATATGTCAAAGAGGAGATGTCAAGACATTATCCTAAAAAAAAACATTTTATTGTTTATATGCTGTGGCTGAGCAATTTAATAAAATGAGTGATGGTAAGTAATTAATTTTTTAGGAATATGTTAAGTAAATAATTCTGTTTCTTTTTTAACACTTTCAGAGGAAATCATAAAGCGTCGGCTATTAATAGATGGCGACGGAACTGGTGATGACCGTCGACTCAACATGTTACTAAAGCAATTCCTGAAATGGTGTCATGGACGTAACGATGCTCCCGAGAATAAGTAAATAAATAACACAAAAATTTATTCAAATTTTCTGTACATTTTCTTTTCCCCAGTCAAGTAATTTATGACCGTCTAATGGCACAAATGGCCCAGTACAGTTTTTCAGCAGCCAAATCACAGCATATAAACCACATGCTGCAGGAAGAGCTACAAAATTATGGCAAGCTCTCAGACAGCATAGATAAGAGTATCGAAATGGCCAAGCAAGACATCGAACAGAGCAAACGTGAACTAGTACTTGCAAAACAAATTCGAAAAAATCGAATGGAATATGACATGTTAGCAAAACTCATTAAGGCGCAACCAGATCGCAAAGAACTACTGCAACAGCTTGACATCCTCAAGCGCGAATTAGCACAGCTAAATGAAGAAAAACGAAAACTTGATCGAAAAATGCATTTTCGACGCAATGATTTTAACGTCCTTATGCATGCTATTTACGAATTACAAGAACAACTGGAAGGAGACAGCTCCGATGATGAGGGTGGAACACAGGTCGCACAACTGATGGCAGACAGCAGCGACGAACTGAGTAATGATACGGCCGAGGGCATGTGTGTTGAAGCTGTGTCTTTAAAGAAAGAAACAAAACAGGAAAACGAAGCTGGGGATGCAGAGAACGTCAAAGCTATGTCACTAGATGATGATGCAGTGTTGGAACTAAGCTATGAGAAAGACCGCGATGTTATAAAAATGGAGAGCAATACTTAGAACGCTTTGATACCTACTTCTATTAATATAAATTTCTGTTGATTCTCTAAGGATTCACTTAACATTAATGCTTAACTAAATCCTTTACATGCTATTATACTTAGAATAAAATCTATTTAACGAAGTTGTTGCTTCATTCATAAAATTAAATATCAGACTACTCAAATCGATGAGAATGTTTAGCTTACATAGTTGAAGTCGTCCTACCTACGACATTTTCGATGCCAACCAATAAGTAAGAGGTTTTAATGGTGAAAAATTGGTTATACAATTGAACTTGGTGTCATTGTGAAGATGCAAAGATGTCAAATTTTAACAGGACACATTAATATAACCTTTATTGTTATTTTCATGAACTTGTTGAAAAATGTAGAAATTGAAGAATATTTGTGATTTCAATAATCAATTTCAATTCAAACTGCAAGACAGAAGAATTTTTGTTTGAAGCAGGCGCTCAGCAAGTCAAACAACATGAATTCAATTTTATTTTTCAGTTTGAACTGAAAAACATGTGCTCTCGAGCAAGGGATCAATGGTGCTTAAGCCCCCAACATAAATATTTATGAATTTGCAAGGACTTAAGCCCAAATTAAAATAACACGGAGATAGTGATAGTCTATTTTGACATTTTGACTCAGAGTCTTTGTTAGTTTTAAAGAAAATTCCATTTATTTGTCTTTCAAAATTGGATTTTCGTGTTTTTTTAAATGCCGAATCATTTCTAGCATCAAACTACCTATTCATATTTAATATATTTAGGTATTAACTTGTTTTAACTTATGGTTTGTTTCAAGTAAAACATGAAAATATCAAAATAAATGTCCCTAATTTCGTTAGATTAAAGGCCCCTTAGAAATAATTCTGGTTGCGACAAATAGCAAAATGTGAAACACATACAAGCAAACAACAGGAATAAAATATATGCCAGTTTTCATCTGAATTTTTCGACCGAAAATAAGCAACAACAATACAAATCGGTTGTAAACTAAAAATAAAAAAACAACAACAAATACACGCATCGTTGTTGTTGGGATTTTTTCAACTGAATTTATCAGAATAAAATAGACAACAACAACGCGAATGACGCGGGATCGATCGGTTGCAAATTTGTCAAAATAAAAATTTTGCTTCTGGATTTGCTGGTTGCTTGGTAGCAATAAAAATTAAATTTCTCAAATGCAGCTTAAATGTAAATAAATTATAACTATAACATATAAAATTATGATATTTATAAATAAAAACTCCCTCCATACAATTAATATTGAATTTATTGAATAATTTCCGAAAGAAAGTTTTTGATTTTCAAATCATATGGATTCATTTTCATTTTCTTATGTTGAAAAATTACCATATGAATTGGAATTAATAAAATAGAATATCTTAATAAGTAAAATAAAAAATTACAGAGCCGATTGAGTTTTAACTTCGTTGTTAAAAAATCCAATGCCAAAATTCAATACTAACGAAAATAAAAACGATTGCAAAACATTAGTTCTCCTTTTTCAATTTCACTCATACTATGACGTACTTTACTACTTTTTTGGGTAAAAATTCTCCTGTGGTTCGTAATTTCACGGCGAAGTTGTAGACCAGCTCAGTCTTCCGCCGCACAGTCGCAACATTTTTTGCTTAGACACACACATCCATGGAATCTCTTATTATTATTTATTCTCTTTAGTCGGAGTCTGAAATATGCAACGAATTAAACATAAATATTACTGAGAAAATTATTCGGAGTGACAACACTGCAAACAAATATCTCATTTGTATAGTGTTGGGAACTTTCGAGTGCTTTCAACAATCGTTAGTTAGTCACTGAATGATTTTGACTATCGAATGATTTTTTTACTCGTTCTCACTCATTTAATTTTGATTCAGTGATCATCACTGGATGCCTTCGTCGCAAATGATCATTCTAGTTGGATGTATTTCCCGCAAACTTGAAGTCTTTTTTACATAAATTGCAACGACAGTACTTCCACTTCTTACAAAGAGCTCCCAAGCAGTTGATCGCTTTAATTCTAGCCACATGAATACAGGTGCGCTACTAAAATGTTCCTTAAATAAACTAGTTTCCTAAATGAAAGACTTAATTAGCAATGAATTTTACGAATGTTAAAAAAAGGTTGTTATGATATCAGTTAATTATCATATGTTGCTATATTAGTAGCAATAACATTTATTATGTTAATTTAAAAGCTTCTTGCTATGTGCCGCCGGCAATTCATATTTTCGATATAAATTCAGTCATTGAGTGATTT
This sequence comes from Meiosimyza decipiens, assembly GCA_963680825.1. Lineage (NCBI taxonomy): Eukaryota > Metazoa > Arthropoda > Insecta > Diptera > Lauxaniidae > Meiosimyza > Meiosimyza decipiens. The sequence goes on from OY804259.1 coordinate 99,221,605, forward strand.
GAAGTAATTTTTGTAAATCACACAAAGAACTCTTTATTCGATAGTTGCGCTGTAGTTGAATTTTGTCTATGAGTGATCTAGTGAGTGAAACCTATCAATGAGTGAATCGTGAACAGCTATCGACTGAATGAAAACAAATAGACTATCGAATAACTCGATAGATTTTAGTCGATAGTTCCCATCACTAATGTAAACGTCAAACTCAGTATTTGCAATACTCAGTTCATAACATTGAACTTTGGTTTTTTTACTTTTGTTTCAATTTGACAATTCACAAAGTAAATTTTTTTTTGTGTTCCAAATTTATTTGAAATAAAGTGAAAATTACGAAAAAAGTTAGCAGGAATACAGCGGACACCATTTCTAATCAATATTGTGAAAAAATTTTGGCTGTAAACTAAATGTAAATTATGTAAAAATGTAAAATGAAAAAATGTAAGCAAACTCGGACGGACAAATTAAATTTTCCACTTTTTGGAACAAATAACTGATTTTCATTACGTTACGTAGTTTTAATTAGAATTTTATTTTTTATACGCTGGGAAAAAATTGCAAAAAAATGATGCAAAATTTTCAGTCCAGTTGGAAGCTTTTTTCAAACTTCACACTTTTTTTCGATCGAAATTTCGGATTTCTAAAATTATTCGATAGTTTTGAATTTTTCTGTGAGCTATCGAATGAATGAAAACAAATAGACTAGATAGTTTTTATTCCCATCACTACCTTTTGCCATACTCATAACATCTTTGGTTTTTTTTACTTTTGTTTCAATTTGACAATTCACAAAGTCAATTTTTTTTTGTGTTCCAAATTTATTTGAAATAAAGTGAAAATTACGAAAAAAGTTAGCAGGAATACAGCGGACACCATTTCTAATCAATATTGTGAAAAAATTTTGGCTGTAAACTAAATGTAAATTATGTAAAAATGTAAAATGAAAAAATGTAAGCAAACTCGGACGGACAAATTAAATTTTCCACTTTTTGGAACAAATAACTGATTTTCATTACGTTACGTAGTTTTAATTAGAATTTTATTTTTTATACGCTGGGAAAAAATTGCAAAAAAATGATGCAAAATTTTCAGTCCAGTTGGAAGCTTTTTTCAAACTTCACACTTTTTTTCGATCGAAATTTCGGATTTCTAAAATTATTCGATAGTTGCATTGTATTGAATTTTTCTGTGAGCTATCGAATGAATAAAACAAATGTTTGATAGTTTTTATTCGATAGTTCCATCACTACCTTTTGCCATACTCATAACATCTTTGGTTTTTTACTTTTGTTTCAATTTGACAATTCACAAAGTCAATTTTTTTTTGTGTTCCAAATTTATTTGAAATAAAGTGAAAATTACGAAAAAAATTAGCAGGAATACAGCGGACACCATTTCTAATCAATATTGTGAAAAAATTTTGGCTGTAAACCAAATGTAAATATGTAAAAATGTAAAATGAAAAAAGTGTAAAATGTAAACAAAGTCGGACGGACAAATTAAATTTTCCACTTTTTGGAACAAATGCCGTTGACTGATTTTCATTTACGTTACGTAATTTTAATTAGAATTTTTTTTACGCTGGGACAAAATTGCAAAAAAATGATGCAAAATTTTCAGTCCAGTTGGAAGCTTTTTCAAACTTCACACTACACTACTTTTTTTCGATCGAAATTTCGGAATTCTAAAATTAAAATTTATTCGCTGTAATTGAATTTTTCTGTGAATGAAAACAAATAGACTATCGAATATATATATATTTTTTATTCCATAGCTCCTTCCCATCACTACCTTTTGCCATACTGAGTTCATAATAATTAATAAAATGTAAGTTATTGGAATTGCAAATTACTATTTGATTATCTTTAAATTAATTTAATTCATTGATCAGTTAATTACTATATGGCTGCATTAAAAACACTTCGTGCACTGTTGCAAGAGCTGCGTCTCGCTTCCACTAACGGCTGCATTAAGAACAATTTGGCCACACGGTACATTTTGGCTCAGTACAAAAAGTTTTCCACCACGGATCAACAGCTGTGCAAGCAACGCGAAGAAGTACTTTTTCTGGGACAAACTTATCTGACTTACTTAGCTAGCCAAAGGAAATACAACGATCTCTACAAAGAATTTCACGGCAAGGGTGAACGAACGGTAAGAGAAACTGCTGACATGGTTGGATTTAAATTGCCTACCGACCCAAAGTAATAGCAAGTTGATTTGTAATATTTTGTTAAAAAGAAGTAAAAATCTTTGAAATAAATAAAATGGGACTGGAGTTCTGAAAACGATGGCCCTTAGCTTGAGCTGAAGACTTTTATATATACTCTATTGCAGCAAATGATTGCATCCAACAGGATTGTTGGCGGAAGTCAGTCGGACCCGTACAAATAAAAGTATGACAACAAAATATAAATCAATGAAAATAAAGGAGATAAGAAAGAAAAAATCTAAATTGAGAGTTCCTAGATCGATTAAAACAATATGGGAATCAGTTGATAGGTGCAATAAAATTATTTGCGAAGTTTAAGTTTTGAAGTAAAAACAGAAATTATTCAAAATTAAGCAAGAAAGAAAATTCTAATGAGATGAGAATTCTGAAACAATTCAACCATGTACGTAGGTAACATTTCATTCTAACTCTCAAAGCATTTTATATAACTAAAAAAGTACGGGAACACAGGGACCTACTCTGTATTGCGATTCGACACAGAATCGTATTGCAGTTGAATAAATTGTACTGTCGAATGCATTGAAACGCATCGGCTTATGAATCGCATTGCTTTCGCATCGCATCGTAGACCATAGATAATTGTATTCAGAAAAAAAGTCCTTTGTTTTCATTGAATTTTATTTACTTTAAAGCCCACAAAAGAATGAACCAATTTGACAATAGACTTTTTTAATGATTCTTCTTTTATTAGAATTCAAAAATATATTGTGGATGGGAAAACATTTACTGAACCCTAGTACGTCCTCTGATGTTTTTTTTTATTTTCATAATTTTGCAAATTCTTAGCATCATTGACTTAGCTATCCAAAATCATAGACGTTTGCTAAGTTGTTACTAAGCGAAACTAAACTTTTTATTCAAGTTTGTTAAAAAAATCTCTTGCCTAGCATACCAATAACTTAGCAATCCTTTATGAGCATGCACCATTGTTCTAAAAAGCTTATATTTGTCAAAAATAGAAGATTTTTGAATTTTGATGTTTTGAACTTCAAAAGAATCCTGGAAAGAAATTTCTAGGCAATTGTAATTGCAGCTTCAAGTATTACAAGGGAAGGCGCCGGTTAAGCCGGTCCACCCAAGAAATGAAATTATACCTCATTGCTTTTATTTCATCTTCTGTATTTGGGTAAGGTTTGGGTCCATTCCCTCACCTCCACTATCAAAAATTAATAATACTATTTATAGTTTTTTTGCTTTAAAATAAGCTGCTGCTTTGCCGTTATAAGATTTTGAAAAAAAAATAAATTAAGTTTTCATACTCACAGTGCACATCTTAATATTAACCTGCTTACTTAATTAGTTGACTCTAGAAAGTATAAAGCATTACACTCGTCTGTTGATGATGATAACAAAAGTTCAGAGAATCAGTTTCTTTAAAGATAGGAAAGACTCGCACTGAGGTCTGGCAATTAACTTCAATTAATATCAATTGAGTATAATAACAAATGCATAATTTTGTAAATTATTGTAAGTTAACTTTGAAATCTTTACACACAAAGGAACACTGCAAAGTGTGATAAAAACGAAAGTTAAAATACGCATAACGCAACAGCAGAAGCTTAAAGACTTTAAATGAGTTAAATTAAAAATGAGTTGTTTGCATAAAGATTTTGATTTATATGTATTTCGGTATGGGTATTTACTTAAAAAACTTACACTTGTTTCTTTTCACTAATTGATTCCTTGCAATATCGTCTTTTTGAGCCATCTATTTTGTAGTTTTTTTCTAAATTTAATTTTTAACGAGGAAATTAGCAAAGCTTATATAAATTTAATACAAATTTGCTTATTTCCTGTATAATGTATACGCATATAGAATTACAGAGTTAAAACCATTTAAAAACTAATGTTTGCTGTATTCAAGCCTAAGTAAAATACGATGATCCTCACATATACCGGTAGCCTATTTATATTTGAATCAAATAGATACGATCATATGACCACGCTAGGTTGCCAATGAATTACACACCTTTTTCCATTTCTTATTGTAAAAAACAGGGTTTTGGCACCAATTTAAACAATATATAAATCGAAGTTGCGGCACAAGGAACTTTCAACGACTGACAGTTGCGTATTGAAGAGCGCATGACGTTCAAATATGTGTGGAGGTATAGTTAAGCTAATAAACGAATTTTTGAATGCAACATCTGCATAATTTTCGAAATTTATTATAAATAACTTTAAAATTGGCGTGGGGTCATTCACGACCCCTTGGTGCCGCTAAGGGTTAAAGGCTTAATGATCACTAGTCCGAGTTCACTGCTTTTTTATTGATAAAGTAAACGCTCGATTTACTATGAATGCTTGAACTCGAATCATAACTTTTGTATTTCGTCAAAATACTTACTTGAAATTAATCAACCTAAAAAACATCGAAAAAAATTGTAGAACAAAAGAAACATCTTCGTAGGATCAAATGTTATTTTAGCTGTACTCACATCAGATTTTATCGTAAAATGGCCTTTCCTGATTTTCTAGCTAAATTGAAACTTGATTTCTTAGAGATCAAATTTGCTTTCTTTGCATCTACATTTTTCTCTGTTCCCCTCTAGACGTTTTTCTGTTTTCCCCTCTAGACGTTACGTAACACCCAAGTTAATAAAAATAGGAAATCTTTCCACGCTTATATCTCAGCTTTTAGTTGACCGATCTCGAAGCTGATAATTTTAAGGCATTATTTATTGCTGTAGGTAATCTAGATCACGTAAACTTTTATCATTTTATTAAAACATTTTCGCTGTAGCTATTCAATAAACATAAAGAAAGCGTTTCATTATACACACCTATTTTCAAATCACTAAAGAAACAATGTTACGTAAAGCGTCGTTGGAACCCCCCTCCCCTGTAACGCATCGTTACGTTTTACAAGACCCCCCTCCCCCAATTTGCGTTACGTAATACTTGAAAGCCACCTAACAGCTGGCTACATTTTGTATTGAGCTATTTAAGGGATAATGATTTTTGTCCAAGGAACTCAGTTTGACACCACTTTGAACATCAACATTTGGTTTGAATGAATGAATGAAAGCTAACATTTCTGGCATTATAAAAAGCATAATTTCAAAAAAATTTACTTCAACCAAATGATAGCTTGTTTCGCTCAAACATTTCGGGGATCTTTTTTTTGAAAATTTGTTATGCTTTTTGTTTAACCAGGTACCAAAATTGAGCTATTTTTTTAGGAACATTAGTTTCTTAGCGTAAACTGGCGTTAGGGGCTAAGAAATAAAACTTTAAATTTTTTTAATGTGGGTACATGCTCTTTGCCAAGACATCCAATTTTTGGCTTTGTTAGAAAAGACCCGTAAGTTTTTGAATTTGTTACAAATTTTTGTAGTAAATTATAATTTTATTTTTAAGTATGAATAGTATAAAAATGGGAAATTATACTGATCCTAACGTGAAAAATTACGTTTTGGATATTGGTGGCCATTTTTGGCTTTACGCAATGCAAACTTTGCACCACTCTGTACTGTATCAACATTAAAGTATTTATATTTGATCTAAAAGCTTCCTGCAAAATTACAAACGAAAAATATGCAACGACTTCGCAGCCAAAGCTCAACAAGCTGCAGAAAGAGACCTTCGTGCTGTTTGCGAAATGACACGCAAGGAAGCGGGCAACAAATTCAGACAAAATCTGCCAATCAAAAGCAAAAACGGTATCCTTATAACGATTACAGATGACGAGCTAATCCGTTTGAAAGGGTTTTCCAGAGACCATCAACTGTCCTCCTCCACCGGTTTGTGCTCTCTATATACCTCTCCCTTAGGTAGTGTTGTAAAATTCCTTAAAAACAACTATGAAGCGTCGGACAGTCTTCGTTTTTGTCAACGACATCGAAGTTCAGGGTTTAAAATAAGTTAAAAAGTAAAGCTTATAAAAATTTTGACTTTTTTTTATAAAAAAACTGAACTTTTCAAATCTGGCATTAATTTTTATCCATCTATAATAGATTTGAGATATCTGCTTTAAGAATCAGTAAACTTTCAGTTGATAGAAGAAATGTTTAAATTAAATTATTTATAAATTTGGAAACGGCTCAATGATATAGTGAAATTTTTTTGTACGTTAAATATATTGATATTTAAGTTATAATACGGATAGTCTACCTATTTCGAACAGTCCAGACTTTCCTAAAATTAGTTCCAGAGAGTAAGAGCGGAACTGTTCCAAAAAGAGATTTACCTTAAATTTTCAGGATTTTCAACCGTCAAAGAAGTATCACGAATTTATAATGGCAGCAGTTTTTTGTTTTCACTTCGAATGTAGAATCTGAGGAAACTTCATCAAGGCTGAATTCAATGTAGCGGTGATCAGAGTACGAGTATTCATTGGAGGCTTTCCCATCTTCTTCCTTTTCGAGAGCGGAGTCCGAGACAAGTGTAATATTTTTGAACTCTTCCTACAATGGGAGAACACAATCGTCATGAGCGTGGGTGGGCACAAGTTCTTCTGCAAGTTCTAACAAGAGCGCATTTGAGAGTAATGAGAAAGCATTTGTGTATGCGCACAACAACGATTCAGTTCTACTTCAGCTGAAGTAGATCTCTGTATGGTTGTTGTACCACTCATGGAAGCGAAGTTTTGAGTGGATGTTGGTAACCATCATTGGTCATGAGCAGAGCTGGGCACTACCACACACGTAGTTCCTTCAATGCTCTTTAATTCATTTGTAGTTGTGTTGTTGTGTGCTTTTCAAATAGAACTGAATCGATTTTCACGCTCTCCGCTTTATATACGTATTTGATAAATTATTCTCTCCCTGCCGCAGTCGCGCGTGCTACGTTTTGCCCAGCTACGGTCATGAGCTAAGTATGTTGAAGTCTGTCAGTATTTACCAGTTGTGTTTTATTCGCCATTCATTGCTTGCTATCTATAGCCAGCCTCGTCAGTTTTATTGAAAAGCAAACACAAAATCGCAAACTTAGCGAGCAAAACTATAGTTGCTATGTATGTATGTATACATAGTGCCAGTGCTACCCAGCAGATTCGCATTTTGCCTATTGTGCATATTAAAATGAAAATATCAAGATCTATTTTGCGGAAAAATAATGGTTTAAAATATCAGGCAGCAAAAAAAAATAAAAAAAGTAGAAAGAACCCCAACGAGTATCGTATAAAGCATGGTCGTTTTATTCGCATACCGATGAAAACTTAGCGTATAAATCACAGCTATTGCTAAGAAGTTCAATCCACACAAAGATCCAGGTGCGTTAATGTTGGAAGTTGCTAGGTAACCGATGTACTCGCCTTCGCCGCCGGCAAGTACAGCCCTAGCCGGAGAACATGCCCTTAAATGTGTAATCACATATTCGCAAACTACCAGGCATCACCGAAAAGGTAGAGCTTAGCATAGTTTTTTGGTAATATAAATAGTTTAAAAGACCCACTAATGTAAACAACTAATTTAAAATTAAAACAAATTTTTGAAATGAAACTTCTTTAGCCGGGGTGATTTGAAGAATTAGGTGTGTATACTGAAACGTCACCTTCGAGATCGGTTAACCAAAAGCTGAGCGTGGAAATGTTTTCAATTTTTTCAATTTTGTCAAGTAACTACCAAAGCCTCTCCATAGCGAGGACAATTACGTTGCTTGCTTTCTATTACTACGTTTATGCAGCAGCTCAGTTCGTTTTACCGAATACCGATCGGAAATCGTGAAAGAGTCAACTCTCTTCGTGCGTTCAAAGAGCTTCGAATTTTGGTTTTAAGCATCTGTCTCTCAGCTTGTGGTTAAGCGATCTCCAAGCCTCGATAAGTACTTTACTCATTTATTGATGTAGCTGTTCTAGATCCAGTCAACTTTTATCATTTTAATAAACATGTTCGTCTCATTCTACAGGAGTTTAGTTTACTAAAGGTTTTTTTACAAGAACATATGATTCCGCTTAGCAATCAAATTTACTTGCAATCTAGTGTTAATACATAAAAGTTCATTGCCACCAATTTAGTATTCCCTAGAAAATTATGTCGGCATGTCACAAAAGTTGACGAACACACCAAATGCACGAACGCATGCATTTGATTTCTTTCTTAAGCACCCCCGCCACTTCATCACAGCTCTACACACAGTTAATTTTGCTGCAGTTCACTTTTGCGTTCAGTCCAATACAAAAAGCCACTTGTGGATGATTGCAATTCACCAACGACATTTCCCGTCGGTCCTCGGTCTTCGTAATCATCTTCTCCAAGAGGTGTGTGCAGGCATTTCTCTTCAATTCTTTAATTCTTTTAGTTCAACGATTTTTCGTCGCACAAGAAAGTGGCTGGTAAATGTACGCGCATGTAAGCAACTCGAGCTCTCCATCAACGGTTCTTCAATAGCGAGATGGAATGCAAAAGAAAAACAAAACTTTGTCTTACTGCAATTTTAATTTCATAATGAATGGGCGAATTTAATGTGTAGATGTGCAGTTGTTGCATTTCATGATTTGCGTTAGAGTGCGTTTTTCTGTTAATTTGCCTGTTAATTAATTCCAATTGACAGTTTCATGGGGCTCAATCAACCACAAATCGCTCTTCTGCCATTTAGGTGTACTGCAAAGGAATCGAATTACTCGTATTTTTGTAAGCATCCTGTGTATTTTCTTAGCTCAATTTTACGTTCGTCTGATAATTCTACCAAAGGTCGCTAGCTTGGCTTAATTGCCCAATACTATGCTGCCAATTTCAGCATTACCCGATTTGTTATATATATAGTACATAGTTCCACTCCTAACACATTTGCTTGATTGATCCTTACAAAAGCTGTAGTTATTTAAAAATTATATGACAGCAGTTACCTGAATTGTGTAGAAGATGCTATGACCCCAGTCATAGATTAAGGCGGATATTAAATAGATGAATCGGCCACCACAGAAAACTCCCACCACCTATTGCACTGAGTCAAACATATCAACCAAGTTTCATCCTTGAAAGAATTTCGCCGGCCTAAAAAGAGTAAAAACGTCTTTATTCATTGAACTGAATTACTGAGGTGAACAAAAACCAAAAAGACTTACGACGCAGAAGGTAAAGTCATTTAGGGGACGTCCACAAATTACGTGGGGCGTTATTTGAAAATTCGGACCCCCTCCCCTTGGTGAGATATGAAGAGACCCCTCTCCCCTCTGGTGAGATTTACCCTATTATTTTTAAATACTTAATTAAATTTACTTGATAAGTATGTTCATGTATTTTACTCCATGCCACTAGATACATCATAACACTGATGTTCTATGTAGGTACTACATTTTTTCTGTAAAAAACGAGAAGAGATTTAAATACATAACGTGAGATTTTCGTTGACCCTCCCAACCCCCTTGTTGAGATTTTATCAGACCCCTCCCCCATATTTTGACTCAGGTAATTTATGGACGTCACCTTACAACAGCCAAACGTATACAAGTACATAGGACTCAACAATAGACGTTTAGGAACTCATCGAACTCATTTTGAAGTATATTTTTTAAATAGGTACTTTTTTGACTTTATTTTCGGCGATTTCTCCCTTTAAAGATTGGATAGCATAACATACATCAAAAACTCTTTAAGTAACTTCCCACTTGTTTTTTTTTTGCCTTTTTAAACATTTTTTGAAACAAAATATCTCAAAAACTATAGAGGTTAGTATAAAAAACATTTATTCTTTATTGTTTAGAAATGCTTTAGTTTTATAAAAAAAAATTAAATAAATTAACTTGAACAAAAATGTTTCTCAAAATATTTTCAATATAACATCTTTTTTTATGATGTCTTTACATGTCATCCTATGATTGATCCTTTCATATAGAAATTCCCGCCCTAATTTTAGAAATTATGAATTTTTACTGATAGCGCGCACTTTGCTTCTCAAAAGATCTTCTGCACAAAATTTTGTTTTTTTTTGTAATGTCATCCTTCAATAAATACTAAGAATGATCTGCTTTCAGATCGAAATTCCCGACATAAATTTAGGAAATATAAAACAATTTATACAATTAGACTGGTTCGTGTTTTCATAAAAAATTCATATTTTAAAAAAAAGCAGATAAATCCTTAGAATTGCTTGAAGAATAACAAATAAGAAAATCAAAAAAAAACATGGGATGTTATATCAAAAATAGTTTTAGAAACATTTTTATGAAAAAAAAATTTATCATATATTTAAAGATTTTTATTTTTCGTCATAAAATTAAAACATTTTCAAACAAAAAAGATCCTAGGTTTGCTTATACAATCTTATCTAGGTTTTATATGCTATCAGTTTTTGAGATATTTCGTTTGAAAATATGTTCAAAAAGTCATTTATAGATTGACCGTTATATACACATATAATACATATATATTTCAAAAACTCGTACATTCTTAACCGTAAAAGTTAAAGTGCGTTGTCGGGGTTGTCCCTGATGGTGATATCTTGTTTATTTTGGTTTGATATCAAATATATGTGTTACATATGTTACAATATACATTTGTATGTATTACTAACATATTGTTTTAGTTTTATACAGGAGAAGCAAAACACGTTGTACATATACTGCAAAATAAGTATATTGCTATGTATTTCTTATGTAAAAGTTTGAGAAGAGTCAGAGCTTTCTTAGATATCTAAAGAGTTCAAGTCATGTGTTTCATTTTTTATTCATACTACTCAGTGTGTTACGTCTATTTGCTATATGAAACTAAAACACTTATAGATACTGCCTTTTAAAATTTTGTTAGTAAAATCTTTATTAGTGGACATATCGACTAAAAATCTTTGTTGGGACATGTAGTTCAGTCAAATGTATCATAATCAATCAAAAACTCGATTTTCAATTTTTTGTGGTTACGGCTTTTTGGATGTTAGGTGACGATGTGTGCATTGGACACAGGTTTGAGTGAGTAACATTTAAAGTCAACGTTTACACGAGGAAATTCGGTCAGACAAATTCTTGTCTATTATCTTTTGTGAATTTGTTTTGCGTTTACACACGAAAAATAAAATTTCTTTGTTCAAGAAAATGTCAAAGCAATTACTGCGTCAACCCGCCACAACAAACATAAATTCAAAGCATAATATCAGCTAATAAATAAAACGTTTTTCCTTTCTTACCAACAAACAGGAGGCTTTTTCTCAAGAGTTTCCTCGTGTAAACGTTGTCAAAGCATTTGTTTCTTAATTTAAATAAATATCTCTTGATTGAGCTAATAATCGCGACAGGAGGACAGTAGGATTAAAGTACAGCAAAACACGGAATATGTTTACATGTGTGTGTGCGTACATTAGCATGTACATATATTTGTTTTATACCCAGCAGGCAATTCAGCAAGGCCTTCCCCGGAGAAGGCCTGCTAGCACTGCTTCGATTGTAAGAGACCCTCTCAAAACTAAATTTTCATACAAATAAAAATTTTTTTTTTTTTATGATTTTCGTTTTTATTTACAATCTGTCAATATTAACAATAAGTAAATTTTATAAGTAGCAGAATAGTTACACTGCATTGAGTGTATACTCATGAAATGCTACTATGCCTTACCACAGCAGGCGTGCTATTATGTCTTCCCACAGCAGCAGTGCTACAAGGCCTTCCCATAGCAGCAGTGCTATAAGGCCTTCCCACAGCAGCAGTGCTATAAGGCCTGATATTAGAAGGCAAAGAAGAAGGACTTCATGTATTTTTTTATTTCATGCATTGCAATGTTTTATGATTCGACATTACTTTTTTGTCATTGCATTGTACTTAAGGAACGGTGTGCATGTTGCTAGGCTGGTCTTCTGTTTCATGTTATGTTAAAGTAGTAGAGTGTTGTGTATTCAATGTCAAATTAAGAAAAATAAAAAAAAAACATTTAACTAAGAGTCTCACAACGTATTAAGATTTAATTTTTTCAATGTACTTCTGTGACCCCTTCTACGGTAAGTGCTCTTAGAAGGGCTTTTGACGCAAGCGATGTAGGAAGACCTGCTTGAAGAGTATTTCTATCAGGCCTGCTAAAGAAGGCCTGTTATATCGGGACGTTTCCTATAAAAAAGAAAGTAAGTTTGAAAGGAGGTGGCAAGGCCTTAATCTTACCAAGCAAGCTCCTGCCCTGGCCTACTGGGTATATTTTTTGCCACATTTGTGTGTATGTGCATTAGGGTGCCCGTCAGGTTTACCGTGATTAAACCGGCAATTTCATGTCTAAGTCAGGTTCCTGGTAGGATTTAAAACATTTCTTAAAAAGCCGCGATTTCGTGAAAGGAATTTGTTTTGAAGCGACCAAAAGAAGTCCCACAAAAAACTTTACTTGTTACCATTTTAGATGAAAAGATCGGGGATTGCTTCTGTACTACTCTGGCCGCTGGATTAAAGAAACTGACAGTCTTCTGTGTTAGAATGTCCGTTATTTCTCTAGATTCCTTTAATATATATATTTATATATGTATCTAATTTTAGTAGTGTTTTCGGAAGTTGTTCGAGATTTAAGTGAAACATGTGTACCTAGTTTTGCTAGGGTTTTGCAAAGTCAAAAATGAGGACTTTTTTTATTTTGGTAGGTTAAATAAAATTTTTGGAAAACCACAAAATTTTCTTTCGCCAGGAGGCGGCAAATAAGTTTTTCGCCGGGCACTCCGAAGTGCACGGTACGCCACTGCTTATTATTAAACGTAAATGTTTCGGCAAGTTTAGTTAAATTTACATTTTTGCTCCTCAAACTATCACAGTAATTGATATTTTCGTTTTTGAATTTCTTTTCACGTTGTTCTTTTCTAACACTTTTTTCATTCATAATTTTTGGCTTAGGTTTCCTCAAAAATTATTCGGGGAATATTTCAAAGGCAAAACCCATCGTCGACCAGTGTAATCTGGTCACACTTCTTGTATCAAACTGAGTTGATACGGCGTTGCCATCTAAAACAAAACCTCAAATACTCAAAATTTGCACTCAACCGTCTGGAACAAACCAAATCCACTTGAGTATTTCAGGCTAAAGCAACAGAACGTCAACCAAACACAACTCATTCGGTATTCAGCTTTTGTTCGAATCATTCCGTCATATAGTGCGCAGCGTGGATTTTTTGTTGTGTGTGTTTTTACCAGTTAAGATAAAAGAATTGAATAAAAATATAAATAAAAACAAAAGAACAAAGTATACAAAAAAGAAGTGAACTGGCAAGAATACATTTTGAGTAGCGCAAGAATTCTCGTTGTCTGAGAACCAACTCAAAGTCGTCGAACTACGCAAATTTAAAGTGACACTTCGATTCAAAAACTCTGTGTGAGCGCAAGATCTGGAATATCTTATATTTGCTAGTATCTTTCAGATACGACGCAAAGTTAGAAAAGCGGTTCCAAAAGAAGCGCTTCAGACGGTACGTTACGGTTCGGCACGGTTGTTTTCATGTCTTATCTGATTGAGCACAAGATTTATTTCTTGTTTTATTTTGCAGCTTCTTCACCTTTGTTCTGTGATTTGTGTTCCGTAACTCGTTCCTATTTTTTTACTGACGGCGCTGTTATTGCTCGTCTGACATCCAACAACACGAACAGGCTATGTCTCTGTATGGCGTTGGCCAGAACTCAGACTTAAGAATCGCATTTGTGAGAAACACTCGAAACTGAAAAGAAAACTCTTGTGCGTTTGGTTGATTTAACATTGTTGTTGTTTCTCAAGTGGAAAACTCGTTTAGTTTTTATGAAAAAAAAAACGAGAAATTGCAAAAAAACTAAATAAATATTTTCCGTGAAGATATTTAAATTTTTTTATTAAGCTGCCATGAATTCAAAAAGATACAAAAGTATCTATATGATGCAAGAGTATCTACGTGTATTGTAGCATCATTTTTAATGATTTCAATAAAGTGAGAGAAAAATTTGCTCAATTTGAAGCAGAAAAAATTTGCTACCCGAAAAAAACTAAATGTGAAAGTTTTTTATTGTAAATTTTAATGTGTTTCTGTTTATATTGCAGATTATTATATTTTCGAAACTATCTTGTCGATTTTGTGTGACTGAATTCGCGAAGAGTTGGTAAGCAATCGAATCGTGGCTCTTTAGTGTGACGCAAATTGCAAATTAGCTGGGGCGACGACGCGTCAATATCTCGTTCGTAAACAAAATAAAAACGGCCATTGAAAGAAAGAATTTTCTTAACGCTTTTTTTCGTCCAAGTACTTCAACGATTCTTGAAACCTGATGCAACAAGTGGTTCTACGTATCGCGTAAATGCAGCGAAAAAAAGTGGGTTTTCTCTCACACAATGTTCCGCGCCATAACAATCTGACAATGAGTATAAAATGTTTTAAATAGCAACATTGCAAAATTTTTGGCAAAAAATCAAGTTGCACATAAAATCTTAATTCACGCATTTGCTGAACTGTTTATCGCTCTTCGGCGCAATGGGCTTTTCCTCCGCGCTTCAGGGTCGTGCTGCCCATGAAGCACTCATCGTGCGTCAAGATGCCGAGCTGCGCCTTATGGAAACGATGAAGCGTACAATACAAATGAAAGCCAAGTGCGACAAGGAATACGCTGTCAACTTAACTGCTGTAGCTCAGCAGGGTTTGAAAACCGATCGTGCTGATGATATGCAAGGTAAGTGCTGGTAGGAGTGGCATGATGCCTTCATGTAACGTCTACGTTTTTAATATTAAACTTAATTTTTGAAAGTTTTAGCTTGCAAATGGTCAGGTAGTCAATAAATTTTGAATATATCTGAAAAAATCAATTTTTCGTCCAGGGCGATAAGGGATTTATTGAAAACGAATTTTTTTAGAAGCATGTAGATTATTTATAGCCCCTAGGAAAGACGAAATTTTTTTAACCAATTTCCCTTTCAATGTTCGCCTTTCAGCAAAATGATCGAAAAGCTTTGTGTCCAAGAGTTTTGTGTCAAGAAAAAAAGTCAGCTATCATTTTTCATAGGTGCCACTGTTTCCTTATAAAACGCGCATTAAATTTTTTGTATTTCCTAACGAGTATGGGTATGGACAAAAACCAAAAGCATATGAATATGAGCCGGCCCGCTTAACAGTTTGCTAATAGGCAAACACACACTTTTTAAACGGCGTTTTCTTAGATTGAATGTTGATATTTGATTTGCAAGTGAATGTCATATTCGTTGGAGCGGCTTGCTCCAAAAGAAATTCAAAGCTTCAATAAATATCCATCATCATAGGAAGACAAGGTGCTTGGTGGATATTTATCTTAAATTTTTTCGATTAACTTTGATCATTAAGAATCAAAAATAGTACAAAACCTTGCACCCTCCTCCTCATTAAATTTTGAACTTTAAAGTTAACTTGCGATGATTAAAATTGCTTAAAGCTACAAGCTCGTCAAAAAAGAAAATGTAACTAACCAGATGAAATGCCGGTAACTAGGAACGAAATCTTGCTCTAATTTTGCGTAGAATAAATAATTTAAGAAAATCTGACTTTGCGCTACTTGCTATACATTGCTCCAATTCTTATTAGCCCTTGCTTCAATATCAAGTCTATTTCAAAAGATGTTTTTTTCCCATAGGAGTTGTGTTAAATTTTTTGTGTTTCTTGCGTCGTTTTCAACGATTGCGTCAGCAATAAACCTACAGAAGCTACTGAAATTCCAACAAAAGCCACAATTCGAGTTATGGCTTTGAAAAGAAACAACCAAAGCGATGCGATTGCACTGTGACGTGGTTTGATATGGATATTTACTTACTCATTACTTTATTTATAATATGTGTAAACAAAGATATTTATGAGCATACAAGAAAAATTGAGGCTAATAAAAGATATACATGAGGGTGATATGCAATAGATATCGGAGTTATTTCTATATTTTACTTTCATCAGCTGATATTCTTATGACTTATTTTATTGCCTATTACTGAACATAATGAATAGTTTTTGCAAAAAATTAGCTGAGTGAAATGAAGTTAGCCAAAGAAATTTGTGGAATTGTTATAATTGCAACATTTTCTGTTTTGCGGCTTAATCGCTTCTGAATTATGCTTATCAACTCAAGGGTTTTAACGTTAATAAAATGTATTTCTTTGTGTAACTTAAAAAATGTAATACACTGGTTGCATGTAAGCACTCACTCATTTACTCAGGTGTTATGAAATTGTCCAGTTGTCGAGCTTTTATTGTCACACTATCCACTGTCTGTCTGGCTGTATTACGTGCTATTTCGCCTGGCGACTTGCTCAATTTTTACTGCACTTTCACTTTTTTGCCGTGACTTATTGAGCGTTTACTATGAAATTGCCAACTCTTGAATTTCAGCTAATTGCAGAGTCATTGAGACATGTGCATGGGCTTGTTTCAATCAGTGGCCGAAAATGAATATTTTAAAAATTATCATTGGAAAAAAATGCATACTAAGTCGAAAAAAAACATAAAAGAAAATTTAAGCAAAAAAACAAAAAATGGAATTCAAAGAGTGCCATTTTTTTAAGTGTGTTTTTTCCCTTTTTCCCATTTTCCAATTTTTGAAATTTTATTATTGGTATATCTAAATCTTCTATACTGCTGCAAACCTGCCTGAACATTTTACTATTGAAACATTCCAATTTTTGGTACTTTATTAAAAAAGTATGCCTGAGCCCACGTCGTGGGACCAAATAGTTGTGCGATAAGTACGTCCATATGTACGTCCTATGGAGACGCCATAGCGGTTGCACTCAGTTGGATGCACACACATGGGAGAGATGAAAAATTAATACCTTCTTGCTCTAAATACATCTTACCCAGTTGTGTCGCCTTTAAATATCTAAAAATTTCCAATTCCAATAAAAATTATAATTTTATCAGTCATTGCCTCTGTTTAAAATTTTTTCTAATTCACTCACGCAGGCAAATTAACATTTTTAGGATAGCTTCAAGGTCTTATTTTCAATTCAGTCTTTAGTTTCATACAAAAAAGTTAGCTGTGGTATTTTCCAATTTTTTGTTATGACTTTCTACTTACCAGCTTTGATGAAATCACACTTTATGGGAATGTCATAATATTTACATAAACGTAAGGGTGGTTCTTAGGGAAAAAAACTGGGGACGCCTTCTCAATGGGTTCGAAATAGCTTAAAAATATTCTACGAGTTTTTTCTAATTTTTATCTTTAACCCTTACTGACCACATTTCAAGGTGAAATTTGTGTAGTGCTTCACCCGAGGCGAGGCGAGGCGAGGTTCTAGTTGTTCTAGGTCTCGCCTCGTTTTATAAATTTGAGTACCGCCTCGCCTCGTTCTCGGACGAGGTCTTGACATCACATACCTCGCCTCGCCGAAACCTCGCCTCGCCTCGGTAAGAACCGAGGATTTTATTAAACTGAAAAAAAATTATCAGGCCTGTATATTGTCAGCATTCAAGCAAAATTGACTATCTGCAAACAAATAATAAGTGGGTGGCGCTAATTAATCGTTTAATTATGTTTACATCTTCTTAAATTTGTGATATATTATTTTCGTTTCTTAAAAAAAATGGTCAAATTTGCTTGTATGCCAACGATATATTCAACTAGCAAAGCCGGCACGCGTTGCTACGCCTCAAGAAGTAAAATAAAATATATGTTTTTATTTTTGGTGGATTGAATCATATATGATGATTGATGAGCTATGATGAATTTAATTATTTTCTTATATGGAACGGCGTGGCATTATCCATTTTTATTCAAATCAAGCTAAGCTACGAACCTTTTACAAACTATAAGAATTATATGTACCAAATCATATCCATTTGCGTCATACAGTTACTGAGATATAAAAAAGATGTTTATTCATCTGCGTCAAGTAGTTGATAATACCAAAGTATGCTTCCACAAACAACAACAAAGTTTTTTACCGAACGCAGGGGTCCCCTTGTTAAATCTTTTGTCATGTAATAATAACAAAAGAGAGTAGTACTTGATGATTTTCTCATTCCATACGTTGAGACCCGATTTATATTTACTGAGGTAAGAAAAATACATTCTTACCCACTTTGAAAACATCGTAGTCCGTGGGTCGCTTATGAGTTGCGAAAGTAAATTGTTTAGTTGATTAGTGTTAAATTATCGATAAAATTGTAGCTTAAACATTTCTGCACTAAAAGTTGCTTCAAAAAATTGCGAACGACTTTTTATAGGAAATAAGGCGTGTTTGCGTGTTTACAAATTGTTTGCGACTCATTATCACAAACAACAATGTGCATTTTTGTTTGCCGTTTGTTCGCCATCTTCAATTTACACCCAGTTAGGGTAAATGACAAACTGAGCGCACAATTGTTTACAGGCGCCATGTAATTACGTTGGTATGCGCCAATGTGTGCGATTGAACCACTACATTTTTAAAACGAACAAAAACTGACAGTAAATATGAAGCAACTTTTTATAAGCACTGCGAAAGAAAAGCAAGTAAGCGATATCTTACGCTGCGTCATCTAACAGAAGCCTCTTAATCTACCCTTTTTAAGTGGACTGAAGAAAAGAGCAGAAAATGCGCCCTCTCATCTGTTTCTCTCATTTTCAAAGTCAAAGGTCAATGCTTGTAGTTTCCTAATAGAAAAAAATCGTTTTCCGGAGCAAAATTTCAAAAGTTACACATAATATTCAGTTCAATGGGTTAATTATTGAGTCATTAGTAAATTGGGTCATGTTTATTGCAAATTAATTAGTTTTTGCACGAAATTATTTGCTAATTATCTGTGCTCACTAACAAATCTAATGGTATTCATCATTGCATGTATTACATCTGCTGTAACCGCTCGATTTACACGCTATTTTTACACGTTTTCGATCTTACACGGGTTTTAAAACCAAAATTTCTACTAAAGAATATTGAGCATAATGCCATTTTGGCTTCACTAATACTTCATACTTCAGTTCAGATAATTGCAATCCATTCATTTTTCAAAAATTATGATACACATTTATATAAAAAAAAACCCTGAAACACTTGTTTTAAATTTCATAAAAAGGGATTTCCCATTCTATACGTAATAATAATACATGCGTATCTGTTCATGTGAATTAGTACATATAGTCAGGCAACAGAACAGTATCTGAAGCTATGCTATTTTTGTAATACTTATGTACTTAATTATTTTTATATTTTCATTGATCATGATACTTTTAAGTATTTCAGCTTAATAAATAACTGAATAAGTACATTTGAGGTTCTTTTCGTTTAACACGGTTTTTCATGTAAAAATTTTCAATTGCACTTGCACGGTTTTTTGAGAAAGCTATATTCCGTGTAAGTCGAGGGATAAGTGTATACGAAAACTATGATATCATAATGAAAGAAACAATATCGCTGAAGTTACACTTTGCAAACCCAATAAATTTTAATTAATTTGAAATACTGTGTTGAGTATTTGATAAAAAAGGAAAGGGACCAGTTATTGCTGCATATTATCAATGTTTCGTATTTCAATTTATTCGATGCCAACAGTGCCACTACTACTACTACTATTAGATGTGTTTCTTAAAAAAACCTTTCTTTTGCTTGCAGGCAGCCTAATAACAAAATCTTGGCGCTCATACATGGACGAACTGGATCAACAAGCAAAACAATTTAAAACCAATGCCGAACAACTCGAACTTGTCTGCGAGAAAATTGCTCACTTATCGCAGGATAAGCGCAAGGCTCGTAAGGCCTACCAGGAGGAACACGCTAAGATAGCGGCACGTTTAAATCATGTAAGCTTACCGTAGTTCAGCCAAAATAAAGCCCAGTGTTCAAGAAACTATTTTGTTAATTTGAAGTTATTTATGGAACACGAAGCTCGTTGAAAAGGTTTCAAATCATTCTGAGTAATTGACCATATTTTATCAATAATTTGTCTACTGGAAGTATAACTGACCGGAATATAAACAAATTTCACGACCTCACTTTATTTTCGTTGTCCGCTTCAGATGAAATGCCCCGTGTGTCTATAAATTCACCATTAGATACACACATGTATGTATGTATATGAGTTACAGCAACTGCACATGTGTATTAGAGTGGTTCTAAGTTCTGATTTATTTGAATCTATAGCAATCTATAAGCAATCGCAAAATGTCATAAGTATTGAAATACAAAACAAAAAAAATCAGATGCTAAAAGTTCTTTATTAAAAAAAATACACATTTTTTATAAAAAATGTTTTCATAAAATCTGAAATCCATTAAACATAGTCTAGTTCGAATAAAAAAAAAAATTGTGTATTGCTGTTAACCAAATTTTTTAAATTTTATTTTTCGGAGTTTGTACCCCTGAACGTAAGTCCGGAACTTAATCCAAACCATCGCGTTAGGTTTTACTTCGCATTAAAAAACAAAAATACATCGTATGCGTATAGACGGAAATTTGTAAATCTTTTGACTCCTTTGACTTGCGAGCACTCCTTTTGACCTCAGAGCGTTTTTTTGTTTGTTGTTGCATGCACCTTCAAGGACAATAAATGCACATGGGACACTTGACTTGCTGAGATCTTTGGAACTGGAAGAGATAAGAATACTTGGACGGCACCAAACGAAAGTATGGTATGGTATGGTGGCATGCCTACATATCTGGAAATAGGAAAAATTACAATTGAGGTACTTCTCGCATTTTTCAATTCATATCAACTTTTTCGACATTTTCTATGTGATATGTACTTGTACTCTTCTTATACTGAGTGAGCTGAAACTAAAATAAAAGACGAACGTAACGAACATCACTTAGTGCTTGTTCTTCCTTTTAAGCTGTCCGTACCAAAAAGTTAAGCTCATTTGCGCTCAGTTTTGACGTTAGGATGTGCCAGCCGGTATCAATTATAGTTGCATCTTATCGGTTAATGATTCGATTACCGGACTTAGGAGTTAATTCACCGATTTTTCCAGTTCTTCTGACAAAAAAGTCATAGCAGCCATAAACTTTCTATAACCTCATATTGATTCATAACCTCTTTTCTAAAGACTATACTCTGATAAAGAACTTGGCAATATGAAGGTGTTGAAATACCCACCAAGAAACATACCATTCTTATACAAAATATTTTTTATACTAAGTTTTATTTTCTAAAATAAAGTCTTCTCAGAGCACTGCTTAATTGTTAGGTTATTGTTATTTTTATAAAAATTGTGGCCATTTAAAATTTAAGTACAACATGTGATAAAGATATTTGCAAAACTAAGTTTTATCCTTGAAGTAGTCCTCAAAGGGCCACCATACTAGATCCGGCATTTTGAGTTTCAAAAATATGCAACAAATTCGAATTCACCACTCAAATTCTTTAAGTGTGCCACATATCATTCATTGTAAATTGGTCACATTACGAACCGATTTTATTTATCTTTTTTTTACGAGGGCCGATTTTGAAAAAATGATTATGCTTATGGGATGTGTTCTTTTGTTATTTGTGACTGCCTTTTGAAAACAAATTGAATCCTATGCTACAAAAAGTTAATGTATTTTTTTTATCTGTATGGATAAATTTTTAGCATCTTAATGTTTAATCACATTGACGCCTATATATTGAGGATCACTATAGCATGAAGAGGGGACACTAGACCTCGTGCAGTTAGAAAGGCCTCTTAATTTATCTCAGACGGGAACTTTTAAAAAGTAGAATCTTTAATTTTCATCAATTTGAACACGTTTGGAAATAAAACAGATTTGCGAGAGGTCCTCATCCGTTGAAGTATTTATTTGTCCATATCGGTTAGATGTTGTATAGATCTGAAAACGAACGGCAGAAAATGTATAAAAACTGTGTGTGTATGTAAATATGTATGTGCATGTTTTTGTAAATACCATAAGCAAAGTTGAACAAAGTTTGAAATAAGAAACCAAATGTACACATGCACGTACATATATGCACCAAATGCTTACATTGTTTTTGTCTCGATCGGAAATCTCAGCGAACCTAATAAACTTCAACATGTGCAAATCACATTTTTGAGGTGCTTACATATTTATTTTGTTTACGCTGACGAAATTAAACCGAACCAAAAAATCTTTTCATGTTTTTCGTTGTCGGCAATTTGAAGGCGATAGTTTCGTTTAGGTATAGTAAATACATATCTACATGCACCCATGATCAAAATCATAGATACACACAGACATTTCATATTTGCCATAAAAGATTTTGTATCTTATTGAACTCATTACAGAAACATTAATCTCTTTACTTTAACATTTACAAAAATAATAAACTTTAATACGATTCATTACATTTAAAAAAGATGTGATCAATAAATACTTGGTGCTTAAAATTATGCTGCTCAAAAGAATTGATACATTTTACGCCAATTACAAAAATTTTAAATATTTTTGGTGAAATTGTCTCTATGCTACAGGATTAACGTTTCTATGTTTGTTATCCATTATATCCACCATTTTACTTTATTCCTTTTGGCCTTTGTTTGGCATTGTGTTGAGCAAGGCTTGGCAAGCTTTTTTTGGTATTTCATACCAGGATTTTTGGACGTATTCCCACCATCACTGTTTATTGGCGAAAGTTTTTTTAGCTATCTTGTTTTTTTAATGGCCCCCACAAGTTTTCAATGGGGTTTGAGTCCAGAGCCAATTGAGTAACTCAATTTTTACAAATGTTGCAACGCAGTTAGTCCAGGCATTTAGAAGAACTCCTTTTTGTTTACGCTTCCAACCTTTTACACATTTTTTACCGAAAATTAAATGTCAATAAACTGAGTAGAGAGCGCCGACTTCTGTGCAGTCAACAGCTTGTAAATAATAAACCTCAACCAAAGTCAATTTACCATAATTTATTTTATTTATAAAAAAACACAAGAAACCCTCCAGCAGCATAACAGGGTGCAATGAACATTAAAAAGAGGCAAGCGCACCTACGAATAGCGAAAGAAAATAAAAGATTTGTAAAACCCGTGTACAAGAGAGGGAAGTGTTGTGTCAAAACATCTGAAAAAATGAGGTAGGGGTTGGGTCGGCAAAAAACCACTGACAAACTTTCAATGAATTTTTTGTCTAATTCCCATTACAAGAGTTAACTTGGGAAGAGAGCAACAAACCAACAACAAACGGGGTACATATATCGACTAGAACAACACGGTTGGATTGTTGTAAAGTAAGTAGCTTATGTTGTTGTTGGCTGCTGCAAAATAGTTTCATTGTTGCACACTTGGAGCATTGACCATGAAGTGCAACGAGATACTGCAGCCAGCCAACTTATGATAAATGATTTAGAGTTAATGTTAAGAAGTCGGTAGCAGTTGATTACCAACAGCTGCAGCAGAAGCTGCCGACGACAAAAATTTTGTGGTAATAACTACGGACTGTGATAAAGTTCAATTCATTTGAGTTTTGTTAATATTTTGGCCAGGACTGATTGTTAACGGCGATGTGTTGGTTATACGCTACAATCATTATGAAGTGCGGACGAGCCCAAAACAACATAGAGAATAGCTTAATGATTAGAATTTATTCGAAAAGGCTAAAAGTGCTGGCCACTTCATTTAATCACAAATTTGCCTTATAGCGGAAAAGACAAAGGAAAAATTGTGAAAGAGCTGAAATTCGAAACAACACAAACGTGGGCTTAAGAAACCACTAATATAAGAAAATTATACAACATCCTAAGGCAGAACTTTAATAAGAGTAGTAAATATTCTTACACTCCTTTGAAAAGAAAAACAAATTAATTAGCTTGGAAAGATTTTTGTTTAAGCAGAATCCTTTAATACACATTGCTATATGATTTCAGAGCGTTAGTGTTGCCTCAAGGCACTCATTTAATTAATTATTTGAATGCTTCCAAATGCGTAAAGCATGTTAATCAATCATTTACAAAATATTTCCATATTAACCCTAAAAATAGCTTCCAACTGAAATTGATCATTAGATTTGAGTTTGGTTATTTTAATATTCTTCACATTAACAGAAGATTAAGAGCTAGAACTTGAGTGCCCATGTAGAGAAAGGAAAATGCACAGACTGACAATAGTTGTTTTCCAGTGACATTGTCGAAAAATTGGAGAAAATTTCAACTTTATGTCTGGCGAATTATTGTCAATGTGGTGCTGGACCAACTGATTTGTTTTTGATTGAGCAACTGAAACTCTTTGACCTGCCTACCGTATGTTGTTTTGAATCTTCGTGAAACTATTTTGTGGTGTGCTTATATACTTCAGCCTAGGAGGCTTTCAAACGCTCTTCAAAAACAAAGATCTTGAGTCAAGGAGCTCAAAGGCGAAGTTGTGGTAGCAACCGATCTTTAGAGAGCTTTAACATTTGAATTTATGACTTAGAGCTGGTGAACCTTTTAAGGAAGGTTCTAAAAGTTTGATATATAGTTTTCTATCCTATCTGGTTAGGGCTTTAAAGATCTGCCATCTAGCGGTAAGTTCGCGAGCCATAATCGCTTAAAGAGGTCGAAAATTGGTTTTTGACTAATTTCTTTTTTAAATCAAAAACTGTATTAATTTTAAGGTTGTAGAGAGTTAACAACACATTGACTTTCTGCCTAAAAAAGTTTTATACGGTAAAATCTGATGCACCTTCAAGCTTGAGTGACACATTGGAAAATGAATACGGCATCAAGCCTTTCAACATACAAAAAACCAAAGCAAAATCAACTTTAAACAAGCAAGGGACCAGTTGCCAAAAATTGCCTTCTTAGAGGAGAAAATTTTCACAATGGAACGGTACCTAAAAAAATTGTCGGATCTGAAAGCCGGAGGGAACCTATGAGAGCTTTGGATCAATGGTTGAACACTCATACCAAGCATGGCTTGGGCCTCAATGATCTCCAGTTACTTAGATTGGTTGAAAATACGAAAATGTCAAACTTCATGTGGCTCTCGAGCTCACAATGTGGGAATGTAAGATCGGCCTCATGCAACATCTCAGCAACTCAGCTATAGAGTACGGAGTTCATGTCGAATATCTCAAATGAATTTATAAAATCAATAAAAGTATCTCAAGTACATACACACATACATGCATATATATGTATACATGATGGTATTAAGGTTTTTTTTTGCTTTGCTGTTATTTTATTGCTTTTGCTTAAAGGAAATTATTTTTGCAATTGTCATTGCAATGGCGATTATGACTTTCATTGATTTCACACTCTTCTTACATAGTTTTTCTGCGGCTTTTCACAATACAATAATCGCAATAATAATGAAAAACAACAACAACAGCAACAACAACAACGACATTATTAAACCGTCTTCCGGGTGGGAAATTCCTATGTCATTCGAACGCAATGTGGCCGTTGTAGTTGTATGGCTTTATTTTTGCCGTGGAATTTGGTGTTTGCGTGTAGGTTTGCTAATAGCCCAAGAGACCTCTGTAGAAAAGTCGAGTGTATAAGATTACTGGATGGTATGTACAACCGTGGTTGCCTTGCCAAAGCTCAACACGATGAATTTCGGGCACCCGTTTTTAGGGTCATATTTTCTTCAATGGGTGGCAGCACATGTTTGGGACAGGATTCGACAAGACATTGCCGCAAAGTTATGATTTCAACGATGACTGCGATTGCAACAAATTCAACTTCGGGCTCATCTGAAATCTCGTCTATTAAAATTCAACACTTCCATTTCAGAAATGTTAATAATTTTGATATTATAAAAACAAAGTCAATGCAGAAATGTTACAAAATGTTATCATTAAACGAATATAATCAGCTTGAAATCATTCCGCAGCAAAAAAAACTAATCTCAATTTTTTATTGTGGAAAAATGTCAATTTATATATAGTACATATTTAAGTTTATCAGAGGTATATTTTCGTACAAAACATGCACCAGGAACTGAATTAAACTTTCTAAGTGAAATGCTTAAAATGATCCTTCATATCGCATCACTTAATTGCAGAGTAGGGCACACCTCCAACTACCATGCTGCTACACTTATACATTCTCCATTACTCCCATTCCCTCTAGACGTTCCAGCGAACGTCCTTTTGCGCTACGCTACTGCTCACACCTCAGACACAAAAAGTCTAACGAATTGCAATCGCAACGTTTTTCAAAACCAATAAACCGCATTCATAGGCAACTGTTGAAACAAATGAAAATTAATATATCCTAGATATAATTACAAAACAAGTATTGAAACACATACGTGAAGAGCATGCTCGAATGAAATGCGTTTGGGGTTCTGCTTTTCGTTATATTTTCATTTCCAATCAGCGTTCGTTTAAAAAACTCCAACTATTTCAATTCAAGAGTGTGGGAGAGCTGCCTCGATGCATCTTTAAGGCGCATTTGTATTGACAACCGCAGCAACTAAGCACCCAGTAGAAAAAGTTAGGAACTTCACGCGAAAAATGCATCTTCATTGCATGGGTATTTTACAGTATTGGACCATAGTAATTCCGTTAAACATCAAATTTGTATGTTGTATCACATTACACTACCTACTTTCCTGAAAAAGTGGAAGAAAAATGTGTCAAAACGACTACAGCCAGAGTCGTTAGAGCACGAGCAAGTCATATGCCGCGTTGCCATTGGTTGCTTCACTTTGAAAAACTTTCTACTGGGAGTCTGCCCAATTAAATATGTGCACAATACTCATTTTGAAATTGTGTACTTGATTTCCTATGGGGTATTGTATCCTTATATTTATATGCAGGCGTTACGCACTTTTGTCTCATCCTTTAGCTTATGCTATTCTACGCTCACGCCGTCCATTCATCAAAATCTACAATTAATTGGATTTTTCAGATAAAACTTTGTTTTGTCTGCTGAAGTTGGCGCCATATAGGGCATCCACATTCCGACATAACTGTTAAAAGGCTTTTAAGTGGGGACCATGTAAAATATAATTCGAAAACAGTGATTTTACGAATCGGGCATGAAATGGTGATGGTCGATTTACTTAAACATTTTGCACATCTTTCTTGGGTCTAACTCGCTAGTCGGACTGTTCGACGATATTTTTAGAAACGTGCACTTGAGACGCTTGCTTTTAGATTTTATGCGTCTTCTTAAATTAAATTTTTGAGTGGCTTCCCTCAAGTAAAGAATATGCCTTTATTTCTTAAAGGTTACATTTTGAGGCTGTGTTATGCTTTTAATCGATATGTAATGCTTCATTATATACATACATACACATGCACACTAGGGTGGCTCGAAAAAAATCAAACAATTTTCCAAGTATTTCCTCCTAAAAAGTCACTTAATGTAAATAATATAATACTCCCTAAAAGTTTGCGCATTTGCTCAGCACTTAGACGTAATACAATAGAATTAAATATTAATTACAACACAAAATTTACATGAAATGACGAAACGGATATGGATTCGGACTATGCGACACAAAATCCATAAAAAAAACACTTAAGTAACCGAATCACAGGATTCTGTTAAAAAGTACAGTGCCAACAAAGTCCTTCTACTATAAGCAATATACAACAAGTGGATGTTTCCTAATTTTTTGACTTTCATTTCCTGGCTATAGCCTTGGGTTTTAGGTAGTGTGAGTAAGGTGACCATGCGTCGTTTTGAACGGGCAGTGCCATTTTCAAGCTTCCTGACCCGTTGTCCCCAAAGAAGACAGAATCGTCCCGTTTGCAGAAAATGTTTTAATGAAGTTTAAAATTTATGTAATAGAGGCGTGGAGGCGATTCGAAATCTGTGACAGGCTACCCGAGCCGACTCGAATAACTGTGGCTACCCGTCTCGCGTTCAAATATTAATTATAACGTTTGTAATTTCTTTTGTAAATTGCCATACTTTTGTTGCAAGTCCGACAACTCCATATTTACCGTTATGATATCGATAAATTTCGCTCTACTTTGTTGAGGATCAATTAAATAAAATACAACAATTTTTCATGCGGTCATATATTTCATGTCCGCTCGCTGCGAGCTCTTTCGAAAAATATATCAAATCGGATGAAACGAGTTAAATTACATTTGATTTTTTTTTATAAAATTTATTTCTTTGGCAGCGCAGGCAAATCAACATTTTGCTGAATTTTTTGTGTATTTCATTTGAAATTTGATTTTAATCTTAAGACTGTAGCTCTCATCATGTTCCCATGTAGCTGGATGTGCTTTTTCTTTTTAGAAATATCATTCCGAATCTGCTTAATTGACTTAATTTTTTTAATCTCAAGTGTTTTTCCGAAATTGTATTTCTAGTCTTTATGATTTCAAGTTTAGATCGTATCTATAGTTTACTTTTAAAGGCTGCGTCCCGTTTTGAGGCAAAAAAATGCTCACGTTAGCACTGCCGGGTTTTCAAATCAAAGGGCCCATGGGCACAAGAGTGGTGGAGGCCTATCCGGACTGAAAAAACGAAACCGGAAGTAACCGTATCGACCCATTCAACATGTAAAATTGCTTATTCAAAGTTGAAAGATACGTTTCGCTACGAAAAATTGCACGAGCTGAGTCGATTTGGTTACTTTGGTTTGCATATTTAATTATTAAAAAATGCACGAGGTTTTTTTTTTTGTATCCGAAACGACCCAGCTCGTTACTTAGGTTTGCATATTTAGTTATTTAAAAAATTGTATTTGCTGGGTCGATTCGGTTACTTATAATTGATTCGGTTACATCGTACCCTGGGACTTTTCTTTCATTCGCAGCCTGAGTCATTCCATCAATAAATTATTTTTACTAGCGTCATACCTCGCTCGCTAACGCTCGCTCGTTATTTTTATATTTTTGGGGGCCCCTATTGGTGGGGGCCCACAGGGGCACGTGTCCGTAGTGTCCTTATGTAAATCCGGCACTGCACGTTAGGTATGAGACATGTTTTATCCAGTGGGTTCTCTCATGTAGTGTAATTCCCAAGTAAGGAAAGCAGTACTAAAAACCTACTATTCTTAAACGAGCTAAAGTTGTATGTACTCGTATACAAATATACTCCTATAATATGGCTGGACTTTATTTCGCAAACGCCTACAGCGATTACGATGAACTTAGGGGTGTGATGCATATGTGAATAAAATTGAGATTGCGCAAGGCTTTAAGATTTTAAAGACTCTAACAGGGGCGTGGAACATCCTTAAACTTTATTTTTTGTAACGTCATATCTTTCAAACCATTCAAGATGTAATGAAATTTGGTAGTCGGATGCAGATCATGAATATCTTAAACTGGACAAAAACTAGGCGGACTTCGAAAATTTTGATTCAATATATCTCGAAAACGGCACCTACAATTTTCATAAAAACTTTAGACATAATGCCGCTGAAAACAGTAACCACAACAAGCCACTAAATGAATAAAACTCGTTGAAAGACGTGGCACAGCCCACAAGCGTTATAGTAAGAAAACTAACACGTAATGGTTATGAAATTTAACATGGTAAATACACTTGACATAAGGTATCTCATGTCCAAAAGTGGGTGCAATAGTACCTGTGGGTGTGGTACCTTCCCCACAAGCAAAAATTTTCAATGTTATATATGAGGGCAGTACTATACTGCCCTGAGTAGCGCAAAAGCCGTACCTCAAAAAAAATACATATTCTGGATTCTGATACCATCGGATAGCTGAAGAAATTACGCATCCAATGAAATACCTTAAATTGACACAAAAAATACGCATTTTATTTAGATACGGATTTTGCGCTACTCAGGGCAGTATGGGAGTAGTCTTAATAAAATTTATTACGAGTATAGAGATGTCGATTGCTATAAGCTTTGATATTAAATGGAATTCGACTAGAGTGGATCACTGAGCGTGGCATTTTTAATATCATTGACTAAGTATTTTAGTTATTTATTTGTTTCTTGAATATATAGTGGAACAAGATATAAAATCTTATAATTACACCACTGGTAACTCACATAGCCAACATTTTCATATACAATCAAAACTTAAACTGTAGTTATTAGTTCTATAAACATAAATTTAAATATAAACATGAAAAGAAACCACATAAAAAACACAAAAAATCAGAGCTCTAACGAGATTTTAATTATAATAATAATAAGTCCATGAAGATTTTAAATATAATTACAGTCTATAGTAATATTATTTAATTAATTAAATTAAGCCTTATTGCATCAAAGAAAAGTGAGTGAGTAATTGCTTTTTGAAATTTATTGCGCTACTTATTGATCTCAAATATTGAGGAAGTGCGTTCCACAGACGAATAGAATGTATATAAAATTGACGTTCAGATGTCAGGCAAGAGTGTTGGAATGGAATCAGTATCGTATTTCTATTTCAACAAGAAAATACAAGTCTATCATATAAATAAGACGGTTCAGCTGTATGTATTAGCTTATGCAGAAAGATAATACAACGAGATTTAAGCAAGTTGTCAAAAGTAATGCCATATATCTTTTTAGCATGCTGCGAGACATGATCGTACCGCTTCAAGGCAAACACGTACCGTGCAACATTGTTAAACATAACATTAAGTCTCCTTCTACTTACTGAGTCACAATTGGCAAAAATTTCACAGCCATTTGACATGATTGGAGTGAGATATGTTTTTGCCAGAAGTATTCTTATGTGTAGTGGTGTAAAATGTTGCGTTGAGCATAATGCTCTGAGCATCCCATAGACCTTACCAATGCTATTATAAATATGGTTATTCCAAGATAGCGTCCTATTAAATATTACCCCCAAATTTTTTTTCAGTGTCCACATTCTCAATGTGACAATTATTAAGTTCGAGTTTTGGTAAAGATCGATTATTAATAGATTTTCTAGTTATAACAACACACTTCGACTTCCTTGGGCTTAGGCACAATCCATTTTTCGATGCCCAGTGTTGTACAGATTTAAGATTATTGTTAAGTTCATTGACACAAGAATGTATTTCATCATTTGCGCAGCTTTCGTCATCTGCATACATATGGACATTACAATTTCCCAAGACCTGTGGAAGATCATTAACATATATAGCAAAGAGCAAAGGCCCCAACACCGAGCCCTGTGGTACACCTCTAATGACAGGGAGAAAAGACGATATTATATTATTTAAAGAAACTGCTTGAGATCTATCCGATAAATATGTTGATATCAATTTAACTGCCGTAGGAGAAAAGTTAAACAATTTCACAAGTTTAGTTAACAGAGTACCGTGGTCAACAGTGTCAAATGCCTTCGAGTGGTCAAGGAGGACTAAGAAACTCACTTTATTACGATCTATAGCAAGTCGTATTTCTTCCGAAAGGTCAATTAACGCTGTTGTGCAACTCCGCTTAGCTCTGAATCCCGAATCCCATTTAAATATTTACTGATTTGTTTGTGCACAATCAATTCAAATGCCTTAGAAATAAATGAAAATATGGCAATTGGTCGATATTCGTTACATGATTTAGGGACAGGAATTATCTTGGCCATTTTCCATATCTTTGGAAAACATGATGTGGTTATCACACTGTCAAACAAATGAGTTAAATGGGGCAGTAGTACCGGTAGTAGAGCCTTGATGAATATAAGATGAATTTCATCAATTCCCACCGCATTCGACTTGATAGCTAGGAAACTTTCAAGGACCTCCAGCTGATTAACACAAGTAAAATAAAACATAATACCATTATTAGCTGAACTGGTTGCACTTTCCCAGAGTCTCGTCTCTGCTGTAGGCATGGGGATATTTACAAAGCTATTATTCAACTCATTAACATCAGCGTCACATTTGCTATAATAATTTTTGCCAATACCAATTTTTCGGATCTCTTTCCGTGTTTGTTTACTTCCAATGGCAGAACGGAACTTTTCATTATAATAATTAGTTTTGGCTAATTTTACTTTTTTAACAACTTTTTTGCGAATATGTTTGAACTCAGCGTACAGTTCAGGTATTTTGTAAGTTTTCCAGAGATTGAAAGCATTGTCACGCTGCAATATTAAATTTTTTATTTCATTGGAAAACCATGGTTGCTGTTTTGGCTTTAAAGTTATTTTCCTGATTGGTACGTACTTATTGAATAGCTTGTTTACATTGTTTTGAAGAAACGACAATTGATCATCAGCGGAAGGGATCGCGTAGATTGAGTTCCAATCAATACTTCGTAGCTCAGTGTCAAGAAGTAAATAGTTAATATTTTTGAAGTCACGGTAACAGATCGATTGAGGATCGCTTTTGTACTGAAAGTTATATGTGAGGAAGATCAAATCATGCCTGGAAAAAATTGGAGCAGACAGTTGGTCATATAGCAAAATTTTGGACTGACCATTTACGAAGAATACATCAAGCAGTGTGTTAGATGAATTAGTAAAATGAGTTGGAAGTGTACTGTTAACGGGAACCAGGCCCAGAGCTTGCATACTGTTAGTTAAATGTACCTCTTTCAGTAGATTACTATTGAAGTCGCCAGCAATTACAATGTCTGAATGACTAAGGGATGCACATTCAATTAAACTTAATAGTGAAGCAATGTCCACATTTCGGTTAGGCCTGTTCACGCTTCCCACTAAAATTTTATTTGTTCTATTTATTATGGATATAAATAAATACTCAGCAGCACTATCATTATTAGATTTGCAGCAGAGTTTGCATGGTATAGTATCCCTCACATATATTGCAGAGCCACCTGCGCGCCCTTGTCTATCTGCACGAAATAAGTTGAACCTAATGGGTTCAAACAAATCATCATTAATATTTTGACTAAACCATGTCTCAGATACGCATATAACATCAATACCAGAACCTTCAAATATGTATCGAAACTCATCTATTTTGTTCGCTAAGCTCTGTGCATTGATGTGCCATATTTTAAGGCCATCTTTTTGTTTGCTAAGTATACGGGTTAAACTAAATATATTGCCTGCGGAACGCGAAGGATGATCATAAAATGAATCAATCATGAAAAAGTAAATTAAATGAGTATATAAAAGTAACCCGCGCAATTATTTCATGTCTCATTTGATGCAATAATAGTTTACAAGGCAAGTGTTTATATAAACTAATAAAATTATAAATGTAATTAAAAATATAGATAACAGTCATAATCAATAATAAAAGTACATAAATAATAATTAAAGTTGGCATATGAACCAAGCCACGAAGAGTAAAGGCTGCAGTTAATTTCTGTTGAAGAATTTCAAAGTTGCTTTCGGTCAAGCATTCATTGACGTAAATCGTTTTATTTCATTTTTGTCCTACTCCTTTCAACTTTTTCAGCCTTTTTCATCTTCATTGATTTACCAATTTCTGAACTTTTTTCAATATGTCCAACGTTTTTAGCCTTTTTAAACTGTTTCAACCTCTTTTAATTTTTTTCGATTTTGCTACCTTATTCAACTCTCTTCGCCATTTTCCATATTTTATCGAATTTTTCAGCCTTTCACGAATTTTTTAACTGTTTCCAACATTTTCTATTTTCGTCTTTTTCAACAATTTTCGGATGGCTTTTCAACCTTTTTCAATATATCGACACTTCCAGCTTAAGTGGCCATTTTTCCAAAAATTAATTCAAGACATATAAAAAATTTTGTAGATTAATACATTTCAGGTAAAACTCTTCATCACATATTCCTTTTTTTCTTCAATAAAAGTTTATTTTGCCTTATATTTTGCTATGTGTCACACCCGTCACATTTGAATGTCACACCCGTTACATTTTTGGAGTTACTTTGTATCTATTACTTAAAAGTCACCATATTGAAAAAAGAGCTTTTTTCATCTTCATACCCGTTACGAACTTTTAAAAAACTTTCTGAATTAATTACACAGACAAGTTGTCAAATTTTTATACTTTAATAAATATCGGAAGATACCAAAGTACCTGCTGCAAAAGATGAGTTTGCATTCTCACACTTGTCTGAAAAGAATTGAATTTCCGTTCCGCTGGAAGTGTCGATGTGTGACCTGGTCTATGAAAAGAGGGCTTGGGTGTCAAAAAATCCTTTTCCACTTTTTTGTCGATTCGGATCGGCAAAACGAGTTGTTTACCTTTAACAGCTTTTTCGCACGTAAGCCCCCTTCTCATAGACCAGGTCACATATATCCAATGAATCCGACTTTTTCAAAATTTATCAATATTTTCCATATATTTTGGACTTATTCAACCTGATTCAACTTTTTTCAACATTTCCCATATTTTATCGACTTTATTAGACTTTTACAACTGTTCAATATCTTTAAATGTTTTTTCAACATTTCGGTACTGAGCTCTATATAGTAAAGTAAAACATTTTCAGCATTTTTCAACCTTCTCGCGTTTATTAAATTTTTCAAATATTTCAACATATTTGCGTGACTCTTCGATATTATTCGACTTTTTCGCGGCATTTTCGATGACTGATACTTTTCGAAGCAGAGCCAACGATACATCATTAAGTCCACCCATCGTCCCGCGAGTGCTTGCAATCGTCTCATGTACTTTTCACTATCTGTAAACTAAGTTTTGTCAAAGTTTTAGTTCATTTGTCGTTAGTTTTTCGTAGTTTTCGACTAAACTGATTTATTGTTGCAGCGAAGGTTGTTGACATTGCGCCAAAAATGTGGCTTCTTAAGTTCGCAACTGATTTAAAAAAGTTTCGCTAGAAAAAATGAAGGTGGATGCTGATTTTTATCTATTGTGTTTGCAACTTTGTATTCTATTGTCCCAGGAGTGCTTGTGAGGCGGTATGCAAGATATTTCGGTAGGAGCTCAGATTCTCAAATTTATTTTATTTCGTTTCTTTTCCTCTTTTCGCTTTCAGCAAAGAGATATAAATTATAATGCAAAACTTGACTCCCACTGCATTTTTTTAGTTCAATGATACCGAGGAAAGCCATGAGCGTAGCAAGGGGCAGGGGCGCCTGAAATCATTATGTTCTCTCCAATACAATTGGCTTATGTGAGGTGAATGAAGGCGAAAAGTAATATTTCCAAGCCAATTTTTATGTTAGAAAGATCAAAGTCCTATATCATGAAGACATTAATTTTTAAGACCAAAGTCCAAATTTGTGTCTCAAAATCTGATATATTTTAATTTAGTTAATGTCCTAGTCATTCAACACGCAAGGACTTTTCGTCTTGTCATGGAATGTACATGGAAACAATGCATAGTGACATTTAGTACGAGGAATTCCTTTCTGCATGGTCTAATAATGTGCAATGGACAAATTCGGTTGACAGACACGCCTACTGCCAAAGCAAATCTGTACTTAGCTAAAAATTTTAAGCGATTCAAGGTGTTATTTTAAGAATCGCTAAGCTAAATTTGAGAAAATTCGTCCTAACTCAAAAATTACTAGAATTTATAGTTTGGTTTTAAATTTTGTTCAAATTGTTACTCGGGCTGTTATAGAGATTTTTGGTAAAGATATGAAACTTTGATAACTATATCTCTGAAGCAGAACCTAATCGGGCATTCGGTATTTATTGTTATATCAAAAATCCACCCACATTTCCGCTAGAACTAAAAGACTCCTGGGACTACAACTGATTTGTTGCAATGCAACAATAAAACACAAATTTGTAATTTTTTGCTTTGACTTAAATCAAACTTGATGCGATTGTATTGAAATTGGCACCAGATACAAACTCTTCAGCCTAAGACCCATGGCCACTTTGAGTGAAGCACTACACACTCATTTCGCATCAATCATTTCAACTTAATGGCCGGAGTGAGGAGTGTTGAGCCTGCCGGATGAGAAGCACGGCACTTGGTTCGTTATGTATATTCCTGTCGGTTGGATATTGGAAAGCGAAGGCTCCTTTTTACCGCCATCAATCTCAAAATGTTATTCTGCCTCATCCACTTTGTATGTAAATGGTTTGCGACCCGCTCCCCAGCAAATTTCATTTCTACGCCTCCGAACAAAGTAAGTATGTGCTCCTTGTACCAAACAATATTCAACAATAAGTACAGAATAATGATTTCTTTCTGTCCACTGTCCTGCACTTTCCCAAGAATAAACGCTTCCTCAGCGACAAGTCAAATTGGCGAGACATCAAAATTCCAGGCAATTGCCAGAAAATGAGTTTTGTCGACAAACAACGACTACACAAAATGCTGCAACTTGCTTTCGAGTCAACACTTTTTTGGACAACAACAAACACAATAATAATAACAATAACTTTTTGCTACTTACCAATTGTTGGTATGAGCATTGAAAGCGTACGTAAACCAAGTTTGTGCGGCATAATCATCTCGTCTTAGAAAAACCAAATCACTAAAAATTGGAAATTATTGATGTAAGTTACTTAGCCTGATCTCCCCATTTAAAAAGTTCTCTGCGGTTCCTATAATATATATTCAAAATATTAAAGTATTTTTAACATAATCTCTTAAGACACTTGAATCTTGACAAATTTGGCCCCTGAGTTGTGCTAAATTTCTTGTTCTGTCACTTAACATATCACTTTCTTACACACTCATGCAAAAATGTTTTGTTGAGCTTTAATATTTTGTTTTTGAGTAGCAATTCGCACAAAATTGTAATAGTAATTACAGAGTCATCTAGTTGAAACACATAGCTGCTCGTATTTCCATAGATTTTGAAATATTTAACCGCCTTAACGAACTTTTACAATAAAAAGATAGTTAGATATTTTTTGGATAATCCACAAATTCAGGCGACTGCTGAGTTGATAAATGCGTCCTCCGGGCGCTTTGAATGTTCGAATTCATATCCTGCCAGCACAGCGTTTCAGTTTAAATTCAAGTATTTATTTTGTGCTTGCATATATATATTTTGACATGCTCGTAATTATAATTCGTTATGTGCTTACGTGATGTAATTCCTGTACATTGTCTGTATTGACAGCTTCATTAAGTTTTCATTCAAGAAAGGGCAAGTTTGGAGGAAACATTTGGAACACTTCTAAATTTTCCCCACTTATGGCTACGATTTTTTAACTCTCCTAAAATAGCCTTTGATTATTTGGTATAAAGTGAAAGTTTTCGAGTAGGCTCTACAAGTCATAAATCTGCGTAATGGTAAGAATACATACAGCTCTTACAAAAATCATACAAATCTTTTATTTTCTAATACAGTTACGGCTAGCTAGCACCCAGTTGAAAAAGGATTTTTTTTACATAAGAAAATTGTTATGCTCAAGGCAAACGCCTTCAGGCTCTGACAGACTATTTTTGTACTTGCATTTGTTTCATTTAAGGATTTCGGTCTTATTACCTCGTAAGGCTTCAACATTTCCTTCCGTGCTCATGTACTCATCTAAACAATGTAAAAAGTATTCGGGACACCGCACTGTATATATCTTTTTATTGCACGCCTCCCAGAGGAACTTTCCCTCTCTGACTGATAGACCACAAATCTACTCAAAGTAAAATGGATTTTCGTAGTCACAATGCCTGGGCAGTGCCCATAACAACCATGACAACAAAATATACTGCACAACAACAAAACGGTGCGCTACGGCGTCAGTATACAACATAAATCCTCACTTTGCACGCTCTGTCCAGACATGGGTTTTCGTAATCACATGCCATGCTGCCTTTGCACATGACTGGCATGATGCGTAGAAATTGCTACAACAACTAAAGCAGCAATGAACAATCCAACAATATACAAAATAGTGAATGTGACGACAACGTTTGTGTTTTGACTACAACCTGAATTTTGAACATAGACTTTGATTGTTCTTCTTTTTATTTCCATAATATGTCATACACTGGCTGTTCCCGCGGCTTTGTACGCTCACTACCCGCCGTACAATCTCGCTTACATTTTACGCAGTCAACGGCACCAAATTTCGCAACTTAGTATAAATACGAAGAGTGACAATTTAAGTGTTTTTCTTGTATGGGAGGTGCCGCGCCCCAATATAGAATGCCGTTCACATTTTGCGAGTAGCTTGGCACAATCAGTGAACATCCATGTATCAAGCTTCACAACTGTAGCTATCATAGATGCCAAGATATAGCGTTTAAAGTGTATTTGTTGTAAAGAAGGTTCCACGCCCCGTTGTTATTTCGCGTCCACATTAGATGAGGCTCTTAAAATAGGTAATATGCACCCTTGTTTTTATCGCAAGGAAGGTGCCATGCTAACACGAAATTTTAAGACTCTTGCTATCAAATGAGCGAATATATAGCGTTTTAAGTATTTACTCGCATGGAAAGTCTCACGCCCCGTTGCGTATTCCCGTCCATATTTCATGAGGTGCTTAGCATAACCTATAAGCATCCTAACACCAAATTAGGAGCCAGGACTTCGCGCTTTAATTGATTTGATTGCATGAAAGGTGCTACGCCCCCTTATCTATTCCCGTCTATATTTTGCGAGGGGTTGGCTTTAACCATTTACACCTTATCACAAAATCTTAAAACTCTAGCTACCATAGGTACAACGATATAGAGTTTGAAGTATTTTCTTTGCTTGGAAGGCGCTACGCCTCTTATTTTTATCAAAATAAAATATAGCCTATGTTACTCAAGGATAGTGTAGCTTTCTACTAATAGAAGAATTTTTAAAATCGGGGCAGTAGTTCCAGAGCTAGTGTAGATAATGCTGAGTCTAAAATATGGAAATAAAAAATATTTAATTTTTATAAAAATTTTATCAAAGAGTATATTTGCGCGGAAAAAACAAAGGATCAAAAGGTGCTGTACAGAAAACTTTGTTCAACATTAAATCGACTAAACCTATAAATTACATAAAAATATCTTCAAAATTATGTTCAACAAGCACTGATTTTCACAAGAAGTGTTCAATTGTCTTTAAAGCAAAAAATCTGTTTGTTTCGCTCTGCTAAGAGCCTGAAAAAGTCACCGAAACTGAACGAACGTCCAGCGGAGTCTGCTGTGGGTATCTTAATATACATTCATTCGGTAAATATTTTGAAAGAATTATTGTTCTACACTGAAATGTTTACCAGCGTTGTAGTAATTTCCTGTGAAATTTATGAATTTCCTTATGAAAAATATTGAAACACAAGAAAAACAACTAAAAATAAATAAACCTTTTTTTTTCCTTCAGTGCAGTCCTATATATCCTGGCTGAAACGAACCCTAGTCGAGAACCAGCTGTAATACCGTTTTATACACTTAAAGAACTTCAGCTGAGCAAGGTCTCATTTCCCTTCATAGCTGAGGATCACCCGTGCCGTATATTGTGTGTTAAACTTTATAGCTGAGGGGAGCACAGTGTCAGCCTAGGTATCATACCGTTAGAAGAATGTTAGCTGAATTGAGCTAGGTCCCAGTCTAGCAGATAATTAATGAGAATCTTCAGTAGATGCAGAGTTGGGGCAGTATTTTATAATACTCGTACCATCTGCCTTAATCGAAACAAGCAAACGTGAGATGGTATTTTTGTTGTCTAAAGTGATTTACTGAAATTAATAACCACCCCTACACTTTGCACGCCGAACAAACCAACGGTAAGTAAGGGTCATGTAACAAGTACAGTAGTCAAAATCGTCTTGTTGGTCGTTGAGATACATTCAGGTTTATCTTACTTAATATGAATTAGGTAGTTATTATCCCGGTAAGAATCTTAATAAGTGGAACATTTAATATTGTTCTGTGATATTTAATAGACGACAAGACAAGGATTTGTTTATATGGGGGTAAATGAACAGTTTGACCCCATCGGCCATGCACAGACAAAATAGTAAGAACTACTTTTGCACTGACTCCATAGCGTCACCAAATTATCGTTGGATATTCGAAAATATTTGAAGTTTTTTAAGTAATACATCGGCCGATTCATGGTCAAGACAATCGAGATTATAATTATCTTAATATCGTGTCCATAATAATCTGTGTTTCTGGGTAACGATACTAACAAGCATTTCTTAAAGTTCAGATTCATGCAATTGATTTCGCACTAGTGAAAAACATTTGATATATCATTCTGAAGATAGGATTTTGAGATATGTCTTATTCTTAGCGAAAGAGTTTACCATCATCTGCATACATTAAAATGTTTCAGTATTTTAAAGCTGATCGCATGTTATTGATAAAAAGCAGAGATGCCATGCGATTTCCTTGGAGAACGTCATAGGTTTTTATAGCTAAGTGGTTGAATTCTACGTGAGAGATAGACTGAATCCTTTTTATCAAATCAATGGGAAAACCGATAAGTGAGAGTTTCCATAAGAATAATTTGTCATTTACCATAGCGATGCCCATTTCAGAGCTGTGAACGCCGGTGCTTGACTAGGGCGCTTTTTATGAGCAGAGAAAAATGGTACGAAGTCCTTAGTATGTCTTAGATGTATGTGAGCGATATTGAATGGAAATCAAATGCCAAACCGGAAATAAGTACAATTGTATAAAGTTTTGCTTAAGATTTTATGAATAAAACAACTTTTCCGAGCGGGCACCAAAAGCAAGAGCAAACATCGGAATAATGAAGAGCATAACTCACAAAGTGTAGATAATATAATAAAAGACGGGGTATAGTGGCTGCTTGTGGGGAAGCAATCGTTCCCACACACACACAGCATTTAAGCGGTTAACTTTTCTATTTTTCATTTAAAAATAATCTCATCGTCTGCTATTTAAATTTGCCACCAGATGAGGTTTTCTTCTCTCATATTGAGGTCACGTTCTCAGTCCTTTGCATGTGTTGTGTATTTGTACTATAATAGCAGCCCCTCCCACGTTTTATTTGAAAATACCCCGTTTCCTGCTGTGCTTGGCTCCCAAATATAGTTTTGTGCAGTTGACCTCGACACCACTAATTTACAACATCAAAACTATGGTATTCAATGCAATTGGTATTTGAATTTAAATTTCTTCAGCATATCTATGTATCTGGCAGAACACAAATAAAAGAAGAAAGAACGCACCATTTATTAATGCGGATTTCTCTTTCGTGGTAATTGAGCCTTAGTCCACATTTCAATTACAAAACTATCAGAAAAGTGTGTTAAACTCGACAGCAAAAAAGCAAAAACTGGATTTTCCAGACAAACATACGTTCGTACATTGAAACAAACAAGAAGAAAATGTTCGCAATGTGCTCCACTTTTGTCGCGAATAACATATCCGGATGTTGCATGCAATTCGACAAGGCTGAAAACAAAAACAAAGCAACCTTGTTACCAAATGAGAAGTTGTGCTGTTGCAGATTTAGCGTCATCATGAATTCAATGATGATGAACAAAAACCTAAAAGCCAATTTAACAATTTTCATGGCTTTTTCGAAAAGTGGTAACGACAGGTTGGCAATATGAGCAAATCATGGCAATCATTGGTCAATGACTGCGAATGCGCAAGGCGCTCGAAAATACACATGGCCATAGTTATGGTAACAAAACTTTAACTGAATCGAATTATTTTAATTCGGTCTCAAGTGCCTCTCGTTTGCAAAGGACCACAACAGAGAGATCTTGGAAAGAGAACCAACTTTAAGTTCAATGCCAGCTACACCAGATGGGAACGGGCTCGTACAGAGAGTGGGTTTATAGGAAAGAACTAAATCTGAATTCAGGATGCCTTAAGAAAATCACGAAGCTTTTCGAAGCAACTTATGGATTTCCAGATGGAACTGCTTGAAAATTGAGCCAAGTTCGAATCTTGAAATTTTTAAAAAGCATGATAAAACGATATAAATAATATTTTTGAAAAATTATAGGAAGATTTTTTCCAAAAACCTTAACCTTTAAAGTCAACACAAGGTAGAAATTCAAATATTTTAGGTAATGGCTTTTTAGTAATATCTTAAAAACATGGTATGATATGAACAAAATTTTAGTGCGAGCAAGTGCTCTTGTACTAGTGGTATCCTTAGACTACAATTAAGCCAGATCGGTTGGAATGCATCATTACTTATAACGATCAGAATTAAGTGATTGCACCGAAGTTGGATGTAACTTTAGTGTGACATTTTGTCAATTTGTTCTCGCAGAAAAAGCTCAAAAAAAAATTTTCCTCAGTCTTTGTAGTACGGCCCTGGGTCGAAAAGTTGGTCCTTAGACCGTAATAGAAAAAAAGTGCATCGTACATCATAAAATCCGAAGCACTTTTGCAAGGCAATTTCATATAAAATTTTTTTTTTTGTTGAACGTAGAGGTCGCGCATTTAAGATCGGCTTTTACAGCCTGCTTTTGTTGTATGACATATCAACTTTTTTGTTAGGAGTAGACTAATTTTTTGCTCCAATGACATCAAGTACCCCGTTCTAGTACCTACTCACTGTACTTATATTATTTTAGGGCTGCTTTACTGCTTTCTCAATGAACGTTGCCAAAGGTTTCTGTTAAAAGAATATTTCGCATACCTGCCCTCCACCCCCGCCTGGTTACACTTGCAATTTTTCCTTCAGTCGTTGCTTGAAGCCCACGCAATGTCACGTTTTTCGATTGTAATCTTTCTCGATTTCCTTGTTACGAATTCGCAACAACAACATCAGCACAATTTCTTGATATATTCAAGTACATGAGCTAATGCTTTTAGAGCCGACATTCAATAGAGAAAGTTTTATTTTCTTTGAATATCTTTTTCTGTTCCCTTCAGAAATTTCCAACATAAGAAATCGATTTCAATTATCACCGCAACCGATGCTTCTTGCTGCACTCATTAGCAAAACCTGACGCTTTTGTCCCAAAGCGTGTCGTTTCTATGGCTTCACTGCATGTTCAGATTTGTGCATTGAATTGGCACCGCAATGTGCAGAGCTTTTATCATTTTGTAATACCTCCCCTAAAACATATAACATTAGTACGAGTACTTCAAGCTCCAGATGCTTACAATTACATTGTATTATGTTATTAATAAATGGGACAAATTTTTATTCTGTACATTACTCGTACATATGCGCTAGCGGGATCCACGCTGTCATACAAAGATGAAAAGATTCTAAAAAAGTAACGTCCAATATCATGTAAAAATCCGTTTTAGGCGGAGTTTCGGAGGTAAAGGTGGGCTAAAATCAATGATCCTCCGTAGAGAGCTTTGATCAGATCGATATAAGCCACATTATACAAGGCTTCAATAAATTTAATTGAAGGCCATTTATATAAAAAAAATGTGCTGAGTGCTTTTTGTTCGCGGTCATAGGTTGAATCGACTACCATACTACCGATTTCAAATCAACTGGGTCCCAAAATTTGAAAGTAAAGTGAATGTTGCTTGAGCTTTTTGCAATATTAAAATTTCGCACTTTGATAGATTGTTGTCAATTGATTTTATTTCGAGATAGCCATCGTACTACTAAGCAAGAGCTTAAATTTACCAATAACCGTAAAACTGCCGTTACGAACAACATTTCGCTGTTCTACAAAAATGCATTAAAAATTTTACATTTTGAGCGTCATAATATCTAACAAATACAAAATGCGAGCAACCCCGCAAATTCGCCACTCGCAAATATTTAGATGTACCGTATGTGCTATAAAAATTTATCACTGTGGTCGAGAAAATAGATAGTTGTTTTTGTATTTTTATTTTTTTTTTCTTTATTTTTTTGCAGGGGGCCGGGGTGGTTGGTTTTGTTAAACAAATATTGAAACGTATTTGTGAGACTGTTTTGTTTGTTTTTTTGCTTTTTTCAAGGCATTTTCAAACATTTGCGAGGACGGTTGGGGGCGAGAGAGCGAGCTTGGGCCATTTTAGCTTTTTACAAAATTAAATGTTTTCTCTATTGAGCTTACCAATTGGGTAGGAATATAATTTTCGCTAATTTGGCTAAAAGCCAAATTGAAATTGAATGGAAATCCCATTTAATTTATATTCCAACACGGCGACACACAGTTCAGCGAGGCAGCGCATGAATTTATGTTTACTACGTTGTAAAATAATTTATTACAAATGTATCCAGTTAAATTCGGGGGGTGAATTAAGTAATACTGCGATGCGATTTCATTGAATTTTACATAGACAGGCAGTCTGAAGGTGCAACAAACTGTGCGTAATAACATGACATAACTTCGCCTTGTTTCCCATTTTCCTAGTTGGACAACTTCGCCGGTGCTCCACAGTCTGAAATTGCTGGTAATCACTTTCCACCCTTTTCCCTTTAGTTGAACATGTTGACTTATGGCTTTTCTCGAAAAAACAGCATGTAATTTTTTCTTAAAGAACATGGTCCATCCAATTCGATTTTTAATTGATCTTTGTGTCG
The DNA here is from genome assembly GCA_963680825.1 of Meiosimyza decipiens. Taxonomy (NCBI): domain Eukaryota; kingdom Metazoa; phylum Arthropoda; class Insecta; order Diptera; family Lauxaniidae; genus Meiosimyza; species Meiosimyza decipiens. The sequence continues at coordinate 99,265,620 of OY804259.1, forward strand.
ATCGTTAAATTTTTGCTCCGCAAAATAGCTACGTGGTAATAAACGTAGTCTTTGGCCAATAAACTTGGAGTATATGTATTCATATTTCCTCAAATATGTACTATTTTTAGACCTGGCTATTTTAATAAGAAATAATTATTTTCCTCCGTTCATTCAATACTCTCATGGTACTGCGGTAGTGCTAAAAACTTTAGTCTCTTAATCGTTTAACTTGGCCTTCGTGATCCGCTGAAATTATAAATTAGATATTTCTTCGATGTGCAATATGCCTCTGACATCTACTGACATCAATTTAAAAGCTGATTCACAGTCACCTGGGGCAGCTAAGGTGGAAAACGTACTGTTTCTCCCACTTTTAATGTGCAGATAAATTGTAGGACTTAAGTCTGCCATATTAAATATAATAACGAATGCTTCAATAATTTTCTTATAAGAATGGATTAAAATTTTATGGGCCGTGCTTGTGCTTGATTTCATGCTTTTCAATAAGTAATGTCTGTTTAGAGACTAAGCTTATATTAGGTCTGTTCGAGCCAAAAAATATAGGTAAATATTTATAAAGTTTTACCACGAAAAGCGTTCGGTAAATGCTCATGCATTCAATTAAATAGTGGTCAATCAGCTAATTATTTCTAAAATATTGTTTTTTGATGCGCACAGTTTTAAAATAAGCAAAAGAAAAGTTACCCTATTTATAATTTTTTTGTACATTTCCATCGAATTTAAGCTGTTAGAGATAACGCGAATTCCTAAAGAACCCATGTGGAATGCAAATTTTTTGCGGTGCACAAGACCTTAAACAGTCTCGAAAGTATTTTATTAAGGAAAATAAATGAACAAGAAGTGATCTAGAAATTTTAATAAAATATGGGCAATTCGAAAAATGCTGCACGTTGAATAACCTTTCGTATGACACCTTAATTTTGGAAGGCAGTCATTCGCTTTTTGAGCGAATTTATCAATAAAATGTACTATCAAAAAGGTTTCACTTAGCTGGCATTCAGAAAGACTTAAACAAATGGTTATGCAACTACGTCGCACCTCCTGAACCCTGCCATTGTTTATTTACGCGCAAGTTTTTGACAGTTTTCATTTTTTACTCAGTTTTGCGTTCGAGTCGAACGAGAAGTTTCAGCTTTTACTCGCTCAAATATCGCGATTTGACACTTTGCATTTTTTGCCACAAAATCTGGCTCGAACGCAGCTGTCCAAAACTTTTATTCAAACCGTAGGCACCTTCTTACGCAATATCGAATCAAAAAACTGGAACTGGTTGAAAGTATCAGTATCAAACCAATAACTTTTAGTTACTCCTTGTTTTGTAACTCTTTTGATATAACACATCTCTTGCGAGCTCCGTTGAAGGCTTTTCTAGCGATACGAACGAAGTTGCAATATAATAATCGGCGAGCTTACCGACAGCAGTTGCTCTGATGGCGTTTTGGAACAGATGCATCCAACGAAAAAACTTTGAAATTTTGGCCCACTGTTTTTGTATTATGCTATTGACTCTTTTGGACCAAATAAATAAATCTCCCTCCCTCCCGTAGTGCCACTTGTTACTTGCGAACAGCTCCACTTAAGCGCATACCAACTCTTATAAAAATAATAAAATTTTATGCCATTGTGAAAAGGTCAACTTGAAAGAAACTTTAGTTAAATTTGCAACTTAGTGGTTGCTTCTACTTTTATTTTCGTTTAATCCGAGCTCTTACATTTCTGCCTTCGATAGAAGGCACGCTTCTATACATACTATACATATGTACATACATTGTTTGGTGGGCGTGTTGAATAACAATCAATAATTCTTTATTAATCAATAAGCACTTTGCTTGATTTAGACTCTACATTTTAGAGTTTCAAGCTAAATAGCTAAGAAGCCGAATAAAATTGTCGTGCTTTACAGGGCCGTGGATTGATGCCTGTGTTGATTTCTGACCTTACACCATGCTGTTTAAAAACAATATATGTAATATGTAATAGCCACAACATCATTTTCAACCTTTTGCACAGCTTGTCATTTCTTTTGGCTGTTTCGGAACAACGTTAAGTGAATCTTTTATGTTCCGTCGACTCAATAGTTTTCGATTTAAAAACGATTTCTGGACCGACCGGCTGCAATTCAAGTGTACATTCTCTGAAAAACATGGCAATTATTTATATCGCACATTGTCAAGCAATTTATTATAGTTCACAGGTTCGTCCAACTGCTGAATCAATTAAATTGAGTGTTTGCGAAACACGAACTTTTTGTTATTTCAAGAATTGTTTGCCTTCCACTCTAGCGACTATTTAAAAGGACTGAGTCAGTTTTGGTGGATGATTTCATGCAACTGCCGCTAAATTATTAATAAGCTGCAACTGAAATAGCAGAAAATATCAAAAATTTCATTTACCATGTTGAAAAAAATAAGCATTATGAAACTTGTTAATGAATCGGATACTACTCGTATAAGCAAATTGAGTGAAAACTTTAGCCACTTAGAAATTGACCAAAATAAAAGTGATCCAAATAGTACATGCCGTCGATTCGACGGTTTGTAATGTGACTCATCCATAAGAAAAGAACAAATGTGCGCTGTATATCTGCTCACCACAATTCAGCTTTGGCGAGTGCAATCGTCTCGGCAGTTACGCGCTGCTTGTTGGCGCCTATGACTTAGTTCACAAAATTAATTGCAGGCCATTAGCATTGTAGTTCTTTATCTTACGCTTAGTTTAAGTCACTTTAGCAGGGCTAACTCAATTGAAACGTTGTAACCATAAAAACTTTTTCGATGTGAAATGACTAATTAATCTCTTAGCATTGAACCGGCCCGAATACCATAAATAATACAGCAACACAGTGCGACCGTACTTTTCTTGTGGTTTGGGCTGTAGATATTAGTCCATTACGTAAGAATTTTGCGACAGTCCACCCATAAGTGCTTATAAGGTAACTTTAACCTGCCCTATAGTCTTTCTAAAATGTAAATGAAAGTTGCTTTTAATGACCAGATATTGACTCAGCGCACCCAAAGCCATAGGAAAAGTGATATATGATAGAATACCTTAAAATTTGATCGTGCAAGAGCTGATTCAATGAGCCAAAAGTGCACTAAAAAGGTTTCTCAGAATTACAGTGTAAGTAATGCCGATGATGAGTAACTCCGGGAATATGGCTATGAAGATGGATTCGAAAATGAGCTTGCCAAGAAATGTAATGAAAGATAATTCCATAGAGAAAACACATTACACCGACTGCAAATTGCCAAATTGCGAATTCATTAAAAGAACATAGAATGCCAACTTTTCAATATGCAAAATCTACACACAGTTGTGATTTTTTCGAGCTCAACCTCATTTTTCGCAAAGGTAGAATTTCTTTTTTTCGCTTTCGCAATAAAAATCGGAACCAGTTTCGTTCATTTTGCTTCAATTCCCTGACTGTCTTCGCTTACGAAAACGAAAAAACTAATGCGTTTGTTCCTCCGTAGAAACTTTTGCGCACAACAAATCATAAGACGAATATTTGCGCTTTTGTCGCATCGGGCAAAAATAAAGTTCAGCCAGACAATAGTTGATCGCCCTCTAATTTTGTGCTACGCTAGTGTAGAAACCATAAAAATCAGCTGAACAAAATTATGGACTGGTGCGGATACCGACTGCTGTTCAACAGAACAAAAACGTCAAAAGTTTGTATTTGAGCGCGTGTGGTTAAGAAGTTGCGCCGATGTTACATAGAGCTATGATGGAGTACGCTGAAGCGAGCCGGGCAACTAAGCACGGAGCAGTAGAAGTATAATGTACGGAATAACTAAGTTCATGGCTTTTGTGGCAAGAACAACGTTGCTGCTGTTGTTATTGTAAAATTAATAAAAACTAAACGCTCATAGTGTGTAGTACGAGTAACGGTGTAAAGAGGATGGTAGTGGCCACGGCACTGAAACTTCCATTTCAAAAATGCAATAAAATCATGCAATGCTCATGTTTTCTTGCTGATATGTACATATTTTTAGTAAAGTCGAAACATTTTTTTTCAAATCCATACATATGTACAGATGTAGGTCAATAAACTTAAAAATTTTTAACGCTTTTATGAATTGCTTATGAGAACAATTACATTCGAGTTGCTGAATGCCAAAGTGGTAAAACTCAAAAAATGTTTAGCATCATAATTTAGCTTTTAAGTGCCTTGGCTGTAATTATTGAATAGTTGCCTTTCCTTTGATTACAATTTGAAAAAAAAGCGAGTACTGGGGTGCCAAAACATACACCTCGACTTTTCTAAAAATAATTTTAGGATAAATTATGACACTTTGCAACTCAGCGGGTAATTTAATGAATATGCAACGTTGAGAATCGAACAACCCGAGAAAAAGCTACAAGGGTAGGTAAAGATAGGATGAAGAAAAGCTCTTCCGAGCGTCTCAGGCCATTTCGTTTCATAAATTTTCGTATGTACCTGCATCGATATTTCAAGCAACATTTTATCGCGCGTAAATAACACCGATGCACAGTGAGAGATCGTGGCCACAAACACAAAAAAAATGAAAGTGCTAGGGACTTCAAAATTTTTAGGACAATCGACAGATAAAGAAAGAAAAGATTTTTTTTTGGGTTTAGTGACACAGTGGGCTCAAAGTTGAATTTTGAACACCAAAAATACTTTATGGAACTTTTTATATACATATATATATATGAGTAACTGTTGGATAGAGCGCTCTAGTTAACTTATTTGAAAGAAAATGCGGTAATATGGCATATTGACGGACCACATCCCATCTTTGTATGGGAGGTAGGCATGTCCGTGAGCCGATTTTTTTCATATTCACATATTGTTATTTTTTTAAGCTAATAAACATTTGTGCCGAATTCCAAGAGTTTGGCCGCCATTCTGTAAAGGTTTGGGTATTAGACTTTGGCCTTGAGATAGAACATTCATTCTTTTTGAACTACCAAAAATTAAGTGATTGCGATGCTTAAATTAAAAAAGTTTAATGCCGAATCCAAACAGTGATATTGGAGAAATCTGTGCATGACAAGTTATGTTCACGAACCATTTCCAGTGACTTGCAAGAGAGGAAGCCCCAACGAAAGTCTTAGCAAAGGTTTAGTAAAACAAGCTTTATAAATAAGATCGTTCCTTAATTGCTATGTCGTTGAAGACTTAGAGCTAATAAGTCTTAAAGTGAAAATTTTTGAAATTTTAATTGATCGTTTTGTTGAACTCCTTTCTATTTTTCTCTTCAAGTCCTCTACAACTTAAAATTTCCGATTCCCCGATAATTCTACTTAAGGAAGTTCACCTACTTCAAATATCAATCTATTTTCAATGAAGACAAGCAACTTGTTCATTAGTAGTGCATGCTTCTTCATACGAATGTTTCTTAACTCTTTGTTTTATGATTTCTATATTTTATTTTTTCTTATTTTTATTTAACTTGATCTCTTGCGTTTGTCGTACTCAATTTGAGCGAAGAAAACAAGAATTCGCTTTACCTTTTGTTGGTTAAAACCAAGACAATGCAAAACCAGTCAACAATACGAGCGTATTTCCAAGAAACGTGGACCAGCTACGAAACAAGCCACATAACACTAAACAGACATACGAAATAAACAGAATGTGGAATAAACAGAGTATTTAAAAAACAGGCAAAGTTGCTTGCGTTTTTGTTTTGTTTCATTTTTATCCTGAACGCAAAACCTTAGCAGGAAAAAATCAACATTGATTGGTAAAGGTTATAAAAAAAGTCAAAAGTACTATGGATGAGCGTACTGAAAACCAGCAGCATTTCTGATGTTGAAAAAATTGAGCTTCCAAAAAACTACTGTCTATAATACGCATACCCACACACGATGCAGCGAGTCAAAAATCACACTTATTTACATTAGTGCAAATAAAATTAGAATTTCCATCATTTTCAGCCATTTTCTATGTGCAAAGGGAATTCTTAATTCACATCTACTAACTCAGTCAGGAAAACAGGACTCAAGACATAAAATTCTTGCGCTTATATTTTTTGTGCTACTTTTGGAATGAATGCTATTACATTTTGTGAAAAGACTTTCTTCAAGTAAAATGATTAAGAGGAGAAGTTTGCTTCTTAAATCTTTTGTTTTTCTGTATCTATGACTACACAAACATATTTTTACCTAAGATAATGTAAAAATATCAACTACGATTTATTTCTTGCAAAAGAATTTGTTAAATCATAACAAATTGATATATTTAGACTTGATAAAGGTCAGTTTTAATATTTAATAAGATGAATAAAACAGGCTTATTATAGCGACCGAAAAATAAAATGAAAAAAGGCGTTTTAAGAAACTTTTTGAGCTTAAGAAAATATAATTTTCTTTTTATTTGCCAACGTTTCGCAGTTTTTTTGACTGCTTCATCAGAACGTCTTTCTTAAAACTAAAGCCCTAACCAGAACAGACGTGACGACACGATGGCAACTAAGCGAACGTTTGCACTCGTTACGTCTGTTTTGACATTTAACCCAAAATGTTACGCTACCCAACGAATCGAAGCAGCTGTAATGACGAGTAGTGACGGTTTCAAGTACGGTTCTTACGGAGCAACACGTCTCGTCAAAATGTTTCGTTCACTTCCGATCAGTTGAGTACACAAATTCGAATTTACTCGTTACGTCTCGTCACGTCTATTTTGGTTTAGGCCTTACGTTAATTTTTCATAAACAGTATGCTGACTCCAATATACAAATGTTTGCAAACAATACTAATGAACATGAAACACAAGAGACAAAACACAATAACAATTATGTAAACATTGAAAATTGGAAAAACGAAACAAAAACTAAGTTAACAAAATGTTATAAATAGAGCTTATGTTGTCTACCTCTTCCTCCTTGTTCATCGTTTTCTTTATTTTTTTTTTTTTGTATGTGTAGACTTTCTAACGTTTTGATTGTTTTCTGCGTCTATGATTTTGGCGCTTTGTAGATCAGCTGTGTGACCAGTGTTTTTGATGTGCTATGCCAGCTTAACAAATTTTAAAAAAAATGCTTTTCGTAAAAAAAATATGACTGCGTAAGCTGCATCAAACGTCCACATACTGATGGCACAAGCATATGGCTTGCAATTTATTACTTGTTGAGTTGAAAATAAAAATATTATAAAAAATACTTTGCTTTGTCGTAATAATTTTAGTGCTTAACCGCATTTTTTCGGCCACACATATTTTTAGATTACTAACATTTTCATTAAAATAATCGGTAAAAGTGCTTATCTTAAACTGGGCATAAAACGAGTAAATGAGCAGCTCCGATTTGGCGGATCATGTTTTTGGATTCTCCGAGCACTTAATAATTGTGATGGAAGCGAACCGTTTACCTTTTATGTTACAAAGCATTTGGTCTTTCCAAAAAACAAACTTTTATTTCTTATCTCCTATAGAGTAAATGATGTTTTCGGTTAGTTTTAAAATTGGCCTAACCTCTGATATTTTCTTTTTTAAGTCAACACAAAAAAATTTCTTTTAATGAGATCTCATTTGATTTTGATATTACTTTAATGTTTTTTGCACAGGTTTCAAAATAAAGTTTAATTAAAAGTGACGAGTATATCGATAACAAAAAAGGGAACATTGTGTACGGATTGAAATATGTAAGCCCACGTTGTGTACACCTCAAGGTCATGTCCCCAACAGCTCAAGAGTTAAGAGCGGCCGTAAAAAATAAATTTGCAGTGCATGGAACGGTCAGGGGTTCGAGTCCAAGTTCAACATAAACCTGTCTGATATATATATGTATGTATGTATATATGTAGTAATAGACGAAACATGTTTCACCAATTACCAGGTTAAATTGTTCCATTGGTTGTCTTTGTCATTTTTCTTGAATAAAAAAGCATTGATCAATTAGTAAAAATTTTACGATAATATTGGTCTTCGATGTAATAATTTTTAATAAAATCAAAATATTATTAATATCAGTTCTTGGAATTTTTCAAATTTAACTCAAAATACCACCAGGGTGATAATATAGAGAGATAAATATTGAAAAAATTTTGCATATATGTATTTATGTCAAACGCTACAAAAAAGGACTCAGCAGGCTTACACTCTCAGTCGATGAGGAACCGATACACAGTTTTGACAATATGTTGCCCTAAATGCATTTATATAAAACTAGAAGTAAATACATCTGTATTGAATAAGAAAGAAAGACTACGTTCAACGCCTCCCAGTCATCCAAGTAACATATCACGCCAGTGTCTGTCTGTCAAGAAAACTCACAAGACTTTCAAGATTACCCAAGATCACTTTGAAAGATGGCCACCTAAAGGAAAAAACCAAAAAACAGAACTTGCCTCCTCACTACAGCTGTTCTTCACCGATTGTATAACTCTGAATGCACCGGCAATGTTCGTTAACGGGTGCCATCGACCATACCAGACTTAATTTGGGTCTAAAACATTTCGAGGAGTAACTTCAGCCATTAACAAAAAATATCCGGAGAGCTATCAACAATGGACTTGCAGCCAAAAGAAAAAATATCAGAACTCTACTCAGCTCTTGATTTTGAAATAGTTGAAGCAACATATGTCAAGAACCCCATATTTGACTAATTTTATGTATTTAGTGCAAGAATACCGGGTTGTTTGAGTATTTTTGGCTACATTATCATAACTTTTCACACTTCTTTGAAACATAATCGTTACCGATTACCTTCATGTTCTGAGCTTGATTTAAATATAAAATGGTTTTGACAGCGGGTGATTGACAGCGATTTCCCGACAACCGTTCGTACTCTTTTCACAACATAATATAGAAAGATCATTTCTACCATTTTTTTTACTTTACAGGAGAACGAAAAAACTTAGTAAAAATTGAAGTTTTGTAGTATTGAAGTTGGGACTTTTTTTAATCGCAGAACACACATTTCTTTCTCAATGCTGTATTAGTGGGTGACCTACCGAAATCTACAAAGAACTCGCATTTATAAAAAAAAATGTTGGTTAGGGCCTTTCTATATTAAGGTGACAATGTGTACAAACTCATCTCAGTAAAATTTTTCAACCAAATATATAGCTATTTGAAGGTATCGTGTAAATAACTAGTCCCTTCAAAAGCTACGTTTTATTTATCACTGAACAGAGTAGTACATTTTTAATGAATTTCATACAAAACTGCACTCATAAAATTACACACAATAACAAATTTTGACTGGTTTCAAAATTGCACAAAGAAAAATTATGTCAAGCCACTTAAAATGCATTTTGAAAGACTAACCATTATGTAGTAAACTTTTAAAACAAATGCATAAAATGGACCAAAAGTAGATGTTTTCCCTCAGATATTTCGGATTCGCAAGGCAAAAGAGAACCTTAAATAGGTCTCTGAAATCGTGTACCTTTCTTGCCATTTTTTTTTCTCGTTGACCTGTGTGCGCTTGTGACATTTATCAAGTATTAAATAAAAACTTAAATAACGAATGTAAACTTAGTCGCCCAAGCCCAATTATTTCTCCTAACGCGATAAAAACGACGCAATAAATATCGCACAATCACGTCATTGAAAGACTTAACACTGCTGTAAGTGAATTTACACTAAATTTTTATTGCGTTTCATAACAAATTCAATACAGTTTCGCTTAATTTTATGAATGAAGATGAATTAAATTGGGTTTCTCGTGATGGAGCTTAAAATGCCTCAATCGAAAGTGCCAGTCACAAACGGTCACAGTGTCATCTAAGCAAAAGTATGAGCACCAATCATTATTAGACTGCCGCCAAAACTCGAACCCTCCTTTGATTTTTTCGTTCACATGCTAAAAAGCCTGATCAGCACATTAGAGTACCCAAATTTTGAGTCAAAACGTTGGTATAAAGGGTCGATTTTATTTGAAAATCCCGCGATTAACTGACTGTCGCTAATAGGAGCTGCATAAGAAACAGACGTTTGTTTTTATGTAATTTTGACGGTAAATCTGACAGCGTAGTTCGTTCCACCACAACTACTAAACTCAGTGATTCAAAAAGCTATCTGATTTCTTAATCAAAATTATGTAAAATAATTTTTTTTTAATTATTTCTAATGACCTTTAAGCATTAACCTTTGGACTAAGATTTTTTACTGGGTACTTCCAATTTACCGATAACTCTTTACAGGCATTGCAGGTGAAAAAAATGAGAGAAAGTCCTTTATTTTAGTGTCACTCTAATGTTTATGTACAATTCGTGGAAGCAAATGCGAATAAGTTTGTAGAAAAAATTACTCAATAGGGTGGAATAGGACAAGATGAAGTTAAATGAACTCTCTTTTTATTATCCTCAGGGGAATAGTTACCATTAGGTTTTCTTAATTTTTTGGAGAAGTCGTTTTTTCGACACTGAGCTGAAGTCGAAATATCTAGAAATAAACATTTCATTTCATTCATCTATTCAATACAAAATGTCCAATTGGCCAAGTGCAGCATTACCAAATTGCTTTTAGATTTGAAACTTTTTGTTGCGTTTTCAAGTTTGGAGTGGAGCGGGAACGTTTTTACGAATATTGCAGAAGTCCTACTACCAACGGAAATGGTTCCAACTTTTAAGCTTTGACCAGTTAGTTGAAAATAAAAAATAGAACGAAATGCTAAGTCGTTTTAAAGTCCCGGGAGGAAAATAAAATTTTTTCAAAAATTGGAGTTATTATAAAAATGAGTCTCTAATATTGCTGTGGCCATGCAATTAAGGGAAGAAAAATGGAAAGAAAATATGAAGAGGAATTTTTAAAAGAGTCCGATGTACAAGCGTTTTTTCACAGAGCAAATGTAATGAATAAATCCCTTTAAACGCATTTAGCATCCATACTGAAGGCTCCAAACAGGACATAGGCGTGAGAGCTAGTGTTTTCGTGTTTTACAAACTACACTCGGACTGCAGTATCTTTACGGCCGAGTTGAAAGCGATAAGTATGGCTACGAAGTATATGATATCCAGGGAATGCCTCGATCGCATACATTGCATATTTTTAGGCACCAAGCTGCACACAAACCTCTTATCAGCTGTAAAATGAAATCCAAATTGGTCCTTCGATACTAAATCCTTTACAACAATAAATTTGAGACAAGTTTATTTCTGGGTGCTTGGCCACCGTAACTTTGAAGGCAATGAAATATCAGACGAACAAGTAGAGATGGGGGTGCTACTTGAGGAGGCCCAATTTTACTTTTCAGAAGCTTTTTTACTCTACTGCTGCGCAGAGGTGAATAAATGCTTGTCATGCTCATAGAATGGGTATGTTGTGCCACAACAGATTTCTCTGCTGCAGCGAGGACTAAGAGGAAACCGCAGAACATCTATTGGAAATATGTCTTGAACAACTTTCTGGGGAACAATCTAATACTGACCTCAAACCTTTTAAGGACTTTGCAACAACATCCAAAGCCTTCACGCTCAAATTAGTTTTAAACTCAACGTCTGAGATGGTGGAAAAAATACCTTTTTGATAAAAATGTGAACTTACGCACACTTTGGTTTGGCGAGACCAAAGATAACGCTCTTAATATTTCTCTCCAGGGAAACAATTTTCGTAAGAAATATTAAAATAATTTTAATTTTGAGATAAGAACTATGTAAACTAAAAGTGGAACAATTCTTCATCAACTTAGACCCAAAGACATAAATTCTCTTTCGAATTCGCCAAGTCAGTCATCGTCATTGAAAACCTATTTCTGTTGCGGGTGCCACTAGTAGCAAGAATGATGCATCGCTTAAAGACTTCACGTTATTTCATTGTACAAAAAATGTATCTTCTTTTCCTCTAAAATACTTTGCGCTATAAATAGAAGCTTTTGTTTTCAAATGTATTTATCAGCCTGTGAATGCTCCAAATTACTCGATATAAATAGCTATAGTTTTGCTTTCATAAGCAATTTTTTTTTATAAATTTTGTAGCCTGAATTAAGAAAGACGTTTTGAATTGGATGAGATTATCTTAGACTTATTACTAAATATCGTTAAAAGCACTGCGTATTTAGCAGAAAAATGTAACCGAAAGTATTGTTTGGATTTCAAAGTTATTGCAAGCTATTGAAATAGTCATTAAGCCTAAATAATGGAACTTTAGTCTGATGTAGCCTAATTTACTTGTTTTCTGCTTTTGTGCAAGGATATCTCACAATCCTGAAGTGCCAGGAAAATCCCTATCCAAACTGGATAATAATAAAAAGCACTCAGTCTAGCATAGGAACAACCCACCTAACAATTTTTTCACTTAGGAGCGATCAAAATTATCGATAAAGACGAGCACTCGAGCAAAATCATTTACTATAATTTGTCTTGCGATATTCGATAATTTAAATAACAATGAACTTACGGCCAGTTAGCATCGATCAATAGTCCTGTAAAAATCGATTCAATGTGTTTGCAAAAAAAAAAACGACGATCAATGCCAGCATGAGCCAAACATGCCATTAAGGCTAACCAGTATTAGTTTAGTTGTTGATGCATTCACATTGACGTTCTGTTTAGGCACTGTGGAACCAATCTAGGTTTACCAATGTGTTTAGTGAAACACCCACTATAACGCACTGTGTACCTCGAAACAGTTAGATTGTAACTTCAGGATAGTGCTGCAAATGCAAACAAGTTAAAGTGCAAGATATTGACACGAGTACATAATACGATAATTACAAAACGTGTGATTGGTCTCTCCAACTCCGAACTAATACTTTTTTAACCGAAAAAGTTTAGTGATTTTAACAATTTTTTCAAAATATGTCTCATAACTTGGGACATGATGGTTCCACAAATGGCGTGGCTTGTTTTTGTAAAACTTCATTTACTTTGCGTACTAATGTGCTTGAAATTGAAAGGCTGCCTACTGGTGTTTAGGTCGTAACTAGATCCTTCTATTTCTGAAATCTTATTAACATTAGATTTTGTGTATATTTTCAAGTAAAAAAGTCCATGAAAAAGTCCAGACAAATTCGATTTATTTTCTAAAAAATGTGGCGCGTTTAAAAAAATCTATGAATGCAGTTTTAATAACTTCCTTAGACTTATGCAAAGTTTTAAAAAAGCGATTTCTTCGGACTGCATTATTTATCTACATAATTTGAACGTTGAGTGTTTTTTTTTTATTGTCACATTCTTTTGTTTGAAACTTTGTCTTTTAAGTTTTTACGTGACATTTTCTCACGTACTGTTAATCGTGTGTGAAGATAATGTAAAAATGTATCCAAAGGTTGGCCATACATAGCTACATGCGATTATCACAGTTTATGGGAAAAAAGTTTAAATGAAACAAATGTTTCTACGAAAACTGACTAGTTCGGTCCTTTTTAGCTCAGAGCCTCAGAAGTCGTTTTTAGCTAATTTTGTTTGATCCCTATTACGAATTACCATCATATTTAATGCTTTTATTGTGAAAGCAGTTTGATCATTTGCGGAAGTTAGTGTGCCAATAGGTAATGTGAGTTTCGACTTCCTAAACACTTTTTTTGAGGATATGGCACCGCTCAAAAACGTGAATTTAAATGTTAAATATCTATATATTAGTGTGTATATTTCTGAATAGATCGAAATTTTACTGAAGTTTACTTGAGGTGTTATGGAACCATTTTAGTCTAGTAGACCCAAACAATCGATCTTTCCTTGACCCAACAAGTGCCGCTAGAAAAACGTTTCTAACTAAGGAAGTGTAGCCAATGCTTAGCAAATATTAAACGACTTTAAGTTAGTTAGTAATTTCTATATTTGAAAGACCATGATATATATATACATATATGTCAAACAGTTTGGTAACTCGTGTTACAATCAAATTTGTAACTTAAAGAATGTCTTTCTCCAGAGATGATCAAATTATCTTGAAGACGTGTGCAAGTCTTTTTTGATTCAACGTGTTTTTCAAAATAGAACCTGAAGCCGCTTATCAGTTAAGTTTGGAGAATCATAGGACCACTACCTTATGCCAGAAATGGACATTCTGGTGATTTTATAGTTCTTACATATTTCTACATTACACACCATGTGCGGGAGTGAATTATAGGGTTCAAAACCTTCCCCCTAACCGGGTATCAAAGGTTTGCCAAAATTTTTACTTAATATATGAAGAAGTAGACAAAAAACATTGGAGCAACCCTCCGAGTAGCAGAAAAATGAGAGGTCATTATGTGCCCCTGATACAGTCATACAGTCATGCATACATGCATACATAGTTTATGAGGGTGGACCTCAAGTCTCAGCATCGGTCTACGCGTATTGTTGTTATTGCGAAGTAGAAAATTGTTAGCAGCCATTGCGAAGTTATAATTTGTCACCGCCATATGAACTGCACGGGTGTCTTGCAAAGCATTAAATGCTAACGATAACAACAACAACAACACAAAACGCTAGTTTAATGCAATTGAGAGATGAAAAGCTACAGCTGAAACCGCGATTTAATGGTTGCGACTGCAAGTCATAAGCGAGTAAACAAACTTTAAAATGAGCGCACACCTGAGTTTAGCGTTGTTGGTTTATTTATATTTTTTCGCTATTGTCCTCACAAATGTGGTACAACTTGTTGAACCACTCTCGGATAATTGATTGTTTGGAAGATGAGAAGCAGCAGTAAAGGAAAATTGCAAAAAAAAAACGAATAAAAAGAAAAGGAATAATCAAAACAAAAACTGGTTGAAATCATGGCCTAACTGACTGACAGCCCAGGTGGAAAGATGGATGGACCATCGGTGGCCAACATCATCAATAGCATCCACAACAACACTAACGTCAGCGCATTAGTTGAGCTTAACAACGATGCGGAAGTAGCGTTTCTATGTGGAAAATAACAGCATTAGTGAAAAGATATTACGGTATTTTCGATACTAAAAACTAATTGAAAAATGTTGCTGGGTTCCCTCCCACTAGGAGTAAAGATAATGAAAGTTTCACTCCTGGATCAATTGGAAAGAGATTCACCCCAAGGAAATGGCCACATTTTTTAGACGATCGGATTTTAAGCAAACAATACGCATGGGTCAGGCATATGATATGATATGACTAGCTCCCATCTCATAAACAAATTTTGTTAAGTTAGAAGCAGTTCTTGACATAGGTTGGACACAACTCTTTACATACTCTTTTTAAACTCGAGTTTGAAGTTTCTTCTTGCTTAGAAAACCGAGTAAGTGGCAAATGCGAACAAAGTAAACTCGACATTACATTTTGTATTACCAAAGATAGATTCATTTATGACAAAACCCGCATATTTCTCAATCGAAGCTTATCAAAAGACTGTAAATATGCGCAATTATAAATAAGATTAATTTTTAAGTTAAAGTCGCTTACATTTTACGCAGTCCTTAGTATTGGGTCCATGCTTGGTATAAGGACTGGCCACGCCCCAATGTTCAATCCCGTTCACATTTTGCGAGTAGCTTGGCACAATCAGTGAACATCCATGCATCAAGTTTCACAACTGTAGCTGTCATTGATGCCAAGATATAGCGTTTAAAGTGTTTTTGTTGCAAGGAAGTTCCACGCCCTGTTGTCTAATCACGTCCACATCTCATGAGGTTTTTAAAATAGGCAATATATGTTACCTTCTAGTACTAAATTTCAAAAATCCTGCTGTCGTTAGATATAGCGGTTTAATTGTTTTTGTCGAATGAAATGTGCCACGCCACGTTGCTTAATCTCGTCCAAATTTCGTGAGGTGCTTAGCATAAATCATATGCATTCTAACACCAAATTTCAAGGCTCTTGCTGTGATAGGAGCTAAGGCATAGCGTGTTATGACTTTTTATTGCCACGCCCCTTGCTTTTATCAAAATAAAATATAGTCTATGTTACTCTGGAATAGTGCAGCTTTCTATTAGTTAAAGAATTTGTAGAATCAGTTCAGTAGTTCCAGAGATTATCTCACACAAACAAACAAACAAACTCTACCTCTTTATATACTTAATAGATATAGATTAAACAAAAACTTTCATTTCACAAGATAACTACTTCTTGGGCCATAGAGAAAATAGTTTTAGAGCTATAAGGCTTTACGAGCGGTGAAAAATACTACAAAAAACCCTTTCCAGTCACTTATCTCACACGATCGATTTTCATAAATATTTCATGTAATATTCAACATTTCGGGGCAGTTAAGCTTCAAAAAGGCAACAGCGCCGCACGTAAAAATTTAATGCAGCAAAATAAATTATCTGATCCTTCAGTTGCTACTGTAAGTCTTAAGTCCGCATTATGGGAACATATTTCTATTCTATTTTAAAGAAAATTAAAAGTACCTACTTCAAATAAAAAAATATTTAAAATGCAGATTGTTTTTGGAAAAATACATACATATGTACATAGATTTTATTGTAAAAAAATTTAAAATTTTATAACTCTTGAAAATTCTTCAAGGACTGCGGGAATGATACGAAAAATGTGTACAGATTATTTAATTATTTGAGCTCCCCAAAAAGTACGTGACCGGGAAATGTGCGCTTTACCCATCCTCTCGGATATGTAAAATATGACTGTGTGCCTATTCATTAATTTATAAGATATGTCTTCACATTGTATCGTTTCAGCTCACAGATGAAGTCGTGCGCAAGAAATCCGAATATCAGAAGCATCTGGAAGGTTACAAAGCTTTAAGGACACGCTTTGAAGAACATTACATAAAATGTAAGTAAATAATGGCTTGAAGCCGTCTCGTTTTCGTACGGATATGAACTTCGTGAGAGCACAAATATAGAACTTTTTTCAACAGCTGGACGCGGTGGTCGCAAATTAGATGATGTTCGTGATAAATATCAAAAAGCTTGTCGTAAACTCCACCTTACACACAACGAATACGTTCTATCCATTACCGAAGCTATTGAGGTAGAAAAAGATTTTCGAACGGTACTTCTCCCGGGCTTGCTGGAACACCAGCAATCGGTGCAAGAGAGTTTTATTCTACTTTGGCGAAATATATTGCAAGAAGCTTGTCATCTTAGCGACTTGACCTCAGACAAATATAAGGAAATTCAGAAAAGAATCGATAACGTGATAAGCAGCATAAGTCCCAGTGAGGAATACAGGGAATTTACAGAGAAACATAAGTATGCTTTAAAGTAACTAAATCAATTTAAGTTGGCATGAACATTCCTTCTCTACAGAACTTCTCCTACCACGCCTTTGGTCTTTCAATTCGATGAAACACTTATTGAGGATATGCCGGGCAAACTTCAATCTAGCACACTAACCGTCGACAATCTGACTGTAGATTGGCTCCGATCACGACTGATTGACTTGGAACTATCAGTTAAAGATTGCCAGGAAAAGCAACTGAAAATGATTGAACACGTAAATGGTGGCTCACCAGTTGCAAACGGCAGCATTTCCGCCAATAGTAACACATCGAATGGCATACAATCAAATAAGGATAGTCAGAAGTTTGTCGCAATGTGAACATGAACGTAAGCACTTCACTAATCCATATTTTTTACGTTTCCTGTAGTAGGCAATCAAAGGACCTAAATGCGTTACGTTGTCTAGAGAAGCAGAAACAAAAACTTGTAGACATGATAAAATGTGCTCTCAATGAAGTTGGTTGTGAGGAACTACCTTCTGGTTGTGATGATCATTTGACGCTAGATCAAACTTTTATCGAAAACAGTTTTAACCACGACCAGCAGGTAAATACGAATTCTATTTTTGATCCAGGTTACTACAGCATATACATTTTATTTTAATAAACTTTTAGTTTTATGGTTTTCTTATATAAGCTACAATGTTTACTAACTAAAGCTCAAAGAGATTATAAAAATTAATATCAGTAACACCCAAACATTTCAAAAGGAAAACACAAAAAGTTGTAAAAATAAATGAGAAATTGATTTGAGTCTGAAAAGCCCAGCTCATCGTCGTGTTCTTGTGCCCATATCTGATTCCTGAACAAATTACGGAAACCGATAAATTGATGATATATTCAAACGGTCAGCTAACCATTTTATATACCTACCAAACTTGGCACTCGAAGATGCACTAGAACGGCGAGAGGGTGCGCCGTAAAAGGAAAAACATTTTTAACTTCTACTTGGGCTTGTATTCAGACACTTAAATCACTGAATCCCGAGGGTTGCCAACATCAGGTTAGCAAAAAAGAACGCAAAGCATTTGACTACTCCATCTTTACAGATATTTTAAGACACCTATGTTCAGTGACGTATCCACGATTTTATTTCGGGGGGGGTTTTGGATATGAGATTTTTTCTACGTAGTGTATATTCTTTGCAAAATCGTTTATATACAGTGTCCGTCAAAATATTTCGGGGGGTTTCTATCCCCTAGCATCCCCCCCTAGATACGGCCCTGCCTATGTTCGTATGTACATAAATAGTTCATAGCATTAACTCATTAGATTTTTGTACAACTAATAAGTTTCTGCAGTTTTTGTAAAACAACGTTTCTAGGTGACTTATATTGATTTATTGTAATCTCTTTCAGATCTTTAATTGTCTTATTATTGGTGATGGAATTCTAACCAAATGATTTATTTTTCTTCTCTATTCGTCTTCGTTTATTCTTTTGCCATCTTCATCCAAAATAACAAATTAAATCCTCTTCACAACGCACCATCCCACATTAGGCATCGAATAACTCAACAAACTCCAACAGCGTAAGTATCATGAATGAACTCATGCGGCGTGGTGGCGTTCTGACGCTTCTACGTGGGCCTTTCAAACGCAAGTCAACGCCACAACCCACTACGCCAACTGCAGTGCGCAATCGTGCTCCACGCTTTACAAAAATGCAACCACGCTCACAAAGTCTGGGATCACTTTCGGTAAATACAAGTCCTGCTAAGTACGAACCCATTACTAACCCCTTGCGCATGGCTGCAAGTATGGAAGCTAACAACACCCATGGCCTGCATGATATTGACGTCGAATCGATTGTTGTCTTTGAACGTGGTACTGGTGAGGCGCTGCCAAAGTTAAGACGCACGCAAAACTCCATGCTATGTGTGATCGAAGAACCAGTGCTCAGTATTAACTACCCGCCAAGTAAAGCTAACCAAGCCTTTTGCCAACTGCTTGACAAAGAAACGCCTACTAACTCTAACAATAATAATAACATATACACGGATCTGGAACTAATTGATGAAAATGTAAGGATGGCGACGGGGCCACTAAAAGATTTCGGTCATGCTGAAAGTGTAACTAGCGGAGATGTTGCACCATCGTCACAAAAACAAAGTTCCGAAGGGGTATTTCCAAGACGACAAATTAATGTAACAATTGAAATCAATCGAGAAGATAGCAGGAATGAAGAAAAGTTCAAAGCGGAGAATATTGAGGCCAAAAATAATGAAGAAAAGACGGCAATGTTGCCAGCAACAGATTTGAAAGTTCATAAAGAAGAATCAACAAAAAGCTCTATTGATGCACATTTAGACAAAATTGACGAATTGAATCGTAACTTAGATTACCATCTAAAACGCACGCTGCCACGTTTGCCCAATACTACCATTGAAATGAACTTTGATGTCATTGAATCCAGTAATGCCTCGCTTATATCGCGCTCCAAATTAAATGAAGATTTGTTTCAGAATGTAGCTTCGAAACGCGATTCCTCTTGTTCTAGTTCTGAAACTCGCGTTAGTCGACAGGATACTCTTGCTGACGCCAATGAAAACGATGACATTCGCAATGGCAAAAAACGTTCCATGTCGTTCTCTCATAAATCCATTAACGCGCTACTAAGCAATATTAAAGAGTTTTCTAAGAGTCGCATGCAAAAGTCACAGCCACAACGATCCAATCCACTGGTTGAGCATTGCGAAATAAGCGATGTAGTCGGTGGCGTTGCTGACTTGAGCATTGAGGCAAAGCAAGTCATATGCGATTTGAATATCGTAAGACCCAACTCATCAACGTCGCAGACTGACTGCTCTGGGCTTCTAACGACGCCCAATCAAACAACCGATAGCCACACAGAAGCTTTAACCAATTCGCCTAGAAAAGCCTCAAACACATCTAATATCACCATCACTACAGCCAACACACCACACACAATCATACGTACAACAACCGCTGCACATCCGTCCAAAGATACATTGTCATCAACACACGCTACGATGTCTTCCAAGCTAAGATTTAAAGTGCCAAAAATTCAAAAGAAATCAAGAGCCATACGCAATACATTTCGTTCTAAGCTGGTGAATTTTCAAATTAAACGCAGTAAATTCTGTAAAACCTGCATGAAGCGACGACGTGTTCATCCAAACAAAAGCGTATTTGATTTTACCAAAGAACTCAGTGTGACGTCCATGTCTGACGGAGATTTCTGCGTGTGTCTACCAGAGATGCATAGCAGAACGATGATCAGCTCTGGGACCAACACGGATCAGCATCTGTTTGAGTCCACAAGCAACTCTGCTGACCTTGAAGATGAAGAAAGCAGTGAAGATGTATTGAGCACTAAAGATCACTGCTATTGTGTACCTAGTTTGTCCACGAGTGTGAGTAGCGAAGACATGCACGAACCAAATAAGCAATACATACAGACCCACAAAAAATGCACCCGACTTTCTACTGCATACACAACACACATTTGCAACATGCTTACAGTATTTCTCTTCATTTCTTTATGCTCTTTGAATGTTTACAACAAAAAGGAAAATAATGCTAGAAATATTTAACATTTATCTTTAAGGACTTGATGTTTTTTGTTTAACAATTAAAATTCGAGGCACAATCTTCATCATTGTTGGTTTTGTGTTCATCATAGATGGCTACTTATGCTTAGTGCTAACTTACCTTAAGAATTTTTCGTGTTAACCTGTCTACAGATTCCTTGCACCTGTTAAGGGTGCTTTACTTTGTTCAATCACAGGGATTTGCTTAGAGCACCAGTTGTCTGCAATTCATAGCCTCTTTAGCACTATAATCGTCTTTTAGTATAGTATTCATCAGAGTATTTCTTCATCACAAATAGAGAATGGTTAAAAGCAATTTGTTGCTACCCACCCGCCAAAAAAAAACCCAAGTTTTCTAGAAAAATCCACGAAAAAAACTCTCGAAAGCAACCTATTTTGTGTATTAAGCGAAACATTAGGATAATTTCTTTCTATCGGTATACATGTGTATATGCCTTGAGTACCATGGAAAGGCTTGAACTTAGGGCTCTTTTTATGAAAAAGTAAGCAGGACATAAGCGAAAACCGTTGTTTTGTAACCTTCGACCTTGAAAATTTTTCAGCGAAACAAGTTCGTAAGGCATCCATGCTAGTTAGTTATGATATCACACTACGCGTATCTTTGCTGAAAGTCTTATCCTTAAATTCGCAGCACTACATTAAGGGCCGGTTTTAATGTTGTAAAGGTCCTGGAACAGTGTTGAAATGGAGGTCCTTATTTTTGGGCCAAGATCAGTTCAAAATTGTTAGTGTTTTGAAATTTTATCGCCAAGTCCTAAGTTTACATATCAAGTTCATGGGAAGGCATTTCAAGCATTTACGCATTAAATATCTAAAATTTTCGAGCCAATTTGTCAAAACTACGATTCAGCACGTCCAAATGCACAAACATAAACTTTTTTTGTTTTCTGCGCGCTTGTGTAATTTAATAAACAAATTTCTTTTTATGCATTGATTTAAACTGAAAATCACAAATGTTAAAAAGATATTTTAAAATTAAGACAACATTGAAAACTGTTTTGTCGATTTCGGAGCGAAAATTGTCAGTAATAAAACAAGAAATCTAGGACGCTTGGTGCAGTTAGTGGTGCAAAATGTCACCATCGAAAAAGTAATGCTTTTGATAAACTCCAATTGCTTACAAGCCATATCTATACATATTTTCTTCAATTTTGCCATAGATATACTCGTCACCGAACCATCACTTCACATAACGCATAACTGAGTGTTTTTTTTAATAAATATACATATAATAAAAAACTGCTGAAAATGAAGCCCTTTTTTTTAAAACAAAAATTCCAAAACAAATCACAAACAAAAAACAAAAGTGACACTGGCTAATATAAGCCTTTTGCTTAAAAATTTGTAATGAATTCTTCTAATATAGGTACTAATAAGACTGAGCAAATATCTTTAACAAAAGCTGCAGAAATGGAGGATAAGCGGAAATAATCCAACATCTCTTGCGTGATTGTCCTGCATTCAACGCACTCGCCACATATTTTTGAGGGCACAAGCGTTTGTAGATCGATCTAACGACCATCGCACCGGAGAAAGTAGCAAGTCTTATAAATAAATCCGCAGGGCAAAATATGGCTCAAGAAATTTTTTGATTAAGATTTTGGAGACATTAATTTTCATGTGCTACATTTGGCTTCCGAGTATTATTACCACTTTGTCAAGCTACCCTGTCTTAACCTATCCTTCTAGCCTGTGGGCGATAAGTTCAGCATTGGGTCGGTTTTTTTTGTGCCAGTCTAATATATATGAATGCGTGTGCTTGAATCATGATTTCCACAATGATCTCTGTTAACAGAGTTCTCTTTGTAAAATAAAAATAGTCTTGACTCAAATTGAGAAAAATTCAAGTTTTAAATAAGAAGAGATCTCTTAAAAAGCACACAGCACTTTCAAAAAATATTTTTAAGAGAGCTGATTGCTACCCACACTCTTCCTCATACTCAGCATTGAGAGCCACTTGCAAAAACAATCACATAAAATTAAAACAAAAATAACAAGCAACTGTAGCTAAAAATAATAATTGAGGTTAAAAGAAATACTGCGTTGTCTTCTACACTTGACATTTCCGTCCTCAGATACCCCTCAACAACTCGGAACACCTAATTTAGCATGGAAAATCAGGTCTAAGTGTAAAAAATTAAATATGTATTCCGTACGGGTACTTTCCTGGTCACTTAACTGGTGTTGGATATGATGTTTATTTCCATATTAACTCAAACGCGAAGAGGGGCTGTGTTCCAGCTCTCTCGCTTCCTCTGCTTCTCTTTCATTCACTTTTGGCATCTTTTTCTGTTAAATAATTCCTTGTGCTTTTAGCATTAACATTAAAAGGGGAACATTTGCCGCCGGATACGTGTCGTCAATGACTTCCAAAACATTTTTAGCCACAATTTTTGTTCGACTGGCGATTATTTATTTATTTTGTTTTTAGCGGCTTGGCTGTTTTCAACTCATAGCACCAACGAAATTCGTGTGCATCAGTAGCGAAAATTGACGCTGTTTACGTCTTTTGTGCGCAGAATTTTTCAACATTGTCGAGTTTTAAAGCAAAAATAGCCGCAGCTTTATCATTTTTTAAAAATTTTTTCAAACTAATATAAAATTAAGTGTATGTGCATGTGCAAACAATGAGTTCCTCCGGTCAAAGTAGCTGCAGCTCTTCGCATTTACAGACGCCACACAATAACAGACTTCTCCCACCAGTAGTTCCGGCGAGAAAACGCAGACCCAAATCAGTAATCTTGGTACGCTTATACATACATACATACATACATATGTGTATGAATAGTTCATTTCAAAAACAGCATAGTCAAATGAGTTGAGCCTTACAAGAATCAATGGGATGTGCGGCTTCGGTGCAGATTTTAGTGCGGGAACTGCCTTTAAGTATATGAAAAATTTATTGATGTTAAGTTTTTGTACTTACATATGTGCTTATGTACGTGTATACTATATGTATGTACACTATTTCTGTCTAACAAAATTGGATATTGTTAAGGAAATGATATCAAAGTGAAAATTTGTGCTAAGCGGGACATTTTCGATGCTAATTTTCGGATTTGTTGCTATTTTCCCTTTAAGCATCATTGGAGGATGGCATTTTAAGCGTTTCAATTTGTGTCAAGAAAATGCATTCACATGATCTACCTATTCAAATGTCAAGCTCTTTTTTTCACTTAATATTAAGCTGTTTCTATTGGAAACAAAATGCTGAGCCTTAAATAAAAATTCAGTTGGCATGTGTTAAATATTTGTTCTACACAAGCACATAAGTAGGGATATCAAAAGGCAAATCGAGGACATTCCGGAAAACTTCAACATCTTACCAAATTTGTCTGTGCCAAACGGAAACTAAAACTGCTGCAGAAACGACAGAGAGGAATTTTCCTACTCTTATGAATGAATAGAGTGTTAATGTAATAATGCTTAACGTAAAATAACGTAGATATATGAATTTCCTTTGAACTTTAACCGGTAGCATATTAAAAATATAAAAAGAGATACTAAAAAACAGACTTAGTGCTTTTACTCCTATACTTCTACTTGTGTAATAAGGGTATACTTCGCCCTAATGACAAGTACAAAGTACATAAAACTCGAAGAAATAGGGAGTAATCCATTACTACTATTCAAATGTTCCAGAGAACTTCCAGTTTCCAACTGGGTTTGTTTGTATAAAGATGAGATGCTCATAAACAGACCCAAAAATTTCCATCAGATTTACTTCTGTAACTATATATATTTACATAATTAAATACGTTTCACTGAACTTAACAATTTCGTTCATCAGCGGGGATTCTGTTAGACGCCCACACACTCATCTTTTAATGGTCAGACATAAAAGGCCAATGTCAAATATTGTCAAAACACTCACTTCCCAGTGAGAGAGTAAGAAAGTATTTGCTCTCGATGAAAAAAACTCCATAAAAGTGACAAAATATCTATGTTTCTCAAAATAATGAACTTTTTTATTTATGAAAAAGTATTGTCAAGTCATATGTTTCCCTTGTTGGAAATTTTGCTAGCAAACTTTTATCCAGTAAAAACTAGCAAGCTACTCTCTCACTGTCTTTCTCGTTACTGGATATTTGGTGTTAACAAACGCAATCCAGTAACAAATCGCGTACAAACTTTCAGTATCCAACGGGTGCGGCATCTTCTTAAATTTTAAATAAGTGTCATAAATTGCCTAAAATCTTTATTTCTTTTATTGGAAATTAAAGCACTCACATTGCTTCCGGCTAATAACGAAAAAGAATGTCGTTCAAGTGACCTCCACTGCTAGCTCGGCAGGCTGTCAAACTTTTACCAAACTTTTGAATATCTTTTTCGCATAATGATGGCTCAATTAGTGATATTTGTCTTTAAAGTGAGGACTATCTGCATAAACTTTTCTCTTGAAGAAATCCTGTAAGAAGAAATCCAATGGTGTTAAATCGCATGATCTTGGTGGTAAATTCACGTTTGTTCTTCGAGCAATTGTTCGATTTTTAAACTTCTCTTTCAAAAGATGGATTGATTCCGTTCCTCTGTGGCATGATGCACCGTCCTGCTGAAACAAAATATTCTCAATTGCCTCCACAAAAGGTTTCTAACCGTCATTCGATATCGAGCTCGACGACGAATTGATGCCCTTGGCTCTACAACATCACTTGTGCTATCACTACAATGATAAATTCTGCTTCTCTGATCTTGAACTGAACCAGTTTTTTTCAAATTTATCATTGATAAGCACGGTTTATCGAAGCATTTTCTCTACCACATTTAGAACGAAACTTTCTTCCAACTTCTGAATAACTTTTACCATATTTAAAATAAGTTTTATATTGAAAACACGTTGTGCACTCCTGTGGCGATCAATTTTAACTACCCGGAATGTATTTACATCATATGACCCTATTACACTGTGAAATTTGGCCTTAGACGCCACTTTTAGTTATTGGTTCTTAGAGAAAAAGAATTGACGGCGCCCCCAATTAGTACAAAATAGAATAATAAAATTCTATGAGTTTTTCAGACTTTTATCTTGAACCCTTACTGACCATATTTCAATATGAAATTTGTTTAAAGTATTTTACCTTGCGTGGTTTTCAATTTTAAAAAAAAATATATATAAAAATAAATGTCGCTCGGATGTATCGGATATATCTTTTCTAAAAATCAATGTAAGATGGAAATTCCTGAATAGATTTTGAATATATTGATGAATAGATTTTGAATACATTTCATATGAAAGGTAACTTTACAGTTTATAAGATTGATGCCTAAAAGTTTAAATCAGTTCCCTATATTTGGTGTTACGGATGTTTTTTAAAAACATTCACCATTTTTTTAATAACCTTTGATTTCTCTAAAAATTGTATTAATAATTAGTAAGTCAACATGTTACTAGTCACTAATTTTTTCTTTCTAAGCTTATTATGTACAAAAATAATGAACAGACTGCTGTCTTTTTTATAAAGTTCACATTTATTTATTTCAATTAAGGTAAGGTCTTACGACTTATGTAAAGAGGTTGAGATGTATCGGCTAGTAAGGTATTTATTTAATTTAAATCATCTTCTTGAGTGTCAGATTGTTTGCATTCGTAAATATTTTAGGATATGCGTCAACAACTAAAGAAGGCGGCCAAATTTCACATTGAAATAGGGTCAGTAAGATTAAAGATAAAAATTTGATAAAGTTCCTTAGATTTTTTTATTATATTTCGAATCAAAAATCCAAATGAGAACCACTCTAATGTACATAGCTGCTATTTTTTTAAGCGAATATGGTTAGATAGTTAATTCCTAAAAAAGAGTATTATAATTCGATCCAAAAAAGAATTTTAAGTTTGAACAAAGCGTGTTTTAGCACAGTAATTTTGCAAATTTTTCTAAGATCGCTAATCGTGCGTTAAGTTTCATTTTCCTCTAAATATAATGTTAGCAGTGGCAATCTATCTACCTAGGTATCGGTCATTGGCGCGATTGAAAGATAGCTAAGGGGCCAATGATAAAGTGCGGAAAAATGCAAGTGATTTCATTGAAGAGAAATGAACTGCCTCATGTTTAAAATTGAACATTCGGCTAAACTGGTGCATCCTAACACGCATCGGATAAACTAGACAGGCCTAGGAAAAACTATCGTTTTTATTCAGTATTTAATATTATTGCATATTGAATTTGCTAAATTTAACTAAATAAAGTAATGCGAACTTTGCAAATGGAAAAGGGAATGTGAACAGTTTTTCCGTGGCATTTTGAGAACCGTTAGTCTGACAAAAAAATTTTACCCCAACTACACTCCAAAAAAGGAAATGTCGCCCTACACAATATTCAAGATTAGGCCAAAATTTTGCATTTTTCAATGGTCCACTTGGATAAGATGTAAATTTTGCAAGTAAATATAACGATATTGATCTGTTTAAAATGGGTTTTAAAAGCTTAAGCTATCAACTTAATTTTTCTCAATCGATCAGTTATTTAAGCTTAAGCAAAAGTTGAAATTTATGCTTGCAAGTCCCTTTCACAATTTTATCCGCTTTGCGGCAGTGTTACATATTAAAACATCAAACAAATTTTTTAGATTCTATCGTTAAGTTGGCAGAAGTCCTTTAAATACCACCCTCATGCGCATTATTCTTAAAGTTTTTATTCCTGTGCTATTCTCGGTTTGGCCATTGGCAGATTTTCACGCATGCAAACGTATTCAATAACTTTAATTTTTTAGCTTTTTGCTTCCCTTTAATTTTGTAGCATGAACCGGAAACCAACGCCTTAATAAATAAGAATTACACAAGTTCGATCTTTTTTTTCAACTTTTTCTTTTTTTCTTACGCCAGATGTCACTTTCCACAAACCGTCCATTATATGAGGAGGAATGGTTTCATGGAGTACTTCCGCGTGAAGAGGTTGTTCGCCTGCTAAACAACGATGGCGATTTTCTGGTGCGAGAGACCATACGCAATGAAGAAAGTCAGATCGTCTTAAGTGTCTGCTGGAATGGGCACAAGCACTTCATTGTGCAAACAACGGTAGATAATCACTATCGATTCGAAGGACCACCATTTCCAAGCATACAGGAACTTATTATGCACCAGTACCAATCAGAGTTGCCAGTTACAGTTAAGTCGGGCGCTATTTTACGACGACCAATTTGCCGAGAACGCTGGGAGCTTAGCAATGATGATGTAGTGCTCCTGGAGAAAATTGGAAGAGTAAGTTACAATTAGTAAATAATGACGATAGTAACAATTTAATGCACAGGGCAATTTCGGTGATGTCTACAAAGCCAAACTCAAATCAACCAAGCAAGATGTTGCTGTGAAAACATGCCGTATGACGCTGCCAGATGAACAAAAACGTAAATTTCTGCAAGAAGGTCGCATACTTAAGCAATATGACCACCCTAATATTGTTAAGTTGATTGGAATATGTGTGCAGAAACAACCAATAATGATTGTCATGGAGTTAGTGCCAGGTTTGTATCTAGGTTTACATCTAGAACTACATAAGTATTCCTGTTTTCTTTATACAATTCTAGGAGGTTCTTTGCTAAATAACTTACGCAAAAACTCAAATACGTTGACGAACAGACAACAAATGGGCATGTGTCGAGATGCTGCTGCAGGCAAGTCAAAATTTAAACCATAAAAATTTTCCAACAAGTATCGCTGCATACATTTCAAGCTGTAATATTATACAATTTTATTAAAAGAAGGCCGAAAGTCGGGTTTTTTGGCCATCTGGACGGACTTTGGCAAGGCAACCCTGGTTGGTTGCTTTCACCAAAATGCATTACTATCTATGCTATGACCGTTACTCGACTTTTCTACAGACATT
The DNA here is from genome assembly GCA_963680825.1 of Meiosimyza decipiens. Classification (NCBI taxonomy): domain Eukaryota; kingdom Metazoa; phylum Arthropoda; class Insecta; order Diptera; family Lauxaniidae; genus Meiosimyza; species Meiosimyza decipiens. Next base: position 99,294,060 of record OY804259.1, read on the forward strand.
TAAGATCTGCCGCCCGGGTGTCGTGCAACCCTTGAACTTTAGCTAAAGCCGAACCTGGTGTATGGCTCCGTTCAGTACATACTTACACACACACATACTATGTACATAGTGCTCACTTATTTCAAGATTGGCATAACTCAAGAAACCTAAAGTGGGAGAAAAACGCTTTTAAAGTTATCAATAAGATACTTTTTATGTGAAAATGATGAAAAGTATGGCTACAAAAGCTCTTCTCGATTTTTGAGTAATATCAGTCTTGAAGTCAGTGAGCGAGCGATGTTTTTAACACAGCCAAACTTTAGGCACTACTTATCAAACTTCTTAACCCCATAATCTTGTTTTCACCCTTAGGAATGCGTTACCTAGAATCTAAGAACTGTATACATCGAGATCTAGCTGCACGAAATTGCCTGGTTGATTTCGAAAACTCAGTCAAAATTTCCGATTTTGGTATGTCACGTGAGGAAGAAGAATACATAGGTAAATTTGATGATTTTTAGTTTTTAGTTTTATATACATTTTAACTTTTAACAGTATCGGACGGCATGAAGCAAATCCCTGTGAAATGGACCGCACCAGAGGCACTTAATTTCGGTAAATACACCGCATTGTGTGATGTTTGGTCCTATGGTGTGTTGATGTGGGAGATTTTTTCAAAGGGTGATACACCCTATTCGGGCATGAGTAATTCGAGAGCAAGAGAGCGCATCGACACAGGTTTATATACTGCAAAAATGTTACATTTTCTATACATTTTAGATTTCTTTAAACTTTTTAGGATATCGTATGCCTGCCCCGGAGAATACACCGCCCGAAATGTATCGACTCATGCTTAAGTGTTGGGCAGCCGAAGCTGAAGCTCGACCACATTTCGATGAAATCTACAACGTCGTCGATGCACTGATAATACGATTAGAAAATAGTCATTAAGCAACAGAACAGCATAGTATCAAAATAAAATATTTTAACTAACTTATTTTAAAAGATGCATGCATCTGATAGAAATGCATACATACATACATACATGTACATTATAGACGTAATATTTTACAGTGATATGAAAATTTGAACAAAATTTTACAACGAATAGATCATATTTTTTAATTAAAGTATAAAATTGCAATTTATTATAGATATAATATTGAAATCATTGTAACATGTGATTTACAATGCAAAATATAATCGAGTATATTTGTAAAGCATATTTCAAAGCTAAGCGAAAGCTTTTGGATTTATTTTTGCTGAATCCATGACGTGCCAAAAAATAAAAGGAGTTATTTTTTCAATATGTCTTACATATATTTAGGTTTAAGTTTATTGTTAGCTCTACAAAAAAAAACTTTAACTATTTGCATTTAGTATAAAAGGATCAAACACACAAACTACATTTATTCATTGTCTCATAATCTAAAGATATTGTGTTTTTTGTTGACTTAAAATTTAAGTAAAATCAATGTAATCGAATTTATTTCTTAAATTTGTACTTTAAGTTAAATTAATTTTCGAAATAAAATTGATTTGAAAAATAAATGATACTGTGTTCACTTGATAGCTTTGGCTATAGCAGTGATTTACTTTTATAAAATTTGTTTGACAACAACCAAAAGAATAACGTTATGAAATCTCATATCACATAGTTTTAAACTTTGCCATAATCAATTTTAACCATTTAAGACTTAATTTCAAAGCAAAAGATTTTAACTTCTTAATGAAATGAAATTGGCGGTGATCTGCATAAAACTAGCGAACAGTCAAAAAATTCGGCATTTGAAGAAACCACGATGGCAGAAATTCCAAAAAATAAATATATCGGTATCAAGGTTTCTTGGAGAAATACGCACACAAAAATGGACTCAGTCATATACTTATCACGCCCACTTTCCCAATAAACTAGTGGTATGAAATATGAGACAGTTTTTGAAGAAATAAAAGTGGTGACAAGCACTCGCAGTGTGATGTTTCAACTGGCGTTGTGATGTGTTGTGTTAGTTTGGAAAATTATAAAGCAGTATCGAAGGATTGAAAAATATCAAGTATATACCATCGACAGAGCCGAAAAATTTAATGCAAGTCTGAAAAGCCGCAAAAGCTCAGAAAATTCGGATGACAAAAACACGAAAACTATTCAATGGTCGATTAAAGTAGAAAATGTCTATAATGTTGTGAAAATCAAAAAATGTTAAAAAGGGTATAGTTCTTTTTTCATACCCGCCAGCAATCTATTCACATACCAAAATCTGTAGTGCTAAGGAATATCTTTCAAAAGATACATTTCAGAACTCGGCAATATATTATATTTTATTTATTTGCATTTATTTACCAACAACAATGGGTATTAGGAAGTGTATGACAAATTGCCCCATTTTTTGCAAATTTCAACATATCGAATTGAATTGTAAAAGAATCCGGAGTTGTCAATTGCATGAGAATGTCTGCCGTAAATGGCTAGATTTGTTTTAAGCTACTTTGAAGATGCTTTGAGTCGGCTAAAACCGTAAAAGCAAATTCACTAAAGCAGCTGAAGGCTACTTCAATCAGCCTATGGAAAATGTATAGATGACTGGATCAAGCAATGATGATGATTGTTGCAAGCAATGATGCCTACTTTTAAAGTGACAAAATAAATTTTGGTGGATAAATAATATAGTTTCGTTTTATTTAACAATTCCCGATATTTGTACACAGTATAATGTGTAATTCAATTTTCCTTAAAACTGTATACCATATATTCAATTTATTTTGAGCTTTTATTGAAAAAACGATGATTTTTATTTTGAACTTTTATTGAAAAAACGATGATTTTTATTTAAGCAACAATTTATGAATGAGAAAATTTTATTAAGAAAATTTTATTAAGAAAATTTTCTTAATAAAATTTTCTTTATCGACAACAAAAAGAAAACTAACATAATTAAAATTATTAAAGTGTTTTTAGACACAGTATAATTTCAATAGTATATTTTGTATGATTTGTATTTTATAACCTGGCATGAAATATCCGAGTTAATCCCCCCCTTTAATGATTTCTGCGCACGGGCCTGTTCAATTCTCATTATTAATTTAACGTAAGTGCAAATGGAAAGTTTTGATGTATTCTCAACTGGAATTACGAGCCGCTTAAATTAAATTAAAGCATTCAATCCATTTTATAATTCAATTATGAAAAAAGAAATATGTTACCCCAAACAAATACGTTTATTGCAAGTTAAACAAAGTTTCATTTATATCACGGTTTTCAATTTAGGATCAGTCGCATGATTATGAACTACATTACGTACGCAAAATTCCTCCTCCTCTTCATCAGTAATGAGACGTGCTTTGCAATTTTTGCTCCGTTGCTTTGCACATACCCAATATTTTCGGCCTTTTTTGACTTTAGCGCAGATATATGAATATCCATTACAAATCATCTTTCTTGATCCGCGTTGACCAGTTCCGTATGTAATGGAGTCAAAAAAAGAGTCCCTTTTAAACACAACAAACGAATCATCTCCAATCATTAATGTATCTAAAATTAAAGGGACAGTAATTAATACATTGTCAGATAGCTAAGCACATCAAAATTCTAAGGAAATTAAAAACTTAAAATTTTTAAAGACATTTTTTAAAATCGAATTTTTAACTGTTTATTTTAACAATTTCTACTGTTCGCACTTCATATATTATTTAGATGTGGGGGTAACATAATAGTGTCACTAATCAAATTCTTCTTTAATATCAACTGGATCGTGGTTATGATTTTGATTTTTTATCACCAACTCTCCAGTTACTGTGCAAGTGATAATGCGTGCTTTGCAGCGATTGTAACGATTTTTTGCACACAGCCAATAGGTTTTTGAGCCCTTGCAATTATTACGAAAATAAGCATAGCCCGCCAGAAGTAGTTTGGGTTTTCCTTTGTTCCCTTGAACTATCATGATACCTCGCTTCCTTGCCAAAATTTCCAGATCTATAAAAAGTTAAAAATCGATTATTAGTTTTGAGAACCAAGAATATTTGTATTAAAAATAGATTAAATATTTTTGTAAAATAAATAAAATTTATTTGCAATCTTTAAATTTAACAGTTTCTAATTAATTCTTCAGACAATTAAATAAAATTTTGCTATCAAATATATTTATATGCAATCAGGCAAATGGTTATGTTGCGCGCAACTTAGTTTGATTGATTTTTCATCTAATTTTCCATTTTTTGGAGTTATGACTCGCGCACGGCATTTTTTTAACTTAACATGGGAACAATTCCAGTAAACACGACTTTCGTAAACTTTGTTTTTTATATAAGAAAACCCATTCAGAACAAGTTTTGGCGCACCGCGTTGCCCAGAAATATAGTAAACTGCATATTTTATGTCACCTAAAATTATAAAAAAAGGTTTTGATATTATTTAGAAATAAGCTATAAATATATATATAAATATTTCAATATACTATCTTTAAGTATATAGAAATATATCGCCTATGATAGATATGATATAAACGTGATCACAGAATTTTTATACGGAACATGCATATCAACATATATTCAAAAGAAATCAGGAGTACATAGTACATTTTTTCTTTCTTATAAGAAAGTGTTTTGCTATATTCCTGATTCTTATTTGATCCGACTAAGGATTGTCGTTCTAATACATATAAATTCTCATTAAGTTGAAGACCCATTTTTTGTGCAAATTGGCTTTAAGTTTTTAGTTCCCAACATCTTATTTTTGACCACGTCATTCAATATTGTGATAAGGACACAAAATATTGCTTAAATTATTATGCATAAATGGCATCGAATAAATTGCAAAATCTTAGAAGAGAATAACACAGTTCAAAATAAAATAAAAACGCGTCGAGCTTTTATTTCCTTAATTGTATAATTTTCGAAATCGCGTTTTTTGAAATGATTACTAACCAAAATTTTTATTTCAATTTTTAAACTCCATAAATGCACAATTTAACTGAAGTTCACACTTGGCTCAAAAATGTACTGAGCATAATTGCACATATCCATATATATATACTAAAAGATCTATAAACTGAGTTAGAAACAGCCTTGGTCCAGTTTTAAACATTTTAGTAAGAAGATCGTATTAAAAAAGAGAACGTGGCGTTTGTGGCAAAAAAAAAACAACGCAGGACGACAAAGTTTCAGACTCAGAAACGAGATTATACTTTTCTGAAGGTTTTTGACGCCCTGAATCCGAATTTGACTTCCATTTTGACCCATCAGCTCTGGTTTTTGAAACATCCTAATCTTAAAGTGCACAAAATGCTGTATTTTGTCATATTGGAGGTTATGTTCAGTGTAGGATGAAACATTTTGACATGACTCGTCGATACATCTGAAAGTACCACTCATTGCCTTCAAAACACATTTGGATTCGTCTCACAATATTTTTTCCTTTGAGATATCGCTTGTGGAAATTTATGGATTGGCTGACCATTCGTGCAATAGATAGCTTTATTTTGTATGGAGGTCACATTTGTGTCTCCGATTTATACAGACATTCCAAAATCTGAATCTTGTCTACCTGTTAGTCATTTCAGACTAACTTTAATATCTTTCACAGAGCGTGCGGTAAACACAAAAACGCGTTTTCTGAAGAAATTAATAATAAATTCATTTATTCAAGATGAACGATATTTCTAAAAATTCAATTAATCAAGCATATATGCTTTGTGTATAAACTTTCTTATTCTCTGATCAAATAGGACTAATTCGAAACCTAGCAAGCAAATGGTAAAGTCAAAATAAAATTTTTAAGACTTTATAATTGTAAGTCTTCACAAAATTAAAAGAAAATGTATGGTTCACAAGGCTTTGCCTAAAAAGTTTCGATACGTCGGACTGCGTTAGCAAAATGTTACTCTTCATTACATTATATTTTGGATTTCGATATATTTGCAGACAACAAAGTATCTTTAACTCATTTATATCAACTTAATTATGGGTGTGATAGGGATAGCGCAGAGCATATCTTTCCACACCATCGAGTACTCGAGTTGTTGCACGTGCTTTACACTTGGAGCTTTTGTAACGAGAACACCGCCAGTTTGTTGTTTGCTTCAGCTTTCGGTCTATTATAAATTGATGATTTCCAATTATTAACTTTTTCTTTTTCTTTTTGGTGTTGCCAAAGAGGGCAGCTTCCTTATAATCTAAAAGAGAACAACAAGTTAGAGTCGTTAGAAAATGTGAAATATGCGAATGCCAAATTTTATAAAAAAAAAGAATTTGTTAATTAGTTTTTTATTCAATTTAAATGGTGGCACTTAAACAATAAAAGGACAAAGGTTTGAAGTACTGAACTATAATGGCATTATTTGATGTTTTGCTATATTCAATTTTGTCTTTCCGACCCGTGGTCGTTCGTCTCCCTCCGCACTGTAATGATTGTGCAGAATTTTATGAACTATGCGATTTCCCTCTGTGTGAAGCCTTCCATGGCACTTATAAATTGTCGTATACTGAGTACAACGCCAATACACCTTTTTCCTCATAGACTTCTCTCGTACGTAATAAAAGCCTTTATGCATCAACTGAATCCGTCCTTTCTGACTAGTAACATAGCACAAATCTACAATAAACAAATTAAAAAAGCAAATTCTTATTATTGAAGCATCTTTTCATTTAACTTTATAAAATTTTTGTACTAAAAGTTCACTGATTGCAAACTTAATTCATATTTGTATTGAAAATATATTTATACTAAACCAAGTTGCATCCAAAATTTTAAGGTTTCATTCATGGACTTTATAGTTAACACAAAAATTAAAACACAAACAATTCTTCACTTAATCATATTTTGTTGTTTTTGTTAATATTACTAAATAAGTGATTAATTGTGATGCTGCTGGTGATGATGTTGTTGCTGTTGTTGTTGTTGTTGCTGCTGTTGTTGTTGTTGCAGTTGTTGTTGCTGCTGTTGTTGCTGCTGTTGTTGAGTGTACTCAATTATTTCAAAACTAACAGATCCATCAATTTCAATATTTTCATCTTTAGTAGTTGAGACACTGAAACAATGTTGCTTATTTGATCCATATTTGTTGCGTTTTAACACAGCATGCACATGTTCTGCCTTATTAATAATGAATTTTGGTGGAGTTTCCTTCAGCATAGTAATTCGTGCAGGACATTTAATTTTTTTTGTGGCCATGGAACTACATCTCCAAAGTATTTTTTTTTTATTTTCACTCATGATCAAAAAACGTACACCATTTGCCATAATTGCAGGTCTACCACGCAATGAGTGAGTAAAGAATACCAACATATCTTCTGGATTTGGAACAACTTCGTTTGCCAGCACAACTGCGAAAAAAATTAAAAGGTTTCGTTAGTATGAATATAAATAAAAGAAAACTTTGCTGTAACTTAATAATCAAATAAAAATGTGGGCATATTTGTTTGTTTCTTTTATTTAAGAAATAATACATTGTTCAACTTTTCCACCCCAACCATAAAATTTAAAGGATTTAAGTAAACCATCTGTTTTGGTATTTCAATATCATGAAGACGGTGTCTATTTATCAACATAGATATCCCGATTTTCAATGGCAGAGTCAACAACAGTAAGGTTTGTTGTTACTTTAGCAGACTGTGCCTTAGGACCATTACTTGTGCTGAGATTTGTTTTCTTCTCTGATTTTATATGACAATGCTTGTGGATTTGTCGAAAATCAGTGGCATCGTATTTATTCATACAAATTAAAACAGGACAACGAATTTGTCTGTAATACCAATGGCAGCGCCAAAATAGGTTTGTACGATTTTCATTGTTGCGAAAGTATTTAAGACCATCTAACCAAAGTAGTTGTCCACCTCTTTTCGATATGGAGAAATGTATTTTAGGTTGACCACCACAATACTGCCCATGGCCTAGAAAGATATAAAAATTTATTAGAATAATCCGCGATAATCACTTTCAAGACTTAAGAACCTTTCATACACAAAGTTTTTCATATATAAAATCTTGAAGACATATGTATGCATGTGCTTTAATGTGAAGTAATATTAACATTTAAAACAAAAAATTGTCTCGTGTTTATTAATAACAAGTCCAAGCTTTTATAAAATCATTTTACTATAAGCCCTGTTAAAGGGAAAATCTATTCGCAAATAGACTGTATACCTGCATGAAATTAGATTTAATGATTTTAACATATTTAAATGTATTCAATTATTATAATTCGAAATCGCATATGACAATTTGAGAAAAAATTAAATTATGATTTTGAATCTTCAATTATTGAAAGGACAGAATGTTCCTTCTCTGTTACTAAAGCATCCTTTGGTATATATGGCTTCAATTCTATATCATTACTGGTCAAATGTCTATGCTGGTGACAAAGCCTTAAGTTCAGTGTAGTTTCATCATAAATAGCAATTGCGGGACATTTTTCCTTATAATAATTACTGCATTTCCAATATTGACGAGATCCTCTCTTTTTGTTGCGAAAAAACCGAAAGCCATTTATTACTAGAAGTTTACCTCCGTTCTTTTTTGAATCGATGAAATCGATTCGAAAGCCTGAAAGGTAGAAAACGAATTCATTAGTTTAATTCAAGTGTATGATATCAACAAATCCATCATTATAACACGCATATGTATGAAAAACTATTTTTTTTTTTTTTAATTTTATTTTTCTTTTTTGAACTATCTTTTAATTATTTTTAAATTTAGTTAAGAAAAAACTTGATGTTCTTACAAATAAACTTTTTTGATTGGAAAAGCCATTTAGTCATCTTTAACAATTGGATGGTTGTGAACACCTTTTAAAATACATCTTGATGGCACGTCAAAGCAAGTAATTGCTCTAGCTCTGCAATTGTTATGCCATTTTGTACACTTCCAATAAATATTTGATCCGTATATGTTGTTCTTAATAAATCGATGACCCTCAAAATACAATAATTTATTACCACGTGGAGAAGTGATATACTTTATCTGCCCCCAATCGTCCAACGTGCGACTGTCCAAAAAAACAGGTTTTCGCTTTGATAGTCCAGTTCTAATATTCACTGTCGATCTGGACTTGGGAAGGAAACTTTCATTTGAGCATGTTACGTCAAATTTGCAATTCGCAATGCTATACTTAAATGATCTAAGTGTTTCTGAAAAAATAAGAAATAAAATATTTGATTTGTAACATTTGAAAAAACTGTAACATATAATAACATTCAAAAATTAGTACATTATTGTGATTTTGAAAATATTATAATTTCTCTTTTTTAAAATATATTTTAAAAATGTAAGCCTAAATGCATTTGTTTTCTAGTTGGAAATTTTCTCAGATGGTTATGTTCAAAACTATGCTGAAGTATCCGCTCTATTCCGCTTTTATCTCTGGCTGTCACAATTCGTGCTTTACAAAAAGTAATATCCTGAAAATATTAGGTGCTGTGAATCGTTACATTTGTATATTTTTTTCTCTACACACCTTCTTCGCACATATCCAGTAGGTTCGTGTCTTTGACTTTCGATTTTTGACAAACTTTGCATTTTGGTATTGCAAAAGTGTACATCCTCTTTGACCTAAAACAAAGGTGGCAATTTCTGAAAGAATTGAAAAGGGCTATCAAACAAATTATGAAAATCATCTGAAGTTGTAATTAAAAGAATAATAGGTTGTTTTTTTTAACTCTTATCATTTAATTTTTCTTTCAATAAAAACCTTTTAAATATGCCAGTGGTTAGCTTGAACGCCTACACACAACATAGTGGCGGAGAAAAAAAGCTAGGCCGAGACCGCCTATATATAATTACTTTTATTATTTTTAAATAAGTTTTTAATGTTTTAAGTATGTGTTCAGTTTATAATTTACGCAATAGTTCAAATGAAACAAAATCCTTTGCTATTAAAGGACTTAAGTCATTTTTAGTTTCCAACTTAATTAATTTTCCTTTGGATTTCTTTCGTTGTACAAACGAAGGACTTCGTTTTTTTCGAACAACATTTTGTGGATGATTGTGTGCACATGATTCAAGTACAATTTTTTGAACTCCATCTATAACATTTGTAACGACTCTAGCATTGCACTTGGTACTCCCCTAAAATAATGCACTTGTTAAAAAGACAAAAAGGTTTAAAGCTAAATATCTACGAACCTTTTTTGCACAAATCCAGTATGTTTTCATGCCACTACGACGATTACGAACATAATTGAAGCCCTTAAATACAAGTAAGGTGCATCCACGTTGTCCTATGGTAAATGACACTTCCTTATCCTGTGTGTTGTATTCACCTGCAACTACTAAGTTTAATCGCTTGAGTACTGAAATGATTTAAAAAAAACACTTTTATTTAGTTTAATATAGTAGTTTTTAAAAATTAAAGGCCCAAGGTTTGCTTGAGTTAGATATTTACTGCTAGCAATTATTTTTACATATACAATCTAAGCTTTGTTGTCATTTATTTAGTAATAATTAATGAAACTTAATCAAAAATGTTATCTATCGATTACAAAATATTTATGAATATGTGCTAATGTCAAAATGCAATGTACACTCAGATTATGTACTATACGGTGTTGTAAAAATGTGATCTTTTTAGAAGGGGGGATGGTTATGGTATCCACACTTTACGATAACATCATGTCTCAACTCTTCATCAATGGTTACGACACGCGCTTTGCACTTATGAATTCCCGCACGAGCACACGACCAGTATGTTTTTGCTCCTGAAGATTTATTGCGAGTAAAACTATATTCTCCGACTTTAAGCTTTCGACTTCCACGAAATCCAGTAATATAAGAGAAGTAGTTGCTGGAATCTGAAGAGGAATTTAAAAATAAATTAGTTATGATAAATAAGTAAATATTATTTTGTAACATAATACAATAAAACATTACAACCTTGAAAATTTTATTATATTTTTTATTAAACAGTAGAGCTGCATTTACAATAAAACAAAAAACATTTAACTTTCTTCTGAATTTATTGACACAAACACACGGTTGAAAATATAATAATTTCAAAAACAGAAAATCCTGTTAAACTTAGTCATGATCAAGATATATTTCTACTGCAGCACCTGATAATTTGATAGGAGATTGATGTACAAATAACGGCGTTGCCATTTCCAACTCAAAAGTAACAAATGAAATTTCAAAAAATATTTTCATTTTATTGAATAAATTGTGTTTATATTTATCAGAAATAAACTTTAATAATATTTATGTTTTAAGTAGTTGTTTTTTCACCAAATGAAGAGTAACCATTTGCATTGGATAGTTTGACACGTAATGTGTTCTAATAACATACTTTTTTAAATTATCAATAGGTGCCACAAAAAATTCACATTCAGCCAATGTAAAAAAAAATCGCTTTCATATGTAATCTAACAATTCGTTGGTGTTGGGCTTGAGATTTGGTTATATTAAAGAAACCGCTATTTCTTCAGCTACATTTGCTGCTTCCATTTTATGTGATTTTAGTGATCCATATTTTCTAGTTTTCGTTATAACTTCGTGATTATGCTCATTATTAAGAACTGTCAAAATATTGCCTTTTGTTTTGATTCGAGCACGACAACGTAATACAGCAAATTGACTACAGCGCCAATAAGTTATCTCCTCCCGATTAACATGACGATTAAAAGTGTGTTGCTTCAACACCAACTGTTTTGTTCCGTATTTGCTTAGAACATAAACCGGCCCTTGGTTGTCCACTGCTGCCGCTTGCACTTGTAAGAGAGCTTCTCCGTACTTAGTTCTTTCTAAAAATATAAAAAATGGCTTTATTAGTAAGGAGTTAACTTCACCATTAACCATCCAAAATAAAAAATTATGTATAAAAATACAGATAGAAGACAAATCCTTAATTTAATGACATTTAAACACAATTTTCAGTTACAGCTCAAATAGTTTTAAAAAAATTTATTCACATGCCAAATGTTTTTTACATAAAATAACAAGACCTCCTCTTAATTCATTTAAAATTAAATATGCCGGGCAATTAAACTTTGTACAATGCCAATAACTACGGTACGCCATTGAACGTACTTTTTTATATTTTATTCCTTTTAATAAAATATATTCGCTTTGATGTTTTTGTAAGAAGGTTACTTCTGAAAAAAAAAAAAATTCATTACAGTTTTACCAAAAAATGTGTATGCATTCCTTAATAGTATTAACGCTATTGAATCAAGACATAAGTTAAAACAAGCTTTAGTTTTTTGAACCATAAGTTTTAGGTCAAAGTTGAGGCCTTTTTATTAAATTATGTTAAACTAAATATAGGGCCCGGTGACAATAATAAATTTGATGGCATATTTTGCTTAGTAAATTTCGGAGGATGATTATGTTGATTTTTCCCAAGTTTAAGAGATCCTTCACATTTAGTAATACAGCGGGCTGTACATTTGTTTTCGGAAACACGTTTTCCATTTCCAGATGAGCAAATCCAGTTTATCGTGGAACGAAAACTTGCTTCTTTTTTGTACATATAACCATGAAAAATTAGATTATATCCTTGTTTTTGATTTCTTAAAAAAAACATCATTTGATCCTCTAACCAAACACCAGTAGGGAAAGGCATTGCGAAAACTGTAAGTAAAACATAAACATTATAAGCCATACATGTCCACAAAAACTAAAGTGGATAATTATATATATGAAAATAAAACTGTGTCTACAGAAAGAAAGTTTTTGTTCTATTTATTTGCGTTTATTTTACATTTTAGAGAATAATTTTGTATAGTAATGATTTTTCCGTTTCCAAGTTTTATCTGGGAACTAAGATTTTATGCTGCTTAGGCCATAAATTTCATCGCTGCTTGGTTCATCTTCATATTCACAAATAAATTCTGCCATGTCTGTTTTGAAGTGTGGCTGACGTATTGATAATTTTATCTTTGACTTTAAGCCCAAATCATCCCTATAACGAGTCTTTAACGCTGAAAAGATTTGACGTCCCCACTCGATTTTTTCACTTTCATGGCCATGCGTATGGGTACCAATTACTTTCACCCCTTTATTTGCATGAAAAATAAGACGCGCTTTGCATTGATACTTCGTACACCGAAGACAACGCCAATATTTACCGCGATTTTTCCGATACAAGTAGTTTTCAACCACAATGAGTGGATGGCCACGTTGACTGTATATATATTCTAATCCTGAAACGAAATTAAATGTGTAAGTTATAATAATGTGTATTTTTTAATTATCTATTATATGTAGAGAATAAAAACGCAACTTTTTTGTTACTTTTTTTATTTATTATTCAAATAACAATACTAAAGACATTTTTCTAGCAATAAAGCATTTTTTTGTAAGTAAACATAAACATAAAAATCGCCAAACTACTGTTCTCTTGAATGAATGCTCTACTAATAGTAGTAAATTCAGGTCCAAAGTGGCGTTACACATCAATACTTTTTCAGGTATTACGATAGAAGCACAAAATTTATGTTGCTATACTTATGGGAGATATTTAAGGAAGTGTTACCAACCTCAGAAGGGCCCCCTTATCAACTTGCTGTTTTAGTAGCGAATTTTACACTAAATTTTTATTGCTAGTGTGTTTGGTAAAGTTTTGCAAAAAAAATACTAGAAGCAATAAAGATCGAATTTTCGATTTTTGTGAAGTTTCAATAAGTTGATGTTTACTCCAAAGTACACATCCTTGCTACCTCGAAATTGTAACTAACGATGGCAATGTTTTGTTACAGACGGTGAACAGATGTTGGTTGGTTACTAGGCATTTATTTGGTTTTGTGCACGTTGACCACTAGTACTACTCGATTCACCACATCTTCAATCTTAATAAAAGTTCGCAGAGATCCTCGGAAGACGGCAATATCATTTGGATATCCAAGCAGTTAGTAGATAGTGCTTCCCTATTTATTCTTGGCCTTCGCACTACATGATCCATGAGGTCAAAGAAATCACAAGAGAGTGCATCCCTTGATAAAGTTCGGTGCAGGTTTGCCACAGATTAGATGAATTACCTACCTTAATGGCAAGTACATTGCATATTAGTTATCGGAGTAGTTTTACTGGTATTCCGAACTCCACCGATTTGAAACTCATTATGCTATCAGAGCTACTTTTTTCGAAATCCACGCCGCCGATTTGCAGGCAGAATTCTAAAATATTAAATACTTTTGATGAATGGTGAGCAAAACTTGAAAAGCACATTTTTGACACACATTCTCTGATTTTTAGGATCTCAAGAATCACGCCGACATTTTGCAAATAGTAAATTTCATTTATTTGCAATAAACAAATGTACATGTGTTCCTGTATGCATTATTATACGTTAAATTATCAAAAAATAAATCTCATTCAAAGCGTAAAATTCGTCCGTCAGGACTTTTTGCTTGTCGACAAAACTTTCCTGTGCAGTTTTCATGCTATGAACATTAAAATTCTTTACGTATACATTAGGGTGTTTATTTTGAAAATTTTGTAATTGTTTTAATTTTTTTGCCTATGTTTTGCATGGGATTTTAAAAAAATGGTCATAAAATTCAAGCTTCCTAGCTGAACCCTGTAAACGGCCCGGACAGAGTTTGTGTCCGATTTCGTTGAAACTTTACGAAAAAAACGTCTTACTAAAACGTGTAAAAATTCTGCCTTAGGTGCCAAGATGCATAAAGTGCTTTAGGTATTAAGTTGCATGTTTTTGAAAAAGCGAACAGTATACATTCTTAAGAGGGAGTTTGTTTCCGGTCCCATAGGCCTATTTTGTTGAATCTGGTTTGAAGAAAATTCTCCCAAAAACTCAGCTTCGTAGATCAAACCTGTGAACTGCCCAACCAGTTTGTTTCCTGGCACGACCAATTTTCGGCCCCTTGACTATCCTCCAATCGCGTCAGCGACGTCTTCTGTCCAGACTATTCCGCGCCACCTACCGGAAAAGGCAGAACAACGTCCGCCTTGCTTGCTACCATAAGTACAAACTCAAAAAGTTGTTCATGTATAAATAGACATATATAGAAAAAATAGCTGATGCACGCGACCGTGCGCGAGTAGCCTGTTTTTTTAGTTTTTTCTGCGAAGACAAGCAATTCAACTTTTTTTAGTAGATCTACTCTCATTTTTGATTTATTTTACAAATTCTGGGTTGTTGGCGTTTGCAATGTAGATTAAAAAACTGAGAATTTGAATATTTCCTCATTTTTCTTCCATAAATATTCCATTGCATTGCCATGGAAAAAACAAAACGAACACAGACAGCACCTTAACTTGCTATTAAACGATATGTTATGCCATTTTAAAACCTCATTAAATTAGAAGGGCATTCAAAGTTTTGGCTTGGCGGTCTTCATATAATGTCTATATTTACCTATAGTTTCTAAGCATTTTGTTGAACACCTTTCGTAGACTTTAATACTAACTGTAGTCACAGGTCAAGCTTATTTTAACAAGCGATAGCAGCTTTGCCTGTATGTAAGTAGAAAACGGACTGAATAGTTTGACGATTTGCTTAAATATATGTATACATAAACTTAGAAAATACTAAGATAGACGACAGAGTGCCTACAGTTTTACAGAAAAAGTATATGAAATGTTAGACAAACGAAAAGTTGTTAGAACGTTTACTTGAGACGCAGCGCGCATGGGTTCAAATATTGGACCATATTTCTTAATTTGAGTTTATTTGCAATTTCTAAAATGATTTGAATATCACACACTTGATTCAATATTTTAGCCAGCTTCATCTCTAGAATAATTTGACTTGTTCCTTAGCTAGCTCGGCTATAGAATATTGATGTTACGCAATACAATATTGAAATTTTCCTTTCTAGATTTGCTTTATTATCGCAAGAAACACCCTTAATAACATTCATCATATTTTGAAAACAGTGTCCTTTCGAGTATTGTTTTTAACGTATATACATATATCGTTAGATTGGTTCAGTCATCGCATCAATGGCATCTACCATACCGAACCATTCCATTTCGAACAAACGAAAATACTCAACAGCTTTCCTTACTAATTTTTATTATTTTGGCAAGCGCTGTCGAATTAGTTAATTTTTCTATTTGAGATGTCGGCAGTTAACTCTCCAATCTTGAGCGGCTAACTGCAGAATAACCAGGCACTGTAAACATACCTGTCACAGATAACTATTTCGCAAGAGTTTACTTTAGACTGTGAAAATGGCCATTAGTAGAGTATACGGCATTATCTTTTACGTGAACTTGTTAAAAATTTGACAAAATTTAATTCGCTTTTACAATACAACTAATTTTCTCACCAAAGTTTTTTGTTTACAAAAACGATATCAACATTTTAAGAAATATTAGCAAATCGATCTTAAACAATAACAAGTAAAGGTTTTATCTTCGTTCAGGTGTGAAATTTATTAAATAATTCTCTCATTTTTTGTTTGTATGGGAGATGCCATGCCTATTGTTTGAGATTCACCTAGTTCTTGTCCAGAATTTTTCCGAAGCATTCCTACTGTTTGTGTGAAATTGAGTTTCATTACTTTTTACCGTAAATTGTATATTCTAGTTTTGAGAGATCACAAGTTTTAAGGTCATACTTAAATGAATAACATTTTAAGTCTCTTTTTACAAAAGCCGCAATACAGCATATTGATCATTGCAAGTTCCCAAAAGTCTGTAGCCAGGAATATCAGACTTTTTTTACTTTCCATATGAACTGAAATTTTAAAACAAACTGTTTGCGCCGCAAACAGGGTTGATCTAGGAAGATGAAATTTTGGAAGAGTTTCTTCCAACCCGATTCTATTATATAGATTTATGGGACCTAAAAAACCCCTTTCGGGTGTGTTTTGTTCGCATTTTTAGCCACACGAAAAATGTGGTCGTGGTTTGACAACAGAGTGGCTCATCCCATACAACTGAAATCCCTTAAACGCTATATCTTGACACCTAAGCTATACTTTTTCTACGTTTTAGTAAGTCGGGTTTTTTGTAAAGTTTCAACGAAATCGGACACAAACTCTGCCCGCGCCGTTTACAAGTTTGAGCTAGGAAGCTCAAATTTTAAGACAATTATTTTGAAGCCTCAAGCTAAAATATAGGCAAAAAAAAGCAAAAACAATCAAAATACTTTTCAAAATGAACACGCCGTATTTACGATTTTACTTCGGGGGTGGTTTGTATTTGAGATTTTTGGAAACGATTTTTGAAATTGTATATTAGTATAAATTATTAATTTTTATACCCTAACATAATATAAATAAATTACTACTAACTTTTTCATTTACACAAATTATAATAAAAATTTATATGTAAACATTTTAAATTTAAAAGGGCTTTTAGATAAGCTTTTTCAAAATATATATATGGTCTTCAAAATTCAAAAATTTGTTTAATTAAGAACAAATTACATTTATTGGGTTAGCAACCAAGTAATTGCTGAGATCACTGAAAGATGGCATTAGTTGAACTTTTAGGTATGTTCACGTATTTGTAATGTCATACTATGTTTATGCTAGAGTTCACCCACACGCATAAACACTTTCTTAACCCGGGAAGAAGCGTCTTACCGAGTTAATTCCGCCATTATTTACTAACTAGTTGGAGAATTTATATGGAGTAAAAAATTTTGCATTTTAAAGCTGAAGGAGTTTAAAGAAGAAAAAATTAGGCTATCCTAAAATAAGTTATAGATCATTAACACACGGTTTTTTTTGGAAAATTTATCCAAAAATTAAAAAAAATTGTCATATCTCCAAATCCGTCTATAAAGTATGATACTTAAATAAATAAATATCTCCAAAACCATAGGTTAAATTTGAAAGATTTATGCCTTTTTACGGTAGGTCTTTCAATTATCTTTCTTATAACATCCATATTTTTGATATCCATTCCGGAGTTTCCAACTTATGATGATTTAAATAAAAGCTATATCCTATACTTTCGATGACTGTGTCTCCGAAACCACATCCGAGCGACAATTTTTGAATAAATATTTATTAATAGAATAGAAAAGCACATCAAAAAAGTTTTGTGCAATAAAAATTAACGAATGGAAGCTAATGCAAACTTAGGCTTATATACTTAAATGTCATTTTTCGAACACTTCAACTCAGTTTTTGAATATTGATACATTAAGATCATAGCTTATTAAATTACCTTTCATATGAAACCAACATTTTGAAAATCAAACTTATCACATTTTTTAGAAAAGCTATACCCGCAACTTCCGGCGGGTGTATCACCGAAGCTAGATGCATCCTTCAACTTTTAATTGCACTTCGAACTTTTCCTTTTTTTTATTCTTTCTAAACCCATACAGAACGAATGGGATCCAAATTAGTTAGATAGTTGATATATTTAGAAGCTAACCGCTATCAGGTGTTATTACGCTACCCAAATAAGTAAAGTTATCCACTCCTCTATGCTGGATTCGCCTATCATGAAGCTACTACTAACACTGATGGGCAGATAGATATTTTTATTTATGTTGATTTTTAGAACTACTTTTTCCGAAGAAGATCTGATGGCAGTGAGTTTCTTCATGTCTGACTGCTTGGTGGCGAGAAGGCACATGTTATTCCTATAACGAGGTTCAATATATGCCACGATTTGTAGAGTATAGAGCTTTGTTGAGAGAACAGTGTTAACAGGAATAAGATTAGTGACAGCAGACAACCTTGGCGCACTCTTGAGTCGGACTCAAAACGATCAGAAAGTTGCCCATTATGTAATACTCCACATTTGAAACCTTTGTATTGAGTCTTGATAAGATGAATAACATTGGATGCTGCACGAAAGGTATTAATTTGATCAATTCACGATCTGTTAAGGCGAAACCCTGCCTGCTGTTTCCAGATAAGTGGACTGTCGTGAAGAGGATTTTTGTCAAAACCATGAAGGGAATTGTCAGTTTGATGATGACCCTGTAGCTCTTTTATATAGGTAAGTCCCTTTTTAGAGTTCTTCTTTTCAAATTTGGATAAGAACAGGGTAAATAAGTTCAGCGACTGCGGCTTTGTTGTTTATAAAATATTTAAGAGATTTTATGGCCTTTGTTACACCCTTTTTTATTTTTTAGCATTTTTGATTGATTTATATTAAACAATAAGTTCATATTGGTCCACATCATTACACATTTCATTAAATTGATTTACAAATGATTCAAGTTCCACATTTGAACTTGGATGCGTATAATTCTTCTTGCTATAACTAGCATTTTCTCTATAACTTGTACCATGATTTCAATGAGTGTCATCGCCGGATTCACTCTGCCCAGAAACATATCGAAGTTATGCCGCATAGGACGAGCATAGGCCTTTCGTATATGCTTTTGGTGAAAATTTACTTTAGAATATGTATCACTGAACAGCTGTGCATTGCATTCATTTTCGACTTTGATACCGATTTGTTTCATTATGTGAGCATGATCATTGAAAACGGCATGAATACTGTTTTTTGTCGAGGGTTGCGGAATTTCTTTGTTATCAGGACGTAAATATTTTAATTCATGCAATTTGTCGCGAATTATCTGGTCGACGTTTGATTCGTCAATCAAAATTCCTTTCGGTTGTATAATTGTCTAAAAATTCTTCGAAAAAAAATAAATCAGAATCATACGTTTTGTTTTTGCCTTGTCTCTTGGGAGATCTGTGGTGTTTGAGAGTTTTGAACTATTAGGTAAATATATAACTTTCAAAATAATATCTGCTTCTAGTGAGTTTCGATGCATGACCTTTCGGAGTAGATTTGGTTTTGTTGCATTGTTTTTTGAGTTATTATCTTCAACCATAATTGATGATAGCAGAGCTACGTTTTCGGCGTTTGATTTATATGATGCAAATGAAGAACGAGGAGTTCCAGGTATATTAATTGCTATGTTTGAAACAGTAGACTTTCTATTTACTTTTGGAGTTGTTAGTGAAGGTGATAATGTTAAATGTTTACTTGAAAATGTTTGGGCGTTAACGTGAGAAACTTTTTCCCCAATCAAAAGCCTATCAAATCCACCTGTAACCTACTAAAATTTTTAAAATTACAAAAAAAAAACTGATTTTTACAGCATTAAATGCGTTTATAAACATTTGATGTTATAAAATATATATGTATAATAATTTTTTAAATTTTAAAATGAATACCATGTACAAAACCCTAAGTTCAAGTGTATGCAGTTTCTTGAAACTATTGTCTGCGGGAAAAAATTTAAATGTTGATAAAAAACAATAAGATATTTTTAAGATTTTCAAAAATATTGAGTAATCGTGAGGCACCGAATAAATTAATTCAAAAACGAAAAGTATCGTTGTAAAATGTTTATTACTTAAATTAGTTTTTTTTTCAGGAACGCTCGACATAAATTTTTGGGAAAACTTTTCAAGTGATTGTTGCACAGAACTGACAAGTACGCGTACACGATCGAATGCTAGTAGAAAAATAAGTTTGGTCAAGAAATGACTATGACAGCGATATATAAACAGAGAATGAAAAAAACTATCGTACGGTTTGATTTCGTTCTGTTCTGTGAGCGTTAACTTGTTCCTTTTGCAGTCCGTATTTCACAGATCGATTTAAACACTAACACAAGCCATAGCAAGCAGACATGAGAGAGCGCAACACAATGCTAACGTACAATTCATCAGCATAAAAATCCGGAAGAAGAGTATAGCACGTAACAATACCGTAAAAAAAAACTTTATTCGCTTTGTTGTGGTTTTGACTCGTGATCGCTACCCGAGAACTCGTAGCGTTCGTATTTGCCGTTGTTCTGCAGGCTGAGCTGATGCAATGATTTGATGGATTGCAACATATTAGATTTTTGTCTCCATTTCTCTAGTCTGGTTGATTTAAAGCAAACTAAAAATGCCGCGCCCATCAAATGATTTCTTGAAGTTTCTTCGAAAAAAATAATATATATTATATTATATAAGGACACTTCCAGCTTAACTGACCACTTGTCGAAAAATAAAAATTGTACACATAAAAAATTTTGTAAATTAATCGATGCATTGCTTGTAGCTAGTAGCTAGTAGCTATGCAGCTTTAAAAATAGTAAGATACAAAATGTTCATCACATATTGAAGTCGCTTTTTTAAAATTTTTCTTTAATATTTTTTTAAATTTTTTTAATTTTTTTTTTTTTATTTTAATTTTTTTTTAGAAGCATTTTTTTCCTCTATATATTACATTAAAATTATTATAATATATCACCCGTTATATTTGGATGCCACACCCGTTGCATTTGAATGTCTATTATTTAAAAGATTATATTGAAATTTACTCATGATTTTTAAAGAGAACATATGAAATATTTCTAATATGATATCAATTTCACTCATTCCTAACTAAATTTTAACCAACTTAAACTCAAACTGAAAATATTGAAGAAAGAGCTTTTTTGAACGTCACGCCCGTTACGCACTTAAATACCATTTACTGAAATAATTACCATACTTAGTTGTCAAATATTAAATTTTTAAAAAATAACACAATAACAGTTGTCTGAAAAGATATGCATTAAAATAAGTCTTAAAATGTCACACCCGTTCCTCTGGAAGTGTCGATATACATATGTAATAATGAAGATTGTGGTAGAAAAGTTTTAAAAAATCATACTTGAAATTTAGAACGCAGTATGAAGGCTTAATATTCGAACCAATATTCTGTAATTTGTTATATTTTGTCAAACAATGAAAACCAATTCCTGCCAATTTAAATATAATTTAAATTTAATTTGATAAACTTTATATTTTCCATTCAAAACTCGTATAGAAATTAGAAAATTACCCTTGGGATTTGCGCTTACTACTTCGTTTTGTCTTCGTCTGTAATAAACAGAAAAAGGAATTTTAGCTTTGCTTTGCTTTGCTCTTTTTCACTTTTGGTTGGGCTCTCAACAGACCTATGCAAGGGAAACATATCAGGCTGAGGAGATTATACTAATCGCCTTAAAAGTCAATGATGAACACTGGTTACCGCTTATCATTTCTTTGAAAAGTGTGTTTCAAATCTAAAAATGCCTATACTATGTATTTAGTACACAACTTAACTGAATACATACAATTTTCATGATTTAAAGTCCTCTTTAGAACAAGATTTGACCAAGAAGTTAGCATCTTTTGGTCAATTTTGTGGCTTAAGTTTACTTTACATCCCATTCGCCAATTTTTATTAAACCAAACTTTTTTATTTGGTTTTCAATTTTAAGAATAAATGTGCAATCAAAAAGTGTCGCTCGGATCTGGTTTCAGAGATATAGCAATCGGAAGTTGCGGATATATAATAGCTTTTGTGAAAATCGGTATAAGTTGGGAATCCCTAAATGGATATCAAAATCATGGGTGCTGAAAGAAAGATAATTTATTGGCCTACAATAACGGCAAGCAAATCATTGAAATTAAACCTGTAGTTTTGAAAACTCGTATTTTTTCAAAAAAAAGTGTTAAATAACTCATAACTTTTTTAGGATTTTAAGAAAGCTTAATTTATTCCCTTTCAAATAGGTACTGTGTGTTCCAATTTTTTTTTGTCATTAGCCCCATTTTTATCGGAAAACAAATTCGTATGAAAAGTATGTATTTATGGGCAAAAACAATAAAGCAACGAAAACAACGACTGGTACAGCAACAACAATTAGGACAGCGGCAATAAAGAGTGATTTTTTTAGTAGTTTTAAAAAAGTTTTTTGTTAGTGATCAATTTTTAATTAATTTATTTATTTATTTATTTATTTATACAACAATTTGGTATTTTTTCAATGTGATTTCGAAAGGTTTTTTAAAATAATGTGTTCCTAAAGAAGTGTAGATCCATAAGACGTTGAACCAAAAATAAAAACAACTTTTTGAATTTTAATTTCATAAGACGACCGAACAGCTCAAGCAACCGACATTATTTATAAACAAATTGGTCAAACACATTATACAACAACAATTATTATAAGTGATTCTCATTATAAAACTTAAAAATTTTTAAAATTATTTACATCACTCCTTTTATTTAGATTCTCTTTACAATTAAAACATTGGTTGTGTTATATTCATGAAGAATTTGTCCGACATTACTGTGATAGGAAAGCTAGTTTTGGACATAATATAGTGAACCGCTACCGAAGGCTACCGCAGCCCACTTACCCTAACTATTATGTGGAATTACTGTAGCTAGCGAAGCCGGTGTTGCATATACCATTGGACTTAAGCCATTTTCAAGCTCAATAAGAGTAGTACGAGGAGGCGTTTCCGCGCCCGACATATGTATTTATTCTTTATAAGCATACTGCACTGTGCGACATACTAAAAGTTCAAAAAAATCGGGAGTGAGCCTGTTAAAGTAAAGAATTACCATATATTTTAGTACCAAAATTCACTTAAGAAATTTTTTCGATGAACAATAAGAAAAATTTAAAAAAACTATACAAGCCGCGATCTGATGGTTTCGATAGAACACGGTAAAATAAATCGAAAATGTTAAATAAAAAAACACTCGCTTGGCTATGGAGATATTGATACATAAACATTCAAATTTGTATATATATAGATGGAATTTTAGTGCAAAAGCATATGGATATATTATAGGCCACGGCTGAAGGATGCCCACTTATCCCAACTTTTATGTAGAATTACAGTGGCTACCAAAGCCGGTGTTAGATATACTGTATGCCGAAACGTGGCCAAAACGTTGCCGAGCCCTACCTTTTACGTAGAATTCCTGTGGCTAGCGAAGCTTGTGTTTCATATACTATAGGATGTAAGTTAAAGTACAATTAAGCCAAATCTGTTCGGGCTCTTTCGAGATATCGATATATAAACACCAGATTTTTATATAGAGGAAATTTTAGTTCAAAAGCACTGTGGCTAGCGAGGCCGGTGTTGGATAAACTATAGGATGCAAACCTTGAGCCACGACCGAAGGATGCCCACCTATCCCAACTTTTATGTAGAATTACAGTGGCTACCGAAACCGTATGCTGAAACCTGACCGGATGCCTCCGCGAAGCCGAAGTTCAACATACTGAAGGATGTGGGCCAAAGTCCGCCCACTTACCCTACCTTTTATGTAGAATTACTGTGGCTAGCGAAGCCGGGGTTTCATATACTATAGGATGAGAGCTAAAGTACATTTAAGCCAATTCTGTTCCATTTTTTAACAACTGTTCACTCATACTCACTTAGCATTCAAATAAATGTGCAAACGAAATATATTTTGCTCTATTTTTATGAGTTTAAATTTAAGTCCTGAAAACTATAGCAGTTCAGAGTTCTTACTTACATTTCTCGAGAAATTGCATTTAGATTATGGACCCACAAAAAGGTTTTATATGAAGGGTTGCAATTGTTTAGCGCATACATGTTGGATAATTATATCATACAATTTCGTCTGATTCAATTAGTTGAGTTGAGTTTTTATTTAAAACAAATTTAACCACAATATTTTTTAATTGAAAGGCATAAGAACACTTTTCTATTTCACATTACAATCTGACAAGAATATTAACAGCGACAAAACAAAAGAATTAATTTCGAAATTATTGGTACACAGCGAGCAATACACTATTTATCTCAGAAAAATTGTTTTGTGGAAAACTAAACAAAAATTAATTAAAAATTATAAATCACGGCGAAAATTTTGATTCGTTTTTGACTGTGTTGCGTTGTTCGCTTTTGCTTCGTTGGTGAAAAAAAATTGTAAATGGCGTCGCTGGTGGTGTAAAGAAACGTTCAATGGAATGCGTTCAACAGAATTAGGATGGGGTCGGGAAATCGGCAACGATTACTCGCTTTCAAAAAAAAAACCGTCAGAAAATCGTTGCGAAAAATTCAGCTGCCATTTTGTTTTCACAAACGTAAACAAAAAACAATGTCTGCAAGCTGATTAAAAAAAAAATTCAACTGCCTGCCGACGGTGAAAATATAATTAAATCTAAATCGACGGGTACCCATCGGCAGGTTTTCAGTCGTACGAAGCAACTCTGTTCCATCTCATAAAATCAAGTGACATAGCATTTGACAGCGAGTAATTATGGACAATTTCCCAGCCCCATTCGTATGCTGTTCAACGCATAAGGCTCGGTACACACGAACGTATTTTCAATGCGTGAAATTGTGTCTCTAGTGTGTTTTTCATCATGGTTATAATACTAGCTTAACTTACTGTCAATTTTGAACGAAAAGTCTGTTTATTTTTGACGTACATGATAGGCACTTTCAAGGTTACATAATTTGAATTTGACAATTTAGCTCTGCCATGTAAATATAATTGTAGAATTATATAAGGTAAAAACAAATTGTCAAAATTTGAAAATGTAACACTGAGACAGTCTACAGCAACAGTCAAAATCATAATCACAACATAACAAAAATTTTACAAATTCTCTCATATGTTGCATAAAAAATCAATTTATTAAGAAATAAAAGTAATTTTTAAAAATATTTTGAAGTAAGAGCCTTCCGTGCTACAGCGGGTATATAGCGGGTGTACATGGCATCAGTCTGCTTTTTTTATCTTTGGGAGGATTGATAAAATCTACTTGGTCGAATTGCTTTTGGCAAACACAGCAACAAGTCCTGGCCACAGCTTTCAGTTCACCGTCGACGCCCTTCCTTCATGCAAAGGAAAAGCAAATAAGGAAATACTTTCCTTCGACGTAACCACGCAGCATAATTCGTAGAGATTCGGCATAGTATTTCAATTAAATAACACTTTTTGAGAAAAATTAACACTTTTTAAGAAAAATTCACACAAATAGTGAAAGAGGCAACATTCTTCAGTGCAGTAACCATGTTAGTTAAATCATGATTATGAACCGAATGTCAAAATATATAGCCCAAAAAAAACCTAGGAAAAAACCATGATTTAACTATATAAGGCTACTGCAAAAAAAAATGGTGCTTCTTCCAAACGTTGGTGTAGTGTTAAATCGTATTAAATTTTTTTTTCGATTTTTGCTTTGGATATGAATTTTGACACTCCAGTTTTCTGACGTTCAACACTTTCAGATGTGAGTTTGACAGCTTGCGAGAAGCTTAGTAGTTAAATCAAGGAAAAACTAATACACTTTGACAATTGATCTGTTTAGGTTGATTAGCTGATTCATTATGACTATAAACCTACTTTTGGAATAAGCCAAATGTACTGCTTTTACCGGTATAGTACTGCTTTGCATCTGTCTGCACTGCTAGACAATTAGTAGTGCTATTTGTACTAGTATTTGTGCTTAAACAATGAATTTGCCACATATGAAACTCTCTCAAATCATCAATTAAGATATATGTTTGGCTGGAACATCTTCTCCTGTCTTGCCACCACTGAAAAAGTATGGAAAGTAGAAAGATTCAATCTGCACATGTCGACACTGAAGAGCATTCTATGTTTAAAACTTAATTCTTAAAGATACAACCACAACTTCTTCGCCAAATCGCCAGTTAAGAAAAATATTTGTTCACGCCACCAACCAGTACAGGCGCTATGTTTGTCGATGCATGAAATATATGTTTAACTAATTTGTTTTGGTCTGATTTGAAATAATATAATATACATAAGATTAACTGCATCTTTGTATTCCGTATCGTTAAGGTGTATTTTTTTAGGTATTTCACACACTTCATTCCATATCATAAAGACCTGTTTTGATATATCACGGATAAGTGTACTGCTTTTTGATGGTCCAGAGTTGGCAACATTAGCTGTGAGTATGTAATTAGGATATGTCAGTGCCTTATTCTAGCTGATTTTGACAGCTAAAAACAGACCTTAAAATAAAGATAAAGAACTTCCGCTCTAAATTGATGCAACCTTGATAGTAATACCATGGGTAAAACAATTCTAAATGAAGATTCTTCCATTTTTATTTCAGTTATACGTGACCTCTCAATATTAGCTAATGGGCTGTTCACATGACACACACAAGGTAGAATTAAATTATGCAACAGTGAAAAGTTTTGCTATCGTTATCATGGAAACAATGCAAAAACTTCTTACCAAGTTTCAAAATGGGATGGAGAGCATTTTGAGAGTCAACGGTTTTTTACGTTTGTCATAATGTCACTTTTGATTAATGCGTTGTATTATTCTTCTAAATAAGCTAATAATTTCACAAAACGAATGCAATTAGCGAAACTTGTCCTTACGTAGAAATTTCTTCCAATAAATCTTCGATACAATTTTTTTTAAAAATATGGAAATCGCGTTAGTTATGGTTTAAACTATTGTTTTCTTTAGTTTTTGTGCAGAAAAGTACAATTATTCGGTGGGATTTTTTATGTTGTAGGAACTCGACATCTATGAACTTTCAACTTTTTATCAATTTTCACTATTATAATTCATATGTTCTCTCACTCTCTTAACTACATATCTGCAAATGGCGTGTTGTCGCACGTCGTCCTAGCCCATACATGTGCAACGGTTTGACAAACAGTTTTGGTGTCAGGTACGTATGGAAGAGACAGCCTCAGCAGTCTTGTCATGCTTACTACTTTTCGCGACCACAGGGCTACCACTGGCGCTCGATATTGCGTAGCAACGATAACTAAAAAGTAAAATTCGAGGAGCTTTTAATTGTTTTTTAGTCACCAATATTAAAACGTAAAATATTTTTTTGCTCATTAAAAATAAAAATCATCGGAAATCAGATTTCAGAAATTTTACAATTCTTACATGGCCGCAGCTTTGACCTTAAATTTCGAGCTTGGTCGGATCAAAACCGTACCCTTGACAGCCCTGTTCGCAACTGACAGCTATTAGCTGCTTGGAAGCTCAATTTTATGTGAAATCAAAACGAATCGATAACGGCCGTACACACCATCCTTCATGCTATCCATCATGCTTGACATTCTCGAATAACTGTAAATTTCGTTTTGCGTTCACATCATACAGCATGCTGTCAAACATCATTTGCAGAAAAATTTTGAGGCGTACACATCACTCGCATTACTCACTTTTCTTCTTTGCTTTTTATTTTACGGAGGTGCTGCTTCTTGTAAAAATAAAAAACCATTGTTTTCAGCTCCCTAAAAACGAAGATATGTCTCTTAAGAAACCTAAATTGTGAAAAAATGTGGCTTTAGGTTCACTCATTCCATCGCTCCTACCGTTGTCATATTGTGGTAGATTTTCTTCTAGTTCATCTTAATTTTTTTGTAAAAGCATCCGTTCTATGTGTATGGAGTGAAATTATTTTTTGTTATTTTATTTCTATTTTTTCGTGGCCACAGAATCAAATGCAAAATTATTTTCATCCATATATTTTGAACCACTCATTCAATGAAAGATGTAATCACACATGTTTGTGTGTCATTTTATTATCTTCAATTTGGTATCATAAACTATCAAATTGGACATATCTAGTTCAAGATATTAATTTTAAAGTAAATGGCGGTCGAAAAAATGAAAAACACGAAAACTGTAGCATTCAAAAAATTTTTATTTTCATGTTCGAATTCAGCAAGAAAAACTACAAAAAAAAGTAACCTCTTATTCATGGATCATAAAAAAAAATCATTTTATAAGTTAGTGCTATTATTCATGCACACCGCCGATGTTCACTACATGAAATCTTATTTGAAATGAAAAATTTGCACTAGGCTTCGCAGCCAGCGTTGTACGGACGGACAAGCCAGCAGAGAAATCAAAAACATTTGAAGTCCATCCATCCATCCATCCAACATGAGTGTCAAGCGGCTGATCAAATAGTGAAGTTTGTCAAGCATGATGGGCAGCATGAAGGATGGTGTGTACGGCTCTATAGACAAATTCACTCTAATGTGGGACGTCTGTTTATCTCCTTTGCATAAACTAAACCAAAAAATATGGTTTAGTATTAGAAACTTTTTATGGGTACATATTTTCGGTAATTATATAATAAAGGGAATTTTACTATATATATGTTCACTTTATCATTCCGTTTATTACCCATAGAAGGGCGCGTAGCAGGTACAAAAAGTATATAGATACTTGATCAGCGTCACCACCTAAGTCGATACAGCTATGTTCGTCTATCGTTTTCCGTAAAACTAAGTAAGCTAATTCAACGAAATTTGGCACACATCACACAGATCATCACAAGCTCCTAGCATATAAAAAATCGGTTAACGGACACCCCTACCGCCCGTACTCTATGTAAATATACCAAAGGCAATTTTGAAAAAGTTGCTGCGATTTTGATGAAACTTAGTGATTTGGTAAACATGTGAACAAAATTTAGATTGGGCTACGTTTTAAATTTGCAATGGCTCTAAAATGGGCGTGGCACATGCCTAAATTTTAGCTTTTATAACGCCATAACGTAAACCGGACAAGATATTGTCACATATATCTTGAATTGTTCTTAAAGTGGAATTGAAAAGTGGGCGTGGCACTTTTCAGCATTTGAAAATTTTAATTTCCTATAACTCGGAATTGGCACGCACGATTTTCATAAAAATTTTAGGGATGATACCACTGAAAGCAGTCATCAATACAAACCACATCAGTATACTGGAAAAACTCGTTGAAGGGCATGGCACAGCTCACAAGATTTATAAATATGGAACTAACAACGTAATCGTTATGAAATTTAGTATGGCATATATACTTGCTAAAAGGCATCTATTGCAGAGTACTTCCCATATGAGCAAAAACCGTTTAATGTTATAGATAGTGTACCATGGGAGGGATCTTCATAAAATTTGGTTTATAGATGTTAGTTACTATAAGTGTTGATGTTTACGCATCGTGTAAACAAACATAGCAGTTGATGCACCCTGCTTTTCCCTGACAATAAACAAACCCAGCAATTGATACATCCCTGTACGTACATGACAGCAAAGGCAAAGAATCAAAAAGAACAATTTGAATTTCAGTGGAGCAACGGCCGTACGAGCGTACAGGAAAATACAAGATTGAAACATCCATCAGTATAGAGATCCATAAAAGATCAAGAAATTAACCATCAACGTAGAAGCTAAAACAAAAAACGCATAATAACTCATAACCAATTTTATACAAATTTAAGCACTTACTTTTAACTAATTATTCATTACAAATAAAACTGAATTCATTTAATGTCAAACTTTTGGGTTTTAATAACGACACACCGGTTAAGTTTTGCCTTACAATAAGGCTTAAAATTAAATGGATTTCGACGGAATTGCATCAAGCGTTTTTTTTTTATTTTATTAACCTAAAATTGTAAGCGTTATTTTAAGTAAACTATTCCAGCAATTGGTATGAAATTTCATGTAAGTATAGCACCAGTAGGCGTGATCTTCCATAGAATTAAAATTCACTAAGTGGCATTTCTAACGAAACATGTGAGCAATCATACCGAAATTTGGTGTAAGAGGCTGGTTTATGGAAAGCTATTTCTGGATAGAAATTTTTTGATCCCAAAGTAGAATTTTCAATTCTATACTATACTTTTCAACATTTTCCATATTCAAATAACTTTTTCAACCTTTAAACTTTTCCCAATATATCCCATTAGTATTTTCATAAATTTTTCAGTATTTTCCATAATTTTTAGACTTTTCTAATTTCTTTCAACTTTCTCCAATGGTTCCCACATTTTTTAGACCTTTTCAGTTATTTTCAACTGTTTCAAACCTTTTTGAACCTTTTTACATTATTTTCAACTTATTCAACCTATTCAACGTACTTTCAATGCAGTGTAGGGTATGTGAGTTTCGGCCTGGCCGAGGATAACACCTTTACTAGCTAATTTCAGTGTTTCTTACAAAGAGTAGAGATATACTCTTTGGTTTCTTATCAATAAAATGTATAAATGTTGGGTGTGGAAGCGCATCCATATTTTTTTCGGATTGAAAATCGCTCACACCCTTAGCTTCGCTAATCATAGTAATTCTACACAAGTCAGGGTTAGTGGGCGGCTCGAGCTTTACATCCTCCAATATGTCCAATACTAGTTTCGCGGAGGCTTTCGGCCACGGTTAATTATAGTATATGTAGCACCGTCAGCAATTATATAGTGAAGACTGCGTTTTCCAAGCTCAAAACAAATATAAAGGAGTGTTTTCCGCGTATGTACATATATTTTTGATCAGCACGCTAAACTCTACATTTTAGAATTTCAAGGAAGTCTAGTGTGGAAGTTCGGTTCGAAACCTCAATATATGTGAAATCGAAAGTGATCGAATACGGACAAGAAAATTTTTGAAACAAATTAAAGATCAGTGCAAGATGCATATAAATATGCTTAAAGAATTACTTCTTCTTAGCTAGACTTTGTCGCCTGAGTGAAAGTTTTGTATATTTGTGGCATTAGACGCTTATATGGCATATCTCCCGATTGGCAGCCAAAATCGTATGATTTCGTACTAGTACCTATGTTGGATATATTATAAATGAACCGTGGCCAAAAGCCGCCGCAAAGCCGGTGTTGGATAATTGGAGGATGTAAATTCTGGGTCACTCACCCTAACTTTTTTTATAATTGGTGTTTAGCGAAGATGATGTTGAATCTACAATAGGATGTAAGCAATTTTCAATTATCTCATACACAATTCATTTTTTTTCTATCAGGCTTGTTTGTATGGTATAGGACAATACTTATTGAGGTATGCAACAATAGGAAAAGTTATAAATTTTAGGTTTGTCCCACAAACCGCAAAATCTAGTAAGTTTGAGTTTCAAATCTTTAATTTGTTCTAGGCGCTTATGACATATGTATATACATATTGTATATGAAATCACGTGACAGAATTGTATGTGCAGGACCTATGCTATTGGGTAAAAAGACTGAAATGTGAATAAACTTTGAGGTTGCTCCTTCTTACAATATGCCAGTCATTCCGATTTCGTTTCACTCAAGTTAAATAATTTCAAATAAGGTATCGGTGAGGGTTTTCAGAATTACATAATATGGATGACTGATGCGAACTAAACTTATAGTTTTAATTGTTCTTTTTTCAATCGATTTCACATATTTTGGCAGAACTTACGCAATTAATGGCAACAAATAAGCTTTCTGACGAATGAACCGTCGGTCTGTTTTGCAGGAGATTTCAATAACAAAAATTGTCTTTTTGATTTAAGAATTAATCAGACCATTAAAATGCCTTAAATTTTTTTTTTTTTACTTATTGCCTATTTTCTTATAATTCCAATTGAACTAAATTTTCTAAATATAAGCATGCCCGCTTTCCTTGCCAATTCAATTCGTTGATCATCACCAGCATGATTGTGTACATCTAAAACGAGTAAGAAGTTTATAAACTGTTTACAAAGAATAAATTTTGTACTTTGAGAATCAATACCATTTGTAACGTATAAGTCATCACCAATTGTTTTAAGACGACTTCGACATCTTTTCGATCGATTATGAATACATTCCCAATATATTTTATCGCTATTGCGGCCAAAGCGTTTTAGGTTAGAACGATAAATGAACTCATTAATGGCCAGAAGTGTTCCGCCTTTTCGACTGATAATAAATATCTGAGGTCCACAATTACGAAGATGTTGTACAACTGAAAAGCAGAAAGATATTAATACATTTGCGCATTTTAATCAGGCTGCTAATTTGCTAATTTTCAAGGAAAAGTGGAGAGTTCTTGAATATGTATACATTTAATTTGAAACTGAGAATATAAAAAAGTTTTGTGCCAAACACTGTCCGGATTACAAAATGTGTTTCTACAAGAGGTACATTTTTAATAATACAATAAGAAATAATGGGTCGGAATCCCAAAGCTCATTTTTTTTTCCCGAGCAATGCTTTTTGGAGACGTTTTTTAATTTTTTCACGAAAATCATTAGCATCTAGCTCAGAATGTAAGTCAATGTCCTGAACCTCAACATGCGACGGATATGTTTCGGTGCTCAAATAAGGAGGTTCGTATATTTCTTCAGCAATATTTTTCTCATGCTCTGCCAAAGGCATAACATCGTCTGACGGAACAGCAATTGGTTGCTGTTCACTTTCGGATTCAGCCATCTTAGATAAATCTTCAAAGCTTTCGCCAGCCTCAAACATTAAAGATGTAACACTCTTGTCCGTGGCGTGAATGAAGTGGACGTGCTCCCCATCAAGGTGAAATACACGCTTTTGGTTTGACACAACGCGCACTTTGCATTGCTCTTTGTTTTCTTTGTAGCAACACTGGAATATTGAATATTGTCCTTTACGAAATGAGTAATTGAAATGATGTCCATCGTAAATCAGCTTCATTCCACCTTTAGTAGTGGATGCGTAGACCGTGGGTTGACCCATGTTATTGGAAACAGCTGCTGTAATCTTGTCGATTAACTTTTCTGGAATTGCCGTTTCCTCCTTAACTTTTCTCGGACGACCACGTCGGCTTACAGTTGCTGGAGCTGATGCCTCAGCCACCAAGGATTCTGAAAAAGAAAAAAAATGTGTGAATAAGATTTGTATGTACATTGGCTCTAAAAATAAAATAAAACAATGGAAAGGTAGTTTTGGTATGCATTTATTTGTTTCTGTTGTTCAAATCGATAGACAAATAGATTAAAATAAATTCTATAAAATTAAAAATTCATCTTCACAATTTTTTTTTTTTCACAATTTAGTTATTTTTTCACATTCCGCGTACGATGAAATTGATATGCAAAAGACGAATGTAATAGATTTAACCAGGGATTTTGTTGAGAAACCTCATTTCCTACACTTCACATCACTAGAAATTCACTATATTTTCTATATTATAAAATAAATAATTAAAATTAATACTATTATTAATATGATAGGATTAGTATTATACAAATAATAATGATAATTTGTATTGCACTGAGACCTCTGAAGAGTATGCGTTGCAGTGATACAACTTCAAACTCATATCTTAGGCTCGGTTCCTACGACCCTTGTTTGAACGCATGTTAATAAACGCGCGTTTCAGCAAAATACAAATTTATATGCAATAGGACACACCAACATGTGTGGCTCATTGCATATAGTCTTGTGTTATGCTGAAACGCGCGTTGAAAAAGCGCTGTTTTAATATTTATGAATTTTACATTTCACAGTTTAAGACAAATCATATGAAACGGCACAAACGAAAATAAGTCTATACTCGTCAACAAAACAAAGTCATGTTTAGGTTTGAAATTACACGTACCCCACCTCAGTACATGTATTTCGAAGGGAAAGAGGATGGCCCCCTAGACCGTGACAAGGACGAAGTCACTTTGTATGGAGAAACGCCTAATGAACCCATAGTCTGCGTATGGTTTGAGCTTTGCTACCCTAAAAAAAAAAAATGATTGAGGATGTAGAAGAATCTGGAGATACGTTTTTTTTCCACTCGCGATACCTTGTTTACCGTTCCGTCTATGTATTGGAAAAACGAAACAGTTTTGAAAAGACCTTTTAAAGCGGAACTGCAAAATATTGAATTATTATCCAAATCCCAGATGCGTTCAAACGAAATATGAAAAACAGCGATTTTACAACACTGCGATGTGAAGTGATTCAATTACTCTTCTGTTGCCGACAGCCTACACGTAATATCGGCTCAAATTTTATATAGCTGGAATTACCTTATTTGTCGTTCCTACGTTTCTTCATGAAATAAGCAAATGCCAATGCATTTGGTTTATTTGCCGTGGCGTGGAAACTGGAACATACAGTAAATGATTGGGAGTCCTTTCAATTTCCTAACAAACAAGTTAATTTGAAAGTGTTATATTGTTAGTGATTTATTCACCGTTTGAGGGAAAAAGTTGCTTCTTTTCAACTTGACAACCCTGTGTCTCAAAAAAACTTATTTCACTTATTAATTCCACAACGCCATATTCACGCGTCTGCAACAAAAAGTTTGCGTAAATTAAATTCAAAAAGTATCAAAAATGTGGAATTAATAATAAACTTTTTTGCAGTATTCACGCCGCACGTTGATATTCGAGCACAATATAAGCTATGCAATTTTTTGGATATTTGAGGAGGGACTCTAAACTTAAAGGAACGATTTTAAAAATTATGGTTGAGATAAATTTCGAAAATACATTGTGCATGGAATATCTTGGACTAACAAGTTAAATTAAAAAATTAATGCCGTCAGAAAGCGTATATTATTCGTAGTAACAATTCGACCACTCACGTAAACAATTGGAAATTTTTTCTCATCTTTCGTACACGATTGCACGTATCCGTTTCTTTGCACTAGCTTACATTCATGAGCGAGTGTAAACATTTTCTCCATCGTTCATACATGAACGCGACGGTGCCAACCTTTGTTAATAAATGAACGTGAGTGATTCAATAATCGTTCGTACTCGCTCGTTATGATCAACGATCGTGTATACATCTACATGTATTTATATATGTAGTACGTGCGGTATGATTCATTTAGTATTATTTTGCTTGAAATTTTAGGTACTAGATTAAAAGCAAATTATTTACCTGTGTAAGCAGGTAGTTTGAATAAACAAGGCACATTTGAGGCATTTAAAAAAGGAAAGCTTATTCAAGTTTATTCAAAAAAAACAACCAGTGTATCAAACAAATACATGA
The DNA here is from genome assembly GCA_963680825.1 of Meiosimyza decipiens. Lineage (NCBI taxonomy): Eukaryota > Metazoa > Arthropoda > Insecta > Diptera > Lauxaniidae > Meiosimyza > Meiosimyza decipiens. Next base: position 99,329,405 of record OY804259.1, read on the forward strand.
ATGACGATGGCGGGGGGAAGGTGGTTGATAAACGTAAAATTGTATAAATGAATTGGTAAATAAAGTACAGAAAGGAATATATAATACTTACGATTAGACTTCAAATTTGTAATTTTTTTCTTAAGGTCTCGCCGCACTTACATCTCACACTGGATTGGGATGAATAATTTAAACTGTCACTTTTCCTTCTAACAGCTCCACTGTCTCACTCTGCTCTTCATCGTGTCTCTTGCGCTTTAACAGACATTTTCATGTCATGTACGAAACAAGAAAATCAATACGATCGGTCGCTAAGAATCACGAAAAAGTCGATAATTTTTAAAGAAAATCTGTGTATTTCCACGGGAGAAACGAATAACGATATGTAGTCAATCGAATCCCACAGTCCCAACAAACGTACAATATCGAATTTTCCATTAGTTGTAAAAATATTTTTTTAACCCAAAAATGTGATGTTAAAAAAATTTACAACTGTAATTTGATCGCTTAGATTCACAGGGATTTTACAGATGGCTAGTACAATCGAATCTCGTGGCCGGTTTAGCAAATAGCGCAAAAGTGTATTTTGCTCGGATCGTAGGTCAACGTAATTCTGGACGCATGGGCTCGAAAGCCGAAAACTCAGGGAGCACGTGACTACTCTGCTTGATATTCAAATTCGTATTTATATATAATATGTAACCGCTACGATCTTTTACAAGTTGAAACGTAAAAAAAAATATTGTTACATTTCTAAACAAACTAAGTGTCATAAATATAGATAGAGGCTTTAATAAAGTTCGGATGGGGAATTTAGAAGTCGAGTATTCTACACCGCGGAGAGATTTTCGGGGCCTGAGCGTGATGTGTTATGCCTTCGATTTATGTTAAATTAATGTAACGGCTGAGACGACAAGTTTAGATGACAGCAACCTTAATAAAAATTTTAATTTGACAGCGGGAACGGGGTCTATTTCCGCGGAATGAACTTTTGAGATTGCAAAATCTCGTAAATTTACCGTCTTGGAAAGCGTTTTCAAAAATCAAAATCTTTGCATTTTTATTTAGTTAAAAAGTAAGATACATCTTATAATTTTGTAATATTTCTTAGCATTACAATAGCCACATACCGTCACCTAACATCCAAAGAAATTGAAAATCGAGTTTTTGATTCATTATGATGCAGTTGACTAAACTACATGTCCTTACAAAAATTTTAAATCCAATTATAAAGATTTTATTAACGAAATTCAAATGGCCGCAACAGGTTCTTGAGTTTTATATAGCAACGTAACACACTAGTTTGAAAAAAAAAATAATATTTAAATTCTTTAGATAACTAAGCTTTGACTCTTTCCAATCCTTTACATAAGAAATACATAATATTTTTTTCCAGTATACGTTTTTTGCTTTTCCTATATAAAACTATAAAGCGTGGTTACGGCTTTTTGGGTGTTAGGTGACGATATGTAGGCATGTATGATTGAGATCCTTATAGCATTTTATTCATTTTACTAATATTTATATCTGAAACTTTCTTAGTCTTTTTACTTACAAATATTCCATTTGAATTCATAGCGAATGTACTAGAGAATGGGTGACGTATAATGCTAGTTATATTGAGGGCGGGGTTCATAAGTAAATTATTTGATAGTTTGGGAGCTCTTATTTGACTCACAGACGTTGACTTACAATTTGCATCGAACAAACTTGAGCCGATTACTTGTGCGTTACACATTGTTTTCGATTGGCAATAATGTTGACATCTTGCCAATATATCCTTATGTCGTCTTTTAATATGACTTAAAAAATTCCCTGTAGATTTTGTCGTCCCAGATATGGTGCCGAAACAAGTAGTACAAGTAGCTTGAATACCACCCATGGTTTTTCGATTCGGTTGAATGTTGTTGTAAAATGTACCATCTAAAATTTTTGGTAGTGCCGAAATAATTTTGGTCCACTCTTCCGACGAAGAGTACAGAACTGCAAGATTAACTGAAATATAAGACAAAACAGTATTTTATTTTTTGAATATTTACATAATTAATCTAAAATAAAATATATATTATATATTATCAACGTTAGTTTGACGTAAATATTTTCAATAATTAAACTAAAACTTTTGAGAAGATGCATTTGTTTTAATCTTTAAATTTCTGTTTTAACCAGAATAAGTATAAAAATTTGTAACGAGAAGGTATACGGAGTTTATTTTAGGTCTCCCAAGAGAGAGACCATGCGCAACAGGCTTCCTTTGGATTCATCAGTAAATTCTGGTGATATTTCTACAAGACTATCGGTCTTCATCTCAGGATCATGTGTATGTGGTGAACCAGCTATTCGTATAGATATATCATCATTGATTTTCGAAGTTACCACAGTTGCTCTACAACCAAATTTAACATAACGCGAACAACGCCAGAATATATTTTTATGACTTTGACGATTCTCCACATAACGATAACCATTATATATTAACATGACTCTCCCACGTTGTGTTGTGGAATATTGAATGTAGGTAGTTGTATTTTTATCCTCGTATATAAACTTCATATCTAAAATGGAAAAACAAATCGAATAAGCAAAAAAAGACTCTTCAATATAGTTAAAGGAAAGCATAACGCTTATTAAAAACAAAACCATACGCTATACTTTATCAAAATATGTATGTTAAATTTGAATTTATTTTATATATGAAATATTTTGGAAAATAAAAATAAACTTTTAGTGAAGATTATCTAGAAAGTTTTCAGTAGGTTGGCTTCGAAATGATGACAATGTACGTATCTTATGGAGAATAAACTGCTGAACAGTGGACTCAGTTATATCTTCACCGCGCATCGAAAACACCAGGACAACATGAGCTAGTAAAAGAGAAGTTACTTTCGTTAAATTTTACCTCAAATTATTTCAATCCAGCAATTTACTTATCAACGATTTCAGCAAATCACTTTTCAAAAGCAATAGAGGATCCTTCACCTTGTCGCGTGCTGCCTTTCCAAGATCATCTAAGCCAAACACTAATTCACATAAACGCGAAGTATAGATACAAGCATTTGGTATGAAAATTTGCATTAAGTCGCTTTTGGAGACATACACATTACTTCCAGCGTGCAACGGTATCATGTTTTTAGGTTGGCATGGCTTCATGTTAACTCTGTGAACATCTCGATTGTAGGCATGCAGCTGGAGACAGGCGACTGTAAAATAAACATTGCATTTAATAGAATATAGAAAACAGCGTCCACCACTCATGGCTACCCAATCAAAACACATTACTAAAATTTTTTCGAAATTAACATTTATTTTTAATTTCTATTTAGGGGACTTAGGAGATAATCATAACTTTTCTATGCATAAAATATACATTCAGTCCTGGAAAGAGACAAACGAAAAATTAATAAAAATACACAATCACCCGCACTGAAAAGGAATTCGTATGCAACAAAACACTCCTCAGAACTTGAACACTAATAAATTAAAATTGATGTTTCTACACTTTGTTTTTATCTATTTTCATTAGCAACTTTTATTAGATTTTAAACAAAATTTTCGATTTACGATTTCCACGGCATGTTCGTCTCTTTTGTCAATAGGGCAGTACAGCACTGCCAGTGCTGTCGTTTCAACAAAAAATTTTTGTTTCAATTTTAATTTCAGTTTCAGCATGATTTAAGGCTTCAGGGATTTGATTTCTTTTTTTTAAGAGAAGTAGCGTGTTATGAATAAATAATAAATCTGCTAAAAAAAATCGTCGATCGGATCTGGCTAAGGAGATATAGCCGTCAGAAGTTGCGGATATGGCTTTTATAAAAAACGCTATAAGTTAGGAACCCCTGGATGGATTTTCAAAATATGGATATTTTATGAGAGTAGTTCAATGAGGTAAAAAATTGTCACATTAATAATTGAATTCCGATGGTTTAGTTTAAATATGACGATTTTGAAGAACCCGATATTTCTTCCAAAAACTGTATTCATTTTAAAAGCATTTAACACATTCAGAGATGAGTTTAAATCAGATTGACAGCTTGCGAGAGCCTATATGGTTAAATCATCTACTCATGATACAATTCAGAGCTTACACATAATTCCGAACAACGGGATCAAAACCGTCAGCGGAAATGACAAACATTTTGACGAAATTTTTTTTTGTCTGATCTTAACTAATTTTGAGAGGCAGAAGTAACAGTAAAGAAGTAAAACTTCTGCTTATAATTCTACCATGTGTGGTACTCTACTGAAATATTTGCTCTACATCTGTATTTGATATGACTAGAAACCTATGTTATATTATTAAAAAATATGTAATTATAAATCAAAACAAATTTTGTCCAAAAAGAAATTACAGTCTATATTGCTATAAATGAGATCATAAAGAAACATCACTGATTGTGTCGAACGCCTACTTTCGAGAGACTTAAGATTTAATAATAAACATCGCGCATTATATGATGGAATTGGATCAGAGAAGTTTAAGGGCCTTATGGCAAATTTAATGAATTCTTTTGAATACGTTCAACACAGACAGACTGAACAGCATAAAAGGGGCTCCAAATAAAGGCAGCGTACTCAATTTTGGACCTGTGTAAACCTCACACGGTCAGTATTGATTATTTTCAATTCTCAGTTTGTTTGGCATTAGACAGCGGTATTAACTGTAAAATAAAGTTATTTTATTGTAATGGTCGAAAAACATAAAACGTGCGTAGCAATTATTTTAGCGTTTTCTAAATCTGTTAAAAGAAATTCAGCTTGCCGACCCAAAAGCCTGCCATAATTTTTTTCAAGTGAACATTAACATGTTTAATAAACTATTTAGCATGGTAATCCATTGATTACTAAAATAGATACTAACATGAGAGAAATCAATCTCTCCGAAAATTACTTTGTTAAGTAATAACTTAATTAACTTATGGACAACTAATAGTTTATCATAAGCTGCTTTTTCTTGTCTTTATTACCATATTCTTTAGAGCGAACATATCGCAAACATTTACAATTTTTGTAATCCGAAATAAATTCAAGCAATTGTTCATATTATTCATACATCGCTGTGCTGAAAATACTGAAGAACTGTCATGATCCACCTCACACGATCAATATTACTGTCAGTATTTAATAGCATCGTCAGTTTTTCTTTACGGACACTACATCAGTACTCACCTAACACGATAAAAATACTGTCAGTATCCAAATTAAGTCACTTAAGACTTAAATAGTGTCTCGATTGGCACTCGCATTGATTGCATTTGGAACTTAAGCTATCTAAACATAATTTTTTTTTGTCATAAGCCCTGTGATACAACGAAGGTTTGACAGAAATTAGTTAAAGAAAATTTAAATTCAAGTACAAGTTTAGCGAAAAGTAAAATAATTCAAAACTTTATAAGCGCTTTTTATGCGTTATATGAGGCTCGGTTCACAGTCTTTTTAACGCGCGTTTCAGTATAACACAAAGTTATATACGATAGGACACACCATGTCAACGTTTATACGAGCAAGTTCGGTGAAACAAATTCTTGTCTATTCTCTTTTGTGAATTTGTTTTGCGTTTACACACGAAAACTAGAATTTCTTTGTGCAAGAAAATTTCAAAGTCAACGTATATACGAGCAAATTCAGTCTGAGAAATTCTTGTCTATTCTCTTATGTGAATTTCTTTTGCGTTTACATACGGAAACTAGAATTTGTTTGTGCAAGAAAATTTCGAAGCAATTACTGCGTCAACCCGCCACAACAAACGTAAATTCAAAGCATAATATCAGCTGAAGAATAGAACGAAAGGGATTTCGCGTGTACGACAAATTCTGTACACCACCCTTTCGTTTTTCCCTTCTTGCCTACAGACAGGGAAATTTTTTTTGAAGAGTTTCCTCGTGTAAACGCTGTCAAAGCAATTACTGCGTCAACCCGCCACAACAAACGTAAATTCAAAGCATAATATCAGCTAACGAATAGAACGAAAGAGACTTCGCATGTACGACAAATTCTGTACACCACTCTTTCGTTTTTCCCTTCTTGCCGACAAACAGGAAAACTTTCGCTCAAGAGTTTTCTCGTGTAAACGTTGACCATGTGTGTGTGGGTCATTGCTTATAGTATTGTCAAAGAATATTCATATTCTTTGGTATTGTGCTATGCTGAAACTCGCGTTAGCCAACGCGCGTTAAAATGACGTTCATGTGAATTGAGCCTGAATGGGCAAGTAATCGTAGATATGTGAAGGTTCCAATACTACGTTTACATATATAAGATTATCTCCATTTGCACGATTATCGTGGTAGTCTCGTTCAAAAGTCACAAATTATCCATACAAAGTAAATCTCGCAAAATGCGTGGTTTTAATTAATTTTTCTGTGTAAACGGGTATCGCGATTACGCTTATCTCGTTGAAATAGTCTTCATATATTCAACGTTATGTAAGGGATCAGTTTTCTATAGCTGCGACTTTCCTTCCAGGAAAGGGGTCGAGCATGACATGAAAAAAAAAATGCCGTGAAGAAAAATTGTTCCCAAATGTAAAAGCAAACGGCATATTCAAGAATATACGTCAAAACATTGCTTTAATGTGGCTGTTTTTTTTTTTCATTTTGGCAAAATTTTCTTAATTTTTTATAGTTTTTCCAATTTAATGAATTCTTAGGACTTATTATTGAAAACTATTTTGGCTAAATACATAAGTATTGGAAATGGAAAGCACAATATGTATACAAATATGGACGAACATGCCGCAATCACTAGCACCAGCAAAAGCTCTCGTTAATGAAATTTGAATTTTTGTTTATTCACACGAGCGTATTTTCTACGTACGTTTTCCACAACGCGCGTTGATGAAGTGGCTCATTTCTTATAGTTTTGTGTTATTCTCTACCACGCGTTAGCTAACGCGTTGGAACGCATGTTGGTCTTATTAACGCTGGAGTTATGCTAAAACGCATGTAGTACTGAGCATTAATTAGATTTATGTGGGTCGGAATTGCCAAAAAATCTTACAAAAATCCGTTCGTTGGGACTGAGATTTTGCTGTATGGAAAAGAGTGTGTACATACTTTTTGGTAAAAAATATTTGCTATATAGTGCTACAGATTGCAACGCTGACTGTAAATGATGCTTCTGCTTTATTGGCAGTTTCTCCAAAAGTAAAACATAAAAATAAAGAGAAAAAATTAATAAATATTAAAATGTAAAGTGAATTGGTGTTGCTTAAAGTTTTAAATAAATTGTTTTTCAATGTCGCAGTTTTTATGGTGCCTAGCTGTAAAACGAATTTAATTTGTTTGGAACATAACTATGTATGTACTTCATAATAAATTAGTTGCATAAACTAGGTAAGTCATGAAGCTATTTTACAGCATCTTTAACTAAACGCTGGGGCTCAAGTTTACTTTAGGGAAAATCCTCCTTTTGGCTTAAATTTACTTTAGATCACATCTGCCCATTTTTATTAAACCAAATTTCTTTTTGGAACAGGTTTACTTTAGCTCCCATTGCCTAATTTTTTTTAATAGAAAGACGTAACGTGACTAACGAATTCGTAGCCTGGTGAATCCGGGAAGCATTTGACCCATAGTGGGCAGCTTCCTGGACATCGTCTGATGTGTAATGAAATCCACCACTACAATCTAGTAATACTGGCTGGAGTGTATTACGGATATCTAAGGACTTAATTTCAAACTCGACTGATTGAATGATTGAGTAAATTTAATTGCATCTTAAGTACTTCGAATAACATGTTTATATGTATGACTAGGGGAACTAGACCAACCACCCATTTCTTGTGAATTTTATATAACAGAAACCAGAACAAAAATCATACAGTGGTTCAAATGAGAAGTCGGTCAATACATAGAATTCAACTTCAAATGAAAAATAATGTTGAAGAATAACAAAATTTACTGTTTTTTTTTTATCTTAAGGTATTAAAATATATTTTTGAAAACATTAATAACTAAAACTAAATAAACTTCCATTTTTTTAATAAAAATTAAAAACAAGTTCCAACTCCGGCTTCACTAGCCATAGTAATTCAACATAAAGTTAGGGTAAGTGGGTGTTATGTCCACCTTAACTCTGGACATAACGCAAAAACTATTTGGCGCTATGTCCTGTTTTTGGCGACTATGTTTGTCATAAGCCCAAAAAAGATATGGGGATTATGCCCGAAAAAAACGGCCCAAAATTGTTTTGGGGACTATGACCATTCGGGCTATGACCGGTACCACTAAAAAAAACCCCTCTCAGATTAGCTATAGCTTAATTTATTTGAAGAATTTTTTACACAGAAATAAATTTATATTTTTCATCAGTAAAAAATGCAGTTGAAATTTTAACTTGCTAACAAAAATCTTATGTTAAAACAAATCTTTTTGATGTTTAAAAAAATCGAACCACCATTCGGCTTGAAATTAGGCCCTGGTTGGCACAAGGTGGGAAAAGGCAAACTAGTATATTTTGGATTAAATATATTTCCTGTAAATTTCATCTAGATGTTCTGTGATGGAGGTTGGGTACCTTCAATTAGTTCATAATTACCTTTGTTATGGCAATAAGGCACATGTATGTTTCGGTAGACTAACGGTTTTATATTAACTAGTGTCTGTCCCTTCGAATTAACTTTATTTATTAGGTTGGTTTGAGACGGAGACTTTGTTACCGTGTGCTCTTGGACCACTTGATTTAAGATAATATCATTAAATTTAGGACAAAATAAAAAAAATAACCATCTTAATTTATTTCTGCTTGCAGTGTCTGTTCTTTGCATCTGGTGCGTTTCTGAGCGGCCAAAATCCAGGACTCGATTCCCGGATTCAATTATTATGGGCAAAATATTCTATTGCTCACTGTGTTTCAGTTCAGAATTAACGCTTATTGAATGGAGGTGTGAAGCGATAATTCTGAACTGGAAACACGGCCAGCAATAATGATACTAAAAAAAAAAATATGTGAAATAATTACCTTATGAACCTTACTCATTACATTGGTCTAGTTCTATTATTTAGAAAATTATGAGATGATCTCTCAATAGACATTATCAATTTACAATTTTTTACTAACAATGAATCGGGGGATCGAACCCTAGGGTATGAATGCTCAGAACCGGACCACCCTCTATGCGACTTAAGAATGATTGTAAATATGTAACGCCACACATGAAATATTCGTATGTACATCAAATGAAACACTTTAAATAAGTAATGATTGATTTTTGTTCAGACTGTCGTAGTTTCGATTTAAAATAAAATCAAATAAATGGCCAAATGATATTACTTTCGGCTTTATTCGTTAGAAAATTGTGAGCCATTTAGTATTTGAATACGATTTTGTGGAAACAAGCAAGGCGGCAATTGGCCAAAATATAGCGCAGTCTTGAAGGTCGAATTTCCAATCACTTGTTCAAGCAATTGAGTACTTATTTGCAAAATAAAAGCTATGTGGATTTTCAAAGCGTCAACTATTGCTGGCTCATAAGCAAAATTCAGAAACTACTCAGGTTGACACAATACATAATCCAATGGTGTCAAATCACGCGATTGAATGGAATGAACTGCAAGAAATCATGTGAATTTAGTTAATTTCCACAATTTACAAGCGTTGTTGCGATATTATAATGAAATGGCAACTGAACTGAATATAAATGACACTAACGTTACCAGATTTGATAAAATTTTTGACGTTTCATCCTTTTTGGAAAATATGTATAACACTAAAAACACCCTATATAGTATATGTGTATGGGAAGTCCTTGTCAAAAAATACCACATGCTATATTAAAGCAACCTTGAAAATTATCCTATGGCTCTTTTTTAGCTATACATCTGTATATAAATACACAATTGGTAAACGGTTACAACACAATGCTTTATCTCAGCCATACAACACAACATGATTGCTTAATTTTTTTTTTTGTTGAAAGGCGGTAAAGAAAAGGGGGACATTTATTCTTTATTTTTCTATAGTAGGCGGTGCCACGCCCCTAACAGGAAAAAACGTTTCCACAGCTAAACTAATTGACTGATTTTAATAAAATAATAACCTAAGAAAGGTTATTAGAAACCTTAATTTATTTAAGGGGCGTGGCACCGCACTTAATGGAAAAAAACGCTTTCTCGGCTGAGCCGATTCTTCGATTTTGATGAAATTTGGTATTGAGATAAATTGATTCTTTGAATAAAATTTATTTTTTTAAGTGGGCGGTGCGACGTCTCTTACAGGAATATTCGTCGTTACTCCTTAACGAACGAACCGATTTTGATGGAAATTGGTAGAGAAATAGTTTGAATCCTAAAAAAGATTTCTGAAAACTCTGACTTTTTTTTTCTAACTGGTAAAAACCTCTACTGCTAAACTAATGGATCGATTTTGATGGAATTTGGTACAGAGATAGATTGAATCCTTACGGAAGCTATTAGTTTTAAAGTGGATAGTGCCACGCCTGCAATAGAAAAGTATGATTTCACAGCTAAGCTAATGGACCAATTTTGATGAAATTTAGTGTGGATATAGATTGCACTCTAAGGAGGAGAAAGAGATAGTGGTAGGTTCGTATCAACATAATGCCATGATTTTAATTTTGGGAGCGATAACAAAAATTGATCTTTCTTGTATAAGTTTTTTCATATTACATACTAACAAGTTGGTTGAATTTCAACCACTGGGCGAACTCTAGTACTTTTTATTCAGCTGTGGCTATCTTGAAAAATCGAAACGGTGGTCCAAATAGAACAACCTCAAGGAAAAAAAATTTTATTTTGCAATTAACGTTTTAACCTCATGGAATTATAAAGATTTAAATCCGATTCTTCATTTCATTTCAATTTATTCAGCCTATAGATACTGAATCCTTACAGACTAGCAAATTGTATTAAAAATAAGATAATAATAATATATATGAATATATTTTGTTTTTCAGAATAACATTTATTTAAATGCTTTTGCAACTCTAATTTATTTAAACAAAAATCTAAGCAATCACTGATTGTATCGAACGCATTTAAGAGATCATGATATGATTAAAAATATAGCATCAGAAAAGTTGCTAAAATTTTTGTACCAACTTCTAATTTTTTGTTCTATTTCATAGCTATTATATGTATCTAAGTACAAACGTTTTAAATTTAATTTTTTTATTTCGAAGCTTCATTCTCTTAAAGGATTTAAAAAAAAACGATTTTATAATTATTTTATGAGAAGCTGTAGCTGCATATTATCTTTCATATAATTTATTTAGCTATCAATGTTATTCTAATCTGTACTAAAAGGTCCTCCATGAAAATGATTTGTATGTTTGTGTTATTCTTAAACTGAATTGCACTAAACTGGAGTCTAATGTCATGAAATTTGTTTGGGTCAAATTATCGCAATTATGAGGCTTAAATCGTTATAAATACATAATTCCATATTCGCAAAAGTAAAGCTTTTTTTCAATTTAAATTCAAAAAAAGTCTATACTAGTGCTTGATAGCTACAAAATTACCTGAAGGAAATTAGGCTAAGTTGCTTCAAGCTCTGGTGTTTTTGACAAATAATGTCCTAAATATATATCGCTCCTTACGTGCAAGAACGGCAAAACTCAAAAAACCTAAAGTTGGAGAAAAACTCGTTTAAACTTTTCAATAAATTACGTTTTATATGAATATTCAAAAATGTTTACATGAACTCTTCTCGCAAGGCAAGTTCATTAGGTACCTTTCTGATTATCTGAGTTAACTCGAAAAAATTTATTTTTGATATATGCTGTTCTTGCACGCAAGGAGCGATATGTATGTATATAATATATCATATACATACATATCTATGGTTTCCTGCTTTAAATTATTTTGATAGACTGACACATTACAAAATTCTAAATACGATACGTATATATAGTTCGTTAGTAAATATATTAAATATATATAGTTCGTTAGTAAATATATTAAATATATATAGTTCGTTAGTGAATTTTATGCTTGCATGTTAATTGAATTTAGAAATGTCAGTCTATTAGTAAAAGTGCGTTATAAGCGAGTGCTCGTATGTACCTTTTAATTTTAAATTTGTTCCTAAGGTCTAATTTAAAGTCACAAATAATGTAACAATAAATATTTAAAAACTAAAGTGAACACTCGTCTTGTTATTTTCCAACTTAACAAAACTTTAAGCAACTCAATAATTTAAGCAAATTATGATTTCTTTCAGATGTTAAACTTCTTCAACTGGAGCAAGCAAAATATATACAGGATTATAATCCATCCAGAAATCTCGATGTGCGTTTCACACGTAGCATTCGAGGAAATAATTTGCTTACGATTAATGGAAAACCATTTACCCTTAACCGTAGAATCAAAGATGCTTGCTATTGGGAATGCGTAAAACTTCGATGCAAGTATATAAGATGCACCGCACGAGTCATAACAAAATTCGATCAAATCGCGTCGTTGCGTGGACAACATAACCACAATTAATGCAAAATATAACAGAAACTTAAATTATTCTCTTAAAATTTGATAAAGACCATTCAAATACAAATGTATTCAATATAGTATATAAATAGTTTAGTATTAGAGCCATTAATTTTGTTTTCAGTCATTCTGTAATGTAGTTGAATTTTCATAAATATTTTGGAATACAACATCAAGGTGAAAATAAGTCAAATCCATTAATTTTTAGCTACATTTTTTTCTTTGCTTGCACCATTTATCTGGTCCAATTTCTATAGTAAATAAATGTAAAAGATGTAATATTATAACTTCTTTTACTTACAGGTGTTTGGTTAGAGACAAAGTATACATACCTTCCGAACCGGCGTGGTGGACTAAACCTTATATATAATGGATATTTATACACTGCGGAACGTAGATATAATACGACTGTAAACTGGGTGTGCAACAAAAACAGTAACTCCTTACTTAAATGTCCGGCGCGCTGCGTTACTGCTGGTGAGAGCACAATCAAGTTAAGCCGTAAAAAACACAATCATGAACCTGTCATAAAAGACTTTGAAGTAACAAATTACAAGTGGCATGCAAGTGCCGACTATTAAGGCTGTTAAATAATGTGTTGGAGAGCTAACACTAAAAAAATTAACTTTACTTGTATTATGAACATGTTTTAGTAAGGTGCAAGAAATCACAATTGACTTTTATATCTACGAGTGTTTTTTATTAATTGTATTTAAAAGAATTTAATGGTAACTCATTCAAATTTTTACTTACAAAGTTTTCTTTATTCCTTTAGATATAAAATCATTACGCATAAATGGTTTCACACTCATTGACAACTACCGTTTTGTAATTGGATCTCAATCTTCTAATACACTTTATTTAAAATGTGCGAATTTTAGGCAAAAGTGTCACGCAAGAGCAGTTCAAAGAAAAGACACTTCAAAAATACAAGTAACTAATTCCAAGCATAACCATATACTAGGCCAGCACTAGACCAGAATTATCAAACGGAAATGCAATTTTGCTTTTAAAAGTTTTTCGCTCACTTAGATCCATATACCCTGTAAAACTCATTTCATAAAATAAAAAATGTGTAAGCAACGCAGCCCAAGTACAATTGAATTAATTTCTCATGTAACTAGTCTACATAAATGTAACAATTTGAATTAATACTAAAAAATTTTTTATTTTCAGAAAACAACTCCAGAGTGCAGTATATTAAGTCTCGCCGTGGTACCCAATTGGTTCTTCATAACTTTAATACATACACACCAAATGAAAAACCACGCCCTGGTCAGAAGTCACGTGATTGGAAATGTTCTATGTACCATAAGGCGAAATGTCGTGCTCGTTTAGTGACTAAATTTACCAATGTTGGTGAAATAATTCACGTCACGTGCGCAAATCACACCCATTTACCAATGCTTGGAGAAAAGGATAATTTAGTGTTACCCAAGCTTAATCAAACTTGGATTCGATATGATTTGAAGAAAGAAAATTAGCTAGAAAAACAGTTATAGTTGATTATAATACTCTGCCGAATTTTTTTTTGAAAATTATAAAGAAATCGTAACAATTTTATGTTTGATGCAGAAAACGTGCTGGAATGTATCCAACAAGCATGTAGGGAATTTTTATATACATAAGTATCCAGAATTTCTCAACGGACAGTTAACAACACTAAGAAATTTCCTGAACGAAATCAGAGAAAACAGCTACACAAACATCAGACCCTACTCAGTACTTTTTGTATGTGATTTGACGGAGGGAAACGGGGATTGATCTTTCCGCCGGACAACGCTGTTACAAATCCAGCCTCTTAAATATATTCTCTGAACGAAAACAACAAATAAACCTTAAGGAATTTTCATCAATAAACAAAATTATTGAAGAAAAAAACGAGCGAACATATATTTCATTTTGACCCAGGGTAGACGGAAGAAGCACTTATTTTTTTTTTTGAATTTAAATTTATAATAATTTATCCTTATTGAATTGGCTCGAAAAAACACGATTGATAGTGTGAAAGCGACTCCGATATTAAGCTTGTTCGGCTTGACTTGAAACAAAGCAAAATTGAGTAGCTAAAAATAATGTTTCCAACTGAGTTAATGTGGCAATATATAATTTTTATGAATATCAATGTCGAATGTAACAATAACATTATTTTTAGGCAAAAACAAACAAATACAAAATAAAATTAATTTGTATAATTTTTTCAGAATGTGAATTTGATTCCCACTTTGAAGGTATCAAAGCATCGAAGTCATCAGTCTGGACCGCCCACGAATATAATTTGAAAAATAACTTTGAGTTAGACCCAAACAACATGATTGAAAATTGCAGCACAAGTGAATTTGTTACAAATAATATAAGTTTGCGATTTATCCCCGGACAACGCGGTCGATCTTTACTTTGTTTCAATAATTTTACATTTGCAAAAAATAACATTTGCGGTGAGACTACCTATTGGAACTGTCGAAGTCGTCGTATCGGGTCTACACCCTGCAAAGCCAGAATAACTACAACTAAACAACCAAACGGTCTCTTCAAGGTATGCGTGACAAAGCCTGTACACAATCATGAACCTTCACCTAGGATTATAAAGAAATTGGAAACAATAATAAAGAACAAATGATAAATAAAAATATCACCAACCATTGCCTTTAAATGCTACTATAAATTTATTATAGCGAGACAAATTTTTATATTAATTTTACTAACAATATTTTCTTTCCATAGAATGTAGTATTGCGGTCTATTCGGCAACATCTAGAGGTAGAGTACAGCTTATTTATGGAGGACAACCATTTATTTTTGAGAAAAATCTAAAGCTGCCCACAGGTGAAGAAAAAAAATATTGGCGTTGCAATCAATGGTGGAATCAAAAATGTCGCTCACGAGTCTTTACTATTAATGATGCGGTTGTTCCCTTGAATCGTTATCATACACATGAAGAAATAGTTAAAAGAAAAAAACGTGTACGAAAAGTACCCTCCGGAACACAATCCGGTAAAACTAGTAACACATCTGGTAAATATAATCCAAATGTTTCAACCGCAATGGATGTGTCGGAAATAGGCATGCATTTAAAATATGAGGAAATTGTTGCAGATGTGACTGAAATGGTAGTTCCAGCAGCTTCCATTACTAAAGATGACAAAAAATAACAAGTGTGTATGGACTTTAAAGAAAAGTCGATTATATAATATACTTATTTTTAATTTTATTCTGTTAAATTGGATCTTACATAAATAAATAACAATATCTTAAGTTTGATTATGTTTTAGCTAAACAATTCAGCACATATTCATAGCCATCCACATTTAAAGTAAGCAAAAGCTTTCAGCTGTATCTAGAATATATTCGAAAGCTGTTAACTTAAGATTCGGATCTAAACATGACTATAAATACCTAAAAAGCTCAAAAAATTAACAGTAAATTTTGAAACCAATTCAAAAGGCTATAAATTATTTCCTATGAACAGTATTTTTATTATAAATTAGTAAAACTGATTAAATATAAGAAATTCGTTTCAGATTCTCGATAAGAGGTTAAGCTTTGATTGTGCTGGCGATTTAATCAAAAAACGAGTGATTAGTTACACAATATCGACCAGTTACCAAGTGTCGTCCAATTGACACATACGTATAGAAGTAAAATGATCTTATATAAAAAACTTGAGAACTCAGAACAGTTTGGCATCAAAGTAAAAGTGAATGTAGGCGTAAATCGTTGAAGATCCATCGAAGCTTTGGGCACATATGTATATACCTTTCAACACGCGGCACAGTCGTAAAAAAAAACGCTCGGGAACCAAGGTTGGTAGAAAAAACTTTATATCGCCGCAATAGTTTTCGAATTCACCAAATGCCAATCCGCTCGATATCTTCATCAGAAAAATTTTGAATTTCAAATTCTTCACAAAAAAAGTTTGGACACTTTCAAGAAATCCTTTCAACAAGATTTTTGTTGATAAGCTCGACCATCAGGGTTAAAGGAGTTCTTATAAATATTTTTAAAATATATTAAAAGTAGTGATCAGCACTGTCGGAATAAAAAAAATCCGGTGTCTATTGTTTTAAAAATGTCATGATGATAGTATGGCATCATCATTACTAGCATCACATAATGGGTGGAACAGAAAAATTGGGTGTCACCCCTAAGGATTTCCCAAATTTTTAACTTTGAAAGTGCTGATCTTTTTAAAAATTTGTTTCAAAAATATTTAAAGATTGTATTCTTCTATATTTAATTTTAAACGTAACCTTTGAAATATCCGCCCCATACTCGATACTCTTGTTAAAATAAATACGTCACATTTTAATACACAACTAAAATGAAATGAGCATTTTGTTAAACATTTAGCATATGACTTAATCACATGATTTATATTTACTTAAGACAGTATATATATTAATGACAAAGATATTTATGTTGGGCCTAAGGCAGAGATGGCTCTTAATGGATTTTCAGATGCTGCTATAATATCAATTAAAAAAAGTATTTTGCAAAACTGAAATCTGAAATTATAAAACGATTTGACTTTGCGGATGAAACTTTAACTGAACTTCAAAAAAGAAATCCTCAGACCCTGGGAGAGAGTATGATTCCCCTATTAAATTTATTTCCAAATATTTGTGATGAAAAGAGTCCTATCCACTGACAAAATTTACTTTGATCTGTTCCTTATATGACTGGTGATATTCCTATGCAATTTTTAATAACTTCAAACGTTGCATGCATTTTTATTATTGGCTGCAGTTCCAGTAGTGTGATAATACCAACATATGAAACTTATACGGTGACTACTTAAGTTGCTAAAATAAGCAGATAAAGCTCAGCAGCAGAAAAAAAAAATCAAGGCAGAACGTATCGAAAGCTATCAGTTGATATCTTTTTAGTAAGATCCACTATGATTTTTAAATGTTTTTTTTTCAAAACAACTCAAAGTTTCAACTTTACTATTTTTTAACGTTTATGTATTAATTTTTTTTCTGTCCATATAAATATTTTTGTATGAGTATGTGCAACGAAAAAATTGTTCCGTTTTTCATTGTAACGCAATTTACGAGTATGAAACGCTATTTCATTTCCTTATTACGTTTAACCATAACGTTTTAATCATTAATGCATTATATTATTTCATTATTTTGAATTATGTTGGTACATATTTTATAACGTATGTTATGGAATAAAAAATACGATATGATGTGATCGTAATTGAAAATTTTTAGTTTCTATATTAACTAGACTTTATTATTTATATTATTAACCGACTCATTAAAAAAATTGAGGAAAACTTAATAAATTTTTCTCAGCGATTGTTTCCAATTTCACTTTTAGGAAGGATATTAAAAAAGTTCCATCAAAACCAATTAATTTTTTTCGAGCTTCTTTGATGTTTTGCTAAAAGACACCCAATGTTTAATACGACCTTTCCAGCGGCTAAAAAATCTCCTAAATATTGGAAAACTTTAAGGACTAGGGGTCCAATTGTGTAAAAATTATACACGCATTTTTGAAGGAGGATGACGTGAAAATCCATGTAATAATTTAGGTTATTGCAGAACTGTGCTTTCTTTATTTCAGTTTCATGGAATTATGTACCGAAAACGAAATGCCTTGTAATAGAAATGGCAAGAAATGGTAAAAATATAAATTAAACGCAATAAAAAATGCATTTAAATTACTATAAGAATGTAGTCACGATAAATACAATGACATTAATCGGTTGTTATATTGAAAATCAACCGATTAATATCATTGTATACATATTTTTATATAAGCATATACACTCTATATATACATACGTACACATAAATGTGTAGTTTTTTTAATTTGTCTTTGACTAAATATAAATATTTTGATATTGTGTGTCCAGATTATTTTTTTTTACAATAACCAATAACAATGTTTACATTTCTCTTTTTAGCATGGAAATCAGAAACTAAAAACTTCTATTTCACTACCGGCCAACGGTCATCAATAAAACTTGTTTATGGTAATTTTCAATTTGTTAAATTTATGGAGAACTCGAGAGGAACAAAATGGATATGCGCAACAAGATCTTCTACAAAATGTCGAGCACGATTAAGAACAAAAAAAAATAGTGGTGAACTTGAAGTTCTTTGCCCAGATCATAATCATGGAGTTAACAAAAGTTACACCAAAACTAAGTGTAGAAAAATATGATCGCCCTTGAGGAAAATATCATATCTTCCAACTAGTCCAAAACTGATTGTATTCATAGAATTGAACCTGCTGAAGACGATAGTTTTCATAACTTTTTTAGGTCTATTCGTTGCAAATTTATGACTTTATTTTTTCTTCACTTACTTCAAGACTGGTATAGCTCAAAAAACGTGATTTTTGAGTTAATGATGTAGAAATATCCGCCATTTCATGTTTTATGTGTGAAAAAATCAGAAAGTTATCTTATTAACTTGCTTTGTGAGAAGAGTTTACGTAGACATACTTTTCATCATTTTCATATAAAAAGCAACTTATTGAAAACTTTAAATGCATTTTTCTCCCACTTTAGATTTTCTGAGTTATGCCATTCTTCAAGTAAGTGAGCGATATATCAAAAACAGATTATTATGACCATGTTTATATGATTTTTCGATAGTAAGTACTTTATGGTTTGTTTTAACTTTTTTGAACATGTTTTCAATCGAAATATCTCACAAGTTATGGAGAATAGTATAAAAACATACAATCATTTTTGTTTAAGAATGCTTAATTTTATATAAAAAAATAGAACATTCATTAAAATTATTTTAACATACATTTTTTATTTATAAAAATATTTCTCAAAATATCTTCGACACATCTTTTTTTATATCATATTTATCAATCAATCTTAAAAATGTATCTGCTTTCAAATCGAAACTCCCGACATAACTTTGGAAAATATCATACAATTAATACCATTAGGCTGGTGCGCGCGCGCCTTAAATAAAAAATTAATTTTTCTATTGAAAGCAATCTTAAGATTGATTGAAGAATAACATAAAAAATAGAAAATTATGTGGTAGATGTTTTGGGAAACGTTTTTATAAATAAAAAAGCAAATTTATTTAAAGTTTTTAATATTTTTTTTATGAAAATTTTTAATTTTGACATGTTGACGAGTGTTTTTTCCATCAACAAGACGATCTTACTCTCCATGCTTTCCACGGCCTACTAAAATGCAAAAATCAATGCAGTATTATACAAAAATTATAATCAATAACTATGTATATACATTTTCTCAAATGCAGCTTATTTTGCACGATACCTCCTTGTGCCCTAGCCTGCAGCAACGATAACATGTTATTATCTCTTCACTCATTGATAATTTGAGTCGTTTAGCTTCAGGTCCTTCTTCTTTGGAAAAAACAGATCCTGTCTTGTCAACTGACAAAGCCTTCAGTTCATTTAACATTTGATTTCTGAATACTATTGCCGATGTGAAAGCCAAACGCAACAGAAATCACCACTTCTTTTGGTGACAAACCATTGCTCCTCATAGTAAGTGACGTAATCATAGTTGAGGCGTACGATGCCAAACATTCGCCATGTTTTGGTCTATCCTTTAGCAATTTAATTAAGAAAGCTGCCATTGTTTCTGTGCTTTCGAAAAAATACTTTTGAACTCAAGCCAGTTCATGCCTGGAAAACATACCTACGATAGCCGTGCAGATGCTGAACCTCTCAATGAGGCTGCTCACAAATACAAATGTCTGCTGTTGAAATCCAGGCAAGATGCGTCTATAGTTGCCATTTCTGGATTAAACTCTGGCAATGTAACACTCCGTTTAATTTCTTTTGGCTCATTCATCGCCTGCAACAGGGCCATAAAATTTCGATTTTGCTGCTCAAACAAAGTCTGCCATCTTGCATCAGCGCCATTATCGCAGTCACCTGCAGTTTCGTCATCAACAGCTCCATCATTGTCATCTTCATTATTAAATGCTGAGGCAGGTGCTCCCACTTCTGATGTGGAATTATTCATTTTTTTAACTATAAATTTAATTATTTAATTTAAGATGACGCGACGTGTGAAGCAATTCGATTTCTTTCCTTTTCTGATTTTGTATAAATTTTCTAATTTTACAATTTTGTCAAATTTATACTATTTTCCTTTTACATTTTCTAAACAAGTACTTTAAGAGCACAGTAGTAAAACTAATCAATCTAACCTTTTTATACGACATATATTTGTTTATTAAGAAAAAAAATTATTTTAGGACGTTCAAAATTGGTTGATCCAAGTATTTTACAAAAAAAGAGTGCACTATCATTAACCAATGACGTTATGAAAAAAAAGCCAACGAAAAATATCTCGGTCCTTTGGTCGTTCTCAAAACGTTGTACTATACAATGCTCCAAAACCAATAAAAACACAATTTAAAAAGGCAGAATACGTAAAACTACAAAAAATATGACAATCTTATCAAATCAGGGTTAACCCGTGACCCATTTAAGGGCTCTGCTGCAATAACAACTGAGCTGGGGCTGCAAATGTCCTCCAGTACTGTTAGGTAGAGATTAGTAGAAAAACATCCGTTTGGAGGAATATCGTGGAATATATTGGGTATAAAGTATTGAATTGGCGCGTTTCTCAAAAAATAAACCTTTTCAAAAAAATTAAGGAAAAAATTGTATTTGCTCACTTGTTTGTTTTTTTCAGCCCTTACCTCACATATAAAGTCAACGTTTACACGAGGAAATTTGGTCAAACAAATTCTTGTCTTTTCTCTTTTGTGAATTTGTTTTGCGTTTACACACGAAAACTAAATTTATTTGTGCAAAAAAAGTTCAAGGCAATTACTACGTCAACCCGCCACAACATACGTAAATTTAAAACATATCAGCTAACGAATAGAATAAAAAGGAATTTGTGGGTACGACTAATTCTGTACACCACCCTTTCGATTTTCCCTTCTTGCCTACCCAATGTGCCAAACGGATCCGTTTCGGATCCGTTCTTGCGGATTATTTATCCGGACCAAAGGACCGAGATATTTATCTACGGATTCCGTTTCGGATCCGATTCGGATCCGTTGTCGGATGAAATTCCTCTCAAAAAACGGAAGGATCGTCCGCTTTTCCGGATCCGTAACGAATCCCTTTCGATTTTCCCTTCTTGCCTACCCAATGTGCCAAACGGATCCGTTCTTGCGGATTATTTATCCGAAACGGATTCCGTTTCGAATCCGTTGTCGGATGAAATTCCTCTCAAAAAACGGAAGGATCGTCCGCTTTTCCGGATCCGAAACGGACCTCAAAAACCGAAAAAACCGGAATCCGCTTTTTCGGATTCGTTTTTCTAAATAAAACGGATTCGAGGCGACCTTTTTCTTTAATAATGCGGATTTTACTGTACAAAGAAATTAACGCAATTAAAAACACTTTTTTTTTTTGTTCTCCCAAAATCTAATTTTTTTTTAATTTTTACTACTTATTATTTTCCATCTATTTATTTTATTTATTTTTAATGCTATTTCATCAACTTAGTTTTATTAGTAAATCGCATTTAGGAAACTTATTTATTTTAACTGCCACCGAACAGAATCGAACCTGCGCGTCCTGCGCCATGCCACTGTTCAAATATGCTCATCTTAACCAACTCAGCTACTTCCATTATTTTTATGACATACTTAAATTTTATTACTTCTCTATCAAAATGAAAAAAGTGAAGATTCATTTTGAGCAGTTGTCGATTGCTAATTCAAGTATTATACTTTTAGCCAGCAGAAAATATGCAAGGCGGTGGCTGATGTTGTTAAGCTACGCATGCAACAAATATTGGATATATACAGGTTCGAACCCCGGCGACGACGACCAATTTTTTTTAATTTAAAGATATATAAAAAGCAAAAAAGGAGTAGAGAACTGTATTTTTTTATTGAAAATATCTTGAAAACTGCCTTTTATATCAACAATAAAAAAAAAGCGGATTCCGTTTTTTTTTCGTTTCGGATCCGACAAAACGGACGATTCTTCCGTTTTTTCGAGAGGAAATTGAGCCGACAACTGATCCGTATTTGACGTCCGTTTCGGATCCGTTACGGATACGAAAAAGTGGATTCCGGTTTTTTTCCGTTTATGATGTCCGTTTCGGATCCGTTACGGACACAAAAAACGAATACGAAACGGATCCGTATATTGCGTCCGCTTCGGATCCTTTACGGATACGAAAAAGCGGATTCCGGTTTTTTCCCGTTTTTGAGGTCCGTTTCGGATCCGTTACGGATCCGCATCCGTTTTTGGGCACATTGGGTACAAACAGGAAAACTTTTTCTCAAGAGTTTCCCTGTGTTAGTCAACGTTTACACCAAGAAACTCTTGAGAAAAAGTTTAAAGTAAAGTAATATTATAGAAAACGTACCAAATTATGAAGTTATAATATATTATAAACTATTTATGAAATTCGTCAAAACATTTCTCACACATCCACTCTCCACCAGGACATTTTAAACAGTATGTAGTAATCTTTGGTAGGGCATTGAAACCAGTGTTATTTTCTGCGCAAGCCTTGATGCAACGAACACAAAGACCCATTAAACGGGGTCTTTTAATAACCATTAACTTATGATCATTTAATGTTGTTTTAACAATGTTTTCCGGACCAGATATATTAGAGCAAGAAGATAATAAAATAGGTTGGCAGTGCACTGTTGATTGAAAAATATTTGATTCGTTTCTCCTTGTAACTGGATTTTTCGTTCTTTTGGTGTCAGATTTGTGTTCCTTAAAATATGTGACTTTGTCTTTCGTTTCCTTGATTCTGCCACCTGTACGTTCTTCAGTCGCTTTTACTTCCATCGCAGGCTTAACAGTTATTAAATCGTCATAGATTGGTGAAAGTGAGCTCGTTGTTTTAAAGTAATTATTCAAAATTTTAACTGAAACAGAAGATAAAAAACATTAATAATATTGACATTGGATACATTTTCGCATATATAAAAAAACATAGAGGGCACTAGATCCAAGCTTATCATAAATTGATCAAGTTAAATAAATAATTACTGTTTTTTTATACAATATATCCAGATATGCACCTTACTACTATCCTATAACTCCATTATAGCTTAGGGCCTGAAATTAAATTCTGTAATTATTTGAATCCCTATCTCGTTGTTTTGAACTGTGCAAGTTCGTTCTGATTGATTTAACATTTGGCGGTACGATGTTCTGGGTCTTTTTTTGTATGTCGTTCCAAGGGTTTCCTGATCGTAAGTATTTTCTTCGGTAGGAGAGAATTTCGTTTAATTTTTTATTAGCTATATCTACAAAAGTATGTAGATAACTGAAAGGTTTTATATCTTAGTACTAAGCTTAACATACATAAATGTATTAAAATTGTAATAGGTTGATATTAAATTTTCAAATCTGTGAAAAATTTCTCTCTTTTTTTGAGTTTAGTACACTGCTGAATAGCATCACTGAGTTCTGGGTTCTGCTGCTGCTGCTGCTGAAACTTCATAGTCGGAAGTTGCCTGCTTACATCAATCCATACGGCTGTATTTCTCTGGAATATACAACTTTCTTGCAGATAACATGAAAAACTATTGATGTATTCGATTTTTCAATATTTAAGAAAACATTAATTTTGGATAGATTTTTGGTATGAAACATTTATCACATTTAGGCGGATGGTTATGAAAACCCTTTAAACACATATGTTGCTTTCCTTTTGTAGTAATGACGGCAGAACATCGGGTTTTGCTATATGAGGTGCACCGCCAATTAACTCTACAAGTAATTCCACTCCTTGCTTGTACAGAATAAGTGTAATCGTTATATACCAACTGACCACGAAAATTGTAGGAAAACACTGCCCCAACTGTGTCTATATCACTTAATACGGATTCTCCTGGGATCGAATAATTTAGCTTAGACCTATTTAATGCTAAAAAGAAAAAAAATAAAAGGGATCATGTTCTGCACAAAATATTCAATACAATTATTAAATAACTACAAAAAGTTAATTTTAAAGGATGCCTGTACATACATATGTGTGTATGAAAATCAAAATTTTTTAATAGAAAATATGTACAACTACTTATTCAATCATATTCAAAACTTCAAATGCCTCATAGCTTGGAATTTCATTTTCCTTAGCAATCCGTTTAATTAGTTTTTTTTCAAGTTTTCTTTGTTCGTAAACTGATTTTAAAGAACCTTTTTTTCGCCGCTCATTGACGACAACATGATTGTGCATTTCATCTACTATTGACACTCGATCGCCAGCCGGGTTTGTGCGCACTCGTGCCTTACATCTAGAAAGGAAAAAATAAATTTATTATGCACTACAAAGGAAGAATTTATCTACTTACTTAAGGGGTCGAAACTGCACACAACGCCAATATATAGTCCCACCTCGAACCCTATGCCGTGTATACGGAAACCCATCTAAAACCAATTGATATGTACCTTTCAAACTTGTTTTATATTTAACACGGTTTTGATCGATCATGCGGGAGCTGCAAGCTGAAATAAAATACATACACTCATCATTTAATGTTAACATAGCTCTTCAAAGTAATGTATAATTCTCATAATAGTTGTTTTATATATATTTTTGTTAATTGCAATTACCATAATGTTTGACAAATATGTAACTAAATTTGTATGCTTTGTTTTACATTACTTTAATTTAAAAGCTATCTAATCATCTAATAACATTATCGAGGAATGTATAATTTCCTCAGTTTGTTGGGGCTGTTGTATACGTTGCATTTGATGGTGCCGCTGTTGAACTTGTATTCCTAGCGGAATTGTTCGCCGACGGAACTTCAGCCTAGAAATTCCACTACTGCTTCCTGAAGTTTGTGATACCATGCGATTACGTGTGAGCATTTTTTCTATTTTCTCCGAGTGCGGCAAATGGTTATGGCTTCCACCAGTACAGTTCTTTAGTTTACCGTTTTCGAGCACACACCGGGATCGACAGCGATCCGCTTGTTGCTTCTTCGAGTAATTATGACAACGCCAATATTCCTTGTTGTTCTTTTTGCTGTGACAGTTGTACATGTAGTTGTTCAGAATAAGACAAGGTGTGGCCCAAGGGCTCTCGATGAACATAAGTTTGGGACCTAAAATAAAAAACACCATTATCAGTTAAGATTATACACAGGAACGCAGTGTAATAAAACAAAGAATGGAAATATAACTACCAAGCATAAGGCTTTATTTCGTTTATATTTTATTTTTGACAAATATCTTTACACACAGAGTATTATGATGCTTCAAACTTTTTATTATTGGCATTGAGCAATTTCCTCTAGCTATTGGGAACTGTGATGACTTTTAAAATCAATTGTTTGATTTGCTGGAACAAATATTTTGTATTCTTTTCCAGTTTTGTGTGTGTTAATATCTATATGCGACACTGTTATGTACTCTGCAAGTTTGGGATCGCCAGCCTTGATCTCAATGAAGTCACCGAGTTCCTCCTCAACATTATAAAGAGGTCTTTGACCAATGCGCGACATATGATCTACATGATTATGTTCCCGACGTGCTACGACTAAAGAGTTTTTCTTTGTGATGACCACTGCCTTGCAGCGCAACTTCAGTACGTCGATGCAGCGCCAGGTGGTGTGACCATTCGCTTGGGTAAGCTTTTTGTTGTAAATGAATCCCTTGTACACAAGTTGTGCGTTTTTTTTTTGGCTTCTTATAAATTTTACTTCTTCATCTGCATTAAAAACAAAAATACAATATATGGCTACATTAGTCAAGTTACGAAATAATTTGATAAAATAAGAGTATAAGGTAACTTCGAAAGGGCTGAATGATTCTTATATGAACTAAAATTTTTAATTATCTTTATTAATTTAAAATGTATTTGAAAAAATTTATTGCTTCATAAAACAAACGAAGAAGTCAGTTCTTTCCGCCGCGTTTGTCAGTTCAAGAGGAAATCAATTTGTTGCAATTCCAAATCCATTACAAACCTTATCAGTTCGGGAACCTAAAATTATTAGAATGTTATTAGTAACTTATACAGTACACTCTCAATTATCTTACCTAATTAATGTATACGTAAGAATAATATAGGTGCTTCTCTAAACTATTGGCCTCCCTCTCTCGGCTTTAAAATTAAAAAGTTTTACGAAAGTTATAGCTCTTTAAAGTTACTTCCAATGTAGTTTTTTAAAAACAGTGACAAGATTATGATTTAAGACTGTTTTAACGGCAAAACTTCAGAAATTTAGAAAAGAAAATAAAGTTATGAAATTAAATCACGGTGGCTAAGTAGTAGAGCTACAAATAAGAAGTCGGATAAACTTTTAAGGCTTTCGATTTTTTGGTCGACGCATATCTTGTAACTTCTTGCATATCGCAATTAAAAAGATTTAACCAAATAATTTTTATTTCGGATGTTGGCTTTGGGCTGCATTTTAATTTTTTGCAAAGAGCCAATCGGTAAAAAAGAATTTAATACATAGAACTTTAAAATAAGCCTGGCTGTAATTAATAGTCCGACAGGAGTTAATAGTTAAGAGAAGGTCCCATGTGGATATTTATGTCTAATATCATGAGATTAACCTTTTATATAGTAGCACTTTGCACTAATAATCGTGCAAGCAAACTAAAAGCCACTTTTGTGAAAGTCACAAATTTGACACAGTTATGCTCTGGAGTTTCAACGTTTTATCTATCTGCTTTACGCAATCAGGCATGAAAGCAATGAGGATAAAAGCAAAAGTTTGCATTTATATAGAAACGCCAACAGATATGCTACATTTTATGTATACTTTTGTAAGCATTGCCTGGATTAGTTATCTTAGCTCGTGGTCTAAGAATTCTCAGATTTAAACTTTTCTATTTGAACTAAACCTTTCGTAGGGAAATGATCTTTCACAACAAAGAACGCGTGTTAAAACAGAATAAAACTAAATTGTTGAGATGTTTACCATTTCGTTTCTATCGTATCTTACAAAATTATCACGCTCTCTATTTATTACAAAAGTTAGATTGTAAACGTTAAACCCTTTCAGACTAGGTTCCTCCTAGTCCTAAGCGTACTATTATCATTTCAGATCTCTGTGTATGTGTATGCGTGT
The DNA here is from genome assembly GCA_963680825.1 of Meiosimyza decipiens. Lineage (NCBI taxonomy): Eukaryota > Metazoa > Arthropoda > Insecta > Diptera > Lauxaniidae > Meiosimyza > Meiosimyza decipiens. The sequence goes on from OY804259.1 coordinate 99,356,871, forward strand.
ATACATATATGAATTGATGATTTAGTGTATAATAAGAGCAAAAACATTGAAACTTCAGACCATGATTGGTTTGAATTTTATTGTGCAGCGAGCAGTTGGGCATATAATTGATGTCGGGTTCTCCTCTTTTTCTGGGTAAATGAACAAAAACAAAAAAAAATGCGAATTTTCAGCCTTATCCTCGACCAAAGAAAAACAATAGATAAAGAGATCAGTTGACAATGTTTGCCATGTACATAAAAGCATATACATATTCCTGAATCTACGTATACAAATTATGTCTATCAATAATAATTTTCTAGATATTCGACCATTTTTATTATATAAATTAATGATTATTTTGATTGTGGCTTAAATGAAAATTAATAATTATTCGATGAACATCGCTCACCTTCAGAAGATCAAGTTAATTTAATTAAATGGAATGAATTTAAATTTTGTTCTCAAACTAAACTAGTCCCCTAAAACAAAAATTACCTAGTTAGAATAAATAGTTATTATTATTATAATGGTCAAAAGTGGTCGTTCAAGTATTACGTAACACCATGTAACGCGCTGCGACGTTATTCTGTACCTTCCCCCCATCTCCTTAAACGTTATGTAACACCCAAGTGACCATGTTTACCTAAGTCACAATTATGTTTCGCAAAGTACCGAAAAGCCGCTAAAATACCGTTTTTATTGTTTTATCGCGTTGCGGTAGTAATAACTAAAACAAAATATTTCTAAACTTGCTCAATGAGTTCTTTAATTTGATGTATCATTTATTGCTGTAGGTATCCTAGATCCCGTCACCTTTTATCATTTTAGTAAAACATTTTCGCTGTAGCTATTCCATAAACATATAAAGAAAGCGTTTCATTATACACACCTAATTTCAAATTCCCCCCCGCTAAAGAAGTTTCACTTCAAAAACAATCTTACGTAACGCGTTGCTCGAACCCCCTCCCGAAAAAAACCGAGGTAGCCTTTTTTAACATAGTGTAATGGATCAAACCGTTTTTGTTTCCACTGAAACGGAATCCGTCAACTGAATAAAATTTTGGGTGATTTAGAAAAAGGGCTCCAGCCCCAATCGGCTCTATATAAATTTTATAGTGTAATAACAGATAATCGGGGTTTTATTATTTGTATTCTAAACATAAAATATAGGGTAAGCGGGCGGCCTTTTACCTCGCCTATAGGTTAACATACTATGGTATATCCAACACAGGCTTCGCTAACCACAGCAATTGTACATAAAAGTTAGGATTTACATCCTGTCCAACACCGGCTTTAGCGTAAAAATTTGAGATATTAATAAAATTTAACTCCATGATTTTGCATTAAGATTTCACGTTTATAAAATTTACCTTGACGAGAGGAGTTTTAATATTTTTTTTAAATGTTCACTAGGCTTAGGTACATACCAGAAAGTTCCTTGATGGTTAAAAAATGTTTGGAGCCGTTTAGGGTAAGAGTCCCATTTCTAAGTAATTACTTAACAATGGATCTTATATTCCATATCTGGCAAATGCATATATACATACATATAAATACAAAATCTTTTGAGCGTCCGTATTGATTAAAAATGCCCACTTTTTATGTATTTTGCTGTTGAATTAACATTCAAGTAAACGTAGTGTAAAAATCCTAAAAAAATAAACATATTGAGAAATTTGAGCGATCATTTCTTACTATTTATTTATTACTGCTTTATCTGAGCAATTCAGTAATATTCCCGACATCAACTTTTCTTTTATTCATTCCTGTTGAACGATAGTTAGGTTATTTATATTTTACGCAAAAGCGTACGAATTGTTTGCTTATTAATCTTTTTTTTTTGTTTTTGGTTTTATTTGTCCACACTTATAGTCATAACGCCACCACCTATTAATGTTTGAAATTAATAGTTTATTTTCAGTCGTATTATAAGACACTTTTTTGAAAAATTCACTGATTATTGCATTATTTTGTGTGTTTTCGTTTTCATAAGTCATAAAAATTATTGTATTGCTGTAGTTAAATCATGGTTTAATGTATGTGTTTCTGTTTGACACTACAAAATTTATCACAGAGATATTAAACACCTATATTTTGGTGCGATTTCACAGCTAAATCGCACCTTCGAATTATGTTTCAGTTCTATAAGTGTTAGACGGCATGAACCGAATGTCGAAAAAGACAGCCAAAAGAAAACTGATACATTTTGACCATGATTTAACCATGGATTTAACTATATAAGGTTACTGAAAAAAAATACTGTTTTCTGACGTTCAACACTTTCAGATGTTAGTTTGACAACTGACGAGAACCTTAATACAGGTAGTCCCCGACTTACGACCGTTCGACTTACGACTATTCGCACTTACGACCAATTTTTTTAAAAATTTTTTTCATAGAAAATGCTTAAAATAGTTTCGGGGAATCCCTAAAATATGTATATGAGAAAAAATTTTAAAAAAACAGTAGTATGTACAAGGATTCGATTTATTTCAGTACAAATAATACGTTTGTTTAAGTGAATAATTTTAAATAATCCCAAAAATGGCTGGAACTAGTAGTACAGTATGTATGTAATATTTTTCTTTAGTTATTTTTTATGAAACTCGACTTACGACTTAATCGACTTACGACCGATGACTATGAACCTATCTCGGTCGTAAGTCGGGGACTACCTGTAGTTAAATCATTTCTTTGACAGTGTTTTAGTCGATAGCTGATTCATTTTGACTTTAAACCTACTCTTGAAAGAAGCAGTAATTTTGTCGCATCAACCTATATTAGCCGTGTTATGTTCGCTCTTGTGAAATAAATTGTTTAACTTTTTATAATTCTGGTACTGACCACTAATCGGCATGACAGTGTTTGACAAAACATGTTTTAAAATCAGAGCCGATTTTTTGTCGTGTTGCTGAACGAGGCCTAGTGTGGTTAGGGGCCTGACATGTTAGTACATAATGGTTTTTTTTTTCTCGAAATATTACTATCAAAAGCTTTTAAATTATTTTTGCAACATCACATACGTTTATATTAGTTTGTTTTCGGTTACCATGCATAAAAAAATCGAAGTTATATGATGGAGGAACAATGTCGCATTAAAATGGAAAAATGAAAGAAGAGCCAAATCAGCGATCAATATCTCTTGTTTCACAACTGATTTTGTTTATATTATGAGACATAATTTTTTCATTTGGGCCTTGAGCCTCGCATGACCTAAGACTGGCTCTGCAAAATTCAAGCAGTTGCCATATATATTTGATTTTTTTAGGTTTGTGTCTACAGCTACTTGCAATGTGCGAAATCTATTCTACAAATTTCGCATACACAATAAAGTTCAATAGGGCCGTACACACCATCCTTCATGCTGTCCATCATGCTTGTCAAACTTTACTATTTGATCATGTGAACGGTTTGACCAGCCGCTTGACACTCATGTTGGATGGATGGATTGCAAATGTTTTTGATTTCTATGCTGGCTTGTCCGTCCGTACAACGCTGGCTGCGAAGCCTAGTGCAAATTTTCATTTCAAATAAGATTTCGTGGAGTGAACATCGACGGTGTGCATGAATAATAGCACTAGCTTATAAAATGAATTTTTTTTTATGATCCATGAATAAAAGGTTACTTTTTTATGTAGTTTTTCTTGCTGAATTCGAATATAAAAATTTTTTGAATGGTACAGTTTTCATGTTTTTTACCGCCATTCACTTCAAAATTAATATCTTGAACTAGAAATGTCATTCATTCAAATTCATTGAATAAGTGGTTCAAAATATATGGATGAAAATAAGCCAGATTTTCAAAAAAATCAAATTTTGCATTTGATTCTGTGGCCACGAATAAATAGAAATAAAATAACAAACAATAATCTCACTCCATACACATAGAACGGATACTTCTACAGGAAAATTAATTTAACTAGAAGAAAATCTACCACAATATGACAACGGTAGGAGCGATTGAATGAGTGAACCTAAAGCCACATTTTTTCACAATTTAGGTTTCTTAAGAGACATATCTTCGTTTTTAGGGAGCTGAAAACAATAGTTTTTTATTTTTACAGGAAGCAGCACCTCCGTAAAATAAAAAGCAAAGAAAAGTGAGTAATGCGAGTGATGTGTACGCCTCAAAATTTTTCTGCAAATGATGTTTGACAGCATGCTGTATGATGTGAACGCAAAACGAAATTTACAGATATTCGAGTACGTCAAGCATGATGGACAGCATGAAGGATGGTGTGTACGGCTCTAATCAATTGAACTAAAAATTGAGCGGGCTCACATTTGTATGAAATTTTGGTTTAACTAAAGCAAATAAAACACAGCTATTGCAGTCTTATATTGAAACGCGCGTTTGCTAACGTGCGCTAAAAAACGCTACTGTGAACCAAAACTAAGTTCTTGAAATTTTCTGAACGATGTGCTGCAAGATACTTTATTTCTGAGAAATTTAGTCAGTTATTTAATAGCAAAAAAAGGCATTATGGTAACAATATAATATTGTTGTATATCATTCTTCATATTTATTTTATATCTTCGGTCAAAATTAAATTGACTTTTCGTGCAACAAACTATGCTATTGTACCGACCTCGCTACAACCGTTTCAGCTCCGCTCAACCATTTGATTTTCATCCAACCATTGTACCAACACAATATTTTGTTGTACGACGCAAAAAACGATACGCGTCGTACAATAGATTATAGCGTCTGTACCTTATATAGCGCATCAAATTAAGTATCTTTTAGGCTGTTCATATGAACGTTTTTTCAACGCGTGCTTTAGTCAAACACAAAGTTATATGTAATGACACACCATCATATGTAGATCATTCTAGTCATATTCTGAACCTCGATTGTGTTGAAAAAAAGGCTTATTTAAACCGAGTAACGGGTTGCCTTTCCCATTTTTTTTCCCCAATAATGTTAAAATTGAGCAAACCGAAGTGGAAATTTGATATACAGCTTGTTTGGCATGAAATGTTTTATTTTAATAATGGTTTAACATGACATATTTTTAAACTTTTTCCTTTCATTATGACTATTGTCAAAATTAAAGTATTGCATGTGTATCTAGATACACATGCAATACAAATGACGTAGTTTTTTTTAGAAAAAACAGGATGGGTGAGTAAAAGTAATTGCAGAATGCAACACAAAATGAAAATGCAACCATTTTTCCACAAATGCAATTCTTTCCATGTACCGATCTAGAAATCTAAATACAACTAGGACGTGGTCTTTCACTTTGTTTGTAAATAAAGTCGCGTTTTACCCGATCTGCATACCTTTTAGAAGCGGTTCTAATGTATAGGTTAAGCTCGATTCCTATCCAAGTGAACAATCAATTCTACTTTGATATTTAGTGATTTGCACACTGACTCGATAAAAACTTCTTACGCTAGGCCTTCCCCCCCAAGTCACTTTAATATAGAATGGACCAACATTTTTTTTCAAAACAAGTGTTTGTAAATTTCGGTGTCACCCACTAATACACCAATATAAAAAAATTAATGCCGATTGAAAATGAAGAATTTGCAGACCAAAACTCACTCCAACACAAGTTTTTCGTTAAAAAAAAAAAAAAAAAAATGGCGGATAGGGTAACAATGCATGTCCTTCGTAATGATTGGCATATTGTAATACAACTGGTACGTCCAAGTCATATTCTTTAAAAGTGATTACAAAGTATTCTACAAAATTAATCACATAGAAATGTTTTGAGTGGAAGGACACAAGTTTAATCACATGTAAGAGTTATTTTGCTTTAGATAACTTTCTTAATTTTCATTTGGACAGCTAGATTTGTGACGGCCTCACTTTTAATTTAATAGAAGCAGCTTCAGAACATAACTTTTTTTCTAGAGCTCAAGGTTCCAATTCATTGTACTCTGATTTGAATTGCTTTTCTACCAACACCCATTTGCTGTGAACGTAGACTTTTTAACACTGATTAGCTAGTACATGTAGATTCCACGATATTCCCAAATTAAAACGTTTCACCACAATTTACGCCTTTGGTTTTAAAACGATGGAGATACTTTTACAGGTGAATTTAACTTTTATTTCAACCTATAAATTAAGTATCGTATGAAGAACTATTTTTAAAAGATTTTCTACACAAAATTTTAAATGAAATTCAAAGATATCCAATATCTAAGCTGAAAACGAAATCAAACAAAATTGATCCCTAAAAATATGCTGCTCCTGCTGCTTCCATAGTTCATTGCAACTTCTTAAAATTTTTCATATTTATCTACATATATCTTAAAATTTATCACATTCCACTTTAAGTTAATTCATAAAGTAACGTTCATGTACTTACCAAAATGACAGTTTTAAAACTTCAGAACACTTCACAACACAACTTAAAATAACTCAAGTAACCACTTACCTTTCATATGGTATACAAATTCTCTAATGTATGTATTTTTAAAATTGCCTTTTCAACTATTACACTTAAAGCATCAAAATAGAAAATAAATAAATAAACTATATTTCAGAGACTTCCCAATTTCCCTCATAAATTTATTCCGCGAAAATATATTATATGTGATTTGACGAAATGGAATGTATGTTGATCCAAAAACATACTCAACATCTTTAAAAAATTTATAATGTTCGGTTGTTTTCCCCGGCATGAATGAATTTTTGAGGTTGGAATGGATAGTCTCGTAATTTATAATCTATGAAAAATCAACTTCAAAATAACGAATAACTTTTCACGAATTCCGAGAGAAGAACGTACGCGTTTTAATCTTTTGACGTTTCTTACACTAAGATAATTTTGTAAGTATTTTGTTTTTTTCGGCTGAATAAAAGAACCTTAAACGAATCTTTTTGTACGACAAAAATTATTTTAACTCATTTTAAAGTAATTTCTCAGCCTGGTAGAGGATATATATAAGCGAACCACTTAGTTCAGAAATTGTCTGAATACATACGTCCCCGTTTGTTTTCTGCTCATTAAAAATTTACAATAAAAGGAATTAGACCAATTGAACACACAATCAAACCAAGCCCGATTTAAACATTGATTTTTTCCACTTTGAAGACGTCAATATCGCATAAAAATAGATTTTAAAATAAAAAGTAAGTTAAGATGACGTCTTACTTATAAGGGTTAAAAACTCATTTAAACAGCTTTATCGTAGACATATTCATATATGCACCTCTACTATTTACTGATTACTTAAGAGCAGAACCTTCTTTTGGTGGTGTAATTTAATTTAAGATAATTGAGTAGGCGGATAGCAAAAGTGTCAAGTCCCTATCTGCAGCTTCGTTCCTTTTTTGATCGTAAGAATGATTTTTCTCGATAACAACACGTGTTTTCATTTACGATTTTTCTTAAAGAAAACGGGCTACAGATCTGTAGATCTAACAAAATTCATTTAAATCTACTAAGTTCATTGTGCCCAGGAAACTGAAATATACCTTTTGATATTCACCTCCTCAATCATTTTTTACACTCGTATATGTATGTAACAATTCGCTTATATTATTAGCCTCACCATCATTATAAAAAATGAGCTGTTACAGCTCATTCTAATTTCCTTGATATACTAACCTTGAGCCTCATTATTCGTTTGGTCTGAAGCCTCAGCAAATGAAGAGTCTGAAAATGCTTGCTGCTTCACAATAGTTTTTGATGTCGTTGCACCAGCCCCACTTATATTACCACTCACACCGCCAGTTGCTGCTGCATTTGCAGCGTCTTCATTTTCCGTGAAATAGCTCTCATCATATCTCATTTCACCATATGAATCATCTTCGACATATGTCGTTTCTTGCTCGGCTGTTTCTACATCGCCAGCATCTTCCGCATAATCTGGTTCTGATTTTGTTGGCAATTCAATTGGCAAATCAATAAATTCTGGTTCGCTTTGTTGCTGTTGGGCTGTTTTACTCTCTGCCACAACTGTTTGAACAGTGATCTGTTGAGAACTTGGAGCGACAACGGTGGATTCTGTTGCATCTAGTGGGTCAATTGTACTCTTGGTGCGTTTTGTATGTGGCGTGCTACTGATGCTCCGTTGAGCAGGCCTCTTTTGTGTAATACCTGTTGTCGTTGCCGTCGCAATAGTGTTGGTAGTCTGTTGGGGCTGATTATGCTGCTGGGTTTGTTGGTGGTGATGCGGTTGATGTTGTGTTTGTTGTACTATTGCTGTTTGTGCTTGCTGTGGCGGTGTTGTTGTCTGTATTACTATTTGTGTGGCCTGTCTGTTATCATCTCCAGAATCATCAATAGTCTCAATTTTGTACGATCGTGATGTACTTGTACGTTGCCGAACTCGAGGTGATGGCATTTGTTGTATGGGAGGAGGCTGAGGCGCTGGAGTTGATGGCTTCACAGGAGATTGAGGAGGTGGCGGATCACTCTGCAAATAAAATAAAAGTTAGTTTTACAGAATTTATGTCTTGATTGGTTTTCAAAATATTTAGCTTTTTTATAATCAAGCGAAAAAAGTTTAGTTAAAAACATCTTCAGAAAATAAACTCTATCATTGGAGTTTCAACTCTAAGTGGTTTTTTTAAGGGACTCCGTGTTTTTGTTTTTCAAATTTGGGTTTAACTACACAGAGCTAAGATTTTTCAAAAATTTTGTTTGTCATCCTTATCAAGAAAATAAAATATCTCGATATCAAATCCAGTATGCTTCTGGATTATCATGTGTAGTTGGTAGCAGAATCTGCACAATTAACTACATAATTGGCACGCTGACTCCCAACAATGATACGAAAGGAGCAGACAGAACATGTCAAAACACCAGAAATATATAGCCTAGCTCGAATAGATAACACTGGCCATCCAACAACTTTAACTAAACCAGTACCCAGTTTTAATGGCGCAAGCCTAGTAAAAAAATATTCAAATCAAGCTATTCTTCAATCATCCAACGAAAAATGTATGGTGATGGATAACTATGCCATTTATCCTGTATCTTACAGGATACCTCTGTATTTCCAGCCAATATCCTGCAAAGACTCCTGTATTTTTGTGAAAAATCCTGTTCTATTTCCATGGATTGTAAACTTTGCAATTCTCTCGTAAGTAAACGATCATAATCTCGCTCAGTTTGTTCTTGTAAATTTGTGTTCGTCAATCCTTACGTTGATAACGTGATCAAAGAAACGGTTCTACAAAAAAAAGTTTTGAGAATTTTGGGTTTGTTTCGAAACGATGTGTTGAAATATTTACTCATTTGGAAACTGGCAGTAAGAGGGTTTGTACATGCACTGATTTTTACTAATTTTCTTTAAAAACACTGATTTTTCAAGATTTTGAAATCATTGCGCAAATGTACTAATTTTTAGTAATTGGTGATTTGTATTGATTTTGTATTGATGTTTTTTGAAGTATTAAATAATTTTTACATTGAATACTAAATTATTACAAGAAGCGTACCTACTTAGAAGTTTAAAAATGGTCCTTGTTTTGTAGCACACATAATTCATTTTGTATACTTATTTTTTGTAGTAAATGAAAACAACGAATTGCACTGTGCTGTGTAGAAGGCCCATAAGGTTTTCGCAATGCACAAAAAAAAGTTATTTTGCTAAGGCATTGTACAATCCGAAAAGAAAGAGGAATACATCGACGAAGACTTTGGTTAAATTTTGGTGACAAAATATTTATTCATACAACAGTTACTATCTATTCTGCTTCAAAATGAAAAAAAAAATTCTATCCTGTTTTCGGAAAATTAAATCGTGTAATCGTGATTTTTTTTCTCAGATTCTGATGTCCTCGTTTTTTCGTTTATTTGTATATTTTGTCGCATTCGAAATCACTTTCACTTCCCACTGCCTAATGAAACGCAAAAACTTGAAAAAAATCAAAGTAATGTTATACATAAATGATAAAACTTACATTTTGCAAACAAATTTTTTAAACTTGAAGGGAAAAAAAAACTAAAATTTATCGAAATACTACTATTATTTTGACCGCAGCTGTATGTTTTTTCTTGACCGGAAAAATAACGTAAGCGCCTCAAAAGGCAATTGCACAATAATGGATACTAAGGAATAAAAGCAAACGGATAAAGAGAAACAGATTGGCTCAACCGATAAAAGTGCGTTAGCGTTTTTTTACCGGTCTGTTGCACCGATCTAATCATTGATTTGATCTTTAATTTTTTTCCTTCTTTATCATTAAGTTTAAAATTGCATTAACGAAAATGTGCAGGGCTGTGGATTCAAATTTTCTTATAATCCTTCTATATACATAGGTGACCATCCTTCTTTTTCTAGATAAAAGTAGAGCTGTAACCATGATTACGTATTTTATTTCATCATTCTCGTTTCTACTATAACCAGGTCATACTATGCCGGTCGATTCTATTCATAATACGATAGAATTATTTACTCGAAGTCGAACAGTATGGGCACCTAGCGAGTGGCTTACAATTACTCGAAGTTCAAGAACGGAAAGGGTTCGCTATTGGAAATTGTTTTCTGCTTTTACTTTACCAAAAATGAATATATTAGAAATAGGCACAAAATCAACCTAAAAACGCAAAAAAATTTTACGGCAGTTTATTTAAAAAAAAATTTGTTATTTGTGCAGAATCCTTTTTCAAACAAATTTCATTTAAAGTAGGGGAATCCGGGAAAAAATTAACACGAATATTCCATAAAATAAATTTTCGGCAACTCTATGCCATGAATCTATTAGTATTGCTTTAGTGTGTAACCTTGGTCTTGTAAGTTTTTATTTTTTCTAGACTTATATGGTTAGATCTAACCTTTTACTAGTTAAATTTATGTTTAAAAAAAAAGTATTAACAGAAAAATATGTTTAAGTTTATGGTAATTTCCGCCACTTGTTGGCATAATACTTAGTAAGAAATTTAAAGTAAAACTCTAACCAGGTCTTTTGATCCTATTGATTAACCCTATATATAGAAGTTTAAAAGTGCAATGTAAAAAATAATTGACCGAATACAAAAGCATAGGATTAATTTGTTACACGTATACTTCATTGCGGCTGTTGTTCTGGATCGACCAATTTTGTACAAAAACTAAATTTCAAAATGGCAACAAGGAAAAGCGCATGACTTCCAAACATTTTTCTGAATATCAATTAACTTACATCAGTCAAGCCTTTTATTTGCAAAGCCTCCGCTGTACTTATAAACGCAGGAAGAGCTTCCTGTTTCACATTGACTTCTCCACAGTACATAAACTGTATTAAATCTTTAAGCGCCGTATGGCTCACATCTTTAAGGAATACTAAAAAATATAAAGTTTAAACAAAGTTGTAAATTGAGTACCTACTTTCATCTAGCCTACCGAAAGCATGTTGGTTTGCTGGCATTTGTGTAAACATTTTGCGAAAATACGGCGAACAAACTGACAAAACAAGACGATGCGCCTTAACAAATTGCCCTTCTGCCGCTAGCGTAACGTCCACCAGATCTCCGCGACACAGGGACTCGTGAAATCCAGCGGATAGATTACTGTTGAAATTGTTCCAACATAACGAAAATTGTTCATCATCCGCCATTTTTACCGACGGCTGATTACTTTCCTGAACACCAGTAAATCAATTAGCACTGTAACGTTCTCCGTTTTCTATAAATATGTATTTAATTACATAAGATTTTCACCTACTTTTCTAAGTTGTAAATTACCACTTGCTTTTTAAATTGCTAAATTAAATAGCAAATAATAAATAAAATCCACTCCACACCTTTCAAACTTATAATTATTTTATAAATTTTTTTATTGCTTGATTTACGTCCCAAATCTGCACAATAGTTATCTATCAAGGCGTTTATAAAATGACAAGCTATACAGAACTTTTGTTTGGGACGCTTTATTTTCACTTCCGTAATACAGTTTTTTAGAAGCGGTATCGTGATTGGTCAGTACAATACAGTCTCGCTAATGATATACATAATTTTAGAAGCTACATTTTGATTGGCTAAAACATAAGTAGCACGTTCAATAAGCATATGTTTGTAATGGAGATACCACACAAAGCATTTGTAGTGTACACATGATCAAACAACTCATCAAAATATTTGTCAAACAATTTGACGGTCAAAAAAAAATATGGTGTTTGATGAGAATTTGAAGATATGAACGCTCATCAAATTGTTGGTCAATTTGTGTGATGGAAAACTATATTTTAAATATTTTAATTTTCTGCTTGATTGACAAACAATTTGATGGTGTATACACTCGTCAAATTTTGAAGTACATTTTTGACACTTGAAAAAAGATTTCAGCGAGTGCACATAGCGCGGATAATGAAATGGTAGCCAGCTTTTATTTACTTCATATATTACAGTAGGGCCGTACACAGCATCTTTCATGCTATCCATCATGCTTGACAAAATTCACTATTTGATCATGTGAACGGTTTAACCAGCCGCTTGACACTCATGTTGGATTGATGGATGGATGGATTTCAAATGTTTTTGATTTCTCTGCTGGCTTGTCCGTCCGTACAACGCTGGCTGCGAAGCCTAGTGCGAATTTTTCATTTCAAATAAGATTTCATGGAGCAAAGAGGATCCTCTTTGTCATGGAGTGAACATCGACGGTGTGCATGAATAATAGCACTAGCTTATGAAATGCATTTTTTTTTATGATCCATGAATAAGAGGTTACTTTCTTATGTAGTTTTTCTTGCTGAATTCGAATATGAAAATAAAAATTTTTTGAATGGTACAGTTTTTGAAATATTGTGTGTTTCATTTTTTCGAATGCCATTCACTTTAAAATTAATATCTTGAACTAGAAATATCTAATTTGATTGTTTATGATACCAAATTGAAGATAATAAAATGACACACAAAAATGTGTGATTAGATCTTTCATTGAATAAGTGGTTCAAAATATATGGATGAAAATAAGCCTGATTTTCAAAAAAAAAAATTTTGCATTTCATTCTGGAGCCACGAAAAAATAGAAATAAAATAACATAAAATAATTTCACTCCAAAAACATAGAACGGATACTTTTACAGAAAAATTAAGATGAACTAGAAGAAAATCTACAACAATATAACAACGGTAGGAGCGATTGAATGAGTGAACCTAAAGCCACATTTTTTCACAATTTAGGTTTCTTAAGAGACATATCTTCGTTTTTAGAGAGCTGAAAACAATGTTTTTTTTTTTACAGGAAGCAGCACCTCCGTAAAATAAAAAGCAAAGAAGAAAAGTGAGTAATGCGAGTGATGTGTACACCTCAAAATTTTTCTGCAAATGATGTTTGACAGCATGCTGTATGATGTGAACGCAAAACGAAATGTACAGTTATTCGAGTACGTCAAGCATGATGGACAGCATGAAGGATGGTGTGTACGGCCCTAAATAGGCGATCTACTCTCGCGCTCTCAAAATGGCTTCCACTTCATTACGTATTGCTCTCCTTAATTACTTCACCTTGGATATTGCACCATGGCATTTACTCAATTCGTTTTCTTTACTTCGGAGTAGAAGCATCATTTACACAGTTTTTGTAAATATAACTCATTGTGTAATTCTGAAATGAGCGTTGAAAAACACTCGTGTGAACCGCCGCCGTTCAAATATTGTTGTCAATACAAACCAAAAAAATAAGTTGCTACCATGATTTAACTACATAAGGTTACTGCAAAAAGAAATGCTGCTTCTTCCAAAAGCAGGTCTAGTGTCAAATTGTATACATTTTTTTTTTCGAATTTTGCTTTGAATATTAATTGTGACACTCCAGCTTTCTGACATTCAATACTTTCAGATGTGAGTTTGACAGCTTGCGAGAAAGTTAATAGTTAAATCATGGTTGCTACGATGTAGTCTAAAATAGATTCTGATTTCCCTTATGAATTTTAATTTCAAAATTTAGTTATGCATGTTACATTTTAAAATTAATTATAGCTATGTACTATTAAACATTTACTTCACTAAAATTTTAATATAAGCATTTTTGACATTTGAACGCTGACAAAAAATTTCCTATTCGCACATAAGAGAAATTGTGCCTTGATTTACTACACTGACGTAGAAATACCAATTTACTGCTAGGGGCGTTCACATAATCCTTCATGCTGTCCAACATGGCTTGACAGAATCGAATTACGAATATCGTATTGGGTTCGCATCATACAGCATACTGTCAAACATCACATGCAGAAAAGTTTTGAGACTTCCCTTCTTTGCTTTTTATTTGGTGGAGGTGTTGCTTCCTATAATAACGAAAAACGAAGTTTTCAACTCCCTAAAAACGAGGATGTCGTCTTTCACTATTTTTAATATTTGTAAATTTTCTGCGATAGCAAAATTGTAAAGTGTTGATTAATCTTTAAATGCTTCAATCGTAGCATTTGACTTGATTTCCTTCAAATTTTCTAAAAGTATTTCATATGCCCAATGTTTTCCGTTTCGGTTTTTGTATTTCTCGCTTTTTATTCTCCAAGTTTCTGGGAAACTTTTTTAAAATTCAAAAAAGTCTTGCCAGAACTGATTATTTGTTTCACGGAACTCATTGATGTTCACTCTAAGAAGTCTTATTTGAAATGAAAAATTTTGACTGGGCTTGACAGCCAGCGTTCATACAAGTTGTACGGATTGACAAGCCAATATAAAAATTAAAAATTATGAAATCCATCCAATATGAGTGTCAAGCGGTTGTTTATAGAGTTCACATAATTAAACATTAATGTTTGTCATGCCGTGCTGGACAGCGTGAAGAATTATGTGTACGCCCCTAATAACAACAATAAACTATCGATAGTTAATGATGTCGTGAGTGCGTGAGAATTCCAATCCACATCATTAGGGTCGTACACACCATCCTTCATTATGTCCATCATGCTTGACAAATTTCACTATTTGATCATGTGAACGGTTTGACCAGCCGCTTGACACTCATGTTGGATTGATGGATGGATGGATTTCAAATGTTTTTGATTTCTCTGCTGGCTTGTCCGTCCGTACAACGCTGGCTGCGAAGCCTAGTGCAATATTTTCATTTCAAATAAGATTTCATGGAGTAATAAACATCGACGCCGTCCATGAATAATAGTACTAGTTTACAAAATGATTTTTTTTTTATGTTCCATGGATAAGAGGTTACTTTTTTATGTAGTTTTTCTTGCTGAATTCGAATATGAAAATAAAAATTTTTTGAATGGTAAAGTTTTCGAAATATTGTATGTTTTTAAATTTTTCGACCTCCAATCACTTTAAAATTAATATCTTGAGCTAGAAATGTCCAATTTGATTGTTTATGATACCAAATTGAAGATAATAAAATGACACATAAACATGAATGATTACATCTTTCATTGAATAAGTGATTCAAAATATATGTATGAAAAAAAAGCCAGATTTTCAAAAAAAAAAAAACATTTTGCATTTGATTCTGGGGCCACGAAAAAATAGAAATAAAATAACAAAAAATAATTTCACTCCATAGACATAGAACTGAAACTTTTACGGATAAATTAAGTGGATTTAGAAGAAAATCAACCACAAAATGACAACGTTAGGAGCGATTTAATGAGTGAATCTAATGCCACATTTAGGTTTCTTTAGAAACATATGTTCGTTATTAGGAAGCTGAAAACAATGGTTTTTTATTATTACAAGACACATCACCTCCGCAAAATAAAAAGCAAATAAGAAAAATGAGTAATGCGCGTGATGTGTTCGCCTCAAAATTTTTCTGCAAGTGATGTTTGACAGCATGCTGTATGATGTGAACGCAAAACGATATTTACAGTTATTCGAGTTCGTCAAGCATGATGGACAGCATGAAGGATGGTGTGTACGGCCCTATTGGTTTTTTTTATTTTTGTTTCAATTTGACAATTCACAAAAGTAATTTATTTTTGTTTTCCAATTTATTTAGCAATAACAACAGCGACAACATATTGTGGAAAAATTTTTGTTGTAAAACCCAAATGTAAAATGAAAATAGTGTAAAAATGTAAACAAACTCGGACGGACAATTCCGCAATTTGGAACCAATGACTGATTTTCAATTACGTTACGTAGTTTTAAATAGATTTTTCTGGGACAAAATTGGAAAAAAATGCAAAATTTTCAGTCCAGTTGGAAGTATTTTTCAAACTTACCACACTTACACTACTTTTTTTCGATCGAATTTTCGGAAATTTCAGTATTTGAGTTCTTGAACAATGTTAGTGGTGATGTCCTCAATTATCGATAGCTACCGATGTTTCACCAGCTCTAATATGTCATCTTAAATTTCACATAATAAGTTTTCAAATTAGTGAAACGGACAACAACTTCATTTGTGTAGAAAAATCGTTAATTGTGTATGAAAATGTTAACAAAAATCAACGGACAAATCGCAAAAAACTTCTGTTAATTAACGTTTTTCGGCTCTTACGTTTTAATTAGAATTTTCTGGACAAAATTGCAAAAAGGTCTTGCAAAAATTTCAGTCACATTTTGTGGCACCATCTTGGCACAGCTCCAACCATAGTTGAATTGTTTTTATTAGAATTTTCTGGGACTAAATTGCAAAAGATTGATTATTACAAAAATTTCAACCAGTAACCAGTTGAGGAGAAACTGTTGGTTTTGTGGATAAAATTATCACTGAATAACTAAAATCAGCAATTGGCACCCTCCTGCCATTTTGAGAGGATTGTATCTTCGCCATCTATTCATCAATCGACAATCTACCGCAAAGCGGAAAAAAAATATATATATTTAATATTATTTGTGGAAAACATAAATCTACTGAAAATTACTGAATAAAAAAGTTTTAATCTCAGTTAAAATGACTCTAACCATGAACTTGGAGTGTAAAAAAATATGTCTCTTCCGCTGTCTTACTGCTGTCGCACTTAGCGTTGGGATGCAATTTATGTTGCTGACTGTTTTCCTGCTTTTTGTTAATTTTCAATTTCTACATCCAATTCGATGGATTATAGGGACCTTTGGCCTAATGCTATCCTTCAGCACATGGCTATCAATTATGCCGCTAATAAGTGCTGTTATCGTATATGGCATTATACTAGGCAAGTCTCACCTTACGGTAAAAAAATATTACGCTTCGCGATTCAAGCGGTTACTGGGAACTGCACTTTGGAAAACAAATTTTTTGGCTATACACATAGTAGTTGGGTTTTTAACCGCTTGGCTATATGCGCGATTTCTACATGATGATTATAAGTAAATATGCTATATACATAAAATATAAATTAAAATTTGACTAGTTTAATTTTTAGATATTTATTCTTTAAATGTTATGGGACTGATTGCATTAACAGCCAATATACTTTTCTAATTTTTGGTGGTATAACGGCAGGTTGCTATCACTTCTTAAATGAGAATTTATTCCACGACGCTGAGGTGGAATTTGCCGTAATACAAGAGGCTAAGTTGGTCAGAATACGTTCTCTACTCTATTTGACATTGTACAAGTCGATAGTAAAATCTATTATGCCTACAATTGTATTTGCCTTGACTTATTGGATGATTGGAGGGATGTTAAACAAACGTTTGGCGAATGTTTTCTACGCGGAAACTGAAAAAAGCCTTGAGTCTCTGTTTTCAATTGTTTCGAGTTTCCGTTTGCTCTTTTATAGTTGGATTCTCACGTCTCAAATTTTAAGCAACATGCATATGATGCAGCGCTTCTTTTCTATTATGTTATCTGAAGAAATGTACTTTCCGATTGAGAGGAATCCAATTTTGGCGGAGGGAAATGCAGAAGTCATTTTGGTTGAAGCTTTGACCCTGTCACAAGTTCCTGTGATCCAGAAACTAGCTGCTTTAGATATTTACAATATTTCAACCAGTAAAGTATCTGCCAGACGTCAAGAAATTTTTGAATTATCTGTTCCTGGTTTGTTATTCATAACTACGTTGGCATTTTAAAACAATTTAATTTCCTTTAGGTGGTCATCCATATAATTGGAGTCAATTGTCTGGTCAATGTCTTGGACTTATCAACGCCTTCACAGAGGAACTAGCGCTGTCGGTTAAAAATATTTCCGCTATGAAATCAACACCCCTATTTGCAACTGTGAAACCCAGTGCTAGTGATGCTGCTGAGAAAATTCTTCTACGTCAATACAATGAAACATATGCTATACGCCGCATGATGTCAGAGTCGTGCCCAACCGCAACTGACAATGTGGCAAAAAAAGGTCCCAATGCACCTCAACTTATCCACGAAGTATTTCATAAATTCGCTCATCAACTGGAAAATTCTCTGCGAACTGCCTTTCAAACTATACCTGGTCTTTTTTATATGTTTGGAGAGCCAGATGGTGCTAAAACTTTGTTCTTGCTTTCAAACTCACAAACAATAGTTTGGCTTATACAAGGTCTATCTGGAGTTTGTGCTGTTTCACTTATTGAAGATAAATATGGTGTTGTTCAATGTGTTTTACCTCAAATCATAAAATCACTACTTGTACTGAAATCGGAGCTAGAAAAATTAAATAATGTCAATTTAAATGGCACAAAACTCGATCGTAATTTGATCGCATTAAAGAGCGCAGTGAAGCGTAGTTTATATAAAATTTGCACCGCATTTGAAGAGTATATGCGAGATTTGATTGCAGATACCGATGATCTCCGCAATCTGCAATTATTTTTAAGTTATCAAGAATTATAAAGCGTGAAAATAATTTATTACAGTTTAAACCATTGTCGTGAAGTGCATTCAGAGAATATACATATGTTTTTGCACCAATAATATAGATCTTAAATTTTGTCAATGAATTTTTTCAAAGCTAAATCAAATATAAATCAGAAAACCTTGAAATGTGACAGCTGCAGTGATCATGTTTTTTCAAACAGTGTAATGGATGCAACAAAAACTTCAACTATTCAACTAGTCATATTAGAGATATTTTAATACATGCATGTATTTGTAGGACATTAGAAATAAAAAAATAATCCAATAGTAAACTTAGAAATTCAATCACAATTTTCAACGTTTGATGTTTGTGATTTCTCTATAAATCCGCTATCTTCAATTGTTAAGAACAATTGCACGAATACACACGAATAAAATTCAAAAATCTTAGCCATCTCGTAATTTGCAAGACTTAATTCAGTAATCAAACCAATTTTGAAAGAAAAGCACTAATCTATACTATTGTATAAAGAGGTAAAGTTTGTTTTTTTGATAGTCCCCCAACGGGAAATCTGGAGGCATCCTTCAAGGAGAGCACGTCAGATGTGCTTCTTCGGAAGCATTTGTTTCAAAAATCTATTTAATTAAAAAAAAAAATGGTAGCTCAGTTGATTAAGATGTGCGCATCTCAGAACACTCGCATAACGTATGTCATGAGGCCTAGGTTCGAATCTGATCGGAGAGAAATAAAAAAATTGTTGAGTTTTCAAAGATGTGCATCCCCGCAATGCCATCCTACGTTAAAATAGATAAGCAGTGAGAATTGCATTGGAAGCAGCTCCCTGCTTCCCTTGAAGCACATCCAAAGCGCTTGGATGTTTATAGTTTATTGAATTACCTCACGAAATATGGACGGGAATATGCAACGGGGCGTGACACCATTCATACGACAAAAACACCTAAAACGCTATATCTTCGCTCCTTTGATAGCAAGATTCTTAAATTTCGTGTTAGGATGCATATAGTCTATGCTTAGCACCTCTCAAAATTTGGGCGGAATTTGACAAACGCTAAGTCTGGTGACTTATAATAGCAAAAGTTTTAAAATTTAGAACAGGGGTATAAATCAGCGCCGTAACTAGGGGGGAAATATTTGTAACGCCCCCCAAAACATTTTTATTTTCAGTCTTCATAAAATACCCAGAATCTCTGAAAAGTGTTGGGAATTGATTGTGTATATATTATACTTGCTGATGCCCGCGATTCGTATGCGTAAACAAATTTGATCTAAATGGATTCAACAGTTTTTGCGTGGTGCGCGAAAATGGAAAACAAGTATTTTATTTATATAGAAGATTTCAATTTATTCAGCATCTAATATAAAAAATCCTTTTGCGCTAGATAAAATATTACTAATAATAGAACAAGTTAAGAGTTCTTAATACTAAATAATAAGAAAACTTAACATTAAATATATAAATCTGTACCTAATAATGAACAGCTTCCCTACAAAAAGAAAAGATATTTATAAAAGACAAATATATCTTTAAATTAGAATAATAATATAATTTATAATATTATAATTCATTGTTTAAAGTAAGTCCAGACAAAATTTTAGGAATTGATTGCGCTGGTATGTATGGTATACTCTAAGAACCTCATGAAATGTGGACGCGATTATACGACGGGACCTGGAACCTTCCTCACAACATAAACATTTTAAACGCTATATCTTGGCTACATAGCTACAGTTGTGAAATTTGATACGTGGATGAACATTGATTGTGCCAAGCTACTCGCAAAATATGAACAGCATTTTAAGTTGGGGATTGGCTCCTCCTATGCAAAAAAAATACACTTAAATTGCTATTCTTGGTACTTATACTAAGTTGTGAAATTTGGTGCATGTAGTAATGCAGTAATATCTGTAGTAATGACTGCGTAAAACGTAAGCGAGCTTGTACAACGGGGAGTGCGCGCCAAAGCCTCGAGAATTGCTTGTTATTTAAATAAAAATACAAAACCCAATTATGAAGATTAATTATTTAGTGCCGAGAATAATTATTTAGTATAGTTCGGTTACTGTTATAATTCCATGGTTAAGATGTTTAAGACTGTTAATCTATGGGTAAAAAAACCCGAGATCTACAATAACCACTTAGAGTGCTTCGCAAACCCAAAAAAGTGTCTATACAAGAACAGCATTCAATCTATATTAACTAAAAACTATGCCCAGAAATCCTCTGTAGGGCTAAAGACTTGGCTGAAATCCTCACCAGATCTTATAATTGGCCTGTTGAAATCCAAAGACAGTTTGAGAAAATCTAATTTTTATTACAGCCACTATTGCAGGAAGGGGAGCGCAACAAAAGCTTATGTGAGCCCCCAGATGGTGTCCTTTGGGGTATCCAGAAGAATGTATTTGTTAATGGGTTATTGCTACCGCGGGCAAGAAATACCATATATGCGTGTACATGTTACGCAAAGCTTGGTTCACACTAGAGCATGAAATGGATGTGTTTTTATCTGCTCTGCAACAATGGTCTTAACGCAATTTCCTACTTGTGGCTTACTTTCCGAGTTACTGAGCGAAACTTTTTTTGTCGGCATCTCACAACCAGACCCACCACGATTCTGACATCTGACGCTTATTTCCATTTCCAGCTTTACTTAAAGTACCAATTGCAAAAAATTTAACCCCGAGGAACGACCTTAAAAAATGCAACACTGCCTCCCGGATTATATTACAACATTGATAGTTTTACAAAATTTTATTATTTCTTGCTTACGTTATTTCCCTAGGGCGGTGAGAAAAAATTTGCGCTTATGTACATATATGAGAGGTTTCCACGCATGCTGTCGCTGTTGCTTTTATTTTTGGTTCAGAGCTACCTTATGGCGAATAAATCTGATACTTAGAGTTAATAACGATAAATCTTTTGGTTTAGTTAGAGTGGCGGCTTAGTAGTTGCATATAGACAAAGAGGGGTCAATAGTAATACCACAGCATTTCGGACGTTGAGTCACGAAAACGAAAGTTAATTATTGAGAGCTAGTTTACGTCTGATTTGAGCGTGAAAGCCTTGGATGTAGTTGCAAAGTGCTTCAGCGATTTGAAGTCGACACCAGCCATTTCCTCAAGGTTGTTGAAGAACATCTGTCCAAGCGGAGTTAACAAGTTGTACAGAAGTAATTCACGGCAATTCTTAGTCTGCCAAAAGCAGGGTGGATGATTTCCGCTCTACCATTCTTGAACAATACCTTTCTATGCAGAAACAACAGCAAGATGATTGCCGAGAATTGTTAGAGCCAACTATGATCTTTCTTGAAAGCATTTCGAAGAACGGAATACCGTTTCGTGTACAAGGAGCTTTAAGTCAAGATAAGTGGATGGCAAAGGCAATTTATGCATTCAAGATCAATGTCAGGTAAAATCATAAGAAGAACGACTCTTTGAAATGAATATGTATTATTTTTCTTGCTCAAGTGTACTCTCGAGTCTGGTTTCTGTCATCAGAAGCAATTCAAGCTCCTTATGATTTCTTATGCATGTGTCAACTGATAAATTTTCAGGAAATTGATCCAGAAATCGGTAAGGTTGTTGCTAAAAAAATGTTCCAATCGTCTCTGGTATTTAGTTCCCGAAACTGTGGCTATATCCTTATGTGATGACTACCAAAGGCAAGTATGGCTCAAGTTATGCTGAAGTAAGAAAGCGGAAGATGACAAAAACCAACCGATAGGCCACATTTCATTTTGAGTTTTCGTCGTTTGCAGCTGATGGTACAAAAACTTTCTTCACGGTATTTTCTATCAATGCCGATTTCCTCGACAAAGACCCTTCAACATGAAAGGATCCCGATTACAAAAGTGGAATTGAAAAAATTTAAGAAGTCAGTTGTTGTGAATTATGTGAAGAAAGAGGTGTCAAATTTCTTCAGGTTTACAATAATATTCTCGCAAAAGATAAGACTGAGCAACAATTTGCTTTACAGGTCGAAGACTGTTAAAATACCCAATTACTACTAAATTTTCTCTTGGGAAAAAGTAATGTTCAATGTTCGTTCGTTCCCATATTTTGATTTTATAGAAATGTTGGAAATAAAAATACGGTTTGTCTTATAGACAAACAAAAAAAACCTAATATTTCCAAAATTTTTTAGGAAATTTTCGAATTAAGCTTTGAGAAATTTGATTCACAATAAATTTCTCTAGAAAATAAATTGAGAGCTGTCGAGATAGGAAAGATTACACCGCTTTTGAATGGAACTAACCATTGCAGATGCTGTGTTCCAATTTCAAGGCGTTTGAGTGTCGCTTAACAGTTGTTCGATTTACCTGAAGATTTTTCACAGCTCTTTGTTTTGTTGATTGGACTAGGATTAGAAGGTAGAAGCAGCACAATTTTAGCTTTCAAAAATTACCTACAGCTAAATGCCGCCCTAATTTACATATATGGAATAACCGAACCCAAGGTCAATATGTATTAGAAATTTTTATATATCTACTATCTACTATATATATAGAAACTAGCCGACCCGGCAAACGTTGTTCTGCCCTCCCTGTTCATGTCACTATCTTCAGCTCCATATCTGTCTCCATCTCTATCGCTATCCCTATCCTTATCCCTATTCTGTTTGTCATTAAGAGGGTAACACTATTCTCCCTAAAAAACCTACCTCACTATTTCGCACCACCCTTATCATTTAGGGGGATGAAAAATAGATATGGTCCGATCCTCAGTCCTAGCCGATATGCACGCTAAGATTCACGAAAATCGGTCGAGCCGTTTCGGAGGAGTTCAATGACGCATACCATGACACGAGAATTTTATATATTAGATGAATATTGGAATATGTTAGTCTCGCAAAGGCTCGAGAATGGCTCGACCGATTTAAATAATTTTTTTTTGTTGGGTTTGTAATTGTTCAAGGAAGGTTTAAAGCAAAAAAAAAAAAAAAATTGCAAAGATTTGAAAGAAAACTCGGAAATTGCAAAAAAACCGAAAATTTTTCAATTTTCCACTTCATTTTTCAAATTCAGCTTTATTTTATTTTTATGTTAATATTTGCTTTGTTATTTATGTTGTTGATTGAACAAATTTCACATTTACTGTCAAAGCATAGGGATATGGATGGGGATGGTGATAGGGATATGGACAGGGGTGAGGATGGGGATAGTTATGGAGGGTATGGTTAGGGTTGAGGTAACGATGGGGATAGAGGTGGAGATAGGGATAGAGATAGGGATGAGGATGGGGGTATCGTTAGGGTTGAGGTAACGATGGGGATAGGGGTATCGTTAGGGTTGAGGTAACGATGGGGATAGGGGTGGAGAAAGGGATAGGGAAAAAGATAGAGATAGGGATAGATATGGAGATAGGGATGAGGATAGTTATAGAGATATGGTTAGAGTTGAAGTATCGATGGGGATATGAACAGAAAGAGCAGAACAACGTCTGCTGGGTACACTAGTTATCTGTAAAATAGATATTTTCGATAAATAAAGTCTATCGCATTATAATATTGAGGAAACAATTGAATTCGCCGAAATAAAAATTCCATTAAACTGAGCGTCAGATGTGTTTTATTCGTCAAGTGGCTGTCTACGTGCGAAGATCACGAACAAGTTGCCTACGTTTTCTACTCGTTTTTACTCGTTTCTACAGAAAATAGAAAATTTCAAATAAATTCATTTTTCTGCCTGATATTTTGTACAATCGTTTTTCCGCGAAAAAGCTCTTATTTTCATTTCAAAATGCACAATAGACAAAATACAAACCTGTTGGGATGCGCACGAAAGCAACTTGTTATGCAACTATAATTTCACTCGCTAAGATTGCGATTTGGATATTGCTTGCTTCTTGACGTTTTTCAAATAAATAAAAAATAGGTAATGATGTATTAACTTTTCAGATTTTTTAACCAACTTTAATCATTCTTTCTCTATATAGCGAATACGTCTAAAATATTTACACAACTTTCCATACAACAAAAGTATTTCTTGATTAATAAATAAATTAAAGTGTAAATCATAGATGACTCAGTGATAACGTTAAAGCCTACTTTAAGCAAAACTGACAACGCATTAACATCTGATACTCACTGTAGTCAAGACCCACGGATTATCATATATGTATATTTGCGAAAAATATGTGTTAGCATTGGCAGAAATGATATTGTGAAAGTATTTTAAAAATGTCGTCTTATGTATGTACATATATATTTAAAGGTTTTGAGGTTGAAACTTCTGAGCATATAAAGCAACTGAACATAAGACAGTATTTTTAATTTTAGCGAAGCTCTTCTAACTTTAAAACATAAATTACTTTGCTTAATTCGACGCTGAAACGTAACGCGACTGCATCATTCGCCCGTTACTCAGCTCTAATCGAATTAAAATTTTGCTGTAGCTCAATTTCCAAATCTTTCGGAGTGGACTCTGGTATATTGCGGATCTCTACATTACTAGTGCACATTTCAAAAATATGTGTTTCTAAAAAGTTGAGAGCCTTGAATATAACTCCATGATAAGGATCGTAAATACTTTTTGGGAGCACTGGTAAGTTTGTAGATTGGTCCGGATGGCTCGGGTCAAATGTCGCATATTCAGCTAGTCGTTCTTTGCTCCATTTAAAAAGCGAGCGTGAGTCTATGAATAAGTGAAAGGAAAGGTTAAAGGACGAGAACGTAATATGAAAACATTGTGCTTGATAAAAATATTTGAGACTTGATGAAGATTTAGTTTAGAGAGATTGTTTTGTTTTCTTTCTTTGGAGCAACTGGAACTGTTTCAACTTTTTCAGTTTTTACTTTCACTTGATAACCTGGAGAAAAAATGTAGCGATAATTTTACTTTTTAAAAATAAAAAAATTATCTATAAAAAAGAAAAAAAAATAAAAATCTCACAGTCCAGGATTCCATTATATCTATAAATAAAGCCTGTCTCAAAAGCTTAGCAAATCGATAAATTTTGTTATATAAGCTTCCCTACCTAAATCCGCCAACACTCTTGTGAGTTCTCTGATTTGCGCATCTTGACGCTCTAAGCGAAAAGACATTTCGGATAGTGTGTTCGTCAGCTCCATCCGTTGCAATCTAGATGCCTCTGTTTTCTTGTATTCATTGCTTGTTTGCCTAGAATGTTCAACAAATAAATAATGGATTATCATAAAAAAAGAGTGATATCTACCTAGCGTATTCAAATATTAGCGCGCCTGCACCAATAACAAATATAATAAACTCGCCTAGAAGATTTGCACCCAACTCAATAGCAGTGGCTTCTGTTAACGGCGGTACTGACACAGGTCTGCCCAGATTCATAGCCCACATTTTTGTCTTGACTTCAACCCAGTTGTAGACTGTAAAGATTGTTATAATCAGAACTTTTATTCAATTGGTGACTTATAAGGCATCTGTGGCAACATACACTGAGCTGGTGGCATGCAAACATAGTGACGAAACACAGCACTGTTCTTTGCCTCCTTTTTTATTAAGTTCGCTATTGGTTTACTTATTTGTTTCAATGCTAAAAGACTCAACTTTGCAGCAGGAAATGCACCGATAACCATTGTGACAAAAAAAATATCAGAATTTCAATAAACAGCTGGTTGCTGCCAGTTATAACTGAGCCATCCTTCAAAGGTGCCACACTGTTAAATTAAATATAATTTTACTCATGCATTGATCACCATCGCCTCATCAAGAGTCATCAAATATTTTAGTACACAGCGTCGACTTGTACGCAAGTTCGCTGTTATTAGGGCCGTACACACCATCCTTCATGCTGTCCATCATGCTTGACAAAATTCTCTATTTGATCATGTGAACGGTTTGACCAGCCGCTTGACACTCATGTTGGATGGATGGATGGATTTCAAATGTTTTCATTTTCTCTGCTGGCTTGTCCGTCCGTACAACGCTGGCTGCGAAGCCAAGTGCAATATTATCATTTCAATAAGATTTCATGGATACAAAATGATTTTTTTTATGCTCCATGAATAAGAGGTTACTTTTTTATGTAGTTTTTCTTGCTGAATTCGAATATGCAAATAAAAATTTTTTGAATGGTACAGTTTTCGAAATATTTGTTTTTCATTTTTTCGACCTCCATTCACTTTAAAGTTAATATCTTGAGCTAGAAATGCCAAATTTGATTGTTTAGGATACCAAAATGAAGATAATAAAATGTGTGATTGCATCTTTCATTGAATAAGTAGTTCAAAAAATATTGATGAAAGAAGCCAGATTTAAAAAAAATCAGATTTTGCATTTGCTTCTGTGACCACGAAAAAATAGAAATAAAATAATTTTACTCCATACACATAGAACTGCAACTCTTACGGATAAATTAAGATGATTTAGAAGAAAATCTACCACAAAATGACAACGCTAGGAGCGATTTAATGAGTGAATCTAATGCCACATTTAGGTTTCTTAAGAAACATATCTTCGTTTTTAGGGAGCTGAAAACAATTGTTTTTTATTTTTACAGGAAGCAGCACCTTCGTAAAATAAAAAGTAAAGAATAAAAGTGAGTAATGCGAATGATGTGTACGTCTCATAATTTTTCTGCAAGTGATGTTTGACAGCATGCTGTATGATGTGAACGCAAAACGAAACTTACAGTTATTCGAGTTCGTCAAGCGTGATGGACAGCATGAAGGATGGTGTGTACGGCCCTATTCAGGCACTTAGGCTCGGCTCGGTGTGCAAGTGTCATTCATAGTTATCAAAAAAATAGTTTGTTACGACTTAGGGCCGGTTTCACAGTGTACAACTTGTGTGAAAGCTGGCTGTCAAGCCTAGTGCAAATTTTTCAATTCAAACAGGATTTCATGGGTGAACATCGATGGCGTCAGTGAATGATAACCAGTTTTGGCAAGATGTTGAACTTTATAGAAATGTTCCAGAAAATTGTAAAACAAAATGCGAAAAATACAAAACCCGAAATGCAAAACATAAGGAATATGAAATACTTTTAGAAAAATTGAAGGAAATCAAGCAAATGATACGGTTGAAGCATTAAAAATAGATTAATACTTTACGATTTTGCTAACGTAAAGCTCTTAAGAAAATTAAGAATAGTCAAATATCAGTCTCGGGTGCCAACAACATCTATGTTCCGAGCCTTTAGCATTTTCACAATTTAGGTTTCTTAAAGGACGTATCTTCGTTTTTGGGAGCTGAAAACAATTGTTTTTTATTATTACAGGAAGCAGCACCTCCGCATTTTGAGAGCGTGCGAGTAGATCGCCTATTTGCTTTATCTTTGACATTCATAACATGTCAATTGCCCGTTCAGCAAAGTTAAGCGCTTTGATGAATTGCAGCGCTTAAGCATAAAGCTCTTGATTATTCTCTGAGCGATGTGCTGAAAATGTTGCAAACTATTTGATTTCTGAGAAATTTAGTTGCTGTTGTTGTTATTTAATAACAAAAGACTTATGACTGTCGGATCGGAACACGCTGCACTATTAAGCGTAGTTTTTTGTTCACATCAGAATTTTGATCATTAAAAACTTGCTGAGGAAAAGACATTACGAAACTTTTCATTATGAATTTAATGAATTTGTAGGGTGGAGAGGGATAAACTTTTTATGGAAAAAAAAAAAGTATTTTTAGACAAAATTAAGTTATGGGTAGCTGTAACTGATGGTGATAGTAGTGATGAAAATAATAAAACCTTAAATATCACGTTGTCTACTTTAGTTAGTATAGAAATTGCAAAGCACGGTAGACCATTTTTGGATGGGTAATTTTTAAAAAATGTTGCGACAACTAGGTAGCAATGTTAGTATGATTATAAAATCTGTTCCTTTATCAGCAAGAAATGTGGCTTGCCGGACAGAAGAAATATGCTTATTTATTGATTCTTCTATTAAGAAAAAATTATCTGAATGTCAATTTTTTTCAATATTCTCAATAGAGTCTTTCTATGGAAACGTTACAGGCAAATTAATTACCTAAACAATTAATGAAAAAACTTTTTTCCATAGTTGACGGTAGCAAATTTTCTGGAGTTTGCACGGATGGTGCTTGGAAGAATAAATGGATTTGTAGGACACTTACAAAAAAATAGAATTGAAGTTTCTAATTTTCATTGTGCTATTCACCAGCTCGCATCTTGCTTCAAAATACTTAAATTATCATCCCGCTATGAAAACTGCCGAAAACATAATTAATAAATTAAGAGGGGGCCATAGCTCACTTACGCACAGAAAAACTTGTAAGCTCCTTAAAAAGTTCACACGCTAAGTATTCTGACCTTAAACTGTTTACACGAGTTCGATGGTTCAGCCGCGGTAACCGTTTGAACAGATTATTTCACATTCCCGAAGAGATGCTTCAGTTTTTAAGTACTGAAGATTCAACAGAATTTGTTAGCTTAGTGCAGGCTTTAAAAGATAACGATTTTATTTTAGGTTTAGCATTTCTCTCTGACGTTACTAAATATTTAAATAAATTAAACTTACAACTTCAAGGGAAAAACCTTAATATATACGCTATGCCCGCGTTCGATGTTACTATGTCTATGATTTTTCAACAACTCTAAACGTCTTTTCCAATCTTTTTTAATTTCTACTTTCTGCCGCATCATTTCAGTAAAATCAATATTTGGTTACAAATTTCTTGCGGTGCAGCCTCTCTCCTCTCACCAAACGCTCTCACTTTAATTTTTGCCTACCCCTGCTTTAGACAGCGTTTACACGAGGAAACTCTTCAAAGAAAGTTTCCCTGTCTGTTGGCAAGAAGGGAAAAACGAAAGGGTGGTGTACAGAATTTGTCGTACACGCGAAATCCCTTTCGTTCTATTCTTTAGCTGATATTATGCTTTGAATTTACGTTTGTTGTGGCGGGTTGACGCAGTAATTGCTTTGAAATTTTCTTGTACAAACAAATTCTAGTTTCCGTGAGTAAAGGCAAAAGAAATTCACAAAAGAGAATAGACAAGTATTTCTCAGACCGAATTTGCTCGTGTAAACGTTGACTTAGTTAAAAAAAGAGAATGCGATTTTTTTCGTTACCCAGGGAAAAAGGAGAAAATCAAAAAATGTAAACAAAAATGTACGGATTCGCAAAAACAAAAACTACACTAATAAAAAAAAACTGCCGTCTCTTTGAGAGTAGAATGGGAATAAAATTTTCAGAAACGAATAAAAACATCACGAATAAGCAAATATGTAACTCTTTTTTTATTTAAAATAATATTTAAGATATAAACGCTGCTAATAATATAAAATCAAATTTTAATATATTTCGATAAAAGGATAACTAAAACTCAATTCTTGCATAGATGGTTTGGATAAAAATAAAAAAAAAACATTCGAAACCACAATAACACTGTCTCGAACTTATGGCATTTGCATAGCCTTTAATGCGGCATCTTCATCAATATCTGGAATAATAGATTCAAACATGCTTTTGGGGAATGCAACATTTCCTATCATGACAACTTCATTTGGATCCATAAGCTGCTCTTCAGCCCCACTGACATTGCCACCACTTACGCAGGAGGATGAAACGAATCCTCCCACTACGCTTTGTTTCTGTTGAGCTTGAACTTGTGCTGCAGCAGCAGCAGCAGCGGCTTCCAACTGTAATTTCTGCATTTGCATCATAAGACGAGCATTCGCATCCAAGTGCGAATGACGTGCTCGTATATGTTTGTCTCTGTCACCGCGCTGACGAAAGTTTTTGGTGCAAAAAAGACAACCAAATGGTTTTTCACCTGTGTGAATGCGCTGATGATTTTTAAGAGCATCTGCACGATAAAAGCGTTTACCACATTCTTCACACTCGTAACGTCGTTCGCCGCGATGTATTAAGCGATGTTGATAGAAAACGGAACCGGTTAGAAATCTTTTACCGCATACAAGGCAGTGATAAGGACGTTCACCTGTATGACATTTGCGTATATGATCGTTCAGATCGGGACGTATAGTAAATTTGCGCGTGCAACCAGGTTCTTTGCATGCAAAAGGCTTAACACCTTAACAGAAAAGTCATGTAGTTAAGCATTTTGTAATTTTAACTTAAAGCCTACCTTGATGGAAGCGTAAGTGTTGCCATAGATGACTTGATTGTGTATAAGATTTGCCACAGATGTCACAAAGGTATTGGCGTGTCTTTCCAGAAGAACCTGTACCATCTTTGTCACGTTTGTATTTTTTATAATGCTTTTCTTCATAGTGTGCCACGCACTCTTGTGCGTATTCGAAAACAACATCACAATACTCACAAGGGAGCTGAAGGACACCAAGTGATTTGCACAAGCGAGGAAAAAAATGATATGCAGTATAGCTAAGGATAAGTGTTGGGGTAATTAAGGGTTGGTTAAAAAAATGTGTATGTAAAACTAACCGATGCTCGTGTAGTTGGTCCAAGGATTGAAATTTATTCTCGCATACGTTACATACAAAATAACGCTGCGTGGTTGCTTGATGTACCTTGAGATTTTCACGCATGAAAACGCATTCTGCCTGCCAATGAGTGCATATCTCTTTAGAAGTTCGCATATGAATGTCGCAGGAGAAACACTCAAAACGACGTTCTGGAAGATGACATGCGGAGTGTACAAATAAATAAGAGACTTCAGAAAAAACAAAATCGCAAAATTCGCATTGAAGTATGCAGCTAAGGATAACCATCTTAAGGTATATAGGTGACTTGTCATCATGATAAGTGGATGTTGTATTACACGATTTTAACTAAAATTATGTTAAACTATTATATCCAAATTGTTTTATTAAATCAGTATTTCCATACCTCAACATTAAGAAATTTCATGGCATCATCTACGTAGCTCTCATATGGAATCTCTGCCGAGTTGTCAAACTCTTTTTCCTCTTCAATGCTGCCTGGAAAATGTGAGCAAATGTGTTTAAATGATGCAATAGGCTCAAAAAATATACGGCCGCAAAGTGTGCATTTAATTACAACTCGCAATCCATTCACACTTTGAAAAGAACTTCCCGATGTAGCGGCAGAAGTTTTTCCGCTTGAAGGACCAGCTCCCGGTGTTGGTATTAAATCCATTGCGTGCTTTTCCATGTGACGCAAAAGTCCAGATGCATGTACAAACTTACGCTCACATAGAGTACATTCATGCGGACCATCTTGTTTTTTATTGCAGCTGGAAAAAGAGTTTGTGGATGTCATGGAAGAATTATTTCCGTTCGAAGAGCTGGCGTTATTTAACGTAGCAGCATTCACGTCATACTTAAGTTCATCCTTTAAAAAGCGTCGTATGCGTATTTGATTTTCTCTTAACAAACGTATGCAAGCTGGTTCGGGTGGAAGTAATTGTTCTTCCTTTGGATGCTTGCTTGTAACAGACGTAGTTGCAAGTGGTGGCATAATTAAGTTATGTTGTTCATCGTAATCGCAAACATGAGCTTGAAATGAAATTATGTCAAATAGACAATTGCAGTTGGAACATTTAACGATGCGGTAGGCAGATGAAGGAAGTTCTGATTGCAGACAAGCTTTCGGGTCTAAAGTAAATATCAATTTAAATATTTGTGTGAACTTTTTAAAAACTATGGTATAAAATAAAGATTTTTTTTCAATTCAATACCAAATATTGATGCAAATTTTAGCGGATCCCATAGCATCGAATTATACCAAAATTACTGCGAAATAGTAATGGTTGTTGGATAATAGAATTCTTGAAATATTATTGAAGATTGGCAAAAAAAAACTAAGTATACAAAGTCAAAAGTTAGCACATATATGCAAACTCAAATATTTGTTACTATATAGATATTTTTTAGAGAAATTCCAATTTGAAAATTAAATTTTTGTGAAATGAACTTAAATCGTTAGTCCGAAAAAAATATCTTGGAAACGGTTGCGAATTTCAAATTATTCAGTCAGTTTATTTTGTATGGATATATTTTGAATTTCTCAATATTCAATTTGCTACATTCCAGGCAGTAAACCCAAACAGGTTGGTAACTTACAGTGGCGGATTTACTGAGTAGGCTGCAGCCTAGGGCGCCGACTTATAAGGGGGTGCAAATTTTTAATCAAAAATTAATATTTTTTTTAGCATATTTTTGGTGGAAACAAAGTAAATTTTATCTAATGAAAAAAACCGACATGAACTGAAGCCTACGGCGTCAAAATCATTAATCCGCCCTTGATCTTAAACTTTTGTCTTGACATACGAAGTATGTCAGACAGTAAAATCAATGAAACTGTACAAAGTTACACTAATTTTTAATTTCGATTTTTTATATTTCAGATTGTTTTTGCCAATGTTTTCTATCATTATTCTGCCTCTTAAATTTAGACATATTTTGAATTAATAATATTTGGAGATTCTGATTTCATTTGTCTAGTGCGTTTTGCTTAAATGGTTATAAGTGACTTGTATTGTTTGATCGCAATTTATGTACATGTAACTTATCCCGCGTATATACATAGGTGCTTATATACATATATAGCGCTTTATGTGCGTTTGTTGTGTGGGAGATACCACACTCCGTTGTCCAATCACGCATGCAATTTGTAAGATTTTTGATGAAAATAATATATATCTAAGTGTCAAAATTCACAACTATAGCTGCCATAGGTCCCAGGATATAGCATTTAAGGTGTTTTAGTTGTAAAAGAGGTGCCACGTATTGTTGTCAAACCACGTCTGCATTCTCCAAATGGTTGAATGCGAACAATATATATCTATGTAGTATTAAATTTGAAGCAGCTACCATAGGTGCCAACAGTTTTGTTGTATAAGAAGTGACACGCCCCGTTATTTAATCCTGCCCACATTTTTCAAGGTGCTAGGCACAGACTATAAGTCCAAGTACCAGGTATAGCGTTTTTAGTATGTACGAGATTATGTATGTGCCTCACCAATTTGTCCTTTAACTCCCGAACTTCTAAATTCAAGCCATTCCATATAGCCGTCTGACCTGCGTTGAAGGCTTACATATGTAAATAGAAGATCCATCGAATAAAGATTCTGGAAACTTATAAGCGACAAACGGAAATACTTACATACATACATATGTACATTGATACATACGTGTTGCATTTAGATTTTCTGTCCTCCCTGCACCTATCTTCAGCCCCCACCCATCCCCGTCCTGGGTCGGTCGACGTTATCCTGCCTAAAATTAATTTATTTGCTGGGAAACAACGAAAGAACTAAACAAAAATGATGATTTTCTTTCAATTGGATTCTTCATTCAAAAAAAAAACACTATTCGTCATTTTCCGATTTTTCTTTCTTAAGCCTTCTAAACATTGATAAAAAAGCTTCAGCAGACAATAACGAACAACAAATTTAAAGCAAGTCCGTCATGCCGTTCGTTAGTTATGTGGACTCGAACGAGCAGCATTTCATTTTTATATACATACATACTAGCAAAACCCTGCGCGCGTTGCTACGCCTCAACAAAAAAAAAATAATGTTTTTATTTAAGTTAGATTAAATAAGTTAAAATTATTTTGATTGACATTTTATCTTAGTGCGAGTGGATATGCAATGTTTTTGGGTTTTCCACATGGTGCATAAATCAACAATTTATTTGGTGGGAATCATTGGAATGCGTGGAATCAGCACCTTTGATTAAGTTTAGTTTGTTTTTAGTTCTTGTCTTCTATATACAGGTAGTCCCCGACTTACGACCGTTCGCACTTACGACCAATTTTTTTCATAGAAAATGCTTAAAATAGTTTCGGGGAGTCCCTAAAATATGTATATGAGAAAAAATTAAAAAAAAACAGTAGTATGTACAAGGATTCGATTTATTTCAGTACAAATAATACGTTTGTTTAAGTGAATAATTTTATATCATCCCAAAAATGGCTGGAACTAGTAGTACAGTATGTATGTAATATTTTTCTTTAGTTATTTTTTATGAAACTCGACTTACGACTTAATTGTCGATGACTAGGAACCTATCTCGGTCGTAAGTCGGGGACTACCTGTAAATATTTATGTACGTATGTACCGAGTCTCATTCATCTGCGTCAAATAATTGTAGATATTAAAAATGTAGGTCTTTTCTCATTTTGAGGCGTGGCACTACCCATTTTTTCATTGAATCTTACTTCTGCCTCTCTTTTGTATATACACACCAAGTTTCATTTACCTGCGTCACATAGTTTGAGATATGATGAATTTATTCTTCTCTTATATTGGAAGGCGTGGCATTGCAAACTTTTTTCAAACCAAACTATTTTAAAAACATTTTACAAACCAAATCCTATTCATCTGCGTCAAATAGTTGCTGAGATGTAAAAAAAGTTTATTTTTATCATATGGAGGCGTGGCACCGCCCTTTTTTTTTTTTATTAAACATTGTTTTTGTATCTACTTTTTATATATGCACCGAGTTTCATTTCTCTGCATCAAATAGTTTATAAGAGATGATGAATTCTATTTTTCTTTTATATGGGTGGGCGTGGCATCCTCATTTTATCCAAACCAAGCCATGCTACGAACCTTCCCCAGACCATAAGAAACATATGTGCCAATTTTTTTGGTTGAACGGCTTAGAAGTCCGCAAGCAACATACGTGCATACATATACACATACATGCCACATTGAGCTTTATATATATGTATGTTACCGGCCAAACTAGTTACGGTTAAGCCTAAAGCTGTGCAATGAAATTTTAATTCAAAAGCATTGTGGTTATTGAAGACTACGACAGTAGTAAAGTAAGGCAACACAATTTGTCAATTTCATTGTATACTTGGCAAGTGGTAAGTGAAGGTAATTGGGCGGCAATCGGCCGTGGCTAAAGATTTACATCCTCTAATATGTGCAATACCGAGGCTTGGTACCTAAAAAGTGCGGGCGAAAGTAAGTTTCAATGAAAAAAACTGGCGCTACCACGCCTCCCGTATGAGAATAAATCAAAATTTTTATATCAGCGACTATTTGACGCCGATGCATAAAATTTTGTACACATGTTTCTTATTGTTTGTGGAAGGTTCTTATAGTCCGGGATGTAGTGATGTGGCATTAAATTGATGTGCTTTTATCTCCTTTACAACAAAGGTCTAAATATATTTTTTTACTTGTGGCTTACTTTCAGAGTAATTGAGCAAGGCCATCACGATTCTGGCCCATTCGATAATCAGCCATACTTTAACTATCAATTAATAAAAACTAAGCCGGCGGAAATGACTACAAAAAATGTAACGCAACCTACCGGACTATTAGTTAGTTTGGAAAAATTAGCGTTGCCACGCTCCA
The DNA here is from genome assembly GCA_963680825.1 of Meiosimyza decipiens. Classification (NCBI taxonomy): domain Eukaryota; kingdom Metazoa; phylum Arthropoda; class Insecta; order Diptera; family Lauxaniidae; genus Meiosimyza; species Meiosimyza decipiens. The sequence continues at coordinate 99,392,629 of OY804259.1, forward strand.
AACATAAGAGAGAAATCAAATTCATCAAATCTTATCAACTATTTGACACAGATGAATGAGACTTGGTTCATATGTACATAAATAGAAGGAACGGGCAAAAGTAAGCTTCAATGAAAAAATGGACGGTACCATACCTTCCATATGAAAAAAAAAACTAAAATTTTCCTCAATAAACAGTAGCAATAATGATGTGATATTTTTTGAATTTTTATTTTTAGTTTTATTTTAAATGTTAATTTATTAAATTGTGCCGTCTTTTAGCATGTTCATTAGAGCGGTTCAGAATCAGAAAAAAAACTTCTTTGTTCAAGATGTGTCAGCGGATTGGATTACAATAGCCTTATATGTCTGGACAAAGCTCCTCAAAAGGATTTTCATCAATATTGAAGACTGGATTGGCGCACCCTTTTTAAAGCTTCCTACCCATTTTAGAAAATATTGATTTAAAAAAAGAGCTAAAGAGGTTATCCAATTTTCCAACAAAGTGGGTATGATTTTCGGGCTATTATTATTCGAGGAATTCGAAACCGTGCTTAGTTTCTTTTCTTCTTGTTTTCTTATAAAAAAAAATTGAAAATTGATCGGAAAACAATGAAAAAATACCATTTCCACTACTAGTGGCAAAATCGCAACATATTATTTTGCTACCAATCCCGTGGTACAATTTTTTTAATGTATTTATATTTGCTTAAAAGAATGCCATAAGCCCAACATCATTATCTTATTTCATAACCTTTGTCTAGACATATAAGGCTATTTTTGCAGTTCCAGTAGTGTTAATCTTAAACAAAGAAACAAAATATTTTTATTAATAGTTATCCCTTAAGAAGGTGAAAACACAAGAAAAATGAAATAAATTTGTTTTGTTTGCATTTAAAAATTTATTGACCAAAAAAGCCTACATTTTTAAATTCGAAACAAAATTTTAAATTTGGTCGGACATCAACACACAAACTTAAAGCAACATTTTTTATTCGGCATTTATTTGACGCAGATGAAGCAGAATTGGTACTTATGTCAATATAAAAGACAAAGACTATATGGCTCCACCTAGCAGTAAGGGCAGAGCAACTGCCAGGTCTTACATACATACGTACATGAGATAAAATAAGAAGTAAAAGTTTTATTTTCTAAAAATGGAGTACGTAATAATATTATAGGTATTGTGGTGTGAACAGTTTTATGAGTGAAAAAAAGAGTTTATAATTTTGTTTTTTTCTTAGTTTAGAAAAATTATTTTTATTTTTTTTTTGTGGCAATGGGGACTTCTGAATATTTTGTAGGTATGCATCTTCTGTATCATTCGCTTTCAACTAGGTAATATGTTCTTTTAGATTCTAAGGGGCTGTTCATATATTGCGTAACGCTGCTGTCTGTCACAACCTGTCACATAAGCTCGAAAAAAAATTATTTCCCAAGCCCGCCCCTCTAAGGGCGTTACATATCATATGATCAGCCCCTCCCTCATCGCAGGTATGACCAGAGAGATGTCTATTATAGTATTTAATTTTACGTTTATTTCTTGTTTCCTGAAGTTTGGACCCAATTTGAATAACTTATTTAATGTCATATAAGAACCGTCTAAACAACACATTCGATATCCTTTGAGTTAATAAAAAGACTTTAAGTGAACTTATCAAACATAGCTTCCAAACAGCGAATGATTTATATTTACCAAAGTATGCATGTTTTGGTTGGGATTCTAAAAATTTTAATAGCTTCATTTCCTCTTCACTTGCGTTGAATGCTGCTGTATCAGGCTGGTGCTGATTTTCTAAATTATCTGCTGTGGTATTTATAGATACTGCAGCAGCTAAGTCCACTAACGCTGATACTGCTACGTTACAATTTCTTCCATTTGTATTGCTCAAATCCAAAACTTCCGAATTTTCCTCAAACGCAGATGAAGAGTTTTGCCTAAAAGCCGACTCAAAACCCTCTAATCGAGTCTTCGTCAAGTCTTCAGGTTCATTGGCCAGGGAAATTCCTATGTTTCTTCTCACATTCGTATCTTCCAATGAGTGAATCATGCCATCGTCAACTGTGTTTCCCTTCTCCTTATAATCAGAGTTAAAGTCTTTCAATTGCGCAAATAGTTGCTCCGAAAGCCAAGCGTCTGAGCTTGGGAATTCCTCCTCATTGGTAAGATTTGTTGAATTCATGTTTTTTGTACGAAACTCAAAAGATGTTTGTTAAATTAGAAAGTATTTAAAATTTTTATATTGAAAGTGAAAAATTTGAGTTCTTAAGAAATTCTTATCCGCTTGCGCAGCGCAACAAATCAAACATGGCGCTTGTTAAAGGAAATGAAAGCTTTTGCTCGTCTACTGGGTTGATTTTTCTTATAAATTTTTAGCTAGGTTTACATTATCGTATTACAGTGGAGTCTCGATTATCCGTCAGGCACGGGACAGGCTGCTGTTGGATAATCGAATAGACGAGTAATCGAATATATGGCAAAATTTTATTTTTATTCTGTAAGTTGACGCTAGAGTGCAAGGTATTAAATATATATATGTACTGTAACACAAAAACGCAAGAAAAATGGAAACGCTAGAAAAAATGTTGATTTGTCATTTTCGTATTTTATTATGGAATAAAAAAACAATGTGATTGTTTACAATCGAATCAAGATGTTTTAGTGAAAAAGTTCGTCACTTTTGTTTGCTTAACAACAGTTTGAGACTTTGCAACGGCCAAATTTCTCATTCTTCGTAAGATCATCGCATCAGTTTGATTGACGCCATTTTGCCGTGCATACCAATCCATAAATTGTTGAAAGTGGTTTGCAGCTTCGGTAGCTTCTCTAGTCTTTTGCGGTAGCTATTTCATGAACAGCATCACCACCATCAAATTCGTCATCGCAATCATTTTCCAAATCAGTTGCGTATGGTTATATGGCCAATCCGATGATTTCTTTGTCCGACAGCAATTGATAACAATCATCCCCATCGTTACAAAGTAAACATTCGTTAATTAGTTGTTGATTTTCCCAGCCGACCACAGCAGCTGACTCAGCCAAAACTTCACTTTTCACGGCATCACGTTCAACTGTTTTAGACACAATTGTTTGCGCTTGAGCCAGGCCACAATTTATTCCATGATCTTGACAGTGTTTCCTTAGAAACTTCAGCCAAAGCATCAAATGCATTATCGGCTACATTTTTCAAATTTTAGGCTTTCCAGTATTCTTTCAAAGAAATATCCTCTTCCATAACAAGACCTTAGATGAATTTCTTTCTGTATTGTCGCTTGAAAGTTTCGATAACCGCTTGATCCATTGGTTGCATTTTCGATGTACTGTTTGCTGGTAAAAAGTAACACGTAATTTGTCTATCGTCACTTTGCAACAAATTGGCTTCAGGATGGGCTGGTGCATTATCTAGCACAAGAATGACATTTGGTGGTAAATTCTTCTTAAACAAAATTTCAGTCAGTATCGCTTCGCGTATTGTGTGCGTACATAAACAGAATCGAAACAAAACGAAAAAAAAAAAATTTGCTGACAAAATGTGACGGTTAATCAGAGTGACGGTTAATCGAGACTCCACTGTATATGCTACACTAAAAATAAAGTTACATTCGTCTTTTTCTAGAGTATATATTAAGTAGCTTGAAACAATGAGCATACCGTATTTTTATTTAAAAATTATTTACAGCAAATAGTCAACGTTTACACACAGAGTTTTGAGGAAAAGTTTTCTTGTTTGTTGACAAGCGGGGAAAAACGAAAGAGTAATGTACATAATTTGTCGTACTCGGAAAGTCTCTTTCATTCTGTCCATTCGCTGATATTATGCTTGGAATTTACGTTTGTTCTGGCGGGCTGACACAGTATTTCTTTTGACATTTTCAAGCACAAAGAAATTCTAGTTTTTGTGTGTAAATGCAAAACAAATTCACAAAAGAGAATGGACAAGAATTTGTTTCACCGAATTTCCTTGTGTAAACGTTGACATACATTTGATCTTTTTATTGTGAATCATACATGCCGAACAGTGGCGTGTATTGAATTTCTCTTTGTAAAAATTATGAGTTTTTATGGGCTAAAGATACATAAATATATGCCGAAGTACTGTGCTTATTTTTATATAAAACGGCAAGTGGCGACACCTATGTCAAAGCTTGGGTAGAATCGACTGGCACTACAAAATAGATTTTGAAAAGCAAGCAAAAAAAACGGCAGTAAGCAGTAGTGGCGAGATCGAGACTGATTCGTTTTTAAGTTTCAAATTTCAAATTAATTTTCAAATAAATTTTCAAAAATAAAATAATTATAATTTTAAATAAAAAATATTAAAAATGGATGAAAACCCGACATACATATATACATATATGGATAAAACTCACGCCTGTGATTTTGAAATTAGAAAAAAAGGATTTCCTCCCCAACAAATTTTAATCATAACAGATGGTTGTTTGTTTAAATTAAGTTAATTTTTTTTAATGCATATTTTTAAAACACATATTTGATTACAAATAATAATTTTTAATTCGTCAGCATTAGGGATGTTTCGAGCAAGGCTTCAACCAGTCACAACGGAGTATTGGCTTGAAGCGTATGCTGCAATTACAAATGTACCATGATGTAATAATATATGTGGAGTAATTTTCAAAAAACTCGGGTATTCGCATCCTCCATTCATTTTGAAATTTCATATCATCAATATCATCAGTTCGACTTATAGTTTTGTTCGTTTTCTGTAATTTCGGTGTTTTGATTATTTGGCCCGCGCAGGCAACATAAATATTTTTGAAGTGTGTTTAAAAACTTTTTCCTGAGAAACATTTGTGAATGCGTTTCAAAATTCTGAAGCGAACAAGGACTTACTCTAAATAATGTTACGGTTTTCAATCTGACAGCGATAAGTCTTTTTTGTTATTGCTATAGGGTCATTCCATCTATAATGGGCCTATCATTTTCACTGATTGGTCTGTCATGTAGAAGATGATAAAAAAATTCGATAAAATTTTTTTGACCAATATTATTGCTTAAAAAAAAGTCTTAAATTGTGTTCAAAAAAGCTCGTAAGTAAAACGAAAAAATTCATTGATGAATATAAACAAACCAACACGATTCATAAATATTAGCTTTTATAATATTTTTAGATAGTTGTGTACTAGTAGATGACAAAAAAAATGCAAATCTGAATAAATAAAGGCCTGAACGGTTTCTATGTGGTAAAAGATAAAAAAATTGACTTTCCAAGAAAACATCAATTTCCCAAATACTCCATCATCGATTTCAGCCTTTTTGGGTAAAAATTTTCAGAACGTATAGGAGTACCATCTCTGAAAATTTTATCCATGTTTTTTCACCCTATTTGATTTTGCAAGCATTTAAACTAAGATTTATGATTTGCAATGTAAATTGAAACATTAAGAATGAGTTCGAGAGAATAAAACTTGAATTGATTTCAGCCTTTTTAAGCTTAAAATTTTCAGAACACACATGAGTACCATCTCTGAAAATTTCAATAATTTTTTTTTTCACCCTATTTCATTTTACAGCCATCTAAAGCTAAGAGATAGGATTTGCAATGTAAATTGAAACATTGAGAATGAGAGCGAGAAAATTTGAATATTCCGTTACTTTTCTTCCATAAATATTCCACTGTATACACAAACTTCAAATACTTATATAGTACTGACTTTTCCAAGGCGTTCGATAAAGTAGATCATAATATTTTATTGAAAAAGCTAAAAAATTTTGGTTTGTCAGATCATCTATTGGCATTCTTTAGGAGCTATTTGATCAATAGAAAATTGTTTGTCAAAATAGGCAATCAATATTCTGAATTTGCTGTAAATGCAACTTCTGGTATTCCGCAAGGTACGCATTGTGGCCCGTTGTTGTTCTTGATATTTATTAATGATTTGGCTCAAATTTTTAGTTTTTCTAATTGTTTGATGTTTGCGGATGATGTTAAACTCTTTTTAAAAATTTCACATTTGTCTGATTGTGATAAACTCTAATCTGACTTAAATAAATTGTATGGATGGTGCCTTACAAATAATCTACAACTAAATTTAAGTAAATGTTGTGTGGTGTCGTTCACAAGGCGTTAAAATTCACTAATTTTTGATTACACCCTAAATAATTCACTTTTAATAAGAAAGTCTGTAATAGAAGACTTAGGAGTTATTTTTGACTCACAATTAAATTTCAAATGCCATTTTGATTACATTATTTCCAAGTCAAATGCTATGCTTGGATTTATAAAAAGAAATTCTAAATACTTTAAAGATCCTTGTACCTTAAAATCTCTTTATGTATCACTTTTGCGCAGTAATTTGGATTATTGTTCAGTTGTCTGGAATCCTTGTTATAATGAATATTCTAACCGAATTGATAAAATTCAAAGAAATTTCACAAGATAAGCTCTTAGAAAACTTCAATGGCCTGATGGTCTTCCCACATACGATGCGCGACGTAAATTACTTGGTCTCCAGTCATTAAGAGAAAGAAGAACCAACAATGATCTCTTGTTCGTGCATAATATTTTACATAATAAAATTGATTGTGATGAATTGTCAGCCTTTTTTCATTTGTACTATGCACCAAGAAATTTGCGTCGTAATCGAATGTTGGAAGAAGTCTTTCATAGAACTAATTATGGAATAAATGAACCAATCAATAGATGTATTAATTTATGTAATAGTTTTTGCTCTATTTTGGATTTTAATTGTTTTGAACATCAATTTCGCTTAAGTTTATTTATGTTATTCAATTAAATAATTTTTCTTGATTGTTAATTAGTTTGTAAGAATTAAATTCAGTAAACGTAAATAAATAAATAAATAAATAAATATTCATCAATGAATTTTTTCGTTTTGCTTACGAACTTTTGTTGAACACAATATAAAACTTTTTTTTTGAACAATAACATTGGTCAAAAAAATTTTGTCGATTTTTTTTTTATATCCAGACCAATCACTGAAAACAGTTTCAGCCTATTTAAAAAACGTGAGGGTAATGATAGGCCCATTATAGATGGATTGCCCCTATAGCAATATCGACTAAATTTCTCAGGATTAAAGTAGTTTGCGCAGCATTTGCATCATATAGTTCAGTGTAATCTTCACGCGCATTATGCTTAAGCACTGTATTTCAACAAAGCGCTTAAAATTGCTCATGATCAGAGCTGAACACTACTACATACGTAGTTCTCTTCAATGCTCTTTAATGCATTTGTAGTTGTGTTGTGTGCATTTCAAATCAATCTGAATTGATTTTTACGCTTTCTGCTTTATATACGTATATGATAAATTATTCTCTTCCTGCCGTAGTCGCACGAGTGCTACGCTTTGCTCAGTCTGAAAAATGTACAATACTTCCTACTTTCCCATCATTGTTACACCATGGTACAAACGACAGCACTGCTCCTATTATGCAATGAAAAAGAAGAGAAGTATCGTTCTGCAACTTCACCATGAATTAACTAACATGGCTGCAGCGATGCCAAATGTTGCCTCTTCCTCTATTATTTGCTTCTTCGCGAATTGTCAAAGTCGAGCGAAACAAAACTTCATAATTTGGTTAAGAAAAAATAAAACCAACCCAAAGGTATCTTCTTCATTTGTTTGTTTTGATTATGACACTGACAGTTTGAGAAGAAGTCTGCTATGTCCTCCCAGTGTTGCATATTTAAATTTTGACAACATGCTCCAACCTATGTAACCTAAAAATTCATATTTATTCTAAAAATTAAGTATCTTAATAATTCCACAAGGAGAATTATGTCTTTCGCATAGAAAAATTGTTTTTTTTTATTTAATGGAAAATAGTTTTACATATACAGTGCTTCATATACAGACTTCTCGATATTCGCAACAAGTAGATTTCGTTCATTACTGACTCAGTAAGTGCAACTTTCCAAACTAATTTTACCTCGCTTATTGCAACGAATGCCTTTTGAATATTCTTTGTAGTGTTTTCGTTACTAACCCAGTAGGCAAGGGCAGGAGCTAGCAGGCCTTCCTTGGTAAGATTAAGGTCTTGCCACCTCCTTTGAAACTTACTTTCTTTTTTATATGAAACGTCCCGATAAAACAGGCCTTCTTTAGCAGGCCTGATAGAAATACTCTTCAATAATAATAATAGAGTTTAGCTACTACAGCTATTAGCCTTCTTAGCTATTTAGCTTGAAGCTTTAAACCAAGTAAAAAGCTTTTTAATAAATAATGGAGATGGAGAAAATTATAAATGCAATTAATTTTTTATTTTTTTATAATTTTTTCTTAGCTTTATCGCACTTTCTCAACATACCCACTCAGACCATGTGATATAGATATTAATATAATTGTGTGTGTAATTTTACATGGTCCAAGGCGTAAATGTTAGAAAAAATTTACCCTTCATGCTGTGGGGCTCGGACAACACAAACATAAAAATACAGACCAACATGAAGATACAAATTTAGCTACAGTTAGTTTTCAATCTAAGCTTGAGTTGACCTTTTGACAAGCTAATGTTATAAAAATCGCAACTGTTAATAAGGGTTGTCATGCGATTAAAAGGAGCTGTAGCCATATAATTTGTTCTACTAACCGGTTGATAAAATAATTGATTAGAGTTACGAGAACTTCTCCGATTAGTATTAAAATGTATGTAATCAAGAAGCTCTGGTGCAGCAAGAGACCCAGTTACAAGTTGATGCAAATAAAGTATGTCCGCAATATTTCTACGGGACCTCAAAGACAGCAAATGTAATAACTTCAAACGATCCTCATAAGGAGGAAGGTTCAAAGGGTCAGTCCAATTTAAGCCATTGAGAGCAAAACGAATAAAGTTTTTTTGAATTCTCTCAATTCTATTTATATGAATATTATAAAATGGTGACCATACTTGGCTGGCGTACTCTAAGTGAGGACGCACTATTGTATTATATAAAGTCACCGTTACTAAAGGGCTATTAAATTCTTTTGCCCACCTCTTAATAAAGCCAAGCAGAGATGAGGATTTTTTACAAATTAGATCAATATGATCATTAAAAGTTAATTTAACATCAAAATGTATACCTAGGTCTTTGACTAAATCGACACGACATATTTTCTTATCTTTTAATTGATAATCAAACTTTACCATATTTTTCTTCCTGGTGAAAATCATAGATTGGCATTTATCAGGATTAAGATGTAAGTTATTTTTAGAACACCAAATCTCGAAGGATTTCAAGTCAGACTGGAGTGGAATAGTGTCGTCAGCCCCCTTTACGTTCCTGTAAATTTTCATGTCATCTGCATATACTAACAGATGTGAGTTTTTAATAACATGTGTTACATCATTGATTGCTAAAATGAACAGGAGCGGCCCCAGGTGGCTTCCTTGTGGAACACCTGATGCCGCGCTAAATGGGGAGGAAAACACTCTCCGAAATCTTATTTGATATGAGCGATCAGATAAATAAGATTCAATCCAGCTGACAAAACTTAAAGGAAATCCGAGCTTCTTTAACTTAAACAAAATCAAATTATGTGGTAGTTTGTCAAATGCTTCACTGAAGTCAGTGTAGATGCAGTCAACTTGCCCACCAGAGTCAAAAGAGCGTAAAGTAAAAGAAGTGAAATCAAGGAGGTTAGAAACTGTTGATCTGCCATTAACAAAACCATGCTGACGAGTTGTTATGACTTCACCACAGCACACTTTAACTTGATTGTATATTATGTGTTCAAAAATTTTCCGTATTGATTCAAGCAGGTCTTCTTCCTACATCGCTTGCGTCAAGTCAAGAGCCCTTCTAAGACCGCTTACCGTAGAAGGGGTCACAGAGGTACTTTGAAAAAATTAAATCTGAATACACAACACTCTACCACTTTAACATAACATGAAACAGAGAGCAGCCTAGCAACATGCACACCCTTCCTTACTTCTAACTATTTATCTACTTTTGATGTCGTATGAGTACAATGCAATGACAAAAAACTAATGTCGAATCATAAAACATTGCAATGCATGAAATAAAAAATATATGAAGTCCTTCTTCTTTTCCTTCTAATATCAGGCCTTATAGCACTGCTGCTGTGGAAGGCCTTATAGCACTGCTGGTGTGGGAAGGCCTTATAGCACTGCTGCTGTGTGAAGGCATAATAGCACGCCTGCTGTGGTAAGGCATAATAGCATTTCATGAGTATACACTCAATGAAGTGTGACTATTCTGCTAATTAAAATGTACTTATTGTTAATATGATTGCAAATAAAAACAAAAATCATAATAAATAAAAAAAATTAGCCTACAGGTTTTTATTTGCACGAAATTTTAGTTTTGAGAAGGCCTCTTACAATCGCAGTAGGCTAGCAGGCGTTCTCCGGGGAAGGCCTTCTTCAATTGCCTGCTGGGAAGCCATTATAATAGTAATTGTTGATATTTATTATATGTATACATATGTACATATGTAATTATATAAGATTTGGTATTTTCGTTTCAACTGTCGCGTAATATGGGTTTTTCAAAACATATTGTTAAATTGACAACTAAGCAGACGGTATAACGTGAAACACTTATGTGAACAACACTATGTACATATGTACATAAATCTATATAAATAAAATGATAGCCGTTTTCAATGTTCGCGCATCACGCAAAAACTACTGAATTAATTTTAATCAAATTTGTGTACTTATAAATTCTTTAGACGCTTGGTCTCAATCTCCGATATTCCTACTAAATATCGAAATATTAAAGTTTGAAAATTTCTCAAAATTAACATTACATCGTCTAAAGGGAAGTTAATTTGTTTGTGTGTGTTTTGTTTTTGTCTTTCCCATGGCAATGCAATGGAATATTTATGGAAAAGAAACAAGGGAATATTCAAATTTTCCTCTCTTGCTCTAATTCTCAATTTAGAACAACAACGCGGGATTTGTGATGAATGATCAAAAATTTTAGTAGGTATACTAAAAAGATTTAAATTGTTTGCCTTTCCAGCAAAAAAAACTAAAAACTGGCTACGCGTACAAAGTCGCGGGCATCAGCTAGTTACTGTATGCCGTTTAAGTCGGAAGAAAGCTACGCTAAAATGGGTTCATTAGCAATGCCGAAGCTGGCACTGAAAAACGATACACCATAGTTTATACACTAAATATTATTTGAAATTGCCAATGCCACTATATGAAGATCGCTTGAAAAAATAAATGAGAGAAAATAATACTATTTAATTTTTGGTACAAAAATTATGAAAGTACATATCTTATAAGAAAGAAATTATAATATTTTGCTTCAATATTTAGTCACTCTATGTAATTAGTCACTGCATGCATTACTTAAAATTTTTTTTTTTTATAATTTATTTTTTAAGCGACATTTATGTAATAGTTGCGTTGACAGTTTTAAATTATAGTGTATTAAGGTGAATATAATCAAAGCTCTACTTGCGCAGAGGTAATGGAGCTTTTCGATACTTCTTTATGTGCTTCAGAAGTATTAACGCGTTTGATGGCCAGAATTCGTCGAGTTCGACCAGAATATCGCAATTTTGACGACTGGTGTTTGTTACACGATAATGCACCAAGTCAGACGTCGTTGATTGTTCTTCAATTTTTGGCACTAAATAAAGTATGTGTGTTGAATTATTCACTATATTCATCTGGTTTAGCACCATGTGACTAGGGACTATTCCCAAAACTTAAAATATGTCTAGTTGAAAGGATTCATACAGCTGTAACATGCACCTTGGAACCAATGCTGTGGAAAGTGCATTGAATCAGAAAACACAAATAAAGAAATTACTCTCGGTGAGCTCGCCGACTTGCTTGCAATTTCGTTCGTATCGCCAGAAAAGCTTTAAACGGGCGTGGACAGAGTATATGTCTGATTTCGTTGAAATTTTACAAAAAAACCGTATTACTAAAACGTAGAAAAAGTCTGCCTTAGGTGCTAAGATATAACATTTTAAGTATTTTAGTTGTATGGGAGGTGCAAGCCACTGTTGTCAACACATTTTTCGTGTGGCTGAAAAATCGGCCAAAATACACCCGAAAGAGATTTTTTGCGGTTCCTTAAACCTTCACATATTATAGGATTAGGTTTGAAGAAAATTTTCCCAAAATTTCAGCTTCCTAGATCAAACCTGCGATTGACACAAACAGTTTGTTTCCTAGTTTAAAAACTTAAAAATTTAAAATTGACGTATGTATGGATTTTTATTCACCCCAAAAGCACGTATTGTGGTATTCAATAGTTTAGTAGATTTATTCACTTCAAGGTAGCACTCTGAGATTATTCAAACTCTACCTTCACCAAATCGCAAAATATATTTTCTGCTGTCTTCTTATCTTAATTTATATGGGAATTACAATACATATTGATAAGCAATAAGTTTTTGCTAAATGAGCAATTTTTTCATTCTCTTTTGTTAGAGCTCTTATTTGTAGGTTTAATCAATGGCGCAGAGTTTTAGTTGACTTTAGTCGCAATTCTGAATTCAAAGGATACAATAGATAAACATTATAGCATATAATATAAGTTAATTTTCTATTTTTGTACAATCAAAAATTTTTATAAATTATTTTCGAGGAAAGTAGGCCATGTTAAAGCAAAATAATCAAAGGTGTGACTTGATTGTTGCTTAAATAATCGTTGGTTCAGTAGGTAAGGTAGTTTTAGGTAATTTGATATAACATATAATTTGCTAATAGTTAAGTTAATCACTGTTTTTACAATTAAGTAAATCGAAATATCTTAAGTGATTTTTAAACGAATGATTCACCTTCTGGTAAAAGCCTCATAGTTTTACTGATAAGTGAATGAAGTTTTCTTATCTTTTTTTTGAGTTTTACTAAAACGATCAAAAATGAAAAACCAGTTTGAATATTTTTAAAATAATTTTTGGCTTTCTTAGTTATGAAACGTAAGGACTGTTGGGTAAAAATTTTCTCTGTGTTTTTCAGTAATAAAATAATAACCAGTAATTTTTTTTGTTTGCTAATTTTTTAATATACTACATAGTATACAGAATGTAAATAACTTAAAAATTATAAACAAATATTTATTTGTACAGTTGATTCGTCTGCAGTACCGTACGATCTTCTCCAGTTATTTCTGAAATCTTGTAAGTTCTTGCAGTCAATTCGTCAAAGCTCTGGGCAGTTAGGTAGATTCGCTGCTTTGGGTACAAAGTTGATGCTTTTGGTTGTGTGACTTTTGAGCAATAAGTTGTTGCCAAATCGAGCCAGAACATCACAGTACCGTCATGCGCACGAATAAACGTCGGAATACACTTTGGATTTTACTTGTAACAAAAAAGCTGCTTCTCCGACCACAGATCCACATATCCTGCCAAACCATGTACAGCTTCGAAAATTAAATCCTAAATTTACTGTGCTGTGCAGATAGCTGTTTGAAATCTGCCTTAACGTATGCTTCATTGTTCATAACGCAACAGCCAAATTTTTTCAGGTAGCCTCATCGAAACGATCTACTGCTTTTTTAAACATGTAGGTCTTCAAGTCACTTTTTTTCTTTATTCTGTTCACAGTAGACTTCGAGGTACCTGCTCTAGCCGCCATACCTTGTACTCAAGTGCTGGGATTCTGCTTAAAGAGTTGCTTGACCTTCGTCACTAACTATGGGTAGGAAAATTCAGTTTTTCTGCCTGAACCATTTTTTCGGGGAACAGGCAGATTCTTTTTGTAATTATAAATATCTGTTTGGTGCTCTGATATTTTGGGCTATACTTGAATATTTAATGCTGGTTTTTCCATTTAAAGAGCTGAGTGATATACATATATTTTTGTAAACACCACTTTATACAGAAAAAATAACACCCTTATTTTGAACAATACGATGATCAGGCCAAACATAATTTTAAGAAAAAAGAGAGCAAATTTTCTCTGGAACAGTCCTTATTCCTTTTAAATATATTTCTATGAAGATCAAAGTGCCAACTAAGACTTTGTACAACTAACGGTCACCGAAAAATATTATTGTTTGAGATAAAATATTAAAAGAAATGTGTACATATTTATGTATTTGTCATTTGCCTCATAACATAATAAACAAAAGTTTTAAAACGTTTTGTCTGTAAACTTACTCTGTGGTACTCTATACTACGATAAACTGAAAAATTCTACTACTAGAAAGCTAACTGTTTGCGCCGTTCGCAAGTTTGATCTAAGAAACCGAAAATTTGGGAGAATTTTCTTCAAACCCGATTCTATAAAATAGGATTATGGGTCCGCAAATTAAAAAAGAAAATGGCCCCCTTTGGGTGAATTTTGGTCCGCATTTTAGCCACATGAAAAATGTGGACGTGGTTTAACAACAGAGGGTGGCATCTCCCATACAACTAAAACAAGGCAAACTTTTTCTACGTTTTAGTAAATCGGTTTTTTCGTGAAACTTTAACGAAATCTGGTCTGCTAAGACACGCAAAAAGAGAAAAATACATCCACAAAATTTTCAAAATAAACACCCTAATACATATATTCCAGAATAATATAAATAAAAGAAAAATATGTGTCTCAGGATCTTGTCACACTTAAGTTCATGTAGGAATGAAGGTTATCCAGAAACACTGACGGATGGTAAGAAATCCAAATTGAATCCAGTAAAAAAAGATATAATTGGGGAAAGATCTCCTTTTGTGCAAACTGAATAATGTCAATTCCGTATAATACAAAAAAAGATTGTTCAAAGTTGAATAATTTTTTTTTTAAATAATTTTAGGTCATATGTTGGTTTTCAAGTTATGGACAGTAATTTTATAAGTGCACCTAGTCATTTTAAGCACATGGAAGGCAATTCAGTAAACTTCTCAAAAACTTTTGATTTAAATGGAACTGACAATGATGAAATGCTACGACTTTACTTACGTAAAGCTGGTTTGTCCGATGAAATAGAATGTTTAGCTCCAGAACAACGCAGAGCTTTTATATATGATATTATAAAAAGCAATAAACTGCCTGGATATTGGCTGGTTTGTAGCATCTTAGTGTAGATATCAGTGATGATATTGGGACTGTTCACCTTGTTGAATGCAAAATTGTAGCCAAATGAAAGAATTTGATTTTTTTATATTAAAAAAATGAATGTACTAAAAGCTAGTGACTTACATATATATATACTTCTATAAGTTTGATATTTTTGAAGTGTTGAAGTATACTTGATTACAATTGCTTAGGGCTATAAATATCTAGTCTAAAAATCGGTCTTTCATACATTTGTATATATGTATATATATTAGGGCGACAGGAATAAATTGAATGTTTGAAATGTTTACGGGAAATTTCAGCTTGCCCAAAACTATTTCTTATTCAAATACTACTAGGCTACAATAAAAATAAACATTTGTATACCCTACACAGTGGGTATATTCACTTTGTACCGCATAGAAGGGGGTGTGGCAGGTATAGAAAACTGTATATATTATTGATCAGCGTTACACCTATGTCCGTCTGTCTGTTTGTCTGTTTGTCTGTTGAAATCACGTTTACGGGAAAACTAAGAAAGCTAATTCAATGAAATTTGGCACATAAGTCACACCTTCTTACAAGCTGCTAACATGTAAAAATGGGCAAAATTAGTTTGCGGCCACGCCTATAATCTATGTAAATATACCCTTGCACATTTTGGAAAAAGTGGTTGCAATTTTGATGAAAGTTGGTGATTTGGTAAACATGTGAACAAAATTGAGATTATGCTATTTTTCAAATTTGCAAAGGCTCTTAAAAAGGCGTGGCACAGCCCCAAATTTTAACTTTAATAACGCCATAGCTCGTCAGCCGTGATGAAATTATTCACAAATATCTTGAGTTGTGCTTAAAGTGCGCGGCATTGGAAAAATGGGAGTGGTACTTTTCAACAATTGAAAATTTTAATTTCGCAAAACTCACAATTGACACTCACGATTTTCATGAAAATTTGAGGTAATTTTCAATGTATTTTTAACCTTATTTAGGAAGTACTTTCAATGCAGTGTAGGGTTGTGAATATCGCAAAAAACAAAAATGTTTTGCTCAAATTAGTGATTTCATTTTGTTCAGCGACTCAAAATAAATGAAAGACAATGGTTAGACGGTATTTCGAAAGCAATCCTTTATTATAATGTCAGATTTTTTTCTGTAAACTCCGAAAAAAAACTGTAAAAAACTGCAACTTTACATTTTTAGCAAATAAATTTTTTTTTTGTCGGTGAAAGTTGGTGAATTTTTTTTTTGCTCAGCAATACTAAAAATATATTTATTCCTCACTTTTGTTACCTTATTTTCTTTAGTACTTTGAAGTATTTAATTTATTCTTTCACATTAGAAATTTTGAAAAATCTGTAATTTGTACCAGCAGGTTACTTTAAAACTGTAAGCTTGCCTAAGAGCTGTAATTTGTAGTTTAAACTGTAAATATGGTAACACTGCATACGATATATATGTATTTGTAAAAGGTTTTATTTTTAAACATGATAGTATTTTCAAATCAACTAAATCACTTTTGTATATACCGAATATTAGTTATATGTTATCATTTGAAGACAATCTAATGAAGCCATTTATAAATGATTTTTGGCACATGGTCACTGTAACTGCTTCTTGCGTAGATCATTCTGAACGTCAAATTTTCGGTAATCTTTAGGGCTTTATGTGTTTAATAACTTCAGTTATGTTGGCTTACAAGGCTTCAATCTGCATAAGGCATTGAGTACACGTACCCACAAAAGGAATAACTCATATTTGTGTAAGCCTTAGATATCATAGTCTTGAAAGCCAATTCACAGGCCTAATTCTGGAGATAATTTGTCGTCGAAGTATTCTTTCAGTAAATCTGTTGCTTCGTGCGTAGTATGTCAAGGGGCAACATCATGCTTGAACTACATACATTTGTAGAATCTTAATACAAATGTCAAATATGTCACTTAGAAGGAAATATTTTGTAATTAAAATAAATAAAATATACACAGCCCTATTCTAAATAATTGCTGTCGGGAGAACCGTTCGTATTCCTGAACTAGTATGTGTTCCGGTCGTTTTCTTAACGAATTTTTCCGCTGCAATTATGTGTAGTTAATAACATTACAGCATTTTCTATAATTTGTAATTTTTTTTTTTGAGAGTACTGTACCTTCTCTGTAGAAATAGGACCCGAAACGATTTAATTGCACTCACTTTATCATCACTGGTAGATACTCTTCCGCAGATTTATTAATCAAAATTCTATTGACCAGCCCTCAACTATGAAGACAACTTCAGTTATGCAGTCACCTCATGTGGTACGCCCCCCACCACTCTCAATGAGTATGGATACGTCTTTAACTGGGATTGATTCACCTACTACAGTACTTAATTATGCTACAACGAGAACGTCATCATCATCAAGCAGTCTTAAAAGTATGAGCTCAAACAGTCCAATAATGCCTCATAGATTCGTACAGCCAACCAAAACACCACCATCAACTTTTATAACAGGCAATAAGGGCACGAAATATGAAATAAGTGGCCCTGCTAACTTCGCCCACGTATCAGGCGACATGACTCGTGACATGACAAGAAACGCATTTGATTTAACTTTAACGATGAAGGACAATGTTTTAAAAAAATATTTAATGGAACGGGGTATAAAAGAAGAAGACATATATGGAATGCGCAAGCAGGACTTAATAAGAAATATTGTGCAGTCGCAGTATACCTGGGTGGTAAGAAAAGTTAATTACTTAGTTAATGCCAACAATTTAAATTTTTGATTTTTATTTTTAGCCCTCGAAATCTAGGCAATATATTAAAAAGGAATTCAAACGTATGAACACAATGACTGATGATAAAGACCAACCATTAACTTTAACAAAATGTACATCTTCACCTATACCTTCAGTTAAATCTCCACAAAACACAGACCTGTTTTCAGACTATGCATTGGTAAACGGCCGATTTGCAGAACCCCCATATACTCCATCCACTCCTTCGCCTAAACAAAATAGAGATCCGTTTTCAAGTTATGCAATGATAAATTCTCGATTTGCCGACCCTTCAGAATTCCCTTCACCACATTCCTTAAACAACACTCTGCATGTACCCGATTTTATCGCAGTAAGTTTACCTCCATTACCGCCTCAAGCTGTAAGGCCTGCTCCTCCACCGAGAAATTCAAAAATCATACAAAATAAGGTCCAAGCCCCTCCACCACCTCCTTCCACTATCAAAGCGACTGTAAACATAAGTCCAGATGTCTATCATTCGAGTATTGGCTTTGAAAGTAACAACCAGTCAAAAACTGAGCAAACACTTATACCGGTTACAACATTGGCTTCCAAGACAATGGAGGACTTGTACGCCAACCCGAAACTGACCGTAAAACCGATAAAGTTGGCTACAGAGGAGCAATCATCCAGTCAAATGATTGCTTTGCTACCAAAATCAAAGCTAACGGTGAGCAAAGAGACATCACCATCTTACTACAAACCAGTACAATCAAATTCAAATAAAAAAAGCTTTGGAGTAGCAGCACTGCCACCACCACCACCACCACCACCACCACCACCAATGCAGATGTTGAAAACAATATCTAGAGCTCCATCACCACCAATGCAAGCGCCAAAAACAATATCTGATGTTCCTTCACCACCACCACCACCAATGCAAATGCCAAATAAAATATCTGGCGCACCACCTCCACTACAACCACCAATGCAAATATTACATACAGTATCTGGAAGTCTTATTCGAGCACCAGCTCCTTTGATGCAGATAACCAAGTCTGGCAGTGGGGCTCCATTACCGCCACCTATGATACAGTTAAATAAAAATCCTACACCTACATTAGACAGAGATACCGCTAATGAAGGTGATGCAAAAGATGATTTTTTAGAGAGTATTCGCAAGGGTATTACACTCAAAGTACGGTTGCTGCTATGAAAATACAAATGTTTTAATCTAATTTATAAATTTCAGAAAGTTGACAAAAAAGCTTCTACTGTAATTGGAATCAAGCCAAGATCCGAACGTAAACCACCCGTTGCTGATTTTCTATCTGAACT
Source organism: Meiosimyza decipiens (assembly GCA_963680825.1). Taxonomy (NCBI): domain Eukaryota; kingdom Metazoa; phylum Arthropoda; class Insecta; order Diptera; family Lauxaniidae; genus Meiosimyza; species Meiosimyza decipiens. The sequence goes on from OY804259.1 coordinate 99,411,589, forward strand.
TAGAATGGGGATTACTTTACGCAGAGCCAAGAATCCAGCTGACAATCCGTTTGCAGAAAACGATGCAGATGAGTCAAATGTTTAATGATTCGTAGTTGATGCAAAAACTCGGTCTTTTATTAAGAAGCTAAGAAAAGTTAATGGTTCGATTCGACAGAGCTTGTACTGAAAGTTATAGACAGAGAGGGAGGTTTTTGATAAAAGTTTCAAGAATCTGCCGTCTTTTTGGTGGGTTTTTTGCTGATTAATTCGAAAATTTAGTCCCAAATAGAAAAATACAACGAATTCGATTATTGATTTATTGCCTACCAGACTGGTAGCCCGCTTTATATAGTTTTAAAATTCTCATTAAAAACAGCATTTTTCATCAAAATATCAGCCTTCATTGAAAATTTTAAAATGATATAAGGAGGGTCAAACCTTATTTTGCGGAGATGCTCCGAGTAAGATATTGATGTGTTTGTTATCTCCTTTACATTCTTAGGCACAAGTATATTTTTTTATTGGAAGCTTTCTTATTGAGTTATTGAGCATAAACCTTTTCTCGGCCTCTCAAAGTAAATATACATATGTATGTACATATGTACTACATGTACATACATATATCTCGCGAACTAACTGTAGGTATTTGAATCCTCCCTGAAAAAGTACACGACCTCTTGGACAATTATGTGAAGGTAGACTATTCAAATTAAGTGAGGTTGAAAGTTTGATCAAAATTGACCATTAACTTTTTTTATTAAGAAATGTTAAGAATTTTTTTTTTCTTTTTCAAATAGAAATTGGTGAACAAAAGCAATTGTAGAGATTTATTTTTATACTTTTTCTAGAAGCTCTATAAAAAAATCAGGACCCTTGTGGCAACAAGTGGTTAGCCATAAAATTCCTGAAAATGAGTTTATGACGTAATTGCAATCTGTCCAAAAATAATAAGCAATTTGATTTATGTAATGGCAACATTAATAAAGGGTGTTCAAATTTGAGGCCTCATTCTAAATTTAAATAAAAGACATAAGTTGTGTGAAATGTTTTTTATTTTCAGAGGAAATTAACGTACATTGGTTCCGGTTGATAATAAAAAACATTGTCGTTCAAATGACATCCTCTGCTAGCTTGGCAGCCTGTCAATGTCTTACTTAAATTTTTAATAACTTTTTCGCACACTGATGGTGCAATTAGTGATGTTTAGAATTGTGTCGTTTGAAACGAAGCATTTGTAATTCATTTTCATGTTTTTGACTGAAACCTTTACAGAAGCTCAATATTTGAGTTACTAGCAGTAACCCAATGGTTGAATTCCATAGGTTCCAGCGGATTTGATGATAGCTTTGTAAATTCGAACTTTATTTTCTTAACTAACATGAGACTTCGGATCAAGAAGCCAATATTACTTCTTTATTTTTCATTGACTGTTGACCGTTTGTTTTAAGCAATATGAAAGTGAGCCTCCTATCCAAGCTTATCTCTACATAGTTTATACAGCTGCTGCTTGGAATAATTGAATTATTAATTTTTACTGGAGGACATTCACGTCTATTCACAGTAATTGTGGCATGGCAAAGGGATTTACTTACCATAACTATATTACAAACAGGCATGTCAGAAGTGAAAATTGTGTATAAAATTTTACCCAAAACACTACCTTGTGATATTCCAGAGAGAATTTGATATGGTGAAGCAATATCAATCACGGATTTGAATTCCTCGACCGAAAATGGTACGAAAACCATCCCTATTTTGTAGAAAAATTCGATCACTCCTTTAACTTGCACCATTTTTAAAATTAATAAATTGAATGTCAAAGCAGTTGGCCTTGTAACTAGGACTTGAAAAATTTCAGATAAAGCCTTTAATTGGAGGATTTTTCGGAAAAAGTCGTTCATGAAATGAAATAAAAATATAATAAATAAACTTTTTGCCACGCAATAACTCCAAAAATATTTTAGTTTTAAAATATTAGCAACCTAAAAAATATTATCAACTTTTTTCCAAACACATTTTAGTTTTTATAATTTTAAGGGAGCAAATTTTATTTTGGGAGGCTGCTAATTCATTTATTTCAACTTGGCAGCCCTGAGGGGAGAGGAGGGCGTGGCAGATATATTAGAGTACATACATGTATTCTAAATCAGCATGCCCGCCTGTGTTGACTTAGCCGTGTCTGTCCGCCTTAAGACTTAACCAAAATAGAGGTGACGAGACGTGACCAGTAAGTTCGAGTATATGTAAGCCAATAGGGCCGTACACACCATCCTTCATGCTGTCCATCATGCTTGACGTACTCGAATAACAGTAAATTTCGTTTTGCGTTCACATCATACAGCATACTGTCAAACATCATTTGCAGAAAAATTTTGAGGCGTACACATAATTCACATTACTCACTTTCCTTCTTTGCTTTTAATTTTGCGGAGGTGCTGCTTCTTGTAATAGTAAAAAACAATTGTTTTCAGCTCCCTAAAAACGAAGATATGTCCCTTAAGAAACCTAAATTGTAAAAGTAAAAGTATTTCATTTTCCTTATGTTTTGCATTTCGGTTTTTGTATTTTTTGCGTTTTGTTCTCCAAGTTTCTGGAAAACTTTCATAAAGTTCAAAAAAATTTGCCAAAACTGATTATTATTCACGGAACCCATCGATGTTCACTCTATGAAATCTTATATGAAATGAAAAATTTCCAATAGGCTTGACAGCCCGCATTCACACAAGTTGTACGGATGGACAAGTCAGCAGAAAAATCAAAAAATTTTGAAATCTATCCAACATGAGCGTCAAGCGGCAGTTTCTGGAGCTCACATGATCAAACATGGAAGTTCGTCAAGCCATGTTGCATGAAGGATAATGTGAACAGGGGAGCCGCTTGACACTTATGTTGGATGGATTTCGAAATTTTTTGATGAAATGAAGTGGTAGGCGGCTTTTATTTATTTTACACGTTAGTTTTGTCTTTTTAAATTTGGCTTATGTTTACTTTAGGGACAACTCTCCGATTTGATTTGTTTTTTTAGGAGAAGTATAATAAATCTGCAAAAAAAATTGTCGGCCGGATCTGGTTTAGGTGATATAGCCATCAAAAGTTGCGGACATAGCTTTTTTAAAAAACGCTATAAGTTAGGAACCCCTCGATGAATTTTCAATACATGCATAAAGGTAATTTGATAAGGTATAAAATTATGATATTAATAATTGAATTTTGATGGTTAGTTTTCGAGATATGAAAATTTTTGTAAAATGTGGACTTTTTTTTTTTTAAAAAAACGTTATTTATTCCAAAAAATGTATTATTGACCTATAATGATTTATAGTGATTTAGAATGTAAAATTCATTACTTTTCAAATGATGTGCTATTTGTTGCTACCTTTAAAAACATTACTCTTTTTTTAACGAAAATCTAAATTAAAGTGACCGGAAATATCCCAATTTTTGGTTACAATTTTTATTTTACAAGCAAAAGAAATTTTTCGAAAAACCCAGAAATTGCTTCTATACGACTTTGAAACCCTGTGAGTAATACTTACCTTGCTATAGTATATCCAACACCTGGTTTACTAACCACAGTATTTTTGCTTGAGAGTAAGGGTAAGTTGGCGGCCTACGGCCGCAGCTCAGGATTTAAAACTCCCAAAAATCCGACACCGGCTTCGCGCGGACTTCGGCCGGTATCAGTCTATGATGTATCCAACACCTGGGTTGCTTGCCGCAGTATTTTTGCTTAAGAGTAAGGGTAAGTGGGCGGCCATGGCCGCAGCTTCGGCCGCGTATCAGTCTATGATGTATCCAACACCTGGGTTGCTAGCCACAGTATTTTTACATAAGAGTAAGGTTTTTTTACCTTTAATATGATATGCATATTTTGAAAATTCATCCAGGGGTTCCCAACTTATAGCGTTTTTTAAAAAAGCTATATCCGCAACTTTGGATGGCTATATCTTCTAAACCAGATCCGACCGACAATTTTTTTTTTGCAGATTTATTATTTAATCATAGCACGCTACTTCTCCAAAAAAAATAAATAAAATCGGAGAATTGTCCCTAAAGTAAACCTGTTCCTTAAATTTTAATTAAAATTAGTTTTATACTTAAGTAACGATAGAATTTATTATATTATAATTGCTTAGACTATCGGAGAAATTTTAGTTTGCGTGTAAAATGTTATTCCTTATTTTAGTTGGTATTCTGGCCACAAAATTGACCGATTGACCTAGGTTTAAATTTAGGTGAAATTATATTCCTTTTTCATCAACATATCAACTTTCATGAACATAATAATTTTCCGTAACCACGATGATTTATCTATGATTGAAATTGGACGAAAAATTTGATCATGTGTACGAAGAGCTGTGAAACTGTTTGACAAACAATTTCATGAACAACCATCCGTACGCCCTTAATAGTGGATAGAATTTGCATTGACCTGTTTAATGTATATATTTGTATCTCTGCGCAGCAAATTTCAATTTGATAACTACTTGCAGCGCTGTGTAGAGTTTCACTCATTGAGTAAGTTCTCATCTTTGGTTTTTTATACTTTTGTTTCAATTTGACAATTCACAAAAGTAATTTTTTTTGAGTTCCAAATTTATTTGAAATAAAGTGAAAATTATGAAAAAAATTAGCGAGAATACAGCGGACACCATTTCTAATCAATATTGTGAAAAAATTTTGGCTGTAAATATGTAAAAATGTAAAATGAAAAAATGTAAACAAACTCGGACGGACAAATTAAACTTTCCATTTTTTGGAACAAATGCCGTTGACTGATTTTCATTTACGTTACGTACATAGTTTTAATTAGAATTTTATTTTTTATACGCTGGGACAAAATTTCAAAAAAATGATGCAAAATTTTCAGTCCAGTTGGAAGCTTTTTTCAAACTTCACACTACACTACTTTTTTTCGATCGAAATTTCGGATTTCTAAAATTAAGTAAGTGATTCACTCGATAGTTGTGCTGTATTGAATTTTTCTGTGAGTGAATCGTGAACAGCTATCGAATGAATGAAAACAAATAGACTATCGAATAACTAGATAGTTTTTATTCGATAGTTCCCATCACTATTTAATACATATATATGTATATATTTGTATCAAACAGCAGCTATCAAGATTACAATTAATATTGTTTTACATTACCTATATATAAATTAATCTTTAAATCGGAACATCATGCAACGGATCGCAGTTATTGGAGGTACAGGCATGACTGGACAATGTGTCGTAGATTACGCACTGCAAAAGGGTGAGTTTAAACTGCGTTGGTGTTTGAGTTTTTTTTGTATTGGTATTGAATTTGACTATTTAAGGTTTCTCTGTGCGACTACTTTATCGAACTGAAGCTACTATTCCCGAAAGGTTTAGGGTGGATGAAGTAGAATTGATTCAAGGCAATGTGCTGAACTTGGATGATTGTAAGCGGGTGATTCAAGGCGTTTGTGGTGTTTGCATAATTTTGGGAACACGTAACAAATTGGAAGCTACTACAGAGCTCTCTACTGGAACCGCGAATCTAATTGAAGCTATGAAGGAGACGAACGTACATCCGTTTTCCATCGTGCTATCATCATTTCTGTTTCGAAACAGTGCTGAGGTGCCGACTATGTTTCATAACTTAAATGAGGAACATAAACGAATGTTGGACTTAACTAAAAAGTCTGGTTTGAATTACATTGCAGTTCTGCCACCACACATCGCTGATGAACCATCAACTGAGTATACTGTATTGCATGACAACGTAGCTGGACGCTTAATATCAAAATATGATTTGGCCAAATTCATTGTAGATAGTCTTGAGGAAAAGGAGCATTTCGGTAAAGTCTGCGGTGTTTCCAAAAAACTAAAATAAAGTATCAAATATATGGAAGAAATTTTTTATGCTATTTACCATTTATTTATATGGTAATAATGCAAAAAAAAATAAACACGCTTAAATTTGTTGCTATTGTTAGTAATTGTTCGTTTTTCTTATTTGGAAACGCAAAAAAGATATTAATTACTCGTATTATACAGTACCAGCAGACCGATCATGGCTCGATTTTTTGTTAAGAGGTTGAAAAACTAGAAAAGAGTTGAGAGAGATTGAAAAGTGTTTAAACATTTGAATATTGAATTTGAATATTTTAAAAAAAAAGGCAGAAAGGTTAGAACGTCGAAAAAACATGAAAAATGTTGGATAAAATTGAGAGAGTAAAAATATCGAAAAAGTCGGATGATTAAAAAAAGTCTGAAAGCCACGCCCACTTTTCAAACTGCCTTTTGATTCAATAAATTATATTCGTGATCTTTTTGGCTTTTGTAGCTTTTTATAATCAACATTCCTACACCAAATTTTAGTATGATTGCTCAAATATGTAGTTCGCTTGATATGTTATTAAGGTATTTTGCTTGTATGGGAGGTACCACGCCCGCTGGTGCAATTTCGTCCACCTTTAATTCACGTATACCTTATAGCCGTGAAATTCATATCAATTGCTGCAATATTTAACTTAGAAATAGGCTCACTTTTGCAATCCCTTCGAACATCAAGGAGGTGTACTGCAGTACCCACATTTGGTTATAAGATACATTGTAATAAGTATATCTGCAATTTCATAACGACTACGTTGTAGGACTGTTATTATAACGTTTATAATTATTGTGGGGTGTACCATGCCCTTCAACGAGTTTGCTTGTATTGCTGACGTGAAAATCGTGGGTGTCGTATTCAAATAACTCACACTCGCACTTGAAAATTCAGCGTTCTTTTAGTACAATTGAAGATATTTATGTTCTGCATCCGTTTACCAAATTTCATTACAATATCTGGCATGATGTGCGAGATGTGACTGCAGAAAAATTAAAGTTTAGGGCGGTTCCACGCCCCTCTAAGAGTCTTCGAAAACTCGAAACGCGGCCAAACTTAATTTTTTTCACGTATGCACCAAATTCCCAATCTTCATCAAAATCGCAGCAGCCGTTTTGGAAATAAAGCTCAGACATATACAATGGGCGGTATAAATATTTTGACAAATATATGCGTTTTCGTTTTCATTCTGCAATTTCTAACGATACTCTACGGTACTTTATACCATTACATGTAGGGTGTTTATTTTAAAAATTTCGTAGATTTCTTATTTTTATTTGAGCTTCTAGTTCAAAAACCTGCAAGCGACGCGGATAGAGTTTGTGTCCGATTTCGATGAAACTAATTCCATAACAACAGCGAGAACAGAAAAAGAATTGGAAGAAAATGTTAATCATGCGGAAATGGCCACAGTATTAATATACAAAAAACAAATTACACAGGTCGACAAGTTTTTAAACCAGAGACCAGATCTATCATACCCGATGGTCTTTGATGCACTGAATCCGATCAATATCCTAACCTAAAAGTGCAAAAAACACGGGTTTTGGCTATATTTGAGGTTATTTTACATCGCGAATACATTTTTCTTTAGGGCACCATATGGCTTTATTATAGAATCAGGTTTGAAGAAAAAACATGTATTGATAAAAAAAAGAGATGGGCTGAAGTAAACTTATACCGAAACTTAAAATCTGCGATGGGCACGTAGTGGCCCTTTCCGTCCTCATTGCCCGAACCGATATTCGACGCACAAACAAGCAAACAGCAATTCGCAGAATTTCAACGCCATCGACGCACAGCGTTAACTTGAGATTTATATGCCCACCACTGCTTTAAATTATGGAATATCAAAATACTTATGCTACCCACAAAATGTATTTTTATCTCTTACATTTACTGCAGCACTTAAACTTAGATCAAAAATGCGTAGACGCCTAGTAGGTGCTATTTTTTTTACATAAGTATTATGTAATGTATGAATGTATTATGTATTATTTTCGTAAGTAGTACCTTTAGAATTAACAGTTGCCAATGAAAATAATCGTAAAAAAGCGGTAATCAAATTGACAATCACCTTACAGAGAGCAAAAGTGCGATAAATGATAATCACCTATCGACTATCACCTTAGCGAACACCACTCCAAAATTTTTATTTTAAAAATATGTATGTACATATAGTAGTAGACTAAAAATAAAAAAGATATGAAAATTAGATTTCCGAATTTCAGTTGACTTGAATTCGGAGTAGTGGTTTCATAATTTTTTTTCTTTACGATTAGAAAGCATCTGCAAAACTTAACTTTTAACAATGTAAACATGTTATTATGAGTTTAGTTGCTTCAAGCATAATACTGCAAATATTTAATTTACACTATGTAACAGGTTTAACTGCCGCCTCGAACGACATGCCGCCCGGCTTTCATGCACCATATCTTAAACCAACCCTGCTCGCACACTAATTATAAACTAATTTTGAATGGTATAAAAATTATAGGTTTTGTTCCATCGGAGTTTATCGTACCAAACTGTACAAAAAACCAATTGTGAATCAAAGGAAACTTAAGGTTGAAAAAGAAATGTTAAAAAAATGTTAATAATCAGACTTTCGTTTCATCCTAGTAACGCAGTTTTTTAGGCAGATGTCGCTACGCAAAACTAGCATATGAAAGAAAAGTCTGCTTATTCACATTTTTTTTTAAAACTAGTTCTTCCTGAAAACCAGTTTGACCGATAACATATCCATTATTTAAATATCGGACAAATTACTTCATCATTGTCATTTTTTTCGAGTTTGTTTTGTTTTAAAATACGGTCTGAAAGTGAATATCATATCGAATTGTATTTAAAATTGGTAAGTTCATACTATTGGTAAGTATGTAATAACAATTTTTTTGTATTTTGGTTAAAAAAACCATGTCTATTCTTATTTATGGATATTTTCTAATAAAATGGGCAAGTAACTTTCGAATAAAGCAAACAAATTGAGGCTTTTCTTAAAAAAGCCAAACTACTTCCAAGTAGCCATTGTTGGAATATTTAAATCAAGAGCGATCACATCACATTTTTGATCGTAAATATTTACTATTTTGTTTCTCTGAAAATTATTTTTGTCTAACGCAACGGTTACACAATTAAGTTATGTAATAAGTTAAGATATATGCGTTGCTAATTTATATCAAACTTTAATGAAAACTTTCATGGATTTTTCTCTAATTCCCCACTTTGCACTCGAATATTTTTTTTCATTGTGAAAAAATTAGTCTGAGACCAAAACAATTTGCAGTTTCGACATTCATCAAGTAGTGGCCAGATCGCATCCACTTCATTGAGTTGCTTAATATAGCTAGCAGAAGATAAACTAGATAACAATTGCTGTGCTAACTTCAAGCGTTAATTTTGATGTATATTAGCTATAAAGGAGCTAATCTTAACATCGGAACATTATGCAACGGATCGCAGTTATTGGAGGTACGGGCATGACTGGACAATGCGTCGTGGATTACGCATTGCAAAAGGGTGAGTTTAAACTGCGTTGGTGTTTGCGTTTTTTTGTATTGGCATTGAATTTGACTATTTAAGGTTTCTCTGTGCGACTACTTTATCGAACTGAAGCCACTATTCCCGAAAGGTTTAGGGTGGATGAAGTAGAATTGATTCAAGGCAATGTGCTGAACTTGGATGATTGTAAGCGGGTGATTCAAGGCGTTTGTGGTGTTTGCATAATTTTGGGAACACGTAACAAATTGGAAGCTACTACAGAGCTCTCTACCGGAACCGCGAATCTAGTTGAAGCTATGAAGGAGACGAACGTACATCCGTTTTCCATAGTACTATCATCATTTCTGTTTCGAAACAAGGCTGAGCTGCCGGCCAGATATCATGACTTAATTGAGGAACATAAACGAATGTTGGACTTAACTAAAAAGTCTGGTTTGAATTACATTGCAGTTCTGCCACCACATATCGCTGATGAACCATCAACTGAGTATACTGTATTGCATGACAACGTAGCTGGACGCTTAATATCAAAATATGATTTGGCCAAATTCATTGTAGATAGTCTTGAGGAAAATGAGCATTTCGGTAAAGTCTGCGGTGTTTCCAAAAAACTAAAATAAAGTATCAAATGGATGGAAGAAATTTTTTATGGGGTTTATCATATATGTATTACATATATGGGTGTATCATTCATTTGTAAAGTAATTATATATTCTAATTCCATATTTTATAAATTAATTTGTAAAATATGTTACAATAAATAAATAAATATATATTCTAACTTGGAAGCACAAAAAAATATTAATTATTACCCATAAATATGTGGCGTTTTGAGGGAGGTGTTACGCCCTCATTTATAATGTCGACAATATTTGGCCTGATGCTTACATAGGCCTATGCAAATTAGAAAAACTAAGACCAAAGTGGAGAAGTGACATCTTTTTTTTAAAAAAATTTTTAAGTTACAAAAAAAAACTATAATATTATTTTATTGCGTCTGCATATGATACATTGTGTTAAGGACATAGTATAGATAACTAAAATATAAACTCTTTTTAATTGCATTGCACCACACAGTGGAATTTGATTTAAAAGCCTCTATGAACTTGAACTTGTCTTGCCAATCAAATACATGAGACATTATTGTTTGAGGCTAAGATGACCATGGGCTTGGTGCTGAATAGAGAAGGCATAGACGCAATGAGTAACACTAGTGTCGACATGAGTAAATAAAAAAACACGTATATTTTTAGTTTACGTGCACATGTATTTGTTCATGTTTACCCGGTTAGTTTTCTCTTTAAAAATCAAAATTAAACTCTGAGCTTTATTCTCAAGTTTTTATAATGTCTAATATTTTAAAATTAGCTTTGGAAGAATACCTTAATCTGTTGCTTTCCTAAAAATTTTACTTAGAATAAAGTTGATGCATACTTTCCTGATTATAAAAGAGTTAAGCTGTAAGTTTATTTATACTTACAAATTAAACATATCCGGACACATAATCTGTGTAAGTCAGTGTAACAATGTGAATATACGAGTACATACCGTGGATACAAATTAGACGAAATTAGATTTTTCTGAATTATGCTCCCATGAATAATTACACGAACGAATGAACATAGAACGAAAATTAATTGTTGTAAACGGTTAAGTCCTCTAAAACATAAAAAAACTAGTGTGCTTTAGACCGCACGACTGAAGTAAAACTTATTTAGCTCGATCTATTTGTATGTATGTATATATGTTTACATATATATATATTTATAATATACATGTATATACATATACGTATATTGATTTTCTACAAATATTTAAATATATAAAAAATAATTATCAGTTTTCATTGATAAATTAATATTTTTCAATAGATTTTTTATTTTTATTCATTATTTTCATTGTCGGATACATCAGTAATTACTGTGGTTGATTATAAGACCGAGGCAATAGGCTTATGGTATGAGAAATATGTAAATATGTTTTCGAATGAAAATTAGAAAGACATCTAGAGAAAACTGCATTGTTTGTTGTTCCATGTCTTGTGGTAGGCTCATTTCGGGTATTATTCATTTGTAGCTCTAATTTATCTTGCAGACAGTTTACCAAGAGTTGTCCACCTTCGGACGGGAAATTAACATTGAAATCTCCTGTTAAAATTATTAGCAACGTATGACAGTTTTCTCCTAATTCTTCAGAGACAACTCGACCGTAAATCATCATGTCTTTTATATAAAAACTTTATAATATTATTAACTGTGTTATCCCAATGTGCCAAACGAATCCGTTTCGGATCCGTTACGGATATGTTCCCTCGGACTATGTTGCGTTGTATGATTAAAAGTTCCTTCTAGTACATAAACTAGAAGGTTTTGATGTAATGGTTACTAGTACTTGGAACTAGGAACCGTTGAATTGTATGATTAAAAGTTCCTTCTAGTACATAAACTAGAAGGTTTTTATGGTTACTGATTACTAGTACTTGGAACTAGTAACCGGTTAATGTTTAAAATGATTCTAAACGCCTTTGTGTTTTAAGCTAGAATGAATTTTTATTGATGACAGTTTCTTTTTATATATAATTAAGTGCTTAACAAAAAGTGCAGACAAAAAAATACAAATTAAACAAAAAGTTAAAAAATGTGCATTATGCAAAATGAAAAAGTTAAAGTGTATTGACTTCAGCTTAAATGAATTTAATAACTGCAAAGTTTACAGTTAAGGTACGGTCAATGCGCTACGCAGTACATTGACCATGCATAGCTATGGTTACAATAACGTGAGAACTGCAACGTAAGTAGTTCTGCTAAGGTGAACGCTACGTAGTGCATTGACCATACGCTAACAGAAATATGTGATTGCATGGATTCCGTTTCGGATCCGTTGTCGGAAGAAATTCCTCTCGAAAAAATGGGAGGATCATCCGCTTTGTCGGATCCGTAACGGATCGTTTTTTGCAAATAAAACGGATTCGAGACGACCTTTTCTTTAATAATGCGGATTTTACTGTACAAAAAAATTAACGCAATTAAATTTTTTTTTTTTTCTTTCCCAAATCTATTTTTTTTTAATTTTTACTTTTTTTAGATGGAAAATAACACTATTTAACTTATTTTCAATTTTATTAAGTGAATATGATAAGAAATCATTAAGGAATTCATTTTTTTTACCTGCCATTCGAATTGAACCTGCGCGTCCTGTGCCATGCCAATGTTCAAAGATCCTCATCTTAACCAACTCAGCTACTTTCATTATTTTTCTGACATACTTAAATTTAATTAGTTCTCTATCAAAATGAAAAATTGAAGGTTCATTGTGAGCAGTTGACGATTGCCAATGCAAATATTATACTTTTAGCCAGCAGAAAAAAAGTAATGCGTTGGCTGATGTTGCTAAACTACGCATGCAAGAACTATTGGATAAGCAGGATGCAGTTTTAAACCCCGGCGACGACACATTAGTTTATTTTAATTTAAAGATATATAAAAAACAAAACAGGAGTAGAGAACTGTATTTGTTTATCGAAAATATCTTGAAAACTGCCTGTTATATTAATAATAAAAAACGAGTCCGGATCGAATCCGTTTTATCAAAAAAACGCATACTAAGCGAATTCCGTTTTTTCGAGAGGAATTTCATACCAAAAAGAATCCGAAAAGGAGTTCGGAACGGATCCGAATTTGACGTCCGTTTCGGATCCGTTACGGATACGACAAAGCGGATTCCGGTTTTTTGAGCGGATTTTCATGCGAAAAAAATCCGTTACGGATCCGCATTCGTTTTTGTGCACATTGGGATTGGGCAAAATGTAAACAACTACCATTATGATGTTTGTTACATCGTCGAAAACACAGTGAGCAGCACATATATCACCAATGTGATGATTGACCAATATCGATTTCACGAATATGTCGTAATAAAATGTCCATGTTCGAAGTTACTATATTTGAGGTATCATTTGATTTCTGATAAATTGCCACTCCAGCTGATCTAACATTTTTAAAGCACTGACTACACTATGACTGACTGCTAGATGGCACTAGTCGTAGTTCTCTCTCTTTCTATCATCTGCCTGTGAAAGTTATTAGCTTAATTTTACTTTTTAAAAAGCACTGACTACACTATGACTGACTACTGGCTACTAGATGGCACTAGTCTCCCTCTCAACTTCCGTTTGCAATTTCCGCAACACATTTTTCAGCTTACCCTCCGTAAAGAAGTTTTACTTCAAACGTGTTAGTAACGATGTATTGATTGCAAGGTCTGATTTCACTGCATATATTTGGTTTTTATGGCGATTAGATTTCCGCTTGAGTGGAGGGCATCACTCAATTTTTGCCTGTTCCTGATTTGTATTATTAAATGTTGCCATATCAGGTTATATTTAATTGAATAGTTTGCTTAGCGTTTAAAATCGGTTGATTATGTAAGGTGCTTCGTTTATTTATTTGATTTGCAGTGAGTTGAGTATCAGTGCTTGAATACTTTATCACAGCGTTTCAAAACTTTTGATTTTATAGAAGAAGCCAAGGCCACGTGTCCAATCTATTTTTGTCTAATAGTTGATTGAATCAGCAAACATTCCAGTACCTAGTTTGGTAATATAGGATATATGCTAAATCTTCCCGTGTCCAATTTTGTACCAACGAATATTTTTCTTTGCCTAACTGTTGTGTGTTCTGCCAATGGTTTCTGTATAGACTTTGGTAAATGCGCTCCAATAATTTTTTTAGCATAGCGTCTCAAAGTTTTTCCCGTATGTGAGGTGTTACGCTCGCTTGTTAAATCTGGCTGATTTTTTATCAAGGTTTTTTGTGTCACCAACGTTTCCTATACTAAATTTGGTTTACCGCATAAGGAAGCGTTTGAATTTTTCGAGACACCACTCCCTATCACTTTATCGGATGCAAACGCAAAGTGGTGTCCGATTTGACGTGGCCGTATGTACACAGCCGGAAAAATTAAAGAAAATAAATAAATGACCTATTTTTATATATTTTGGATAACAAAATTAGTATGGTGTTAATTTTATATAGATATGTACATTCATAATACTTATTATGCACCTTAACGTCTACTTTCGAAAAAACGATCTAAAAAAAAACTATTATTTAAGCTCTTTTCTACTCGTTTTTCTGTAATTGAAATTCAATTTAAACTAAGTGCATTGCAAGATGTAACTGAAAACACAGGCAAAGTGAATTTAGTTGAATTTATAGTAAATTTGCAAAGTACTATATGTAAAATTAGTGCCGGTATTTAGTAAAAGATATATATTATTGTTAGAAGAGATAACAAAACTTACGGAAGCGTGATATAAGGTATCAAATTAAAGTTTGTCCGCAACGATCAGTGCCAAATCTTCTAAGAACACACATTTTAAACAGATATACCAGGCTATGGAGCTTAAGCTTGTTTTACACTTTTTTTTTCATATCGTCAGAACTTAAAAATATCTTTGCTTAAAAAACTCAAAATATCGAGATCTGTGATATATTTGACGTGATGTCAAATTTATTACCATGTTTTTGTTCATGGCAATATATTGCAGAAATCTTTTGCTTCAAATATTACATTATGAATTTTTGAATAGGATGCTGGTTTCCCGAATTATCGGACATCTGGAAAAAATCTAGGTAAAGCCTAGAAGTCATGTTTCCAAAAAATAATTCGCGAAAAAGCATCAGATTGGAAAGTTCACAAAACAGTAAGCTATAAGCTAGCAGTTTTCTGTAAGCCATAATACCACAAAACACCAATTTTACCACTCTAACTGTCCTGACGTGATATGAAACAACTGAACTTATTCGCGTTAAGAGCATAAAAAATACTTTGGATGCATTTAATCCGAACTCCGGGTTCTATTTTTATTCTTTCTACAAACAAATATCCTAAAAAGGAACCCTGAGAAGTTCTATGTGTGACATGTGACCTCTACATAATATGTTGTTGGACCTTCACAATTAAATAGTGAGGACTTTTGGTTCTTTTTACGCTCTTTAACCTGATTTCGAAGCATCATTAGGAAGCTTGCAAGGCCCTATTTCTTGCTCTCAGTTTTATTCGGACAGGTTATGCAAAACTATATATACCCTTCTAAATGCAGGAGCCTGAACAATTACTTTATGAAACTAATGTTATTTGTGATATGAATAAAATACATATTTTATTTACAACTGCTTAAGCACGTCGACATATTGATTATGGTGCCTTTAAATTATCAACTAGAAAATACGTTCAGTTTAATGAAAAAACATTCAAAAAGTAAAATTAAGAAATCAGCAGCAGTTTTGTAAATGGAACCGCATAACTCGACCTGGAAACGTATTTTGTTTATAACAATTTATATTACGAAAACTAATTTAATAAATAAAATCCTTTGACATGGCGTTGACAATTCTTATTTACTGCAAAGCTTGGTAAATCAAAACACGTTCTCCTTTAACTTTATCATACGAGTAACTTAGTTTCTGCAAATTCAACTACTATAAACTAACGCAAAACTATCGGCATTGATATCTATAATACTTTCTTCATGTATTTCTTTTTAGCATTCTCCAGACTTGGAAGTTCACAGTGCCGTGGTCCGTACATTGATATAGGTGCACAGTATTCGTAGCCTATGCGTTCATAGAAACCATCCTGATCAATGGTAGATAAATAAATTGTGTTCAAGTTCAGTACGACACGACAGTAATCTTCGGCGAATTTCATAATAAGTTTCCCCAAACCCTGCTTACGATGATTTTTGTCCACTACAACAGATTCCACAAAGCACGCTTTTTTTTTTGATGGTATAGGACTAAGTTTACAGTGGGCAATCACACGGCATATACCTTCTGTGGTTAATACTAAACTAACTGGCAATGTATCACATGAAGCCTCTAATGAGCGCATCCGTGCTGTTTCGCTGCGCGGCCATTCGGAGTTGATGAGCGCGCATGTTGCTTTCATTAGCTCAGGGTAGTCGTGTATTGGAACGACATTGAATGGACTTCCAGAGACATTAAATGGTGGAAGACCCTAATGTTAATGCAAGAAAAATTATATTATTAAATAAGAACAAACAAAATTTAAATTATAAAATATTAAGATATAATTTAAGACTTTTTAAATACGTGCTAAGTTTTTTTAAGAAGTACCTCATAATATGGTTCCGGTTTTATAAATCGCATATCAAAGTAGATATCTAACAGGCTAAGTAAAATCGCGCCAATAGCCAAAATTATTATACTTAAAAATCTAAAGATATAAAACAGTTGTCGCAATTAAAATATTTTAGAATATTTTTTCGTTTTTTTTCAAAACAATGAATATTTGGTTAACTTAAGTAACACATACATACAAGGGAAAGGTGGTATTCACTTTATTTGTAACATCTTTTTTAGGTATTCAAAATACTTTTAAGAACAAACATAGACGATAGTCGCTAAAAGTTTGATTTTCATTATTCCAACACATACTTGAAAAATTAAATTTTTTATGGTAAAAAAATCTTACCTTTAATTTTAAATTATAATATATTTGTAGTTTGTGGTGTATTTTTGTACAGTTGAAGGGTTTTTACTAAGTACCCCTTCCTGCAATTTTTATCTTTCTGTTTGTAATTAAATTTTTAATGATTTTTATGTTTTACGTTCTAAAATATAAAACTTGTCCCAGTAGATTTCAAAATTTGGGAGGGTTTGTGTAATATGCTGCTTATAAACATAAGCCTTACTATACTTCATGGAATTCTGTTGAAACATCCAATTTATAATTTATATATATGTATGTATATAGTATGCTAGTGGACTACACCTTTTTCAATGTGGGTAAAAGAATTCCTTGCTGACAAGGGTTAGCGAAATAAAATTCAAAATAACGGCATACATCTGTATAACGCGACCAACTAACTGTACTGATTTTAGAGGTCTTGTATTGAATAACATTTTTGTATACTGAATACTAATTATTTACTTTCAGATTTTCAACCGACAAAGTGATTATATATATTATTTGAACACGCTTTCACACTAAAAATATGTTTTCATCAATATTGTAGAGGAGATGAAAACACATCAATTTCATCCCTGAAAAATTTCCGTATGACAAGATTTGATTCACTTTTCATAGTCTTAAAATTACTAATGGCTATCTCTCTTTCCGAAAAAAATACGGTTTTCATTGAAAGTTTTATATTAACATTATTCGTTCGAATCTGAAAACCACATTTACAAAATATAGTGCGACCTCGGTCAACGCAACCCTCGATAAATGCAACTGCACAACTATCGCAACCTGCAGAATTCTTTCATTATAGACTCAGTAAGTGCAACTTTTCAAAAGTAATTTTATCTTATCGCTTAGTGCAACGCATGTTGGTTAAATATTCTCTGCAGCATTTCCGATATTGAACCGAGTTTGTGAATACCCCAAGATGGAAAATTGTTTATACAATTGGGGTCTTCAGCAAATATATCACATTTTTTATACTTAAGGATATTTCGTATTAAATTTCCATCATTGCAACTTCCGCGTTTATTGCAACAGGCTTGGTTTTATTAGTTGCGTTGACCGAGACCGCACTGTAAGTACTTTTGCTAATGTCATTAATATCACTGGAAAACAGTTTTTAAAATAATTATGAGTGCCAGATATAAAATACATACATACTTTATTAGGTCTGCATCATCCGAAAAAAATAGGTAAATAATTATTAAGTTTTACTACAAAAAGCGTATCATCCGGAAAAAAAGGGGTTGTTGAGAGAGAAAGAATGAGTAAAAAAACAACTGATCACTTTCCCTCCAAAAAAAGTTTAATTTTTCACCCAGACAAAGTTCTTGTGGCTAAAACTTGAAGACTCTCAAAATCGTAGGCAACGAGACTAGATACTGACTTTTGACGAGCGAGGGAAAGAAAATTTCCTGTCTCAATTGTATCTGCCCAGTACTTGCCTCATAAAATATTTTTCAGCACTTAATTTTTTTTCACTTGTTGAAAGATTGTCTTAAGAAGGAGCAATATAACAAAAAGCTGGAAATCTAAACAGAATTTATTCAATTGAATA
This sequence comes from Meiosimyza decipiens, assembly GCA_963680825.1. Classification (NCBI taxonomy): domain Eukaryota; kingdom Metazoa; phylum Arthropoda; class Insecta; order Diptera; family Lauxaniidae; genus Meiosimyza; species Meiosimyza decipiens. The sequence goes on from OY804259.1 coordinate 99,429,979, forward strand.
GTTTAGCGATTTTTGATTGAAAAGGAATCATAAAGTTTTATGTCTCCTAAATGATCAACCAGATCATTCTTTCTGAAATATTGTTTTTCGATGCGCACAGTTTCAAAATAAGAAATTTCTATATATCAGAAAGTAGATGCGCGTAAAGTAAGTAAACTTATGCTCAAGTTATGGAAATCAGGTACAAAACTTTCAAGTCGGTCATTTTTGAGTTGCATTCTATCTATCAATAATGTTCTCAAAAAATATATATTTCCTCTCTGCTACTTTTTTCATCTGGTTCCACTCATGGTGTAATAACAAAGGTGAAGTAATTATGACACATCTCTCATAATTTTTTGAATATTGGGCATTAATAGACTCACATTGACATTTATCGTCAGTTTGATTTTATTGTGTTTCGTTATATCAAGTTTTTATTGAGAGGTATTTGTGTTAAGCGTTTCAAAATTCTGATGCGAACAAGAAACTATGCTAAATAGTGCAGCGTGATTCAATCCAACAGTAATAAGTGTTTTTTGATATTAAATAACAACAACAGCGACAGAATTTCTCAGAAATAAAGTAGTTTGCAACATTTTCAGCACATCGCTCAGAGAATTTTTAAGAGCTTTATGCTTAAGCGCTTAACTTTGCTGAACGGGCAATTGATATGTTATGAATGGCGATCTACTCTCGCGCTCTCAAAATGGCTTCCACTTCAGTACGCATTGCACTCCTTAATTACTTCACCTTTATTATTACACCATGCACTGTGTAATCACAACAATAAAATTTATTGTAAATTGAAATCTTCTATCATATATCAACGTTAGTTCAAAAGCTGCAAACAAAAATAGAATTTTCTGTCAATAAGATTAAATTTTTTGCTTTGTTGGGTCTGCACATATCGAGATGCTGTTCATTACAAATATCTCCTAATCATAAAGAGTAATTGGATTCAACAAGTACAATAGAGCGCGAACGAACTTTTTTGATTATATCTGGATTTTACACACAAGTTTTAGATTTATAAGACGCCTTTAGTAGAGGCTTTCCAAAATTAACAAGCTCCCAATTTTGTTTTTTTTTATGAACAAACCACCTCGCTATCGAAATCTGTCAATTGCATACCAAAAACTCTTCTGTATAATTAGGACCTAATGTATACAGAAGAGTTTTTGGTATGCAATTGACAGATTTCGATAGCGAGGTGGTTTGTTCATAAAAAAAAAACAAAATTGGGATTTTACACACAAGTTTTAGATTTATAAGACGCCTTTAGTAGAGGCTTTCCAAAATTAACAAGCTCCCAATTTTGTTTTTTTTATGAACAAACCACCTCGCTATCGAAATCTGTTAATTGCATACCAAAAACTCTTCTGTATAATTAGGACCTAATGTATACAGAAGAGTTTTTGGTATGCAATTGACAGATTTCGATAGCGAGGTGGTTTGTTCATAAAAAAAAACAAAATTGGGAGCTTGTTAATTTTGGAAAGCCTCTACTAAAGGCGTCTTATAAATCTAAAACTTGTGTGTAAAATCCAGATATAATGAAAAAAGTTCGTTCGCGCTCTATTGTACTTGTTGAATCCAATTACTCTTTATGCGGACTTCCACAATTTCATGCCACATATTCAACGTCCTAAATTTTATAACATATATTGAACATGCTTCCATTCAGGGCAGGGCCGACAACAGGGGGGTAATGGGAGGATTCCCCGGACCCGCAGTTTTTCGAAGGGCTTGCAAATTCTTAAAATCGCTATGCAAAAAAAATTAATTCTTGAAAATAAATAATCACAGTCGAAATATTCAGGGCCTTTGCATTTTTTTTGTCTGCTAGAATGTAAAGTGTCTCTAGTATTTGTAGTGAAACTCTTCGTTATTTACTTATCGATACTTTCCAATCCATGCTTTTACCGACTTTCAATGCAACCTCAATTTCTTAATGTAACCTGCAAACAAAACATGTACTACAGATATGCACTTCAATTGTAGTCGCTAAAATAAAATTGCATGATAAATCAAGTTTCCATAGAAATATTGCTTTTACCATCTTACATCATTTTTAATTTTACAATTGTTAGAGGCAGGAGGAGGAGTGGCCCGCGCATTGTTACACCCGGGCCCGGATTTGCTCTCAGCGGCCCTGTTCAGGGTTATAGGTCCCACTGAAAAATTTGATTTGGATTTACTTCCAACTTGATGATTAAAGCGAACGTTTTGATAAATTGTACTAGTACTGCCTTAAACTATAAATATATCGAAGTATTAAGAAAAAGGATATAAAGCGGTTTAGAGCTCTTCGGAAGATTATTGTCGAAAAAAGTGAAAATTTTTCTCAATGCTTGGAATAATTTGAAAAATGGATGTCAATTGAAATGCATATTTGTTATTAATTGGAAACTATTGCACTGATTTTAAATATTAATTAGGTTAGTCATAAAATCTCTTACAAAATGAACTTGTCAGTTAAGTTCCGGTTAAGTTTAGTAGACATTGCCTCAACGGTCCTTAAGCCTTTGTAAAACAATGTTTTCCGTTCAACCTATTTCAAGTACTATCATTGTTGCTACCTCTATTAGTAGTATAGTTTATATATATATACTATATCTAGTTTAATTTTTATATATTTCCAAGATTTCAAAAATGAGTCGTGTCAAAAAAGGCACTCAACGTGACTCGCCAGCTACAAATGTGCAGTTGAAATTTATGACTTGGAAAAGTTGCGTATTACGAGAGCATTAAAATATTATATAGGTTTGACGTTGCTAGCTGTTTATATACATGATACATAGTTGCCTCAAGTAGTGTCCATCAAGCTAAAGATTTTCCAATGGTTTCCATTTTGATGGTATCAATATATCTGTGGCAACAAGCAATAAAAGCTTAAGTCGAGTTAAGAAAAATGGAGTTTATTTTCGGTTAAGAAATTTAAGAAAGTTAAGGCCATTTTCCCGTTACTTCTAATATATAAAATTTTCGTGTCACAGTGTTTGTAACAAAACTCCTCCGAAACGGCTTGACCGATTCTTAAGAAATTTTGTGTGTATATTCAGTAGGTCTAAGAATGGAACGAAAATTTTTTTTAAATGATTGGAAAGTTCTTGTTTCGATTAAGTGCATATTTAGGGTGGTCTTCATACAAAAATATTTTTAAAATAGCATTTTCACAAAGGCCACTAAACCGATTCCCATGGAATATACTGCACGTGTCTTTTATGTTAAGAAGAATAGATAAGGCTACAAAAATTTTATTTAGAGTGCATATTTAGGGTGGCCCTCATACAAAAATATTTGTTATATATCATTTTCACGAAAACCGGCCAATCGATTCACACCCAAATCACGCCACGTAGCTTTAACATTAAGAAGCATAGCTAAGGCTACTTTAGAGTCCATAGGTCCTCATATGTACAAAAATATTTTTTAAAGTTTCAGTTTCTCGAAGCCTGCTTAATTGATTCTCATCGAATTTACACCACGTGGCTTTTATATAAAGGGGCATATCTAAGGTCGTAAATATTTTATTTAGAGTGCATAATTAGGGTGGCCCTCACACAGAAGTATTTTTTAAATAGAAGTTTCACGAAGCTGCTTTTTAAATGCTTATTATAAACGGGCAAAATTATGTTTTAAAGAAAAAAATGGGCGTTAACACGCCTCCTATATGCGAATAAAACAACATTTAGTATATATCAGTCCCTAAATGAACATTCATTGAAAAATTTATATATCAGTAACTGTTTGATGCAAATGAAGGAGGCTTGGTACCTACTTATAAAAGACAAAGACTATTACAAATTAAACTCATCGATGCACCTACCAGTAAGGGCATAAAAACGTCTGCCAGGCCTGCTATATACATGTAAAAGAGTTGAGACAGAAGTTGTTTCACTGGAAAAATTGGGAGTTTCGCTTTAACATTCCATCGCATGAGTTCATACATCGTGCCACCTACCGGAAAGGTCAGAACGTCTACCGGGATAGCTAGTTTTTTATATATATTTAGACCTAAATAATATCTTAATATGAAGATTAAATTGCGCTCAGAGCTAATGGAAAATTGGCCCTAATTCAACTTTAACTTAATTTTTCTTAACTCGACTTGGCATAGACATTATTACTTCATTAAAGTAAGCCGTAACCCCACGTTTTAGTTTTATGCAGGAGACGCAAAAAACGTTGTATACTGGAAAGATATATTATGTATTTCTTATGTAAAAGATTCAAGAGTCAAAGCTTACTTAGATATCTAAAGGATTCATGTATTGTTTCAATTTTTTTTTCATACTAGTATGCTACGTCTATTTACTACATTGAACTCGAAAACTTATTACGGCCTTTTAAATTTCGTTAGTAAAATATTATTGCACATTTTATTTAAAAATTTCGTAGGGACGTAGTTTAGCATCATAAACAAACAAAAAATCGATTTTGAATTTTTGTGGATATGGCTTTTTGGATGTGAGGGGACGATATGTACAAATCTAAATATATGTAATTAGTTCGAAAGCACTATTTAATAACCAATAATATGAAACAAAAATAAAACGTGATTTATGCCACAAAAATAATTATTTTATTTCAAAATCAATGAAAAAATCGGTAGTTAAGGACGATAAATTTAGTTCTGGAAAAAAGTTAATGGTACAATTTAATATTGCGTAACAATCTTGCTGGACATTCAATATAGGTAAAAATATATGCATGCATTTTGCTTCGCTTTCAATTTTTGCGTTCTCCCAAATGGAAAACAATAAATAATTCATCTTTTGCAAAGGGGCTTTTAGATTTTATAAAACAAATAAAAAACAAACTTTGTATACTTATGTGGTTGTTTACCATTTTGAACGTTCGTTGTTCCTGGTCCACGCCACGTTTAAACAAAGAAAATAAACTGAGGAAGCTTCCGATTGCTTTGCACGCTCACAGGTCGAAAGTTCGGAAAAGCAAGCAAGACGCGGTTGTTTTTTTATGTGATTTGTTATTTCTATGTATTTTTGTTGCTTATACAGAAATCTAAAAGAAGCTAGACTGTGTGTATTCTTTTGATATGTGTCCTATTCTCGAGTTTAATGTATTTATTTTTAACAAAAAAATAAATAAAAAATTGTTGCCAAAAAATATTTATTAGTCTTGAATGTGTAAAGCGGAAGAACAAATGAACCTTCAAATAAATGAGACGTCAAAATATAATCAAAAAAACTTTTTGGCACGCTAGTCAGAAACAAAAACAAGACAGAAAATAAACATGGCACCAGACAGAATCTGATCGAAAAAACTTTGATTAAAATGTTATTCGTAGTGTGTGGTGTTCATTTATATGTGGAAAAAAACAACTTTCACTCCCAACGAGTGCATTTTTATTGGATTTTTTTGTTTCCAAAAAATTTTAATCAAAGCTACTACGTAACATAATTGAAAATTAGTCAACGGCATTCCAAATTGTGGAGTTTCTAAGTTCGTCCATGTTTGTTTACATTTTTTGTTTTTTGACGACGTCAGCTTATGAAACTGTGCAAATACACATAAATCGTATAAATTAATTGAAAATTATTCGACCTTTGTATTAATTAGTTAAATCGTTTTTATTATTTCGGCTCAAGGATTCATAAATCGTATATTAAAACTACATGCTATATATTTCATAAATTTTGGAAGGTACTTGTTTCAAGAGATGAAATTGCATTCTCACACTTGTTTGAAAAGGTTGGAATGGAAATAAGTCTTAAACTGTTAATTTGTATCCTGCCGCAAAAATGTTAATCATTTATGAACCAATATCATAGTTTATTAAATTTGGTTTTATATGACCTCCTCCATACCCTTGAAATTGATCTAGGGGTTTCAAATTTATCACTTATTTAAAAACTACGTTCATAATATCAGATGTCTATGCATCCGAAATATGATACGACCTCCATCTTTCGATTCCATATCAGTGGTCGGTATTAAGTCTCGTAAGAAAAGTAGGGATTAATAAAAATAAGGAAACTATAGGACGTAAGCCCTGAACCACGCTGGCAAGCTAGAGAAGCCGGTGCCTCTTATACTATAGGATGAAAACTGTTAGCTGCGGTCAAAGGCATCTCACTTACCTTTACAATTGCAGTGACTAGCGAACTCGGCCTTAGTATAATGCATCATCTGTGCTTTAAATAATACACTTTTGTTGTGTGGCACCAGTAAATCAGTTCAATTTTACATAATTTATAATTTTCAAAATTACAATACACTGACAAGGCTAGATGTAATTTCTTTGTGTTTTCTTCTTCTTCCAGCAAATCGCACAAAAAAAAAGAATTTGTTCAATTTCTCTCCGATAAATTTTGCAGTGTCACCCATGGTAGAACTATCTTGTGAAACTCAAATTATGCAACCGTGAAAGTTCCCATCATTTATGCAAAAATAAACAAAACAAAAGAAAACTTCTGACATGCGCGCGTTTTATAATCGTGAAAAAAACAACAATAAACAAACACAAAAAAAGCTGTTTTGACAGAAAAGATAGGCATGAAAATAAAGAAGAATTAGATTAGAATTGTACAATGGTGTCATCTACAAGAGTTTGACATTTTTGATCAAAAAAGTTCTATAGCGTATCTTGCTCTAACGTATAGGAAAAATCATGATTGAATAATGTAGGTTCTCGCAAACTGTAAAACTCATGTCTGAAAGTGTTGAGCGTTAGAAAGCCTGAGTGTCAAAATTGATAACCTAGTGGCCTGAGTGTCAAAATTGATAACCTATATCATTCAATCATGGGAAAAAGCATGTTGTTTCGGTTTGTTTTTTGTAACTATATCGCACGTCCCAAATGTGTTTGCCTCTTTATATACGCATGTCTTGCTTTTATGTTATAAAAAAATTATCAGCTGGCAACACTTGGGCTGCTGTCATTTCGACAGGAATTGTAGTGAAAATTTATTTGCTCTGGAATTATTTTTTCATTATATTAAACATTACCACAAAGTTAAGCTTCAGATTTACTATATAAATTGCTGAAATTGAACTTGCCTGTGAACTTTTAAATTGAATTGTTATGGTTACGGCTTTGTGCCACTACCAAATGATATACAATATATGTATACGTATCAAATGCGCGATAAGTAAATGATAAATTGCAACTTAAAGTCGTCTAGCAGCTGCTAGCAGATTTAGCACGAGTGAAATTAAGAAAAAAGACTGCAACATTGACCCACAATAATTAATGTGACTGACAGCAATTTGCATTATTTATAGCACAGCAGGCGGCATTTGATTTGTTTGGCAACTAACACTTAACGTCAACAATATGCTGCCTAATCGTCAAATGCCCCTACAGCCAATATCTCAAGAGAATCCCTTATGGGTCTCTTGGCACGATACGCAGATGATGGCATCGCTTAATCCCACAACAGTTATGGATTATTTTTGTCGTAAATCAAATCCTTTTTATGATCGCATTTGTAATAATGAAACTGTTCGAATGCAAAGACAAAGTTTGGAGCATCTGAAGTATATTTTTTGATTTTATATAGTGTCATTGAATAAATCGGTCATTCCTTTTTAATTCAGCAATATGGTTGGTGTCGAATACATTTTGCTGCATGTTGCTGAACCAATTCTATATGTTATACGCAAACAACATCGTCACAGCCCCACTGAAGCCACACCTTTAGCAGATTACTATATAATAGGAGGAATGGTTTATAAAGCCCCAGACTTGGCAAATGTAATTAACTCTAGAATAGTAAGTTTAATCGTCAAAACTATGATCTTTTATAAATATTTGATAAAATAACAGCTATCTACGGTTACAAATTTACAATCTGCATTTGAGGAAGCCAGCAGCTATTCTCGCTACCATCCAAACAAAGGCTATACTTGGGATTTTACTACAAACAAAGCTCGTAAGTATTTTTGTGCAGAATACTTCAGCACTGAGTTCCTTCATTAATGTCTTTAGTGGGAAGGGCAAGTTTTTTAGTTGAATTAATTACTGCGAAAACAATATAGATAAGTCGAATTTTTTCGAAATTCGTTTTCTTTACTGATTTCATAACTTTGAATACAAGTCTCACGTTCGTTATAAAATATGGTATCGCTAATATTTAGAACATTTTTTAATATTCTAAACATTTTATCAAAGCAATAATCAATGCTATTTTATTTGGTTTTCCGACTTTCTTTTCGCAATAACTAATTCGTTTTTGAGATCTTAAAACAAATTTAGATTAGCTAACAGTTTAACACAATTTCGCGCTTAGTTATATAAATATAATAGTATTATAGTTAGTTACTTAGTTATAAAGTAGTATTGATACTGTTTCTTTTCATTTTCAAAATAACGATTTTTGGAAGTAATTGTCTACAAGCTTTCTTTTTCTATTTTATTTTCGAGGTTTGCCACTTGATATATCAGGTTGTAAAGTTGTTTACTTTTTTTATTTTTTCTTAAATGAAATTGATTTCAATAGGTTTTATTTTTGATATTTAAATTGAAATTTAGTTTATTTTTTAATTATAGCTCGATTTTGATTTCTTTAATATCGTTTAATACGTCTTAAAAATATTTAACGTTGAGGGTTTTATGAATCTCGCTAATAAAAGTTGTGAAATTTTTGAATAGGGAATATTTTATCTATGGATGCAAGTTTTCCATAAGTATAGCAAAGCTTTAAAGACATAGCACAAATTTTTTGAAGATAAATTTTGCTATAGTATATCCATCCATTGAATAATCTTTTGAATGCTTTGATTACAGCTGGTTCAAGTTGAATTCAATAATTTTGTTTTTACGATCGAACGACCCTTTTTTGCCAATACCTCTAAAATAATGGTATTTAGAAGGTAATACAGTAAAACCTCAATATAACGAACTGATTGGGGGGGAGAGGGTGTCCGTTAAAGCCGAAAGTCCGTTATATAAAAATATGTTTAAAATCAAACAACTTTTTTTGAAAATACACTGTATGTATTTAGATTATATTTCAATTCGACTGCCCGAACCAGAACCCCGCAAGGTTATTGGCCGTATCATTTTAAGATTGCTTTTTCAAGTGAAGTTTCACGAGCGAAATTAGCAGATTAGTATATAATAGGAGGATTGTTCGGGATTGCTGTTTTCGCCTACATCACAAATTAATGCAAATTTATTTATTTTGTTTTTGTTTTTTTATGTCCGAAACAGTTTGCTTTTTTATGCCATATTGATCACATATAGGAGAGGCAGACATTCCAGACTCTAACTTTTGTATAATTTTTAATTGCTCCTTAGATTGATGTTTTACCGTTTGCCTATATTTAAAGGGCAGGGTTGCGAAAATTTAAATTTATTTACTGGAATGCGCTCATTCGTTTCGAGTAAACAAGCTAAACTGTTAAGAGTTGAGTGAATCCACGGCCAGCATGGCAAACAAGAGTGTACTGCGTCGAAATCTACGCGTTATTATATAAGGGAATCCCCTAATATACCATCGTTCCGGCTAGAGGCAGGGTACGAGCAGGGCGGCATTATGTCTCAAATTCTAGTGCTATACGCTTGGATTTAAGCATGCATAATATCAACAGGACGTTTTTAATTTTTTTTTTACATTTGACCGGATTTTTTGTCTGTTATATCCAAAGTCCGTTCAATATAGGTCCGTTATATCGAGGTTTTACTGTATTTGTATTATTTATGTTGACTTTCAGAGATACTTCTTTCGAAGATCTGACGGCAGTGAGTTTTTCTTGCATGTCAACTGCTTGGTGGTGGCGTAAGCGAAATGATCAGAAAGTGTCCTGTTATATATTTCTCCACAGTTGAAATCTTTGTATTGGGCTTTGATGTGATTAATGATCTTGAGTTCTGCACCTTGTATGCATCCCAGATAGTTGCGATCGATGCTATCAGAAGCAGTACTGTAGTCACGAAAGTTAAAATCGATTGCAGTCTGCCACTCATTTTCTGCTCTGTGATAATGCGAAGGGCATTGCTTTGATCGATCAATACACGAGATAAGTGGTTCTATTTTGTTATTGACTATGGTGAGGATTTTTGTCTAGACCTTGAATGGAATTGATAGTACATATCATGATGCTTTGTAGTCCTGGCAAAGTGATAAGTCCCCTTTTTATATCCTACACATAGGGTATATGCACTTTGTCATTCCATTTGTAACCACATAAGGGGGCGGGACAGGTATAGGAAATCGGTTCACGGACACGCTTACCACCCATACAGGTAAATCATTTAAAACATGTTGAGAACTGTTTGATGCAGTGTAACCAAAGCCTACCGCCATTCAAGTAAAACATTTCACACATATTAAGAATAGTTTGTTGCAGTGTAACCAAATTTCGCACAAATACCAGGAACAACTTAGACAAGCTCTGGAAAAAAAAGTTTGCGAATTTCGCCGAGGGCGTGGTACTTCCCATCCATGCGAAAGATTTAAATTTCTGTACTGAGAGGATTATTTAATGCAATATAAACACGCTATTTAGGTAAATGAAAAATTTAATGTGATTACGTTTACTCAAACCAGTCAGCATGTAGTGTGGTGGAAAAAATATTTTTTTAATAGAAATCTAAGATCGATCACCCTTCATCCAGGTTCCTATAGCCAGACTTCAGTTATTCGTTCTTCCCAAGTTCGGAAGCGGTAAACTCCGAAAAAACTTTCACGATCTCGATTATTTCGTCTGGATTTGTTGCCTGCGTATTATTTCGTAAACCATACAAAGGTCTCTGATTTCTGCAGCTTGTTGAGCTTCGGCTGTAAGTTAAAGTTTATGCAGGGCGAATTTTTTGTTGTTGCGCGGGTGTGTTTACTATCTTAAGTCAAAGAGAAGCCACTAGGTCAAGAAATCTATTATTTACTGTCTATACAGATATGATTAAGTTGGATTTCTGTACGGCGATCAGGTGAAACCCACGTATTTCTATGTTCAAGTTTGTGCTGAACCAATGTATCCCCAATCATAACATTTGTGTCACTGTAGAACTGTGTTAAAAGCCCACCGTTTTTATTGTTGGTACCGACTTCATGTCAATCCATAGTGTGCTTGAGGCTATTGTTGTCACTTCCCACATTAGCGTTGAAGTCACACAAAAAATAATTATATCATTCTAGTGTGAGAAATTTAGCGTAGCTATTGTTCTTTCGACTTCTTTCGTTGTAATGTCAGTGACCTCAGTTGTACCATATAATGTACTATTTTCACGTTAATTGCTTCAATTTGAAGCGAGCCCACATTATTCTTTCACTAATAAGTTGTCAATTTATTAATGAGCCCGACTTTGTCGCGGTTTATGTCATTTTCTGGTTGGCCAGAGTATAAAAACTTTTAATCAGAGCTGATTCTGAGTTCACCTGTACCATTCCATTTGCATTCCGACATCCTTAATATTTCGATGTTGAATGTTTTTAATTCGATTGAATTTATTTCAATTAAACATAACTTTGCACCTCCTAATTCGAAGGTGATTTCGCTCTGTTTCGTTCAATAGGTCGTAACCCTAGAGGTAAAACATATAGAGTTCACTCCTAACCTAATTAGACGCCTTTGCAGCCGCTCTTGTTGAGTATGGACGTTTATAGGTGTGTTATTTGTTTTAAAAAATCCGTCCACTTTGGATTAAACGCTTCCTGAAGTGACTAGGTTTCGCGGGATCGTTAATCCCAACAACTCTTTCCAAAGATATGTCCTTGCTGGTGAAGTTTAGGCAGATCTATTGTCATGGCGTCAATTACTCGGCATGTCGTATCGAGGATCATTGACACTCAGAAATTAAAAGGAGACCAAATCAATTCGAAATCCCTCTACCTTACTTGAAACCGCTGATTTTCCGCGGCGTCAAATCAGCCAATTCGGCATATCTACGGAGATTATCACTATTCGCAACCTGTGTCGTGCCCAGCAGCACTAAGCTGTGTTTTCGTAAAGCACAGAATAAATTGTGTAATGACTATGTAAACGAAAACTAAAGAACGATTTTGAATGAGTATTACAAACAAAAAAAAAAGTAATAAGAACAAAACTCCCGTTTTTACAATAATCAATGATCAAGGCGTCAGTAAAACTGGTGTTTATAATAAAAAGAGGCATGAGGTAAATGATCTTTCAGTTCTTAACTTCGGTCGAAGTCGCGCAGTGTCAGAAAAAGGATATTCTATGAAGTTACCTGAAAGCGTTTTTCCCTTCAGTGCAGCTCCATCCAATACTAGGGAGGCTTTAGGTAACGAAAACAAGCCTTCGAAGAACATATGCTTCGACACGTGGTTAGTAACAATAGTTGGTTAAACAAAAATTCTATACAAGTGCTTGAACCAGCATGTGGCAACTTTGCTTGAATTTGCAGACCCGGTTGTAGGTTACAGGAGACGCTATGCAAGCAGTAGGTGCTGTGCCCGAGTATTAAAATAAATTAACAAAACAAGTCATTGAAAAAAAAAATTATGTACTGATGCGTGAGGCCCCGCGCTAGGTCCCGTACAACCATGTGAGTTTGCTGACTCCGATTTTAAAACACAAGTTTTGTCAACACTGTCATGCCTCCTAGTGGTCAGTAGCAGAATTATAAAGGTTTAACTTATTCGTTTTAATCACTTTTAGATTTAACAAAGTCGAATAAAACAGCTAATATTTCTAGGCCGATATTGGACCGTTGACGACAGTATGTTTTGGTAACAGCACAAGCTTCCCTTTGCACTGTCCAAGACGATGATTCTTGGCCATCATTTCTACTTTTATCGAAAGCCGATCCATTAAACGACAAATATTCAGGGAAGAGCCGCTAATCTGTTGACGCAGGGCCAAATAACCCACTTTCTATAGTGAAGTGGGTAAGGCTATGAGCTCACAGTTTTTGATGGAGCGTGAGATGTGAATATGTCATTCTTTTCAAGGTTCTCCAACGTATATACAGGATAAAGACTTGCACAATGTTTTCGTCAGGCCCGTGAAGATCAGTCTTAATTTATTAATTAGTGATCAGAAGGATAAGCACACACAAGTAATATGAAAATCATTTTACATGGAATATTCGTGACTACAAAAACCTTGTATTATTTGTCTGAAGCTTAATGGGATAAAAGAAATTAACTGGGTTTATTAATTAGGTAGAAAAATCATTTTGTAATAAAATCTTGTATAAATTGTTTACTCTAAAAACTACCGACTGGCCTTTTCTAAGTGGCAAAAATGTTTTTATAAAAAAAAACAAGTCTCATTGTTTTAGAAACATAAAAATTGGGTGTATGGTAGGTATCTTTATGTATGCTAGTAAAAATGTTCGAATGTTTATATTAAAATTATTTCGACTAACTGAAATTTACAAACAATTAGTGTCTGATAAATCCAAGGCTGCCGCAAAAAAAGATGCTACTGCAACAAAAGATGAAAGTGGCACAGTTTTTCAAATGCAGCGAGTAGAAATGTTGCTTGTAGAGCTTCTACGAAAATTTCCTCCACCGATTCCGCCACAAATTCATCAACAACAACTACAGCAGCAGTCACACAATCTTGCTGAAACAAACAACTTGGAAAATGTAACAGTTAGCAATGGCAATATGAATCCTGCAGATGCAAGTCCATCGTCAGCCTTGGAACCAAAAATGGAAAAGGTTGACATGAAGCCACCACCAGAAAAAAAGATGAAGGCTACTTAAATGCTTATTATAATCGAAAATTTTTTTTATAGAGTAAACTTTAAATTAACATGTAGAGTTATGAGTAAGAAAATAAAATTTTTACAATCGTACTGAAAAGAATAGCTAAATTATATTTGTATAATCTTTATTTGTGTTTTTGGAACAAATAAAGAAATTACTTCTCGGTGAGCCGATATTTACATATAGCACTTGCAACTTCGTTCGAATCGCCAAAAAAGCTTTCAAGAAATGTGTAATATCAAAAGAGTTGCAGGAGCAATTGCATGTGAAGGGGGAAAGAATGTAGTTTTTCGCGCATTGTGTTTATGTTTTTTGCTATGATTCTCAACTAGTCAATGCAGGAAATAAGATATAGTGAGCTTGCAGACTCTTAAACGTCGGCTAACAAAACCTACTGATGAAGTGACGTAGCGGTCATTGAAACTAGTATAAGCAGCTGGTTGCCCATTTTTTGTTCCTTTACAATTGTTGGAGTTATTCTCTCTCGCGCTTGTAATTTTTTTTTTTGCATTTAAATACTGTACATAAAGCTCTGTAAAATACATATTAAATATTTGTATACATTTAGTCCAAGTTATACTGCTTGCAGCAATGTTAGGTTACTCTACTCTCAAATGATATATTTCAGATTTAAGTTTATCATCTTGGAGTATAATTCCATGTCGTTTAAGATATAATAAAGAACATTTAATCCAAGACTTAAAGCAAAAATATAAATAAACTACTTAACATAAAAAAGACATAAAAAGCAAGATAAATAATGAATAAGTTGTCGGTATTTAACGCTTAAGAGTGAGTTTTAATTTGTGGAATCTGGAATCTGTATTTGTACTTGACGAGCAGAAGAGTGCACAGCCATTGTGTGATGGGTGTAGTCCAGTATATTTTTGAAAGATTGCTTACATAAATGACACGATACATTTTTGCTTGGTGTGCGATAGACACCAGAATGTGCAGATTTCTTTCTTAATTTCGTTTGAGACGGTGGTGCCATTTGTGCCTGAGCAGAATCAACTGTAGCCACTTTGTCTAAACAACAAAAAAATATTGAATACATTTATATTATATATGTATGTATATAAGAATTCAATACCAATTACCTTCATTTTCCACTAACAATTCGGTGGAGCTTGTAGATGAAAAACCTAGATTCGTATTAGTTTTAACTGGCTTCCTTGAAACTGTCGTTAATATAGAATATGCAGTCGAAAATATCAGTGGCAGTTGTGCCTTTTCCACATGGTTCATCTCTGTAAATTCCAGTTTTCGCTTTTCACCTGGTGGAATCTTTAAGCAATTTTGCATCAAATGTATGTGTAAAGCCCGCACAATAGCAAATTTTTTGTCACAATATTTGCATTGGTTTGAGTTATTGGCAGTAGAAGAGTGCAATACCGCGGCTGCAGCAGTAGGCAGTGTAGAGAGTTTTTTTACCACAGTTGTAGTTGGGAAGTGCTCCTCGTGGGATCGCTTGTGGGCATCCAATAACGATTTTATACGAAATTGGCGGGAACAAAAAGAACAAGTGTAAATTGGATCTGCTTTCTTATCTAAAACTGGTTTTAATTGAATCGTTGCCTGTTGAGTTTTTGCTGGTAGTTCGAGAACTGTCTGTAGAAGCTTCGATTTTGGTGATGCGGCAATTGTGGATAATAAAGATTGACGATTTATCTGTATTTTTTTTTTTTTATTAACACGTCTTTTTGGCTGTACAATATTTTTGTCGTTTGCTTGTGCTGCATTTGTTATTTCTGTAGAACTTATAGCTGGTGCAAAGCTGCATCTGCTATTAGCAGATGCACTCTTACGATGTTTTGTTCCACTAGCTTGCCCACTTGAAAGAAAAGCCTTATTAGCTATTTTGCGTGCTGGGCTGTTCAAAGTAGTCTTGACTACGATAGACATACGATGTCTAAAAGAAAATGAGCTCTTTTCTGTTTGTGGCATAAGTGAGGAATGCGCTCTTCTACCAAACATTTGCGGCAATACAGAGTTGCATTTTTTTTCAGCTGCTGTTGGTATTTGTTGCTTATTTAGTTTACCGGTTGCTTTATTCAGGCATGAGTCCTTGAATTCATTCTTCTGGATCACATTCGATATTTTCAGCATTTTATTTAATAATTTCGGAATATCAGATACATCTTGTGGTTCACTTAGTCTTGCGCTAGGGATCAAAGAAGCGCGTTTTTTTATGTTTGTTACAATGCGAGACGGACGATTTGTCTTTAAATTTGGTTCACATACTGATTTACGAAAGTTTTTATTCTGAAGATCTTTGTTTTGTTTTACTGGATCGATGCAGGGTTGAACTAAAAAAAGGATACATGTTTTTAAAGATGTTTTTGTAAAAAAAAATCATATAGAGCAAGAGGACACCGCAAGAAGTTTTACGGTGTTTGCATGTTTGTTTCTACTTGTGTAATATTTTAAATTATAGTGTAAACCAATGTTTTTTATTCATTGTATGTTCTTTTATTAATTGCATAATCAGCATAAATAACATCAACCAGACATCAGGGTAAATTATTAAGTAAATAATGCGTTTTATTTTCATTTCCATTAAATTTAGTTTAGTGATAATGGAAAATCACTAAGTTTTAGTGGTAATTGAAAAATGTTTCAAACTGGCTTAGTGGTAGTGCCAAATCCCTACCAAATCATTTTAGTGTTAATTGAAGATATCAACTATCACTAAACTTTAGTGGTAATAGATTATTTTTCAATTATCACTAAAGTTTAGTGGTAATGGAAATTTTTCATCTATCACTAAAGTTTAGTGAAAAATTTAAAAAAATATATTGCCCCCATGTCTTCTATGAACCAACTGCCTTTTAAATACATTTGGTTAGCAAACCCTACTCGCTTTCATATAAACAGATGAACAATGAATGATATGTTACACTGCATACCAAAGCTTGATTTTATACTATACCATTCCGTTCGCTAGTGTGTAAGTCGTTATACAGGTCAAGCTATTGCTACCCAGCAGGCAATTCAACAAGGCCTTCCCCGGAGAAGGCCTGCTAGCACTGCTCCGATTGTAAGAGGCCTTCTCAAAACTAAATTTTCATGCAAATAAAAACATGAATGCTAATATTTTTTTTTTTATTATGTTTTTTGTTTTTATTTACAATCTGCCAATATTAACAATAAGTAAATTGTATAAGTAGTGAAATTTTAATTAGCAGAATAGTTACACTCCATTGAGTATATACTCATGAAATGCTATTATGCCTTACCACAGCTGGCGTGCTATTATGCCTTCCTACTGTAGCAGTGCTATAAGACCTTCCCACAGCAGCAGTGCTATAAGGCCTTATATTAGAAGGCAAAGAAGGACTTCATCCATTGCAATGTTTTATGATTCGACATTACTTTTTTGTCATTTCATTGTACTTATACGACATCAAAAGTAGATAAATGGTTAGAAGCAAGGAACGGATTAAGATTTAATTTTTTCAATGTATTTCTGTGACCCCTTCTACGGTAAGCGCTCTTAGAAGGGCTCTTGACTTGACGCAAGCGATGTAGGAAGACCTGCTTAAAGAGTATTTCTATTAGGCCTGCTAAAGGAGGGCTGTTTTATCGGGACGTTTCATATAAAAAAGAAAGTAAGTTTGAAATCTTACCAAGGAAGGCCTGCTAGAAGGTCTGCAAGCTCCTGTCCTTGCCTACTGGGTATATTTGATATGTTTATGTATTTGGCTTCATACCACTTAATACCTATTGCGTTAATACTAATGTCGTTCATCGCCTCGCCATGTAACGTTTCAAAAACAGTACATAACGTATCAGAAATATTTCATTCGAAATATTGCAAACGGTACGCTACAGAAATTTTTCTTAGATGTTTCACAAGCAATTCTGAAGTTTTTCTGCAAGGTTCCAGATTTAATGTATACTAAATTTTTCTAATGAAATCTAAATAAATGTTTTACGATTCTGTTTGACGCTTTGTTAAATATAGCTTCTCAAATTTAGTATGAAAGCAAGTGATGTTACGGGTAAAATCCAGCAATAATTGAGTACCGGTGGCGTTTTATAATAATAGACAAGTAATGGAATAAAAAGTTTGTTTTTTTCTTAATATTATAAGATTTCTGTAACTTTTCAAATGAAATCAAAATGCGGACATTGAGCGAATTGTAGAAAGGCTTCTGAAATTAAAGACTTCTGGACGTAAATGCAACTTTGTACGATTTCAGAAAGGTTTACGAGATGTTACATGCCGATAGGATATGTACATTTTATTCGTGCAATAAGAGGAGAAAAAAGATACTACGTTTAAGGTACACTATAACGAAATTAATTAAATTTATAAAGTAAAACATAGGCTGCGACACCATCATCCTAATTTTTCACTTACTGGGGCATACCGAAATGGCGAAACGAACGTGCCAAAGATTTATTTTGTGAAAATTAAAAAATTCTATGTTAAAATAATTTATATTCTCTGAATTAAAAAGTTAACCTGAGATTTTCATTGATCCACTCTCTCCCCCATGGTGAGATTTTGACGGACCCGGAATAAGTAATTTATATTTACCTGTTTTCGTATTTTCTGCAACGCCAACTGCTTTAGCCTCATCGGTTACCATTTCTTCAACTTTTATACTCTGTTTTAACTCCTTCGATGCTTCTTCTTCTGTATGGTACAGTGTCATGTGTTTTTTTTCAATAACCGATGTAATAATTTCTAAGGATACGGATGATGACAAATTAGAAATTTCACTCTCTGTGTAAGCATTCTCCTTATTTTCTTCTTGAAAAAATGTGTCTGACGAACCCACAAATGCTACACCTAAATCGGTAGACACACCTTTTAAAGTGCCCGAGACTTTCATATTTTGCAGAAGCTGTTCCCTTGTTGGCGTAGATGAAATTACATTGTAATCTTGCATATTTTCATTGAGAACTTTCAACGGACGTGGCGAAGCCACACCAAATGGCACCTGTTTCATTTCTTTTACAGTATTCACCTCATCCATCCCTTCCAGAGTACTGTTTAGATGCGAATCTGCAGATAAATCCAAATTTCCGGCTGTACTTATGCCCATTGTTGACAAATCGCACAACGTTTTGTATGCTGCATTCGACATAGTGCTGTTCGAATCAAAAGATAAATACATTGAGGCTCCAGTACAACTTGTGTCCTCGTTTAGTTGCTTAGATCCATCCATTTCCTTAATATCTGCGAATAATAAATTTCTGGTTTCCAATTTTCAAAATTTTTTATTCAAAAAGCGATATTATTAAGTTTATTTTCGATTTTTTAAATTTTTTTATTCTTAGTTTGCCAGTGCTTTTTCTACTGATTGTTGTGTGTGTGTGGTTCCATAAGAATTTTAAATGAATCGTTACTTTCAAAAGAAACGCCGCTTGAAGTTGACTTTTCACTTAGTCGAACTATTATCACTAGAGCACCAAGTCTGACGCGATTACTACTGTCAAATCAAAAGGGCCATACACACCAACCTTCATGCTATCCAACATGGCTTGACAAACACAAATAACTGTAAATATCTTTTGCGTTCACATCATACAGCATGCTGTCATTTTGAGGCGAACACATCACTCACATTACTCACTTTCATTCTTTGCTTTTCATTTTGCGGAGATACTGCTTCCTGTAATAATAAAACACAATTGTTTTCAGCTCTCTAAAAACGAAGATATGCCCCTTAAGAAACCTAAATTATGAAAATGCCAAAGGCTCTGGACACAGATGTTGTCGGCACATGAGCCTGACCTTTCACTATTCTTAATTTCCTTAAGAGCTCTACATTAGCAAAATCGTAAAGTGTTTTTCTATTTTTTAATGCTTTAACCGTAGCATTTGCTCGATTTCCTTCAATTTTTCTAAAAGTATTTCAAATTCCTTATGTTTTGCATTTCGGTTTTTGTATTTTTCGCATTTTGTTCACCAAATTTCTGGAAATCATTTATAAAGATCAAACACATCTTGCCAAAACTGATTATTATTTACGGATGCCATTTGGGGTGTACACATGATCAAACAACTCATCAAATTATTTGTCAAACAATTTGACGGACAAAACAATATATGGCGTTTAATGAGAATTTGAAGATGTGAACGCTCATCAAATTGTTTGATGAAAAACAAAATATTTTGAATTTCTGCTTGTTTGAGAAACAATTTGATCAGTTACAGTGTGGTGCTATAAAGCTTATATTCAAATTACTAATTTTTGTTATTTTAATTTTTAATTTAATATTTTTGTAAATTCAAATAATGTTTTTCTTGCTTGTGATGTAAATATTCAATAAAGAATTTTGACATACCCCTGAGGATGCTTAAAACCCATAAGCGAAACGTCGGGTGAACAAATGAATTTAACATTGTTTTATTCATAAAATCTAAATTGACCTAACAGCCTGTTTTTCAACAAAGAAAAAACCTTTTCAAATTTGACTAACAATTTGATGGTGTGTACGCTCGTCAAATTTGCTAGTACGTTTGTCATATGAAAAAAGATTTCAACGAGTGCACATCGCGCGGATAATGAAATGGAAGGCGGCTATTTTTTATTTTACTTATTAGAAGGGTGATTTTATTTTTTTTTTTAACTATGGCTGCATCTCTTTGGATACTCTTTGCTAATTTGAAATGAAGAATTTCCACTAGGCTTGCCAGCCAGCGTTCACAAGTTTTACGGATGGACAACCCAGCTGAAAAATCAAAAAAAAAATTCAAATTCATCAAACATGAGTGTCAAGCGGCTGGTCAAACCGTTCACATGACCAAACATTGATGTTTATCAAGCGACGTTGGACAGCATGTAGGATGGTGTGTACATCCCTAAAGGTAATGATAAATTCATGAAGGTAACTTTTATTAATGCAACACTGTCAGAGAAAAACTAAACTCCCTGTCAAAAACCATGCATAAATTGTGCTTGCTATGTTCGGGCAGTTAAATTTAAAATTTAAAGGAGTTAAAACACTAGAAAATGGTACAGTTTTTGGCATCACTGCAACCACGCCAAATTTACGTGATAATATTAGGCTCGGTTCACACGAGCGTATTTTCAACGAGCAATAGCTAACGCTAACAAAGACACAATATCATTTATGGCTCATTCCATATCTCTTTGTGTTATGCTGAAAAGTGCGTTACAAACACGCGCAAAGTTCAAAGTATTTTTATTAATAATTTTTTAATTTATTAAATGAGCACAGATATGTACATTTATTGTAATAAGTATCTTAACTAATATCATTCAATAACATTTTCTAAATGAAGTCCATTTATTTAGGAAATATAAGACATAAGGTCTATGCAATTGTGGGAGTAATCCATTAGGGGAGTTCACATGAAAAATTCGTTTTGCGTTCACAACATACAGCATGTTGTCAAACATCACTTGCAGAAAAATTTTGAGGCGCACACATAACTCACTTCCCTTCTTTGCTTTTTATTTGGCGGAGGTGCTGCTTCCTGTAGAAATGAAAAACAATTGCTTTCAACCAAACCAAACCAAAGGTTCGGAACTAAGATGTCCCGATTAAGATCTGTGTGTTAGCAGAATTCTAAAGTGTTGAACTTTTGTCCTTGTGACGCGTTTTTGCAACGCGTCTTGGAACGCACGTTGGTCTTACTAACTCTAGAGTTGTGCCAAGACTCACGTTGAGATAACGCTCGTGTGAGCTCCTCCTAAAGCAAGGTACAGACTCTCCAATATATTGTGCAACGCGTTGCAAAACGTTTGCTTTTTCGACACACGCTCAAATCTGTTGTCATTGCTCTTCTATTATTTGAGCTGTAAACAACTAATTTTAATATGAATTGATGAATTATTATGATAAGAGGAAGATGAGAAACACAAAACAATAAGAACAAAATATTAATTATGCAATAAATGGTGGTAAATGAAAAAAGAAGATTTTTCTGAAAGAAAACTTTTAATTCATGTATTTCAATCGCTATAATTCCGTATTCACTTACTGACTTTCTGTACGAAAACAATAACCGTCTACTAACCGTATGAACAACCGCTAACTCCGCCCTCAAAAAGTCAAATCATTTTGATTTCCCCATGATTTAACTATATAATGGTACGCCTTCCTTCATTCGTAGGAACACAAATAAATGAAAGGTTTTCCTTCGAAGCAACAACGCGGTTTAACTCACAAAAATTCGGCATAGTTATTGAGTAAACTAATAATTTTAAAGAAAAAATCACACGAATCTCAATCAATAATCTTTTCGAACCACGAAAGGTTTTTTTTTTCTTATTTTTCAAATTATCACGTTTTGTTGTGCTCAATTTTGACAATTCAAGAAGAATCAAATAATAGAAAAAGAGGCACAATTTGGATTCGTTCCAACCTTCTTATATCATTTAACCATGGTTTTGATTAAGATATTGACCATGGTGCAATAACCAAGGTGAAGTGATTAAGGAGAGCAATACGTAATGAAGTGCAAGCCATTTTGAGAGCGTGAGAGTAGATCGCCTATTTGCTTTAACGTTGACATTCTTGACATATCAAGCGCTTTAGGGAATTGAAGCGCTTAAGCATAAAACTGTTCAAAAATGTCTGAACGATGTGCTGAAAATGTTGCAAACTACCTTATTTTTGAGAAATTTAGACGCAAAAAAACACTCATTGCTGTCGGATTGAAACACGCTGCACTATTTTGCGTAGTTTTTTTTCACATCAGAATTTTGATCACTAAAAACTTTCTGAAAGTGATTCAAAAATGTTGAAGTTGCTGAACGGTCCCAATAATTAAAACAACGATGTATCAAAAATATAACGAAACACAATAAAATCGAATTGATGATAAATGTCAATGTGAGTCTATTAATGGCCAATACCCAGAAAATTTTGAGAGAAGTGTTATAATTACTCCACCTTTGTTATTGCACCATGGATATTGACAATGTCTGAAGAAGTTGTCTATGCTCTCTGAGGGCTTGCTTTTAAGTTTTAACAACTTACTTCTTCCTATATGCCTTTCATGATTCTTCTAATTTTTTCTATCAATCAGAAAAAACAATACTTTTGCACATTTTGCTAATTTAAATTTTATTTCTTTCATTAGATTGCTTTTATTTGAAGTAAAGTGAAAAAAATTAGAAGCAGTCGCAACCAAAGAGGATCAACCAAAGAGGATCCTCTTTGGTCGCAACAGCGACACCATTTGTGGAAAAACCCATGTGAAAATTGTAAAATTAAAAAAAAGGAAACAAACTCGGACGTACAAATTCAGAATTCCACAACTTGGAACAAATGCCGTTACGTAGTTTTAATTAGAATTTTCTCGGTCAAAATTGCAAAAAATGCAAAATTTTCAGTCCAGTTGGAAGTTTTTACAAACTTACCACACTTAAACTACTTTTTTTCGATCGAAATTTCGGAGTTGGTCTTGAAGAAAAAATAAAAAAATTGACGTTTTGCTGTGGTCGGAAAAAGAAATGAAAGAGGGCAAACATTTTTCAGTGCTTTTTACTTGTTCAGTAAAAAAACATAGTTTGCACATTTTGTCAATTTATTTTTTATTTCTCTCATTCAGATTGCTGTTATTCGAATTAAAGAGCTACAAGAGAAAATACAAAACGCTGTGACATCCAGCCTTCGTGAATTTAAAATCAAATAAACTGCATACACTTTATTGTGAAAAATATTGAATCAGGTACTTATGATATTTAACTTTACACAAAAGGAACCGCGTGTTCAGTAATAGTACCCCGCCAATGTTCCCGAACAATGGCAAATTTACATGATTTGGTCAGAATTAGTCCCATCAGATTTCCGGCAAAAAATTAGCTCCCATCCCCCACTTTGTAGTGTTTTAAAGCAAAAAAAAAACTTAAAATGTGCATAAGTTTTTGTGAGCTCGACTAGTTTTTTTTTCATTAAACACTTACGACGCCTTTGGTACTGACTACGGAAATCGTTCGCTTTTCAAAAAATCATTAAGCAATTTGGCTTAACGCTCTGTGCACAAGAAAACGAAACTCAACAAATTGTACGGAAGTGATAGAAATCGTAAAAAAAACAAAGTTTTGTTCTAGCTAGCAGTTTGCCTAATTTTTCGCTTTAAGGATGGAGGAGACAAAATATCCTTTTGATGTATTTTTTTTTAACATCATTGCGCATTTAGCCTAACCCTTTCAAAATAAAACTTTGAATTTGAAATTGAATTTTATATCGTGACAACGAACGAAATTTTTAGTTTTATTTATAAAAAATACAAATTATACATATTTTTTGTGAAATTTAAGAAAACAATTTTTCTTGCTAGTAAAGCACAAAGCAATACTGCATTTAGTACAAATAACTTGACTTTGTCCTTTACATTCAACTAGTTTGCATCTAACCCTATTTGTGTGGAAAATGAGCCACACAATCCTGCCTAACGTCCAGGGAAGAAATAACTTATGCTGGGCCCTTTTTTCACTTTTGCAAATACAATTGTTCTGCAGTAGGTGACTCTCTGGCTCTTGTTCGTTTATTGTTCTTGGTGTAGAGCTCTAAAAGTGTTAAGAAACTCTAAAAGAATAAGAGTTGGAGTTCCAGTTGCTCGCTTATACAAAAACCAAGCATTCATTATTGTTAGGTCCAAAATATGGTAATTCAGTCTCATATACCACTTTCTGGTTTTCATTCTTATCCTGCACCGCCCCATCATACTGTCTAAAAGGTCGACGCCACCCATGTGACGATTGTACTTCTTACAATTGCTGGGCATTTTACTGCAATCGTCTTACGTTCACGACGGTCAACTCTGCTGACATTACTTTCCGGAGATATCTTCGCCAAAGAAATTATTGAAAAATTGAAAAGGAGTGTCTAAGTTCTTTATAATGTCTGGTAGATCTGTTTTTCCTCCTAATTTTAATTGGTCCTCATAGCTAATTTATTTTTTCTCCAAATTATGTGTTTGTAATCCCCTCGTGGAAAATCGTTTTTAGTGGTATTTAGACATGCCGGAAGCTTTGAAGTTATATTTTCAGTTACATTTCCATTATACAAGTCGTCTATAAACTCCACCATATTTTCGTCGCTGAGAATCTGCTCTACGTCCTAATTAGATAGAAGCTTCCCTTCCATAATTTCATCTTCATCTTCAGAGCTGTCTAACTCGTCTTTATTTGCAGCTGGATCAATCAAAATACGAAGGATTTCTTCCTCCAATAATTGCTTTCTTGATATAGTTTTAAAAATTAAACATTTCTATACATATGTACACTCAATTTTTTTTTCACTTGTTTGCGCACTGATGCAAGTTTCCATCAAACATTTTTTTTTCACAAAGAGCTTACAAAAAAAAAAAAAAACAATGTGAACTACTTTATTTCGATAAAAAGTAGTATTATAAAATATATCTAAAAACCACGACTTTTGAATTCAATTGATTATAATAATAGTGTATTACATTAGTACAAAGCACGGTTTTCACTGAACTTATAAAACTTATGTGAAGCAACTTCAAATACGTACAATTTATATTTTCAATTATAACGGGACTTCAGTGGTTGGAAAAAGTATACACACAACATCGTAAAAATGATATGATGAGCCGTTACATGTCATCGTATTCAAAACTTTGACCTAGAGAACGAAAATCAGTTTGATTCAAATATGCATCAATATGTAGCTCCCATTCGCCAATTTTTACTAAACCAAACTTTTTTTTATTTGGTTTTCAATTCTAAGAATGAATGTGCAATCAAGAATAGCAATAAATATAAATATGTATATTTATATTTTTTTATTTTAGTTAAGATCGCGTTATTTTTAGAAATTTAGTTTTTTATGTGTAAAGGCTAAGTTCGATCTTTTTCGATTTATTAAAATCGAATTAAAACACAAGAAACGCTGCAAGGGATAATTTAAAAAAAAAATATTTCTTGTGTTTTAATTCGATTTTAATAAATCGGAAAAGATCGAACTTAGCCTTTACACATAAAAAATAAATGTATTTTGTTTTTAAGAATAATAATTAATTAAATACTTTTTAAACTCTAAATTATTTAAACAAAATTCTAAGCAATTATTTAAACAGTTTATTAAACTTCATTAACACCCTATTTAATGGATCATTTAATCTGTAATTAGTTCTATGAACCTTTACATAAAAAACAGTTGGACTACGCAAATATCTTGCAGGTACATTAAAATTGATTTTTTCCAAAAGGAAATTACAGTCTATATTGCCATTAATGAGATCATAAGGATCATCACTGATTGTATCGAACGCCTACTTTCAAGGGACTTTAGATTTAACAATAAACATCGCGCATTATATAATGGAATTGGTTAAAAGAAGTTTTAGGATCTTAAGGCAAATTTAATGAACTCACTTTGAATACGTCCAACACACACAGAGTGAACAGCATAAAAGAGGCTCCAAATAAAGGCAGCGTATTCAATTTTAGACCTAACAAATGAAGTAAAAAGAGCTTTCAAAGTGTACGGATCATTGAAACTAGAACTGTGTCTTCTAACAAAAGCCATTATATAGTAAGTTTGAGGAATAACATAATTTAAATGTTCAACAAAAGAAAGAGTCAAAAATAACCCCCAAATCTAAAATATTTTTAACGCAAGAGAGTCTAGTACCACCAATAGTGTAGGCCGACAGGCAATTATAGACTGACTTAAAAAGAGACATGTGAGCATTTATTAACATTAAGAGACAAGTAATTCATTTTCAACCCATACTGAACCCGATCAAGGTCTCCCTGTAATGCAAATATATCTGAATAAGTCCCAATTTTTCTGAAAATTTTTAAATCATCCGCATAAAGTAAAATATTAGAATTTACGAAACAACAACTAATATCATTAATAAATAAAACGAATAGAAGTGGACCAAGAATACTTCCTTGTGGCACACTAGAAGAGGCAATAAAAGGTAATTATTTAACACCATTAATTTCAACAACAGAGGAACGATTTTGTAGGTGTGCGTCCACCCAAAATTTTGCCATATGAATGTTCTAAGCAAACGCCAACTAACTATTTCAGGGTAAATTTTTTTTATTAATATAAAAATTGTATCAGTAAGTGTCCCAGCTTATCTTCGCTCAACGAGTGATTAGTCCTTTTTTTTTGCTACGGCTGATATGTAGTGTATGTTTGCCAATTTTGATTACGTTTGCTCTACTGGTTCGCTACATTTTTTAGTTCTATAAGAGCTTCATTTCATTTGCTTGCTTGGGTGGTGCTGTTTCCAATTCCGTGACCCCAAATATTTTCTTGCCGTCAAATGTCTATACCAAGTTTCATCAAAATCCATTGCATAGCAATCTAAATATAACGTGCTAAATGTTACTTTATCGGTGGTGCCACGCCGTTCTTGGATTTGAATTAAAAACACTCTAGAATGGTTGTTATGGTCTAATAAATATATTCTAAACTTTATGCTTTCAAGATCAGCGTTTTGGTCTAATGATGATATTTCAATTAGCAAGGGAAATAACGAGATTTTACAAAATTTATTCATATCTTTCAAAGGGGATACCTCGAAAAAGTTACTGTTTCGTACTATATACTCCGTACAAAATTGATTTCCTCTTAAAAACAAATTCTTTATTAACAAAAAAAAAACACCAATTGTGAATGCATCCATTTATATATGTAGTAACAAAATTGTGGAAATTCGGGAGTAGATTTGGTTATGGTTCGCTTCGACTTCAAGAATAGGTCGTTCAAACTTTACATACTTCAATACTCAATGCTAAAGCAAAATATACAAAAAGGTAATCGAGATCAATTGCTATTTATTTACATATTAAAAACAACATAATCTGTGTTAGTTAATAAAAGCTAGTTTAAGTACATGTTAATGAGATAAACTTACATATCTTAACTTTAAGTTTCATTTATAACGTCAACTATTATTTCATACTTAATATCAATTGGTTAAACTTTAAGACCAGTGATGTAATTTTTAAAATTACAGTTAACCGAATTGTTTGTTAATGTTTTCCCTCGTAAAATACATAGTAAGTACACTCAAAGTGTTTTTCTACATGTTCTAACCCAAAAATATTCTTGCAGATTATTTACTTCTTAGAACATGTTGTGTTTATGCAGAAATGTTGTGATTAGACAAATAAAAGCTCTTCAAACTAATTCTACAGTTTCCACACAATGCTCTTCCTTAACATCGTTACTACGTATTGAGTTAAATTTGCCTTTTTTACACTATACCAGTTTAAGAAAAATAAGGTATTTTAAAAATGGCATTTCTGTTGACTTAGTCTAAATATACTTCTTCTGATAAAGTTATCTATAAACCAAACCTTACTCAAGCACTTTTCTTTTTCAGCTTACGCACTTTGTCTTTGCCGTGTCCTGAACTCATGTCAGCTGCTAATACGTCGCACTTTGTTCTGCCGAACACTCAACCTATTGCCGACCTGGAGTGCAAAAATGCTTTTGAGAATCTTACTGAAAAAGAGAAACTTTACGCTCACTATTTCAGTAAAGCATCTTGGGATGGTGGTCTAATATCTTTAATCCAATCGAGCCCTGAAGGGCCTTTGATATTTTCGTTGCTACACCGAATTTTCACTGCTGAATCAATATCTGACTTGAGGGCAAAAGCTTTACAAAATGACGTAAAGGAGGATGAATTTACGGTATGTTCACATATGTACAACAAGACAAATAGAAACATACGAAAATCTTGAACAAACTACTCCTATCCCCGATTTACACGCTACTTTGCTTAAACGTTTTCGATCTCACGAGGTTTCATCATCATCATCAGGATAATTTGTGAAGCAAATGCAATTATTTTCTGACTTCGAAGGCAATACAAAAGATTGTGTTTAAAGATGATCTCAATCAGTGCATTCAATTCGAGGGAGATAGTGCGAGAATAAACTTTTTGGAAGATCGGTGCATTAATAACCGCTGCTTACAAAACAAAGTCGAAGGACCAGTCTTGAATTTGCGAAATTCAAAAGAATTGGACGGCTTCGAAATGGAAAAACATGCTTCTCAGTGACGAACCTAAAATCAACAGGGTTGGATCTGCTGGTCGGCAGTGTGTCCGATGTCCGCAAAACAAAGAATTTCTTTTGACGTAGAGTAAAGTGGGGTACCTCTGGCATTTAAATTTTAAATGCCTATATTTCCCAAAAGAATTGATGGATTTTAAAAATTGTTACTGTTTTTCAAACATTAGCTATTCGTAACCAAATCTAGAAAAAGGCAATAAAAAATCCATCACCGTTTTGCACTTTTGACTTAAGAGGCAAATTTAACTTCATAAGGGGGGACATTTTACCTGTAATTCGGTCTACAAATCGTGTGGATAACAACTATAAGATTTGACTACCAGTTGAATGCAAAATAGTGTAAAGCTGTTTTTAAATCGATTTATTAAAAACAAATATAAAAAAATGCATATTAATCTGAGTAGGTAGCGCAACCTAAAAATAAACCCCCCCCCCCAAAAAAAAAAACGTTGCTTTTCCACGAGGCTCGATAGGGTTCGCGAAGCTCTACTCTCTGAAATTTTAGAATATCAAAACAAATAATGTGCAATATGGTGGACATTTGATAAATTTCAAATTTACCTCTTTGTCAAAAGTCATGTGACCCAAAGGTTCTAAAGCATTTTTTCTTTGTTGTTTAATTATTACGCTTTATTTTCACAAAACACACTTATTTTGTTAATATTTACTTATACCTATTGCTAACATATTTTGATACTCGATTTATAAAAGCAATTACATATAATTCATGGAACGCTTACGTACAGGGTGTCGAAAATTACTTCAGCGATCGCGAAAACAAGAAAAGTGTTTCTTCGAAGAGAGTTGAAGAAGAACTGTAAAAGTTAATTACGTTGTTTTAAGTCACATTAGGCTCCATTCTGCATTCAAACTTTTTGACTCTTAAGCCGTCTTCACACTGAAATTGGCAAAGTCAAATGTGCCCTGGTGTTAAAGGTACCGCACTTTACCCTATTGACCTTCCCAAAAATTGATTCTCGCACAATCTCTCGAATTATCGCGCTGATAGCGGTTACGTCAGGGCAAAAAAGAATACCGAGCTTAGAAGGAGACGGCAAAAGGTATTCCCATGGGTGATTTGGTTTCATTTGAAGATACAAAATTTCTTGCACCAATCGATGAAAAAATTGATTTTGAAAGTAGGAAGGGTACATCCCAGCATCTGTTAAGGTCTCATTTAACGAAAAAAAAATTTTGCATCAATTGATACGAAGAGGCCGGAACTAGATTTTGAAGAGAGTTGCACCCGCCGTTTGTTTGGTCTTATTTAAGGAAAATAAAAAAATATTGGACCAATAGAATGGAAATAAATATCGTATTGGACCAATAGAAGGGAAAAGGTCGGAAATTAATTTTTAATGGAGGAGAGACTCAAAAAAATTTGTTGGCCCTATTTTTGACACTGTCCATAGTTAGTGCAATCAATTATTTTTCACCTCATCCTTCCAAAAATTAATTTCACATCAATTGGTGCAATATACATATGTATGTACACGAGTAAAGATTCGAGAGCCTAAATGGAACGCAACATAGCGAGCGTTTCTGAACAATTTTTCTTCATCCTATATTCGTTAGAAGAAAAGCCTGTTGCATTTATTTTTGGGTGCTTTGCAAATAAATTCGTGCATGTAAGTCTTTCGCTAAATTCAGTATTTAAGTGTCACATATTCATGTGCATACATACTAGAGGTCTGCGTAAGAGGACTTGAAACGACCTCAAGTCACTTGCCACATTGCAAAATCTACTAAGCTTTTGTGTAATGAAATTTTCTACAAATTCAAGCGATCGTATGACTTCGTACTTTTTCATGGTTTCTTTCACTCTTAATTCAAATTTAGTCTGTTAAGAAGCAAACATGTGTGCAGTGCACATTGGAAAGCGTGAACTAATTAAAACCGAGGGTGTTCACGTTTTTGAGGTTGTTCATGTTTTTGAAATCTTAGTGAAAGTTTGGCTCAGCGAAGCGAAAATTCAAAACTGATTTAACTGTTTGTTTACATTAGAACGTTTTTAAACTAATTTTTATTTAAACAAAAAATCTGCTATTTTTTTCTGTTTGAACACATTTTTAAACAAACGATAAGACGGTGATCGGACCTTGTGAAACAAGAAAAAAACAGCTACCGAATAAGGGATGATGGTAATACGTATACGCCATTATTATGGAATTCCCCGAATTCTTAAAAAGTAGCAGTGCATTTTCATGTAAAAATGTTGAATAGCTCTGTGCACGTTTCAGAGTAGTCAATGTAAAAAATACAGTGTACACGTTTTGGGGATGTTCATATTTTCGGGGGCTCACGTTTTCCAATGTGCACTGTACTGTGAAAATAATCAATCTTTAAAATCGCAATAAACCAAAAGAAAATTCCAATAATGTAGAAATAAAAATACATTGATCAAACGAAACAAAAGAAGCTGGCGTCAATGTGCGCTTTGTTGTTTGCTTGGGCGTCGCATCTTTTTATTGTTAAGAAAAGCGACGCGTTTGTTGTACATTTTTCGTTAGAGATGAACAACGTTCACAGCGGACTACAACTCACAAGCAAACGAAGCTAATTTATTCTCTTTGTATCGTTTTCTTTTGTGCTGATGAGTTGCAGAATAAAACGTCACAGCAAGTTGCTATGCGCAGACCTCTAATAGAAAGCACCTTTCCCCATCGATTGCTGCAAAAAAATTTACAAAAATTAGAGAATCTTTGAACATTTTTTCAAAACGAAGTAAAAAATATTTTTCCAAAATTAATAGTTACTGGTTATGAAGAACAATTTCTTATGCATAATACGTAAAAAAGACTCCATTGAAAAATAATAAATATTGACAATGGAAAAACAATTTTTTATACATAATAGTTATGAATCGACGTAAAAATATTTATTGAAAAATAATAATTATAAACAATTAATATATTTCTTACCAACAATAATTAAAAAGCAATTTCTAAAAATATTCCTTGAAATTGGGCAATTTTTCAATCACAAAAAAAGCAAATAATAGTTATTTTGGGTCCCTGAAAAAAACTTACGTGTGACTTTTAAAAATAAAAGTCAATATTACTTTTTTCATGTGACTTAAAAATAAAAGCGCCAATCACAATGAGAACGAGGCGACGGGACGAGAGCGAGCCGAGCTGTCAAAAATATATCAAACACATGCTGACTAATGTATCTTCGCACAATGAAACGATTGACGACGAAATGACGCGACGTGAAAAATCAGATTTGTTGAATTTTTCACGCGACGAGAGTTTTGACATATGTATATGGCTATTTCAAGTTTTCTTTATTTATATTCTAATGAAATCTGTTTTTCGTGTTTGCATTTAAATTTAATTTATTTTATTTAACGCAAAGAATGAATTTAATTTTCTAAAAAGTCTAGCAAAATGAAATTCATATAAAAATTTAAGACTCGCCGCGTTGCTATTGTGTTTAACTACATGACGACAAGTAGTTTTGACATTTTTAACGATATTCGTCTCGCTCTCGTCCCGCCGGCTCGTCATTGTAATTGGAGCTAATGTTTTTTGTTTTTTTTTTATTTTTTGAAATAAGTATAAGTCAAAAAAGATTTTGAACTTTTATCTTCTTATAAAAAAGTTTTAAGGAAACTTTATTTCAAAAAAATTTTTATATTATAATTTTTGTTTTTATTTACAATCTGTCAATATTAACAATAAGTAAATCTTAAGAAAAAGAAAAGTTTTTAATTAGCAGAATAGTTACTGTTAAGGCGGCGGCTATAAATTAATTTACGCATATATTCAAAGTAAAAAGTGTTTAAATTATTTATTTAAAAAGATTGTTGCATTCAAACATTTAGGCAAATTATTATTAAACTAATACAACATTTAGACGTGTTAGACACGTGTTTCAAATTTGTAACTTTTGTGTGCTGTTGGTGACGATAATAAGACAACTGAGAACTCTCTCTCGCTGTACTCTTCCTTGAACCTTGCAATAAAGTCAACAGATTGGTGTGAAGTTATGCCTAACCCAAAATAGACGTGACGAGACGCAACGAGTAAGTTCGAGCATATGTAAACCAATGTTGATAACCAAAATAAACAAACGTTATTTATCGAAAGTGAACGAAACATTTTGACGAGACGTGTTTTCCCGTAAGTAAACGTTTACACGAGCAAATTCAGTCTGAGAAATTCTTGTCTATTCTCTTTTGTGAATTTCTTTTGCGTTTACACACGGAAACTAGAATTGGTTTGTGCAAAAAAATTTCAAAGCAATTACTGCGTCAACCCGCCACAACAAACGTAAATTCAAAGCATAATATCAGCTAAAGAATATAACGAAAGGGATTTCGCGTGTACGACAAATTCTGTACACCACCCTTTCGTTTTTCCCTTCTTGCCTACAGACAGGGCAACTTTCTTTGAAGAGTTTCCTCGTGTAAACGCTGTCTAAGAACCGAACTTGAAACCGTCACTACTCGTCATAATAGCTGTTTCGATTCGTTGCCTAACGTAACATTTTGGGTTAAATGTCAAAACAGACGTAACGAGTGCAAACGTTCGTTCAGCTGCTATCGTCTCGTCACGTCTATTTTGGTTAAGTCTTTAGTTGTAGTTACAGTCTTCACTCCTTAACAGTTACACTCCATTGAGTGGAACTATGTATATAAAGAGAGAATATTTTGGCGTAATTACAAATTTATATATGTATATGTACATATGTGAATGCACCAACTAACGATCAGGCAAGTCAAGGACATGGTAGCGCTTTAGTATCCGCGTTGTTAAGCTATTACCTAATAGTTGGAGGGCTAACGTATTAACATGATGACTAAGACGATTTATGTATCTTCCGCTAAATTTAGCTATGTCAGTTTTAACAAAGGGAATATTTAAATCTTTATGTATTCACTCGTTCGTTACAAACCAGAGTGCATCAACTATAAACCTTAGTGTCTTGGATTGATAACGTTGCATTAAGTGGATAGCTGAATTGTTTGCCGTACCCCAAAGTTGAATTCCCTAGGTTCAAATAGTTTTTAATATGGCCTTATACAATCTTACCTTGTTCTATAAACTAAGCTCATTGCTCATTGAGAAGCCAATACATTTTTTTGGTTCCGCAGAAAGTAAAGGATTGTTCAACCTTACATAATTTTCAGGCCGTGTAGCTAGAAAAGTATCAAATTAGTGAATGATTCAAAAGCATCATCAATATCTAGCCTAGATTTTAGTGCAATATTTAAATTAACGTGATCCTCTATCCAATTTTGAAATGAAATTTGTTGACACACACACATTATGTCGAACATATTTCTGTTCAAACACACAACAAACAAAAAAAAGAAATTTGTTTGTTTTAGGTGATAGTGCATGGTAATTTTTGATTGCTGCGCTATAGGAAACTATAATAGGTGAGTGATCCAAGCTTAAATCATAGCTCTCCATTATACCAAGGTATTGAGGGGAAATGCCTGAAAATATGAAAGTTTAAATTTAAGTTTTACCAAAAAAAACTTCTATGAAAGTTTATTTCAAGCTCTGACTGAGAATTGAACAGTTTATAAAATGTTTAATATATATATTAAAAAGAAAATTGAATAATTATCGAAGAATTTTGCACTTATATAGTTAACTGTTTTTTTACGAATTTGATCAAAAATTATTCATTCTTCATGTGTCATTATCTCCTTACAGAGCATTGGACCTCCACAAAATTCTTCCATTGTGGACAGTCATTATCGATGCAATTAGATTGGCTCCGCAACACCGATTCATACATTTCTTATTCTAGCAATCGTTTTCACTATCATTGGGGCTGCCGTCTAATTTTTTCAGAACATTTACCAATTTTTATGAGCCAGTCTAGGACAGGGTACAAAGTTCACCGGTGATGTTTGTATTTGGGGAAGTTAATTTGTTATGGTTCAGATGGTACGAAAAAATAAATTTTTTCGGGAGTGAGGTAAGTGCATTCCTATCTATCGGAGTTAGTCTTAACGAATTAAGCTGCTTCTAAAGCTTGGTATTTACATATCGGAATGATCGGTGTTATTATACCCTACACAGAGGGTATATTCACTTTGTCATTCCGTTTGTAACGCATAGAAGGGGGCGTGGCAGGTATGGAAAAGTATATATATTCTTGATCAGCGTCACCACCTGTGTCGATATAGCTATGTCCATCTGTCTGTCTGTCTGTCTGTCTGTCTGTCTGTCTGTCTGTTTGTTGAAATCAGGTTTATGCGAAAACTAAGCAAGCTAATTGAATGAAATTTGGCACACAGGTCAAACCTTTTTTCAAGCTGCTAGCATATAAAAATGGGCGAAATCGGTTAACGGCCACGCCTTCCGCCCATACTCTATGTAAATATACCCAAGTCCATTTTGAAAAAAGTTGCTGCGATTTTGATGAAACTTGCTGATTTAGTGAAGATAAGAACAAAGATATTGTGAGGAAATTTGGTACACGAATGCAGATCTTATAAATCTTGAATTGCACATAAAATGGGCAGAATTGTAAAAGTGGGCGTGGCAATTTTTAGCAATTGAAAATTTGGATTTCGTATATCTCTAAATTGGCACATAAGATTTTCATAAAAATTTTAGGGATGATACCACTAAAAGTAGTCATCAATTCAGGTTTCGTTAATATTCTGGAAAATTTCGTTGCAGGGCGTGGCACAGCCTACAATTCATTAACATAAAGTTATAAGTGTTATTTTAAGTGAACTATTGGAGCAATTGATCTGAAATTTGATGTAAGTGGTTTACTGGGTATTAGGTACATATGAATCAAAAGCTTTTGAAATAGCAAGAGTGGGCGTGGCACCTCTCATACAATTAAAATAACTTAAGTGGCATAACTATCGAAATATATGAGCAATCATACTGAAATTTGGTGTAAGAGGTTTGTTTATGGAAGGCTATTTTTGGATCAAAATCGGACTGTATTGTACCAGTGGGTGTGTCACCGCCCTAAATTTTAAGAATAATTACAGCACATATCGCAAACTATACAAGCTATTATGCTAAAATTTGGTTTGTGCATGTCAATCACGAATATCATTTATTGAAGCAAAAGTGGGCGAAATTGGAGAAGTGGACGTGACATATTTCGTGTTTTACATTTCTATTCTATTTTTTTCAACATTTCCCTTATTTTTTCGACATTTTCAACCTTTTACCTGTTCCCATTCAATTTCATTCGACATTTTCTTCGATTCATTTATTAATTTTTCAGCATTTTTCATATTTTTCGACTTATTCAATTTCTTTCAACTTTTTTCAATGGTTTTTATATATTTTCAGCATTTTCAGTTTTTTCCAACACTTTTCAACATTTTTGAACCATTTTACATTATTTTCGACTTATTCACCCTCTTGAAATTTTGTTAACATTTATTTAAAAAGCACTTTCAATGCAGTGTAGGGTATGTGACTTTTGGCCTTGCCGAAGGTAACACCTTTACTAGTTTTTTTTGATAATGTTTTTTAACCATCAAAACAATACCTGTCAAATATATATTTCTTTATTTACATGGTTTCAGGCCTTCCTCGTGTATACTTGCGGTATTTTCGCTAATGCAGGCAATTATAAAGGTATGGGTGACAGCAAAATTATTCCTAATATTGATCAGGCGCAGTTTGAGTCGATTGTGCGTCTTTCCTCTGCTTACTGCAAGGATAAACATTTACCAATTCTGCTAGATGAAATTTCTTCGTTGATATACATTTTAAAGCCACGTAATGAAGTTTTAGGTTTTGCACCGAATGGCATCACTACTTATTGGTCAGATAACTGCACGAAAGATGATTCAGAAATTGTAAACGAGTGGCTCACTTTAAAGCGAATTGAGCCGTATATGTGTCGGACATTTAAAGTTATAGAAAACGGGCAAACTATTTATGACATTAAGTTGGCTTCGGTAGAGTGTTCGGAGAAAGAAGGTATTACTGTACCAATTGAAACATATAAGTGCAACAATTTTCGTGTGACTCGTGGCGATTATGGTAAACTGCTGTCACGTGTAAACAGTAATTTACAGGAGGCAAAGAGGCATGCAGCCAATAGCAACGAAGTCAATATGATCGAGCATTACATTAAGTGTTTTCAAGAAGGCAGTTTGGCTGATCATAAAGATGGATCAAGGTAAGTAAAGAGAAAGCCCAGTAAAATAAACAATAACAGATAATTAAAACTGGCAGATGGTGGATTAAGGATAAGGGACCCGTAATTGAAACATATATTGGGTTTATTGAAACCTATCGCGACCCAGCTGGTGGACGAGCCGAATTCGAAGGTTTTGTCGCCATGGTAAATAAAGAAAGTTCAGCAAAGTTTGCAGAGCTAGTTTCACAAGCTGAAAATCTTTTGGAATATTTGCCATGGACACAAGAGTACGAGAAAGATTCCTATTTAAAACCTGACTTTACGTCATTAGATGTTTTAACTTTTGCTGGGAGTGGAGTACCTGCAGGCATAAACATTCCAAATTGTATGTAAATTATAATGTTTCACTATTCAATTAAAATCTTAGTCTTATTTTCATAGATGACGAGATACGTCAAGATGAAGGTTTTAAAAATGTTTCGTTGGGCAATGTTCTGGCTAACATCAACCGCAAAGATCCAATACCTTTTCTATCAAATGAAGACCAAGAGCTAATGAAAGAATATAAAGTGAAATCATTTGAAGTAAATATTTGTTTAGGTTTTTTTTCTTTTTATTATCTTTTTAAATTTCATATATACAGGTACAGGTAGGCTTGCACGAGTTGCTTGGTCACGGTAGTGGGAAACTTTTCCGTATTGAAGAAGATGGTAAATTTAATTTTGACAAAGAGAATACAAAAAATTTAATTACTGGAGATCCCATCAGTACATGGTATAATCCTGGTGAAACTTATGATACTAAATTTGGTACAATTGGTTCATCTTATGAGGAATGTCGTGCTGAAGCTGTTGGTTTATATCTTTCACTTCAGAGAGATATACTTGAAATATTTGGGTTTAAAGATGCTGAAGAGCAGGATATCATAATATATATAAATTGGCTAAGTTTGATTTGGAATGGTATGGGCGTTGCTCTTGAAATGTTTAATCCCCAGTCAAAAAAGTGGATGCAAGCTCACAGTCGCGCTCGTTTTGTTATTATGAAAGTGCTACTAGAAGCTGGAGAAGATTTTTTAACCATAAATGAAACAGATGGGGGTAGCAATTTACTGCTAACCGTTGATCGTACTAAAATACATTCTGTTGGAAAGGAGGCTTTGAAAAATTTTTTACTTAAGCTTCAAGCTTACAAATCTACGGGAGACATCGTGTCAGCTGCAAAAATGTATGAGTTTTATTCAACAGTCAATGAGAATGGTTCACATCCCTGGGCAAAATGGCGCGATATATGTCTGGCTCATAAGAAACCTCGTATTATTCTTGTGCAGGCCAACACTCAAACTCATGACGAGAAGGTGGATTTGTGTTCCTACGACGCTACTCATGAGGGTTATATAAGATCCTGGGTTGAACGTTTTCCGAACACAGATATCGATGACATTTTAGAAGAAATTGTAGAACATGATAAGAAATACTTTCGGAGTGCCTTCACAAAATAAACTAAGGCGACATTAAATTTGTAGAATGTATTGAAAAATCATTAAACATATTTGCATTTTGACTGAAAAGTTTTATAATAAAACGTAAAGTTGAAAAAAATTATTTGAGCGTTTAATTGATCTAAAGAATATTATATATTTTATGTTGAAAAGAATTGTATTTATTAATTTTTTCCCAATCACTACAAAGTGAAGTTAAATTTTAATTTCGAAAAAGCTATTTGATTGATTTAAACACTTATGTGTTATTTATGCAGTGATGATACCACAATACTCCCCAACTCTTAAAAGCAAATTTCATAGCTAGTACAATACTTAGATAAAATTAGAGATAATTCCTGGCCTAAGTCTGTTGATGAAAACTATTTTTTCTTCTTGGTTATCATAACTTTAAAATAAACATTGTCTTGATAAAACTTTGTATGGTCCTATGATAAATACATGGGCACAATAAGACAATTCTTTAAAATTGAAGCAGTACTCAAAACACGGCAGTTTTCACATAGTGACGAGCGTTAGGATGTGAGTCGAGTACTAATGCATGCATAAATTAGATGCCTAGAAACTAGTGGAGGTTTTGCTGAAGAGTGGTTCCTTCGATTTGTAAAAAATGTGGCGAATATCAGAGGAACGTCCAGAACTTCGAACTCATTTTTCACCACGAAAAAAGGGTTTTGAGCAAAAACTAATGGCACCATCACAAAGAGCAGATCAAAATCTATCTATTTTGTTTTATTATTATTTCCCTGTTCTGGCGAAAAAAGCGCAGCACGCGTATTCGGCTCGCAATCATTGAAATATCGCAGCATTCATTCGAAAATGTTTCGTCGCTTCATATATTGCCTACAATTATCTGTCGTAATGCTGTATTCCTTTTGTATGGATGACAATATTTAAGAGAAAAAACTTAGTGGTTGCCAAGAATTAAGAACATCTTGTACTATACCACCATTTAAAGTATGAGACGCGGTTGTTGGGTTTGAAGACAAAAACATTTTTCATTTTTGACCACTACACGGTCTACTGTGCGTTACATCGATTATGCTGCATTTCGAATCTCAAGTGACATTCATATTATGGTGCTTATTTTGATTACATTGTCATTACAATTCATATGGAAAAAACAAATCAGCAGAAAAACGAGTGGCAGATTTTTTTACGCACTGTGAGCTATGAGTTCACAGTCCTAACACCTATGCCACGCTTCCTGCTGTCTTCCAGCTTTTTATTATTCCTTTTGTTCACTGTGTCTACAATGTTTTGTGTCAATAACGCAGGGTAATCTAGTTTCAAAAATTTTCTTATAATTTAATGTAAGTTTTTCTTTTGGGGTCACTCTTTATGATATTTTTCAGGTAAATCGACTTTCTTTACGGGCCTATATGTTTAATAAAAGGCCGATAGGCTTTGTAGCTAGTGCCTTCTTTTAACAATGTCATTATTTATAATAATATTGCTTGTAAATAAATAAATGTTTATTAAAAAAAACTTAGAAGTACCCAAACATTCTCCATTTATTTTAAAAGTAATATCCCATTATTATTATTTTTTTTTCTATATTGGGTATTTACAACAAATTTTGGAGGCCTCAGTCAGTTACAAAATATATACTTATTGATTTGTTATTCTCTTAATTTATGTTCAGGAAATTTCTAGTCATGTGACAGGTATCGATAATCACAGCCTTCTGCATAACATCTATGGCATTTTGCTTCAGTCACAATGTCTGTATGCAGGGCCGTGCGCAGAAATCATCCAAGGGGAAGGGGGGGACGGGGGAGGTCTGTTTATAGTATATACACATATTATATCCTTTTAAAGTTCATGAGATAAAAATTTATAAAAATTATATTCACTAGTTCTTGGGCCCAAGAGATATTTTTTAATTTTTTTCTGGTACCAAACTATATATGTAACTTATTTTATTTTTGATTTTCTTTACGGGCCTTGTATTCAAAGCCCCACTTAAGAATTTTTGACTAGTTTGCAGGTCAACAAAAAAAATTTTCTTTTTTTTTCAATTTTCTTTTCCATAAAAAATAGTGAATATCAGAAAAAATAAAAGTTTTTTGGCCAAATTACTGGATTTTTTTTGTTTAGCGACTCAATATAAATACATGCAAGACATATGTAAGTCCTCTGACTGGTATTCTGAAAGTTAACTTACAGTTCGTTTGATTTTACCAGCATCAATGGACAATATACATTATTAAGAACACTTCAGATGAAACTCGCGACCACTAATTCTTAAGAAATGGGCTCAAACTTTACAGAAGTTTACTTTACGGGCTATGGAACCGTTCCAGACTAGGAGACCTTAACATTTCATAAGTTCTGATTCGGTAATTTGTTATCATAATCTGCGAGTTACTGAAAAAAACTCGTCTAAAACTTTTTGTACACCAATGTCGACATCGCGATGTACATATATTAATTGAGCCGAATCCGTTTACCTGAACTTCAGACACTGTTGGTCTAAGGTAGGACCTTAGACGACGCTGTATGGAAAAGTTATCGCAGCATTTGTTCATGAATAGATAAAAGCTTATAAAACTTTACCAACAAGGGCACAACGGGTTTCAGGAGGTAGTTAGTTGGGAAAAATTTTTGAAGCATTATAACCTTTGCAATACTTCGAATTTTTTGTGCTACTTCCAAGATAAGGTTTTCTTACTGAAAATACAGGATATTTAAACGATAACTTTCGCTTGGATCTGTTTTGTGAAATATAGGAATTTTCTAAAAATTACTACAAGTATAAGCTGCGAACCTTTTAACTGATCTCAACAAAATGGGCATCATTCGAAAGGTATATGCATAAATAAGTAAACTTTCAAGTGTATAATTTATTAAACCTTTTATGCCTATTTATTATTTTCACAAAATTTTTAATTTTTCTTTTCATAAACAGTGAATTTTTGGTTTTTTTTTTTCGTAAGAGTTTCATGTTTTTCGAGGAGTTTTTTTATGCAAAATTTTGGCGACGTTATTGTGTCTTCTCGTATATTCCGTCTGAGCCAGGCACGTGCACCCATATAGCTCTTGACTACATAGTAAAATGTATATTCATTGATGTTTTTATATAAACTATTAACTAGCATTTACCTATTTAATTTATCTTCTTTTAAATTTGTTTTGCTTAATAAACAGTACCAGGAGACCGACCCAGTTCGGTTTTTCGTTTTGAGGTTGAAAGAGTTGGAAAAATATGCAATATATTGAAAAAAGTTGAATAAGGTTTAAGCATGTCGAGAAATTATAGAAAATGTTTAAAT
The DNA here is from genome assembly GCA_963680825.1 of Meiosimyza decipiens. Classification (NCBI taxonomy): domain Eukaryota; kingdom Metazoa; phylum Arthropoda; class Insecta; order Diptera; family Lauxaniidae; genus Meiosimyza; species Meiosimyza decipiens. The sequence goes on from OY804259.1 coordinate 99,471,473, forward strand.
TGTTGAAGGATGTTGATAAAATATGGAAAATATTGAAAAACATTAGAAGAGGTTGAAAAGTATGGAAAATATTGAAATGGGTTGGAAAAGCCAAAAAATCTTGGAATGTCGGAAAAAAATGGAAAAGATTGTAAAAAGATGAAAGAAGTTGAAAAAATTTTGAAACAGGTGAAAAAACTGAAAGAGTCGAAAAAACATGAAAAATGTTGAAAAAGCTGAAAGAGGTTCTAAATGTTGAAAGAGATTGAAAAACTCGAAAAAGTTGAATGCACTATAACACCAAGTAGGTGCAAAAACTTATTGCACCTAAATACATTTTGCGGTACGTGCGATTTTTTGGATGGATATTGCTGTAAGAATATTTTCCTTGTTCTTTGGAGTATCTCGGATGTAGTCACTCCATAAGTGACTACTCATCGAGGCGTTTCACTCCAAGTCATTTTGGATCACTTGGAGTCACCGAGGTGAGTGAAAATCGCGATTTTGTGGTTTGCGTGCTATTTTTGTAAGCCAAGTTGGTGCAAAAGCTTATCGCAAAAAACCTTACGTTTGCGGTGCGTGCGATTTTTTTTGGATTTTTGCAGATTTCGTTAACCTGCTTCCTGTCGTCAGAGAACGACGACATACTTAATTTTGATCGCACCGCAAAATGTAATTAGATGCGATGAGTTTTAACATAAACGTGGCCTACAGGCGTTGTAGTGCAATTTTACAAATATCGCACGCAAACTACAAAAACGCGATTTCCACTCAGGTTACTCCAAGTGATCCAAGGTGACTTGGGGTGAACCGCCTCGATGAGTAGTCACTTATGGAGTGACCCTCTAACATATTTCCGTTGAAATCCATTTAATTTTCAAGCTTATAGTCACCGACATCTCTGTATTGTACATTTAATATAACATCAAATATTTTTGTTTGTATGGGAGGTGCCACGCCCACTGATGCAATCCTATCAAAAACCATATAATTTCAATGTTTATAGCTACCGACACCTATGCACCAAATTTAAAAAAATACTACCCCATAGCAAACTAAATATAACAGTTCCAAACTAAATTAAATATAGAAGTTTCATCAAAATCGCTGCACCCGTTTTCAAAATAAAATCTGAAAATATATAAATATACATATATTGAATTGTATATATATACATACATACATACATATATATACGTACAATTTTAGCTCCTTTAAGTATAGTAGATATGCACAGTGGTGGCGGAGAACACTCAAGCCTTATTCCATTTTCCTGTTTTTTAATCTTTTTTTTTGTTTTTAAAAATTTATTTATAATTATTATTTATTATACAACGAAAAATTTTACTTAAAAAGAAATTCCATTATCATCAATAGAAATATATTTAAATCAAAAGTAATTCATTACTAACATATGAACAAGGATGGCGGTGCAATTAGGAACGATTACAAAAATTGTTAATTTCTTTCAGAAAACTCAAAATGTTGTTTGAGATTTTGTTGGAAACCCTTTATTTGCTATAACAGCTTACAATTTTTGGCATTCCCTGGGGACATCTGTTTCCAGACCTCCATTGCCACCCGGTTAGGGTTTCCAACACTCAAGGCTTCACCCGGAGACTCAGGGTTTTGAATATGATTGAAAAATTGACTCACACTGCAAAGTGTAGAAGATGTAGTGTAAAAATTACAGACGCGGACAAAGCTGTAACAACAGATCTACAAAGTTTGACCCCCAAAAATATTTTACAATGCAAACAAATCAATTGATGGCAGCTTTTGTGTCAGTGATGCCGTTTGGGTTTTGCGGAAATGTACTGAATAGAGACTTGAAATGTACTTTTTAGATACCAAATGGACAAATAAAACATGAAAAAAAGGTGTTGCTCGGATCTAGTTTCGGAGATATAGCCATTGGAAGTTTCGGATATAGCTTTTGTAAAACTGATTATAAGTTGGGAACCCATAAATGAATATCAAAAATGTGGGTGTCATAAGAAAGATAATTAAATCGCCTACAATAATGGTATGCAAAGTAGACATGACGATTTTTCTGAAATTTTGACTTATTTTTATTTAAATAGCAGATATTTATTTCAAAAATGTGTATATAACTTATACTTTTTTTAGCATGACAAGAAAGCTTAAATTTTTTGCTTTCAAATGGTCTACCATTTGCATTGATATTTCTTTGTATTATCTATTTTTTATCGAAAAATAAAATCACTTTGCTGAATTTTGATATTAAAAGATATGGTAATTATTTACTTCAACGGCCTCACTTCCAATTTTCTTGAATTTTCAGTATATTGTACAGTTCAGTATTCTAATATATACAAATTTTGGGAACGGAAACGCCTCTTTCATATTTTTTTGAGCTTTGCATCCTATAGTATATCCAACACCGGCTTTGCTAGCGTCTGTAATTTCACATAACAGTTATGGTAAGTAGGAGGCCTTCGGCCGCGGCTCAGCGCTTACATCCTCCAATATGTCCAATACTAGCTTCGCGGCGGCCTTTGGTCGCGGTCCACTCTACCCTGTCCGACCTCAGCTTTGCTAACGTACTGATGTTGGTCAAATTATTCATGAGTGGAACGCGTGATTCGAAAAAATGGAAATGAATAGAAAAAATATTGTTTTTAAAAAAAAAAGTTGGTCAGTACTTCAGAGTCTTTCAAATAAAAACTTTTAAATAGTTCAGTTAACACGCAGATGAAAAAAAAAAACACAAGCTATTAGTATTTTAAGAATTTCACTCACCCACTTAAATGAATCTCCGGGTCAGACTTCAGACCGTGTTGGCAACCTTCAAGATATGAAATGTTTCCTTTGAAATGTCCATTTTTATCTGGTGCCAAAGATGTTCAATAGGATTCAGATCTATATCTATATAAAATGGATGAAGTATCCAACCGGAAGATAATTTGTAAAGCAATATACAACTTTTTTTGACTTCCAAGGAAATGATTTCAATGCGCTATCAGCGCGATTAATTCGAGAGAGATTGTGCGAGAATCAATTTTGTGGCAAAAAACAAGAACAGCTAAAGTCAAGTTAAGTAAAATGAAGTTTAGGTTGAATTAAGGCCGACTTTCCATTAGTTCTGAGCGCAATTTCACCTTCATATTTAGATACTGCTCAGGTCGAATTATATATAAAAAATTTCCATAGAAACTAAACTTAAATTTCGTGTAAAAGTAACGGAAGAAAAGAACTAAGATTGAGTTAAAACCTGACATCAATTTTTCTTAACTCGACTTTAGCTTTTTCCCACCGAATTTGTTGAGAGATCAGTATGTCAAAAGCCGCTGCTTAGAGCACAACCTTAGCGCAGGCAAAGTGTATTTGTGATGAAATTCTTTGTTTTGTGGATATCGGATATACTGCCGGCCTTCAGACCCAACTCTAATGCCTTGAACATAGTTGGGACGGGGTCGGGAAAGCGGCAGCGATTACTCGCTGTCAAAAAAAGTCTCATCGGAAAATCGTTCGAATAAACACAATTGCGTCGGACGACTATCGACGGAAAATCCAGCGGCCACTTTGTTTTCATTGACATTTCCAACGTAAGCAAAAATATTGACACAAGCTGGAGTGGTATTCTGTAAGGTGATAGTCGGTAATTGGTTATCAACTATCGCACTTTTGCTCTCTGGTAATTGTCAATTTGATTATAGCTTTTTTGCGATTGTTTTGTTGTGATAGCTACTTAGGTGTCGTTTTTTTATTATCTGTAATTTTTTGACTCTACAATAATAAAATAAGCTTACATATGTGAAGTTTGTAAAAATCATGTTTACTTCATTGAAAATATTTAATGGCAGAAAAGAAGATTAAGAATACAAAAATGTTCGTCTACTAAGAAGAAACTTGAGAAATAAAAACAATATTTTGGAACTTCCTAAGTACATAAATATTCTTTTTGCTTTTCGCATTGTAAGATCTGGATAGCTCTGAGTGCTGCTCCATAAATGAGCAGAACATTTTGATCTGTTATTTATTAGCATAAGTGCTATGAGAGAAAAAACCAAACGTTTTAAATTCAGCAAGTTAATCAAATTCAGATTTACTTAAATTTTATCTTAATTAGTGAGCTTTTGATTAACTTTTCATTTAAATTTTATCTTAATTAGTGAGCTTTTGATTAATTTTTCTTTTGTTTTTCGGCACTGCTGTCCAAATCAACGCAACATAATTGCGCGCATTTTCAACTGTCAAAAATATTGAACTGGCGGTTTTGACAAAGGCCTTGACAATGCTTATTAGCAGCTACATGACTTTATTTGTTGTTCTGAAACTGATAGCGACAGTAACGTATCCAGGATTTTATTTCGGAAGGGTTTTGGATTTAAGATTTTTTCTACGTAGTGTATTTTCTTTGCAAAATCGTTTCTATATAGTGTCCGTCAAAATATTTCCGGGGGGGAGGTTCTATCCCCTAGCATCCCCCCTAGATACGGCCCTGGATAGCGATATCTTATTAGGAGGTTCACAAAATTGATTAAATATGCCAAAATCCAAGAACCATTTTTTCACCCTCCTTAAGTATGCCACTGGTCCCAAAGTCCTTTCTAAGCGATAGAAACGGGACTACATTTATTATATTGAGTTTTTAGGAACGTCACCGTCTTAAATTATGGTTGACATGGTTTTGCCTGGATATTTTTCAATAATGAAATTTTCCAGGCGATGGAACTGATTAGCCTTGGTTCCTGATGTTGACAAGATAAATCTCTGATTCATACTAGTTTTTGCTACTTAGAAATAAGTAAGTAGTAGAAAACCATTTATATTTAATATGAATGACTTTTTTTTTGGTTACTAATAAGTAAGACCTTGATTCCTTTTGAACCTGGCATTCTTCTAAAGGGTAACAATTGGAAATAAAATTATACTTAGTGGAGTACATATGTATATACATACATACATATGTATATATATAAATGATTTAAATGTTTCAGCCAAGCGAGGTAAAAACTTATGGATGAATTGTACAAATCGGCAGATATTTTGTGGGGTGCTCATTGACGCATTCCTCCGTGACAGGTTACAATTTTAACAACAGCAATGAAAAAAAACAAAACATTTAACAGAACTTTCTAGTGCGTAAACTATTTCACACAAACACCAACGTTACATAACACAAAGTTCAATCAAATTATATAACCGAGTGGCACAATGATATGATGATGTCCAGGGCTTCCAAGTGACCAAGATCCAAGATTGACCAGGCCAAGCCGGGGGCTTGGTGGGAGTTCAAAAATGTATGAAATAGCCGGGAATCACATGATTTTTGTGACATGGACTTCAAAATTTTGTTGAACGCGCAAAAAAACAAAGAAAAGGTCACCAACTATATAAAAAATTGATTTTTTATTATATTAGGAAAAAATATTTTTTTTTTTTTGGCAAGGCTGGGAATTGCTTCATTTCAACTTGGCAACCCTGTTGATGCCATTTCTTACGCATATATTTGTTTGTTTCAGGTTTTGCCTGGCTCTTTTTTTAATTAATCGAGTTTTTTCTGCTGTTGTGACTTGTATTTTTTTAAACTTTTGTGCGCTCGCTCTATTTCAACAAATTGTACAAAGTTATGAGAATACGAAACAGATAAAGAAAAATCAACGGAAGTTAGATTGCATCGGAAAGTAGAAAAAATAATCACATGAAGTTAGAAAAAAATAAAAACAAATTAAGGGAGGCTTCTACTTTTTTTGTGTTACAAATTCAATAAGTGATAAGACGCTATCTTAGTGGGAAACAATCTGCTGAACTTCGGTGATCTATGTGAGGACTCTAGATACCCAGATGTTAATGAAAATGTTTATCATTTCCTGCGTTAGCGCAGACGCTACTTCAAACTCTCCACAAACTTAAAGAAAATTACATATGTATGTTCATATTCAAAAAGCGAATGGCCGACTTTCATACGAAAGGTTATTTAATGTGTAACATTTTTGGAATAATTACCAATTTTTTATATGAATTTCTAGGTCTCGTTCATTTGCTTTCCTTAAAAAATTAAAATGTGTGAAGGACCTTCAACAAGTAGTGAATTTTAAAAAGTTATTTGAGTATTTTCCGATGACTATATATCTGAAAATATATTGGAATTGTACATAAAAATGAAAAAAATGGTATTTTTGATTTAGCTGCTTACATTCCCAATTTTTTCATTTTAAAACTGCGCATCAAAAAAATATTTTAGAAATAATTACTTTACGATTCCTTTTCAATCAAAAATCGCTCAACTATTTAATTGAATAAATGAGCATTTACCAAAAAATTTTTAGATTTCAAGATTTTTGTTATGTTGCTCCTTCTTAACACAATCTTTCAACAAGTGACAAAATATTTCATAAGGGAAGTATTGGACAGATACAATTGACACAAGAAATTTTCTTTTCCTCGCTTGTCAAAAGTGAGTCTCTAGTCTCGTTGCCTACGATTTTGACAGTCTTCAAGTTTTAGCCACAAGAAATTTGTCTGGGTGAAAATCATGGTAGAATTATATAGTTATGTTAGTTAAATCATGGGTGAAAATTAAACTTTTTTCTGGTGGGGAAGTGATCAGCTGTTTTGCTGTTCTCATTTTTTCTCTCTCAACCACCAAATTTTTTCCGGCTCGAACGCTTTTTGTGGTACAACTTTATAAATATTTACATATTTTTTGCGGCTCGAACGGACCTATAATGGAAAAGTCTATATTATATAAAAAATTTGTCTAGAAAAATATTGAAAGATTCATACGTCATAATATTTTCAACCCTAACAATGTAGAGCCCCGCTTAAAACTAACGGTGGAACAATATTTCTGCTGTAATAAGTAAGCAAATATTCAGACCTTCGCGACCATTAAAAGAAAAGTGGAAAAGCAAAAGACGGAATGCATAACAAATTGTTTTGCCACCAATGTTCGCCGCCTGACCGTATCAGTGCTACTACCATCATCATTATAGTGGGGCAACGTTGAGTTTACGATACGATGTGGCTCAGCGTGGCATTTCATTGGCGGTGTCGATACACAAAAGAATAACAAACGAAAGATAAGAAATCTGAAATTAATGATGTAGTTTTCAGATGATTATTTGGATTTAGTACAATTTATTATGCCCAAGATAGAGTTATTTTTTATGCTTTGAAATTTTTATGGTTAAATTTTAGTTAATGCAGAAACAAGAAAAATCGTTTATATGAAATAACAAAATACTTGAACAATGAAACAGAGCACTTGCTCAATTATTTAACATTCGATTTTAAGTGCAAGTTCGAAAATTGCACAGTTGAAGTCCCGTTGACATTCTGCAGACTGCGAAATATGAACATATGAACGGTTGGTAATGAAATTGGAGAAAAAATGTCTTCTCGACGATTTTTCCTGTTTTTGAAAGTTCGTCTCGCACAGGAGTTTAAATTTTCCGACTTCAAAAAAAGCCAAAGCACCAGAAAAATATGGCCTACCCTTAGAGAGGAGTTGAATAAAATTTATATCGACGCAGATGGAAACATGCAATTTGAGGACTATTTCTTGGAAGAATTCAGAAAAAAATAATCCTGCTAATACAACTGTTTCAGAAGGACCTCTAGTCAATATAGTAGAAAAGTTAATTGAAACTCAACAACATAACCATAATAGCAATAGGGTGGACAAACTTTCAGAACAGTTTATGACAGAAAAGATTACAAACAAAAGTTCAAATGCTTTTCAATGAATGAACGAATTTGAAAAGAATGTGAACGTTTGGAAATAATACAGGATAATAAAAAAAATTTAATTTTGAAAATATTCCTAGAGAAACCGTGTATGGATTGGTATCTAAGCATGTTAATGAAGTATTCAGTAGAATCAGAATGAGAAAAATGGAAAAATATCTTTTGTGAAACTTTTGCAAATAGAAGCAGGACTCCAATTAAATACGCACTTTCTTTTCAGTATCAAACAGGCACCTTGTTAGACTATGCTACAAAATGAGAATGACTTCTTTTGGAGGTTAGAAAAACCATTGATAAAGGAACACCCATTGATTTAATTGCTGCTGGCCTACCAAACTTCGTCTCTGACATGATAGATAGAGAATCTTTAAAGGAAACAGAGATCTCTACAATGAAACCGGTAAGTTAGAGCATTTTGTAAATAAAAAAAACATTGGGAGAAAAAGTAGTAAAAAAACCATTCAAGATATGCGAGAGTAAAAGTAAAGGTGTACGTTATTACCCAGACTCTACCTGTTGGTTTAAAAGTAACGAATTAAAAATAAAATACGTCAACAATTCAGTACTAGAAATGGAAATAAATAGTATGGATTCAAAAAACTAATTCCTACACCATAATTCAGACTTAATGTATTATTAAATAGAACATTAGAGGTTTCAGGCATTTAAGACTCAGGCTCAAATGTTTCACTAACAAATGCAAAACTATTACATTTAAAATCAAATAACAATAATAATACAATAAGATTGAATTTAAGGACGATTAGTGGTCTTAATAAAACTGAAGGAATGATCACAAAAGCTAAAATTTTGAATATAGAAGGCTACCTCGATGTTTTTGTAGTAGATAATGAAGATTTTAAACATGATTTCTTGATTGGCTTGGATTGCATAAAGAAATTTAAATTAAAACAAAATGAAAAATTAAACATACAACAGAAAATACCGGTTTTTTCGGGTATATGAGACTAGCACTTAAACATATCAGATAAATTTTAATGAAAATATTAGTCCGAGAAATTTTGAAATTTTAACCAACCTCTTGGATGATTATGAAAAATTAGAGATAGACAGACTTATTTATAAATACAAAAATAAATTGATAAATATTGCAGTAAAAGGCCGTATAGATGCACAATTGAAGATAAAAAAGAGATTGAACAAAAAATTTCAGAGCTGCTAAAAAAACTTAATTGAAGAACCACGCGGTCCATTTGCTGTTCCTGTAACATTAGCTTACAAAAGAGATGAAAACAGAAGATCAAGATTATGATGATATTTTGATTTTCTCAAACACTTTTAATGAACATATAAATCATTTGACAATTTTATTGGATGCAATATTGAAAGAAGGCTTTAGATTAAAACTCTCCAAGGTCATATTACAAGTTATAATTCAGTTGCACCAATTATAGATAATCTTGTATCTATCAAGAATTTTCCAATTCCAAAAAACAAAAAAATGTCAGACAATTCTTAGGAAAAACAAATTTTTATAAAGAATATGTACCAAATAGTTCAATCATAATTGCATAATTTGTTGAGAAAAAATCAGAAATTTATATGGACACAAGACTGCCAGGAAGCTTTTGATCATTTAAAAGAATTTCTATGTGCTCAAACAGTTTTAGCTGTTTTTGACCCTGAATTACCAATAAACATATACACAGAGGCAAGTTTGCAAGGAGTCGGTGCCGTTCTAAAACGACCTCAATTAAACGAAGAAAATGGAGAATATATGGAAAAACCAGTAGTATATTTTTCAAAAAAGTTGAATATTTGGAATGTTTAGCTCATGGCTCATGGGCAGATCATTCACAATTTTTTCAGACCATAAACCATTCGAAAAGTTGAATATCAAATCAAGAACAGATGAAGAATTAGGAGATTTGACCTTTAACCTATTACAATACAATTTCGAGATTAAATATTATCCAGGAAAGAAGAATTCGAGGCAGAATGCCTATGCAGAAACCCAGTTTTAGAGGCAAACGAGGAAGAAGAGGAAAGTTTAAGACTTGTGAATCTGATATAACTGCAATATATTCTAGAGCAGGGGTGCCCAAACCCAATGCACTCGGTGCACAGTTGTTTTTGTAAAAGCCCTAACACAATGTGCACAAAAACGGATGCGGATCCGTAACGGATCCGAAACGGACCTCATATACGGATCCGCTCTGAATTCCGTTTCAGATCCGCATCCGTTTTTGTGCACATTGGGTTAGGACTTTTTCAAAAACTACTGTTCACCGAGTGCATTGGGTTTGGGCACCCCTTTAATATTGTAAAACAATTCTAAACGGTGTAAATAATTAAAATTGAATGTTGATTCTTTGTTATTTCAGGTGTGAAATAGTAACTTTAAGTATGAAAATAATAAAAATTAAACTTTATTATTTCAGAGAAACTTGTCCGCTTAATTATTTGCACCAAAGATTTATAAAAAAGAGTGTAAGTAATATTATATATATGTAATGCTAAAAAAATATATTTATTTTAGAACAAAAAATTTTTACATATTTATGTACATACATTTGGGAACAAAAACAAAACATGTTTTTTATGGAAAAACAACTGAAAATCCAAAAGCTCCGCAAGAATTGTATCCTTTTTATTTAACGTCCCTAGCTTTTCTTCTTGCATAGAGAATTGCGTCCTTGAAGTTCGGTATCTAAGAATAAAAATAAACTATAAAAAAACTTTAAATTGTAATGATTAAATCAACAGCTTTGATCAATCTTTATGTTAACAACTCCGTACACTGTGTATGTTTAAATGTATACCATATATACAGTAGACGTCCAATATAACGAATTAATAAACGCACGGGCCAGTCGCAATATGGAAAAATTCTTTATAGCCATATTTACTTGCGATCACTCTTTCTGGTATTCCTTTCTTACCATCTTCAATGGTCTTAACTTTATCACTTAACGTAAGGCGCTTGCCGCAATAAATTTTATAATATGTACTTAGTGGAAAGTATACAAAATCGACCGACGTTTAAAAACAGTTAATCCTAGAAATAAAATTTGTTAGAATAATGAAAACTTTTAGCCTTCGCAATTTGGAGATATCAATGGGAAAATTGCAATTCGTTAAAATGGAAATTCGTCATATCATTACACGTTATATTGGACATCTACTGTACATACATACTTACTTACATATGATAACTATTAAACCATTTAGAAATGAAACGATACATTTAGAGAAATTGACTTTGTTTAAATTTTCCGATGTTTTTTTATTTTTCCATTGTGGCTTGTGATGGTGACGATGTTGGTGATTCTTCTCTATGAACGCGCTTGTAATTGCATCAGCGAAAACATCTACATACTACAGCAACAGCAGCTGCAGCAATATCAACCTTCTTGTTTTTTGTTACTTATGAACTCCAAGCTAGCTTTCTTATTGTTTGTCTACTTGTTGTATGCTGGGCATTATAAATTCGTGTGTTTGTGTGTTGTTTTGACCCAACTTAATAGACGAGCATGAAATCTAGTCACGAACTTGATTATGAATAAACCGTGCACCAGATCCATGTTCGCCGACAAAATGGAGCCAGAGAAGAGATCACCGAGATTCACAATAAAAAATTCATGAAAGCGGACACATGTTTTAGGAACGGAGTTGCAACCACAGCAGCAACAACATGTGGCAAGAAAAAACTGAAACAACATTGGCAACAATGGTAATGACAAGAGAGAAAATTGAAGTGTGTAGCGTGTTTTTGTGATTATTTATAATGGGCAACATTTGTTAGAAGCAACATGCCTTGCGATCTTCAGCCACATCAGCAGTTTGTAAGGTTTCGAACAAAAGAAAGTCAAGTTAAGAAAATTGGGAGTCGAGAAGTACGATCTGGCGCACTAAAATGGGCTGTCTGTCTGTATGCTTTTTACTGTTACAAGGAAATGGTTTTTAAACCAACTTGTTTTAATGCATAAAAATATCAAAAAGCATATTTATACTAAATATTTCAAAAAGTAGAGGCTAGGAAGATAATCGCACTTGTTAAGTCGAAAATCATGACATCGCTCGTTTGCTGCAAGACCGACACACTTAACTCAAAAATCCTAAAGTTGGAGAAAAACGCTTGTAAAGTTTTCAATAAATTTCTTTTCATATGAAATTTTCCCAAATTTTTAAGTTGTTCCAACATTTCTTAAAAATTAAGCCCGTAACCACAAAAATCAAACTAGCATATGCATCTGTACAATAAATTCTTTCGACTATTTCTATTTGTTGAGGCGTAGCAACACGCGCCAAAGTCAAATGGTTATTTTCAGAAGAATAATCTCTGTCTTGTAATTATTATAGTTTAAAAATAAAAAATAAATTGGAGGAAAAATGTCATTTTACAGGATTAAATTTTCGAAAACAAGATCGAGTACAGGATACAATTTTTCTTCTGTTTTAAGCAGAATAGATAGTAATTGTTGTGTATGAATAAATATTTTAGCACCTTAGTCTAACCAGAGTCTTCGTCGATGTATTCCTCGTCTGATTCGTTGTCGTTTCGTTTTTTTTCGGATTGTACAATGCCCCAGGCAAAATATCATATTTTTCATATTACGAAAACCTCATGGGGTCTCTACGTAGCACAGTGCAATTAGCTATTTTCATTTACTACAAAAAAATTACACAATGTTACGAAACAAGGACCATTTCACAAACTCCTAGGTACCCTACTGGTAATAATTTAGTAGTAAATGTCAAAACTATTTAGTAATTCAAATAAAATCTAGAAATCAGTACCAATTGCTAAAAGTCGGTACATTTGTGTACTGATATCAAAATCTTGAAAAAGCAGTATTTTTAAAGAAAATAAGTAAAAATCAGTACATGTACTGATGAATCAGTACGTATGACAACCCTAATCAGAATATCATTCAAAGTTTCTACTTTTAACTGAGATTTTTCATCGGTCCACGTCTTGTTCATGGGAGCGAACACTCGCTCCATAGAGGCGGTCGTTCTGGGTACACAAAGAACATTTTCCACTATTGCTGTCATTTCCTTGTATCTAATCGCAATTTTCAGTTTTCGAATGAGTACATGTAAATATTTTTAACCCATCGTTTCGAAAGAAACACAAAATTCTCAAAGCTTGGAAAATAATTGATAACGTAATGCCTTATTTTCCAACTTTTTTTGTAGAACAGTTTTGATCACGTTATCAACGTAAGGGTTGACGAACACAAACTAACAAGAACAAGAGAAATGCAAAGTTTAAAATCAATGGAAATAAAATTGGATAGTTACAGGATTTTTATCAAAAATACAGGAATTATTTTTTTACAAGATATTCGGTGATAATACAGGGGTATCGTGTAAAGTACAGGATAAATGGCATGGTTATGTATACATTGAAATTATGTTGAGCACAAAACATCTTGGTGCGCCGAGGGTTAGGGCACCAACATTTGTTTAAATTGACCCAATGGTTTTTGGTCTAAATAAAGTAGAATACTATTATACTGGTTACAAGCGTAATAGAAAGCTAGCTAATGAGCGTGGTCCCATCTGTGTAAGATTTTTCTTTCACGAGATATACATATATATGTACGAGATGTACTTAGTTGTTTAGTAAAGCATTCTTTTCCATGTTATTTCTATGGAAATCTAAAGAATTCAATAAGCCACCTACAAATATTAATATTATGAACACTTTCTTTTTTTCTCTTTTTTTAAATGTACCTGGAGATATTAAACCTGTTTGAAAAAAAACGTATTTGAACCACGCTAATGTGCAAGAGAGTAAGTTACAAAAAGCGGCCGTTAATGGGAGGTTTTTTGGTATATGTATGTACTTCCATTTTTTAAAAAGGTCATATATTTTTTACAAAATAAATTTGGTGTCTAGGCAAAAAGTCATCAAAAATACCGAAAACTTTAATTTTGTATTGGCAATTGAAACATAAAAAAGGTCAACATTTTCTCAAAAAAAAAAAAAAAAATTTAATGGAAAAAAATATTTTGGAAGACCGGTAATTTATTGATTTCAACTTGGCAGTCCTGGTGCGACGGTTAAATATTTTAAGTTATAATATTGAAAATTGCACACACACATAAGTTTCATATCAAAAAGAAATAAAAATCAATTCAAAATAAGATGACTTAATACTTATTTGTCACAGCCAAATATCTGGAATCCCTTTAAATAAATACCATGTTTAACTCAATAAAGCGGTAGGTATAATAAGCAATATTTACTAAAATATATTCACTATTTTTAGCAAGTTTCATCCATATATACTCATTGAAGGGAAACATACTTTTTTCTCAGTGTAGAAGTGAAGTCGACAGAATAAGATAGATTTAAATCAGTGATCAGCAGAGCGCAAGTATCAAATATTTTTTTACGGTCATAAGAGAGGGAAATGACAAAGCTGCAAGCACTGAGAACAAGTTTTGATCGATTTGCTGTTTACGCTCAATGAGATTTCTTATTGTAGGGGTTGAATTCCAGTTATAAAATGATTTTCTATACGGAATTTATTATTTATCGCAAAAACTTGCTTGCAGATTATGCAAAGAAAATTTTCGATAAAAATATCTATTTTGCCATTTGATTTCAAACATTTTTGCAGTGCATTAACGAAATAACCAGCTCAGTTTGTAGTTTGCTTACTCTCGCTTAATCTCTTCGATTGCTCGCGAGTGTAGGGGTGCCGACCACTGGTTTAAAATTTATATGGAACAGAAGCATAGAATATATAAATCTAGACAGAAGAGAAAGAGAAAAAAAAACAAGAGACCAGAGACCGGTATCCAGAAGCAGTGTTTATATAAATGTATAGGTGAATAAAAAAATTAGAGTCAGACTATTAAGTATCTATACCAGTGTTCGCATGTGCATATTTGAAAAGGTATTAAAGCCTGGCACAAAAAGTACCAAAATCAAAAAAATAGTACCAAATTTCGGAAGTTGAAGAAAAACACAAGTATACGTTGATAAGTTACATAAATAACACAAATTAACAAATTATTTTTCAAATTCAGTCTTGTGTATGAAAAATAAACAAACTAATCATAATAATTTTACATGTCACTTAAATTTATCTCTTTTGGCAATTTGTAATTAAAGCTTTGTTTTAAAGATTTCCGAAACTGTTTCTATCTTCAGTCTATTTCGAAGATTTGCTTTATTTAAATTAAGTGACAAAAATATACTTTCGACACTCGCTGAAGAATGGGGTATGGATAAAAACCTCTTAGCATTCCTCGAAACGTTTGGAAACAGATGCTCATAAAAACTTTTAACCAACCTTCAAATTTTATCTATATTTAAAATTCGGTTATACATAAATTTCGCATATTATCTTATTTCATCGTTGCAAGATAATTTTCGAAATTCCGTTTTAGTTTGCTCTGCAAGATCAAGTTCTTTCTTGGGAAACAAAATTTTAAGAATTGCTAGTACATATTGAATTTGTCTTTCCTCCTATGTTCCACATAGATTTTGAAGCAAACGAAGATTTTTGAAATACATAGTACAAAAAAAGAGATGTGTTTCTGGAGAACCGCACCATGGTACTTTAGCTGTGAAAATAGTATCAATTTTAGTACTAAAATACCGTCTGTGCCAACACTGATGTATACATAAGAGTGCGATTATATACAACACACATGCATATGGATGTATGTTTATGTTGTTATGTGCATGTGCACATAAATTTAATAAGTAAAAACGCAGATTAAAACTGGGGAAAAGTATAATAATGAAGGAGTGCGAAAAACGAAAGCAAGTCGCTGCATAAACTCTGTTTTTAAAAACCTTGTTTGAACGATATCACCCTTCAAAATACTTCGTATACATATTTACATCAGAATGTAAATATGTATTTTTACGTGCATATGTTTGTACGTATGCATAACAGAGTTTTCCTAATTTAAAAGATCTACAGTTTTTACCGACTCTAAGGAGTATTAGTCAGATTTCAAATCATTATTTTTATAATATGAGCACAATAGTCGGAGAGCCCGCTAAAGAAAAGTCGAGTGTATAAGATTACAGGATCAGATGTACGGGAATTTTAGACGAATTTGTTGTTTTAATTAAAACTGTATAGTATTACACCTCAAAATATATGCCAAATGACAGAACTCGAAGAGGTCTAAACATAATATAGAAGGTTGCATTGTTGAATCCTGTCCCAAACATGGATATCCATCGGTTTTTTGGGTCAATTTCATTAATGAAGATAGCAGCTTGCAATGTGTGTCAAACGATAGAGCTCGAAGAGGCTATATAGTGTGAATGGTTTTGTTTTGTTGAATCCTGTCCCAAACATGGATTGCAACACATCTATGAAAAATTGGATATCAAAACGGGTGGCAACCCATGTTTAAGACATTATTCGACAAGGCAGCCCTGTATACTATTTTTAGGCTTTTAGAGCTCTATCGTTTGGCACACATTTTAAGCAGTAATATACATTTATGTACATAATAAAAAACCGGTGGCAAAAACCGGTGGCAACCCATTTTTGAGCAAGGTTTCGACAATGCAACCCCATATATTATATTTAAGTCTCTTCGAGTTCTATCATTTGGCTTACTTTTTGAGCTGTAATATTAAATAGTTTTAATTAAAACAACAAAGTGGGACGAAATTCGGTAATTTTCGGGCATCCGAACGGGGTTTGCTAACGCAACCCTGGTTGGTTAGTTTCACCAAAATGCATTACTCTATTTCCCGTATATCTTATCCTATAATTTTATATACTCGACTTTTCTGCAGCGCCCTCTTGTGCTACAAAGTTTGATACACCTGCGGAAAGTGGCGCATTCAAGAGAAATGGTTCAGTTGAGAAACTTTCTATAGATTTTTATCGAATACTTTTTGAAAATTTTTTTTTTTTGCATTGAACATTTTTTAATAGCCCTTTTTAATCCAGTCGTCTACAATATGATGAACAAAAAATAGTGCTCACTTCCTACTTCAGAAATACCTAAGAGAATTATACTTTTCTTGTGGCGGCACTTTCACATTTGTCATACCTTAAACCCGCCACTAACTTTTGAAAATAGCTCTATTAACCCTAATTTTAGAAAGTCGAAAAGTTTAAGGTCAAAAAAATTTCAATCGATTATACATATATGTACATACATACTATATGTATATGTATGTACCAGTTAAAAACTCAAAAACCTCATTGTATTTGATTTCGAATTCAGATAAAGCATTCAGGGCCATGCTTAAGTATAGGCTACATAGGGTACAGCCTAGTGGCCCGCACCACAAAATTTTTGACATTTTTTTTCACTCAGCAATAATATTATGATTAATTAATGAATATAATCGTAAAAAAAATCCTTTATTTCTTTTTCCTTGCTGTTCAAATAATTTCTTTGCATCTCTTAACCAAAAACTCCTCCTGATAGGGGCCGCACCACACGCTCAGCATGTTAGTCCGCGCATCCTAGATACAGCCCTGAAAGTACTATTTAAAAAGTATGAGGAAATAAAATGAAGGCAAGGTAACCAAGACACATTTGCTCCAATTATTCGGCATTGAATTTCCATCCATCCAATTGTATATTTTAGAATATGTATGACCATGCATACATACATATTTATATTTATTCTTACATATGTGTGTATATCGACACTTCCAGAGGAACGGGTGGGATATTTTAAGACAGATTTCTTTTCATATCTTTTCAGACAAGTGTGAAAACGCGATTTTATATATTGCAACAAGTACTATGGTACCTTCCGATGTGTAATTCAGAAAATTATTTTAAAGTGCGTAACGGGTGTGACGTTGAAAAAAGCTTTTTTTGAATATTTTGAGTTTGAGTTTAATTTGCTTAAAGTTTTGCAGGAATGACTAATAAATTGATACCATTTTAGAAATACTTCATAAAAATGTAACGGGTGTGACATCCAAATGTAACGAGTGTGAAATTGTAATAATTTTATAGTAAAACTAGCTGACCCGGCAAACATTGCTCTGCCCACCCTGTTCATGTCATTATCTTCAGCCCCATATCTGTCTCCATCGCTATCCCTATCTCTATCCCTATCCCTATCCCTATCCCTATCCCTATCCCTATCCCTATCCCTATCCCTATCCCTATCCCTATCCCTATTCCTATCCCTATCCCTATCCCTATCCCTATCCCTATCCCTATCCCTATCCCTATCCCTATCCCTATCCCTATCCCTATCCCTATCCCTATCCCTATCCCTATCCCTATCCCTATCCCTATCCCTATCCCTATCCCTATCCCTATCCCTATCCCTATCCCTATCCCTATCCCTATCCCTATCCCTTTCCCTATCCCTATCCCTATCCCTATCCCTATCCCTATCCCTATCCCTATCCCTATCCCTATCCCTATCCCTATCCTTATCCTAATCCTTATCCTTATCCTTATCTTTATCTTTATCCTTATCCTTATCCTTATCTTTATCCTTATCCTTATCCTTATCCTTATCCTTATCCTTATCCTTATCCTTATCCTTATCCTTATACCTATCCCTATCCCTATCCCTATCCCTATCCCTATCCCTATCCCTATCCCTATCCCTATCCCTATCCCTATCCCTATCCCTATCCCTATCCCTATCCCTATCTCTATCCCTATCCTGTTTGTCATTAAGAGGGTAAAACTTTTAGTTGTATGGGTGATGCCACACCCTGTTGTTAAGCCATGCCCACATTTTTCATGAGGCTGAAAATGTGAACAATGGACACATGTGTATTCTAGGGGTTTTATTTTGTGCGCCCATGTCATGACATCTTCTAAAATGTCAGCTTCCTCAATCGAACCTGGGAACGGCGCAAACGGACTTTTCCCATATAATTAACATAGAAATAACGTTTTTTTCCAGTTTTTCTGGTAGATTTTTTCTACGTTTAAGCTAGTTCATTTTTTTGTTGCTGAATTTCAATCAAAAACGCCGTTCATAGCTTTGATATAGGAAGCCGAAATTTCGTGAGAATCATTTTAAATCCCAGTGCTAAAACATAAACATATGTCCGTTGTTTCTGCAACCTATGTTAGTAAAATCTTGGATATTATACATTTGAGGAAGTCTAAAACCCTTAAAATTGCGTCAGTAAAATGAATTGACTTGGAGAAAGAATCCACTCATTCAAATGTCAAACCTTTTTTTAATTCACTGGATTAATGATTTTTCCCTGGTAAACAACAAATTCAAAATTAAACACTAAAATAAAGCCCTAGACCGTATTTGTGGAATGGGAATTTACGCTGGGCATAAAATCAAACATTTGCAACACAGCGTTTCGAAAAATGTGTAAGTAATGTTTCTGAAATGAACAGTTGATTTAAGTTTTTTATAATTTTTAATTTGGCTGCAGTAACTGCCGTTTTTAATGAGTGTGGATCTAGTCACAATTACTATAAATCAATGTGAAAACACTGGACCCTCACCCACTAAAAACAGCAGCATGTGTGATAGCTTTTTGTACATTATCAGCAAGAATTTAAGTATTTCAAATTGCATAGAAATTCTTTTATTCAGCCCTATTCTTAACAATTTTTACGAGGTAATGTTGCGTCCAGACCACCAATAAGGCTGAAGTATTGTTAAAATGGACTAGTGCTGCAATGAAAGGTTGTGTGTTTTGTTATAGTTTTTTAGCTATTTCATATTTTAACGCAAAAGCAATACCAAATGTACCCCTGCTGATTTATTCAGAAAAACTAGTTTTTTCATTATTTATTTGATTTTCGATATGACATCCTATTTAGGATTGATTCGGTGGAAAATATTTGAACATAAATATTAAGTTTGTATCGAAATTTTTCTTAGGGGCGTGCAATTATTAAGTAGCGCAATTTTTTAAGATTTTTGAAATGTATCGCGCCGTAACGTTATTCTGTACCCCACCCTTCCCCTACTTAAACGATACATTACACCCAAGTGACGATGTTTACCTAAGTCACAATTATGTTGCGCAAAGTACCGGTTGCCACAAAAATACATTTGTTATTAAACTAAAAATTAAACTAAAAATCATAATTAAATAAGTTATGTACAGGACAGCCAAAGGCCTCTGTAGCCAGTGCTGCGCCTTTGATTATTTTTTTATAATTAATTTATAACTAATAATAAATAATAATACATTTGTTATTATTAATCGCAAATAAAACAAATAAAACAAGAAATTTCTAAGCTCGCTCGATGAGTACTTTCATTTGATGTATCATTTATTGCTGTAGGTAACCTAGATCCCTTCAACTTTTATCATTTTAGTAAAATATTTTCGCTGTAGCTGTTCAACAAACATATAAAGAAATTCATTTAAGATTTAAGATTATTTTCGGCAATCATTGTTCAAAAATAATTTCCGGCATGTCTACGACTAGCTATAGTACATCGCGTTCGATACGTTCAATTTTGGAGCTGTTGATGCCAAAATCCAAATCACACGTGCTGTGACGGTATCCTAAGGTTCAATTGTTGCTGGTTTATCAGCATAAGCCAGCGTATTCACGTATCGCTATAGAAAACGTAACGGCACTTCAGATTAAACTATCGATATTACCGTCTGCACGTACATACATATTGCTCACTTACTTCAAGGCTGGCATAACTCAAAAAACGTGATTTTTGAGTTTACTTTGTGTGAAAAAATCAGAGAGTTGTCTTATAAACTTGCCTTGTGAGAAGTTTACGTAGACATACTTTTCATCATGTTCATATAAAATGTAACTTATTGAAAACTTTGAATGCATTTTTATCCCACTCAAGGTGTTTTGAGTTACGCCAGTCTTGAATTAAGTGAGCGATATGTTCGTCGTCTTGTGCCTGTTGCATCAAATAGAGTAAATAGAGCTCAGCGGAAAAGCATTTAAACTCGAAAGATTTCAAGCTTGTTTACGGGAACACCCCTATTTATGTGTACAAACTGCCGCAGTCATGAATAAAATGTATCTCACCAAAAAGACCAAAGAGTGAATCAAAACAGGTAAGAAAATTTTAAAACCAACAGGAAAAAAACACAAGTTCTGAGAATCGCGCTCTTAATATATTTGAACATTTCCAAAGAATTTCAAATTGGCAGTAAATTGTTTCGTCAAACGGAAATATTGATGCACTTTACGAATTTTCGAGGCTATTTTCTCATCAAATTTGCCCCGAAAGCTTTCGAGGCTTGCGTTAACTTTGCTCCATACAAACTTTTTCAAGGGACGAAAATGTTCTCATTTTACGCAGTTTTCGAGACATCTTCGCGATCAGAGGAATACCCTTAGTAAATATTGCTCGTAATCGTTATCGTTTTCTCATAGTTGGTAACATAGCAATCAGCTGTTTAAATTTTGTTTTCGTTAATGAAACAAAGCAAAAACAGGAACCTTTTTTAAAACATTCATTCTCACTACATAATTTCAACAATAACTTTTTATTTGGTTCCCGCACACTCCTAACACACAAACTAATACAACAATTAAAACACTGTACTGGCAGTGTAATTTAAGTTAGTGCAACCAAATCTCACAAAAGTACTAGGAATGATTTGGACAAACATTTTGCGAGTTTGCGAGTTTGCCGAACTCGACAAGAAGACGTATCGAGACTTAAAATGTTATTTTTAGAGGCCGAATGTACTTTTTTGTCTTGAACACCCAATTTTACTAAAATCAACGGAATTTTTCTTTGAAATACTAAAAAAAAAAAACAGGTCCTCACTTTTGCCATTTCAAAAACTCTTGCAAAATGGGATATGTTTCACAAAATCTACACATTGCGATTATTTAATATTTCCTTTAGTAAAAAAAACAATAGTTTGTCAAGTAATTGTTTGCAAAATAAATTATGCAATTCAATTTTCACTATAGTATTGAATTAAAGTAAGAAAAATCTTTTTTTTATTCACTTCTTTTATTCATTCCTCATTAGAAAACAACAAAACAACTATTTGTTAAAAACAAAAAATAAGTTTATTGAACATAAATGAAAACAATGGGCATTTCTTGGTGTCAAATAATTCTTTGCAAAATGCAAGGAACATATGAAGAAACTAAAAACTAATGAGAAAAACTTCAATGATGGCTGTTTCCACCACGAATACCAATCACGGTTTGTAGCTTTCTTGGAATAGACGCAATAAGTTTTTGTAAATCACGTCCTTCCGGTATCTTTTTGTCCACTTCTCCTTAATAACTCTTATTTGAGCGTAAGTGTGCCCATTAATTTTCAATTAGGTTCATCATATCGGGGCCTTGGGCTCATATTTATAAGAGTTTGGATGTTTGTTTCAGCTTTAACAGCTGAACGCTTTCTTCACAAAAAAAAAAACACTTAAGACGACGTATCTTGGCTTCTATGGTAGTTAGGGGTTGTGAAATAAACATATGTATATTGTTTATACCAACTGCTTTGCAAAATGTGAATGGGATTGGACAACAGGGCTAACGCGGGCAGAGCCTCGGCTATAGCTAGTTGTTCAATAGTTGGAAATGACATTAAATAATTTTAAACTAAGGTTGAGATACTGGTTCTATTGCCAAAGCTCAACAAGCCGTAGAAACCTTCGCACGCTTTATGATATATCACGCAAGAAGGCACGCAATAAATTCTGAACGAATCGGAAAATCAAAAGCGATAACGAAATTCTTTAACTACTACAATTGGCCAACTAATCCGTTAAGAAAAATAGCTTATCGATATGGCTGAACTTCAGGGGCGTCATAAAATTGTCAATCTCTTCCAATATCTTGAAGAAAATCCACCTCAACAGAGTCATTGAAAAAATAGATCGTGTATTGATCAAATACTACTCTTCGTAGTATCGTAGAGAAAATATTTGAGTGGTCAACTTCATTACACTTAACTTCCATCGACTACAGTACCGCTTTTGCCAGCATCGGCCGCAATTGTTTCTAGGATGCATTGAACAGACGAGGTGCAGCACTCGTTAACCTCCTACATGCTTAATACGAAGGTTCTAAATAAATGTAAAGTATTGTTTAGCGGCAAACTTTATTATCCTTTTGTACCAATAAGGACATCTTTGCTAAAATCAACAAAGCCAAATGCATCTTCACCCATCATCGTAATGTCTAGTAATATTTGTTCCTGTCAAGCCAAACGTGTAAATATGTATGTATTTTCACCAACAATTGCCTTCGGCGAATTCTAGAAATCCAATGTCAAATTGCTCATCAGATGCTATCAAGATCTGATTTCCGTTCAAATCAAACGGAGAATATTGAGATGGGTTGGACACACGTAGCGGAAATCATAGACTCAAGGCTGTCGGCAAGCATTGGAGTGCAACACGCAGGGTAACAGGAAACGCAGTCGTCCTAAATCATTGCGCAAATGATCGCTAGAAAAAGAATCACGTGAATTGAAGAAATTTTGAAGAAAATTTAAGGCACTCGCCAATGATCGTGTACGTTGAAAGAGTTTTGTGGAGACTCCGTTCGACTCCATGCGCAGATAAAAGACAAAAGAGAGTTTATAAAGATTTCAACTAACGAAGTTTTCAAAATGTGGTGATATCTCCTCTTGATGTGGTGTTATTCGCCGCCAAAGTACAAAAAACTTTAACACAAGATAATAGATTTTTTTACTTACTTTACTAATCAAGAAAAATTGTGCACTAAGAAAACGATTTGTTTGAACATAACAAATCTATACTTCATATAGAGCAATCAATTTTTTATTTGGGTCAAACATATTGTTTTTCGATCAAATAGTGGTATACATATGTTTTGCTGAAGCATATCATGTTTGCCTTAATCAAATATTTAATAGCTCTATATCATACACAGGCAAAGCTCGAAAATTATAAAAAAAAAAGTTTTGGCAAATTCTAACAGTTACATATTTATTTTACATAGTTACTGAGTGTAACAAAATTATTAAAAAATGAACAGAAATATTGATTTTATATGTGTTGAAAAAAGTGGGTATTGTTGTCTACGTTTGACGTGATTTAGACAAGAGCCTAAACGCCTAATCACGCATGTTTTGAATTTCGACGACATCCGAAATTGATAAAGGGTGTTTTTTTTAGAGGTATAGAGCTTCGAATTGAAATAAAACACAAGAAAATCATTTTAATGTCCATCAATTTGGCTTTATTGGAAGGATAATTTTATGCCATTAATGTTTAAATATGATTTCGGGCATGTGGCCGCCGCGGCTGGTTCGAATAAAGCCAATTCTACAGGTCCAATTTTGAACCACTTTTTCGAGCATATGGGGCCGTATGTCGGCAATAACGCCACGAATGTTGGCTTCCAAGTCCCCTAACGTTTCTGGTTTGTTGGCGTAGACGAGCGACTTCACATATCCCCAAAGAAAATAATCCAATGGTGTCAAATCACACGATCTTGGTGGCCAATTGACAGGTCCATTCCGCGAAATTATGCGCTCATTGAATGTTTCCTTCAATAAATCGATTGTGACGTGCGCTGTGTGGCATGTAGCGCCGTCTTGTTGGAACCACAACTCATCCACATTCATGCCATCCAATTCGGGAACAAAATAGTCGGTTATCATGGCTCTATACCGGTCTCCATTAACGGTAACTGACTCTCCAGCATTATTTCGGAAGAAGTATGGCCCAATGACTCCACCAGCCCATAGAGCACACCAAACAGTCAGTTTTTGTGGATGTAATGGCGTCTCAAGGGTCTCATGTGGATTATCTTCACTCCAAATGCGGCAATTTTGCTTGTTGACGTAGCCATTCAACCAAAAATGAGCCTCATCCCTGAACAAAATTTTGCGATGAAAATCAGCATCGAGATCAATCTCATTTTCGGCCCATACACCAAAATCACGACGCATTGGATGGTTTCGCGGCTTTAATTCTTGCACAAGCTGGATCTTATAAGGTCGCAAGCCAAGATCTTTGCGCAAAATCTTCCATAAAGTTGATGGACAAAGCTCCAATTGCTGTGCACGGTGGCGAATCGATTCATTCGGGTCCTCTTCAACATTTTGCTCTACAGCGGCAATTGTTTCTTCGGTGCGCATCTCTGCGGATGCGTATTATCACATAGAGTAAACGTAGTGCGAAAACGATCCATGGTTAACCGAATTAATTGCTCTGATGGACGATTATGTCGACCATAAAGTGGACGGAGCTTGCGGTAAACTTCGCGAACTGAACCATTATTTTCGAAATAAATTTGCACGATTTGCAAGCGTTGTTCTTTTGTCAACCTGTTCATGATGAAATGGCAAACCAAACTGAACATAAATAACATTAGAGTTGCCAGATTTGACCATAAAATGCCAGTTTTATCTCTATTCGAAAAACAAACCTCTAAAAAAAACACCCTTTACATTCTTTCATTTTCCCCAAGACAATAATTCGTTCAAAACTGTTCACATAAAGGTTTGAAACTGCTTGTCGCACACAACTTCTTTAACAGCTTCCAAAAATTAGAAATTTCACACAATAGAAAACGAAAAAGTCACGTTATAAATTGTTTATGACCGTCTAAACGTTGAATCTATTTCGTATCAATTGGAGGATTATTAATGCAATCGGGGAGAGGAACACAAAATTCGCTCAGAAATTAGAATCTCTGTTTTAATTTCAGAGCTTAATATTTTGAGCTCGAAAATTAGATTTTTTTTCTAATTTCCAAGGTGTGTACACAAAAAAATAGAGACCTAATTTACAAGCAATTCTAATTTCCGCGAATTCTAATTTGCGAGCTTTGCCTGTATAAATTGATATATTCAATGACGTATCCAGGATTTTATTTCGGGGGGGGCGGCGGTTTTGGATATGTGATTTTTTCTACGTAGTGTATATTCTTTGCAAAATCGTTTCTATATAGTGTCCGTCAAAATATTTCGGGGGGCGGGGTTCTATCCCCTAGCATCCCCCCTAGATGCGGCCCTGGATATATTCAAACAAATCGATTTCTCAGTGTGGCTTTTCCTGTCCAAATCCAAGCTTGTGCTCTAGAATCATATATTATTTATGACAATTTTTCACAAATGTGTCTAAATAGTTCACATTTGTTAAGTTTAACTGCGATTTACACCATAATTAGAAGACATTTAACTACATACCTGCAAAATTTCAGTTGCAACAATTGCCTGCTATAAAATGAAACACGAGTATGTAGTTCATGTCCATGAAAAAGGCAGAGAAGTTTAATTGAATTTTTTATAAATATGTGACGTGATGGAAAAATGTTATGAACGTAGCCAAATTCAGTGAGCTTGATGTAACTTTATTTGGGTTCAAAATCAATAAATCCTTCAAAAACCTAGAAATTGTTAATTTTGAGTCGTTAAAATATAAAAACAAATGCGGTTCCATAATGACAAAACTGTAACTTTTTTTCTTGTCGACATTATTTATGTTAGGTTAAATACGTAAGTGCTACTGTCGATATTTTTATACGCACAAATCAAATGTAAAGTTTTACAAATAAAAATATCAACATTAAAATGATTCCTATACAAACCGCTTAATATCGAAATTTTAAAGACAATAAGAAAAAATGCTGATATTCGCATGAAAAAACATGTATGTACATACATACGTACATTCATTTATATCCACTACTGCAACGTATATTTATGTACATGTATAGTGGCGAATGTATAGGCTTTTTATACTTATAGCGTTACCAGATAACTGCTGCTCTTTTGAATTGAGTAGTGGTAGTAGAAATAATGACGACGGATATGTTGTTGTTGCTGACTGTATTGCATGACGCCGAAAACGAAAACTAAATATGTATGTACATATGCATGTATTTTTTTGTGACAAAAGTGTATAATATATTGGTTTGTTAGTAGGAACATTCAGAACTATTTTTATTTATTTCTGAGCAAAAAATGCTGCTATCGCAACAGCAATAACAGTTAGAATTTTTTTTTACATACAAGAGTTTGCACACATGAAAACATTATTGCTGATCGTGCATTCACGACTTGAACGGGTAGCAGCAACAACCATGGACGCGGGGTTCAAACAAATATTCTCTAACAAGTATTTTTGCCGCTGCTCTGCAATGAACTCTCTCTCTCGATCTCTCTAGGCGCTGTGTTCATCTTATTTAGTTTAATTTAGTTCTTGTATCCGTATTAGTTTCTTCGACACACACACTCTCTCACAGCAGTTAGCGATGAATCGCTTGCAAGATCACTACATGTATACAGCGGAATACTATTGCACACACATGTAGGTATATAATTTATTATCGCGGTTCTTTATGTACTTTATTATTAAATTATAAACGTATCATGTTGCGAAAGGGCAAAAAATATAATAATTATCTTGATTGAAATATTTTATTAAATAGTCGTCGTGAAATCAAAGCTGTTGATTTTTTTATATTTCGCACACTAAGTCTTCGTTGTTGCGTTTAAAACTATGTTTAGAAAAAAATATCTTTTGGCATTCACAGTTTTGCAGTGGTTACTGAAATATTACGATAACGTGCATTCACATTTATTTTTCAATCACTTCCGCTTTTGATCAAGCGCCATTTTATATTCAATATTTAAGAGGTTCTCAGGAAGTTTTCAATTGCTTCGCTTCTAATGATGTTATATATATATTGTACACATTTTGTAAAGTAAAGCTTAAATGCCTTAATTTTCGTTAAAAAAATAAAATAAGACGAAACACAAGACCCTCACAACAACAATTCTCTTATGTGACTAAACTCTCGTTTTAAATCGTAGGAACGAAGTGCTGGCTCAACACTACAATTTTCAACGTACAATCGATCTTGAACGTTACGCTATATTGTTGCTGTAATAAAAACCACAACAACAATGAGGAAAAGACGAACGTTACCTCTATTGCGGGTTAAATTCTATGGGCTTCGTCAAGTAAATTTTTATACTGAACATATGAGATGTTCTCTCTTTCTCTACTTCTCTTTTTGGGTTCGTTGCGCTCTCATGCCTAAAAAAAGTACACAACTACGTTATACCTAAAAAAAGGAAAGAGTTTCTTTCTTATTTTTTGTGAAAAACAACAAAAATTTAGCAACAAAAACTACGTTTTACCCTTGCAATATTAAAAGTTTAATCAGAAGTTCAAGATGCTGTATACAAAAGGGTTGGCGGGCAAGAAAGACTAGCGTTATAACAGAAATCAAGTTTTATTTGTTGCGATTGATCGATCTGACGGCTTGTTGTGCCGTAAAACAGTGATGTTCCGAATTTTGAGAGCTACGAGTGGAGCTCGATTTTTAAGTGAACTATTGAATATAATTTTTTACATATGCATGTTGTCCAGTTAATAGGTACGGACATTATTTTTCCACTTAAGTAGTTCTCATGTTTACTTATTTTTTGACAGTGAAGTCAGAGAGCAAACATTACAGAAGAAAACAGCTGATCTCATCCTTTACAAACATAACGATCAGCGTTGCCGTTGTTTGGCTTTTCCTACCAAATTTGGTAGTGTTTATTCCTCTTTGGGGCTTAACCCTGATTTTGGTAGAATTTAGGTTAGGTTAAAAGGGTTGTTTGCCTATAGTAAATTTCACTCAGAGGCATTTTGCCGATTGTGATACCCTAAATATATATGTATAGTCCACTCCCTTCTCCTGAAATTATCTCACTCAATGGGTGCGAACCCCCCAGAAACTTTGGTGAAGTTGAGGATGCTATTGAGGTCCAAATCGGCTAGATATTCAAGACCACCAAAGAGAGCAAACCCAAGACATTTGGTTCATTTATTCATTAGCCCTGGGCATTCGCAGTGCAGGTGTTTAGCCGTCTCATCTTTTTCGTCTTCACAGATGTCCCGTATTTAATTTTTAGTCCCGCATTTAAATATTAATGTTTTGTTGTCAGGTTGAAATGAGTTATTTCAATAAGAAAGAGGTACACTAATTTTATACTAAGCTTGTAAAAAAAAATCAACTTTTTGAAGCAAAAGAAATTTGGTAGTGAACCGCAAATGCAACGAATTTTTTGTGTCCCGGGTATAGCTTCTAAGAATATGGTCACCGTATTTGTGCCACATGTTTCAAGACGTCTGTATCCGGTTCCACCTGCTGTTCATTTGTTTCTTGATTGGGTCCTCTATCCGATTGTGTAGTTCTGCCAGTGGTATCCACTTAATGATTCTCTGGATGTTCTGATTCTGTTTTGGCACATTCATCAAACTTCTCATTTCCGGAAATACGTTAATGGCGTGCACCCAGCAGAGCTCTATAGTATGCTGTCGGATTGATTGTGTGAGCTCCTTGTAACCTACCATCTGTGGGGCTTGATCTATAGCTAGAAAAACGATGCATAAGTGGGTAGTCTGAAAGAAATCTGAAAAGCTTTGCTGTGAATTTTTAAGTAATTAGTTTAGCACATGAATAAGAATGTATTCTTTAAGCAACCTTTGTACACGGTTTGTATTTTTTTCTTTTTTTGCTAGTTAAACAAAAATTTTAAGTTCATTTCTCAAAGATCGTCATATTTCCGGATATTTCGAAAAATACATTTTTGGATTCTTGCCAGGCGCTCGGCTTTGAAATGAAATTCCCGGCCATACCGAGTCAACTCCGTCATTTGATAACCCTCACTAGCACAAAAACAAAACTACGTGTGAGGACCTCTTATCAATCTATTTTCGTACTTATCTTCTTTATAGGTAGGGAGATAGCGTTGCATTTTTCATGGTCCTTTTTCCCGCTTGATTTTGTTTTGTAATATATGACCAATAATCGGAATAAGTGTCAGCCACCAGAATCATGGTGGAGCTGGTTGTGAGAGGCCGAAAAAAAATGTTTTTCCATAACTAAGAAAATTAGCCGCAAGTAGATAAATATATTAAGTCCAATGTTGTAGAGGAGATAAAAGCACATCGATTTCAGAATAATATCCACACGACAAGATTTGACTCACCTTTCACCGTTTTAAAATTTGCAATAAGTACTGTTATTTTGAACAAAAATAATAATTTTCGGCAAAAAATCCGGTTTACAGATCCAAACAAGTAATGTTGCTTTGACTCCAGGTGCAGATTATCAATTGAAAAAATCAAATTTAAAACTCAAACTTGTCCCCACTGTCTTTCCCATAAGGCAAGTTACCTTCAATTTTATAGATTTTTCGATGTTTATGATTTGAATAGAACGCAGCCCCACCTTATCGCCATTGAATTCGGCAGCTTATTCAAGGTAAGTTTTTTGTCTTTAACTGTAGAACTCTATTTAAATATTTTTTCGCGTCTGCTTCTGATATATTGTGTTAAGAGCTTAGCATGGATAATGAAAATATGAAAGGCAGATTTCCACGCAGCCGTATTTTTTATAACAGCAATTTTTAATATATTAAAAAAGAACTCCATTCAATAATTTTATCGTTTTCATTCAGAATTTTGTTGTCTTCAGTATTGCCCCTAGAAGCAGAAAATATAAGAGGCAGACGTGAATATCTCTGCTTTTTCAATATATGGGGCTGTGTATGTCAAAATCCTCGGTTTTGCTCAGATTCGTACCTTAATTTTAAGAACACATGACTTTTCCGAATATTCTTATCTGGTCATGTAGTTGAAAAGCTTAACCTTTTCCCTTCAAAACCCACTTTGAGTAATATTAATAAGAGTAACTTTTTTTCCTCCGATATATCGTAAATTTAAACTTTCCAGTTATCCTGTCGTGCTGGAAGCTTTGTAGATTTGTATGTAGACCTGTGCAATAAACTTCAATTGGTCCGATTCGGCAGTAATGTCCCATATATGTGCACAGAAAAAAAAAATTAAACAAAAATAATATAAATTAACGAAGAAGTAGAATAGTGCATTTTGAATATCAAAATTTGCAAGGTAATAGTTTCATATACATTGATATATCCTTAATAATATGCACCTTAAGTGCTCAAAAGCGTCTGGCTTGAATAGATTTTGTAGAATTTTTAGATATTTTCCGCCTTAAATCAAGATTTTTTGATGTTTTTCGTTTCTTAAAGATATTTTCGATAATGACTTTTGTAGACTTGCTTGATGCCTTGTGAAACAATTTGATCGACATTGGTTTTCGACATTTTTGAATTATAATCGCATTTTCTTGTACTATTCGATATTGTGCAAATTTTTCAATATTATTCGATACTTTTCATTATTTTTTCCGCCACGTTCTGACCTAAAAGTTTTAACCTTCTTTTTGGAACTCTTACAAAATTTTTTAATTTTATTGGATGCATCATACTTTTTACGCAAACAAAATTTAGAAAATCTTTTTATGTAAGGACTTATCTTTTATGATGCCTGAATTCGTTCGGCTTAGCTAAATAGTCTTGAATCAGTTTCAATTCCAATAGTTGTCATCTTTTTGTGTTGACGTGCTCCAGTAAACCCAGGAACGTCTGACCCAGAGTGCGCGGTTTTCTGGCAAGCGTCCGATCCACAATGGGCCGATGTGTAGTTAAATCCATAACGCGAATCGCTTTGTATCACTTGTGGTCCAAACGGAGCTCTAAATGCTGATTTTGAAAATATATTTTTAAAATCTTTTCACCGTACTAAAGAACCTGATCTAATCACCCATTTCTCCCAAATTAATCAAAGTTACAGAAACCAGAACAATTGCAAATACTATTTTATGACGACTTTTTGAATGGCTCGTAATTATTACTGACTAACAATGGTCGCACCTGATGGACCTTGCTATGGTTAGGCGGTCAGAGAAGCCCGACAAAAATCAACCCCGAATTTCAATCCAACCCGCTTAAGACGACTGACTGGCTGACTCCTTAGATGCAACCCACGCATCTCCAAATAACTTTCAAGTTGAATTGACAATGTGGTAACGCTATTAAAATTTAAAAATTCGCATTTTCACAAATTATAACTTCTAAGAAGTTAAATGCGGTGTACCTTAAGGCACCTTTTTGGGCCCTTTACTGTTTCCTCTTTATTTAAATGACTTATGCAATACAAATCTTACTCGTCGCGTGTATATGTTTGCTGATGATGTGAGCTTGTTTTACCCATATCAATATGACTTCGCATTCAAAATAAGTATGGAATGAGATGTTTCCCTTATTTTGAATTTGCTAGACTAAGCAAGCTGGTTTTGAATGCGAATAAAACAAATTTAATACGTTTTAGGCCGCACGCTAATACCGTAAATTCCGATTTCACAATTTGTGTTGATTCTGTAAAATGTTTGGGTATTCTATTCCGAAGTATTCGTGGGACTTGCATGTAGCTCAAGTTAAAAGTAAAACAGCCCCTAGCATTGTAGTCCTTTATAAAATAAAACACAAACTAACCAACAAAACAAAATTGTTGCTTTATCATGCTCTGATACAGATTCCTCCAAATTATATGATTCTGATATATAGATACAAAGATAAAAATGTCTTGAATACGCTGCAAAGTAAGCAGAACAAAGTTATTAAGGTTAGAAGCCTGGTTACTTTATCAAAATATTTGTACGACAATTGTGCAAATTCATGTTTCGAACTTGTATCAAATATTATTGTATGCAAGTTGCCAAGTCGATGAATAACATTGGGTATCACACTATTAATTTTGTGCAAAATCAGTCAATATTTAGTACTAGAAACCAACATAATTTGAGGATACCGTGATGAAGGCTACACACAACGAAACAACGAATTGAGTTCATAGGTATAGTTTAGTGCAATCAATTATCAGCATCTTTACGAAATCAAGACACATGCCACTCTATAAATCTATGTTAGAGACTACATATTTGAAAATCTTGATTCGTTCCTTCTGTAATTTTTTTGTAAATAAAAAAATATTTATATTGTTAATGTTGAGTTTTAATTGTTAAAATAATTGGTACGTACCCTTATTAATGTCTTCATGGCGCTGAGGCGAAGTATATTAATCAATTAATTTTGTACATGGAATGTAATAAGAAAAAAAAATACCTTGAGAGTAAGTTGGTGCGCTTGGGTATCCTCAGGTCTTGGTGCCCAAGTAGCTACTAAGAAGGCTCCCAAAAGGGAGAGCGTTAGTAAAGCTAAGACTGATGCGATTATCTCAGTCTTTGTAACGGGTTTGCAGGTCACTGCTACAAAAGCGGCATCCGAATCCGCATTAGTGGTAACTGCCTCTCTAGATCAGCCACAGGCCTCATCATTGCAGATTGGAGTTCCCTTCTAAGAAAATTCTGGCCAGCATCGACGCGCGAAACGTTGGTCTTGATTGCTTGTCAAGGAGGGCTATGTAGAGTTTCATTGAAGGAAACTTGCTCCTTGCTGTAGATTACCCTGAGCTGGTGAGATTGACAGCCTTGCAGGGCGTTATTTTGTGTCGGTTTGGCAAAATGAAGCTCATTTTCTGTAGTTACGACAAAACGGCTGAAAATATCAATGCTGGCCTTACCGATACGCAGGCTAAGAAGACAGCGAGAACAACTGGTTACGTCAATCGAAATGCAGTCGGTACTTTGCCGACTCGCAACCAAAGTGCTATTGTCAAAAAATACATGCGCGGGAAAAAATAGCACCCCAAAAATCCTATCGGTAAACTGGACAATGGTCAAAAGAGATGTCGACATGATTCCAGCCACTGTCCTTCCATGCCTCTGCTCATTTCCTCGGAGAAAAAGTATCTGCTCCAGCCACCAGAGTACTGCTAACGGATAAGCGTTCAGCTAATTTTTGGTTGCGACGCAAATTCGCATGATTCCCCTTGAGCAAGCTCGAATGTCAACTAAATAGGTGAGTCCCTTCTGGGGTATCTTGCCTCTTGTAGACCAGATGTTGCCAATAAGGGATTCAAGCGTACTTTCTAAAAATCCTTTTCTCGAGGAGGTACTTGATCTCACACTCGATAGTCCATTTATCTCTGTCATATCAAGTTGGGAGGTCTCTAACGAAGCATCACTGTCTGATCATATCCACATAAGATTCAACCTGTCATACCAAGAGATCCGTCGTGTCTACATCTTTATTTCTATACAATCTAATATTCTAATATCATCTGTCCAATTTTTATAGGACATTTAGGAAGCTCTCAAATTATTTTTTTTGCTAAAAACAAAAAAAAAAGCTCCACAACATTTAAAAATATGCGTATTATGCTGAAAACAAAAATTTAATTTCATACTAAGGGAACCATTTGGCGCTCCTCAAGCAGTTGCGCCTGGGGGGCCGACCCCTAGGTACGCTGCTGCTTGAAGTATACTACCCTCAGACGCGCAAATGCCGTGTCTCTGCAGAAGTGAGTTTCCAGAAAATTGAGGTTGGGCTTATGTTGTATCCATGAAATACCTGTAAAATTGAGATTTTTCATATGTTTGAATTAAGACACTGGTATTTGACGTAGTTCATAGACGTTTCCTAAGGTATATAGATGCTATAAGAATCACGAATATGATTTTTTTTTTGAGGTACGGCTTCTGCGCTTCTGATGGCAGTATAATTGTTTGAAACTCTTCCTTATAAATCATATTGATAACGCAATTCTTTGGCAAGTCGCGAACCCCGCACAGTTTTACCCGAACAAATTATTGCTTGGCATGAGGATGTGAGCTCGTGCTCGGTCGAAGTCATCGCCTTGGTGATTGAAACATGACGCTTCCGCGATTAAGAATGTTTGCTGGGAGTTTCTGCGTTATTATTATTTTTGTTGCAAATTCTGTTGAGTACCACTCTTTTGTATAAAAATCTCCCTTATTTCTTACTTTTCATATAATTTTTAAGGTTTAGCCTTAGATACTTTTATATTTAACTTGAATTTTTGTTGCATATTCGCACGCGTAGTTGATTGTAATCAACAATTCGATCGTGCATTGATCTGCTTCTCAGACTATGACTCCGTAGAATTTTGCTTTAGTTTAATGTTCAGCTAGATATGTGCGAATACGTGCTTTTGATATATGCACATTAGGGTGATTGATCTTTTTTTTTTGTTTCAAACAGGTTTAAGCCCATTGGAAAGAGTACACATAACATATTTTACAAAAAAAAAAAAGATTTTTTTCTCAACCTTCGAAATATTCCAGCCACTGAAACCTATTAGACTGGCGAAATATTATCTGCACCTTAAAATAGAGCTGAAATTTACAATTTTATGGCATATTTTATGTTCTTTCCGAGAGGCTTAGTCCCGCTTATGTAAGATTTTTTTAGATGAAACGTCTAATAAAGCATTTCTTCCCATATAAACCGTTTGGAAATCTAAAAACCTCGATGAACCACCAAATAATATAATATTATGGGCTGTCCATGCACCAGAAATTTTCTCATCTGATGTATCTGCAGCTATTTACTAAGCTTGTTTGAGATAAAAAAAAAGAATTTGAATTACCCTAATGTATATAGTGCAAATGCATGTACATATGTAGTATGAATGCATATTTTTGTGCAATTCTCACGATCGCTCACAAATCTTTGCTTTTTATAATGTAACTTTTGTCATTGTGCTGTTAGTTTCTTAAACTTTAGGTAATTGATTTGTAAGGAAACACCTCCATGAAATTAAAATGGTAATGTAGCTCACACTCTCCGTATTTGCCAAGACGCTATCTATGTACAGAACAACAGCAACCAAGTTGCTAAGTTTGTTGTTCTTTCTATTTTTTATTTCAAATTGCTTCTTTTTGCCGCCTGAAACTTTAAGCAACAGTTTTCCGTGAAATATCTCTTCTTCTTTTCAGTTCGGAATGCACAGTAGACAAAATACAAATTTACTGGGTAGCTCTAGCATTTAAGCAACTTGCTTTGTATACATAGCAACTAAAATTTTACTCGTTAAAATTTACAATTTGTTTTGGTTTTCCCATAAAATTATAGATGCCTAGCACCGGATGGCGAATAAAACGTAGCTGTTACCAGCCAATCAGTTTTTATTCATCTTTTTATGCTGCAAAAACTTGTATTTTTGCCTAGTTCACAGCCTCGTGGATGTACATATGTACGTACATCGGACTAGAGTGTGCGCATATTTTAAAAGATTTTCATTTTATTTCATTAGCTCCTTTGTAACTACTAACTATTATGATTCTAAGCGTGATGCTATCCAATTTTTGTTCCCAACACTTTTTTGACCTAAATATTCGCGTGCCTTTGTTGAAGGTGGCGGAGCATTTTTCGTTTAATAATATCCCAATGTGCACAAAAACGGATGCGGATCCGTAACGGACCTCAAAAACGGAAAAAAACCGGAATCCGCTTTTTCGTATCCGTAACGGATCCGAAACGGACGTCATATACGGATCAGTTGTCGGCTGAAATTCCTCTCGAAAAAACGGAAGGATCGTCCGTTATTATTATTAATATAAGAGGCAGTTTTCAAGATATTTTCAATAAACAAATACAGTTCCCTACTCCTTTTTTGCTTTTTATATATCTTCAAATTAAAAAAATAAAAACAAAATTTGTCGTCGCCGGGGTTTGAACCTGTATCTCTGCCAATAGTTGCTGCATGCGTAGCTTAACAGCATCAGCCACCATATTTTCTGCTGGCTTAAAGTATATTATTTGAATTAGCAATCGACAACTGCTCAAAATGAATCTTCACTTTTTCATTTTGATAAAGAAGTAATTTAATTTAAGTATGTCATAAAAATAATGAAAGTAGCTGAGTTGGTTAAGATGAGCATATTTGAACAGTGGCATGGCGCAGGACGCGCAGGTTCGATTCTGTTCGGTGGCAGTTAAAATAAAGAAGTTTCCTTAATGCGATTTACTAATAAAACTGAGTTGATGAAAAGAAATAAATAATAGATGGAAAATGTAAAAATTAAAAAAAAATTAGATTTGGGAAGAATAAAAATAAAATTTTTTATTGTTGCGTTAATTTTTTTGTGCAGTAAAATCCGCATTATTAAAGAAAAAGGTCGTCTCGAATCTATTTTATTTAGAAAAACGAATCCGAAAAAGTGGATTCCGGTTATTTTCCGTTTTTGAGGTTCGTTTCGGATCCGTTACGGATCCGGAAAAGCGGACGATCCTTTTGTTTTTTGAGAGGAATTTCATCCGACAACGGATTCGAATCGGATTCCGTTTCGGATAAATAATCCGCAGGAACGGATCCGTTTGGCACATTGGGATGGCACATAAAAACTGTTGTCAACTCAAACTGACACATTATGTGCCATTTCAACGAAAACGAAAAAAAAAATAAAAAATACTTTTTGAAAGTGTTATCGCACTATAACAGCAGAAGGCCAATGCCGGCCTCAATTGACAGTTTTCCCAGTTGAATTCTAATGTGATTAGCTTTTAAATGAGGCGTGCACCAAAGCAGTGATTTGAAACATTCGAACTTCAATAGTACTTTATTTTGTATTACTCTTCAGCCAAGTATGTATGCATAAGCCCGCCGATTTATTATACGATTTGCGGTTGCTACTTCGTTTTGCCTCGCCAACAAAGCTTGCAACGATACGCCTTATCAATCAACACACAAACTAAATCGAATTGACCAAATAAAATGATCACCTTTTGTTTTTGCCGATCAGCTGATTTATATATTTTGGCTTTAAATGTACTATTTAGACTATTTTAAATGCAGCCAACTACATTCTTCAATCCAGTGGCGTCACTTCACCAACACCTTGGGGGGCGAGAATTATAATTCCCCCACTTTTAGATGGTTTTATTGAATTGATGTATTGTATAACTAGTATCAGATCCTTGGGGGGTGGGGTGCTCTCCCCAGCCCTACAGAACCGACGCCACTGATTCAATGATGGCCTTAAAGATGTTTTAAATATATGCAAATACTGATTTTCGAACAACAATTCAATCGTGATTTGTGCCGAATTTAATCTGTGCACACAATTCAGTATTGTACTGTGCAAACACAAAACGTGTATTTTACCTTAGAAAGTTAGCGAGCCGAACTTCTAACGAGTAAACATCCTTTTCTTAAGCAAAGAGCACAGAAGATTAATTTATTATTATTTATTTATTATAAAACAATTCTAAGCACTAGCATCTCAGGCTATCGGCATAGAAAATTAATTTATTCTCATTATGTTTTGTGAAATGGAACGAAACAAAATCAGTGTGCTGCCATGTGAAATGTGCATCTTTGTGCTCTGAGAAGCGTAACACATGCCAAACATGAGCTGCCACCCGATTCGAAACTTACGGAACCTAAGGTCGAAAAATAAAAAAAATTTTGAACATCACTTGGGGTGACTCCGTACTCTGGAAATGATCGTTTTCGACCCATTTTCGAGAAAAAATGTTTTTTTCGAACAAACCATAGTTCGAAAAATTGTTTCGGACATCACTAAGGGAGGTTGGGGACCCTGGAAAGAAGCGTTTTTGACCTGAAAATGGTTCCCCGGACCATGGTACCCGTTCTTGACCCATTTTCGGGAAAAAGTTTTGTTTTTTCAACGAAAATTACCCGAAAAATAGTTTTGGACATAGCTAAGGGAGGCTCGGGACACTGAAACCAATTTTTTGACTCGAAAATGGGTCAAAAACGGGTATCATGATCCGGGACCATTTTTCGGGTCAAAACGTTCCTTTCCATACTCTTTTTCGACCTGTTTTTCGTTTGAAAAAACAAAATTATGTCCCGAAAATTAGTCAAAAACGAATACCATGGTCCGGTACCCATTTTCGGGTCAAAAACGGTTTTTTCTAGGCTCCCGAGCCTCCCTTAGTATTGTCCAAACCAATCTTTTAAGGTATCTCTCGTTTAAAAAAAAAAATTCTCCGAAAATGGGTCAAGAAGGTCCTTTTTAGGATACGGAGCCACCCTTAGTGATGTATAAAGTCCTTTTTCGACCTTTTTTCATCGATTGGAGCAAAAACAAATTTCCTGAAAACGTATCGAAAACGGTATTTTCAAGGGTCCGGCAGTAAATTCCATCATTTTCATTATTGCCTTTCTCATAAGATCATACATTTTTCTGTTTTTGTATAAGACATTTTTTTGCAAGACGGTGGCATCACTAATGCAATTTGCTTTTGAGCGAAATAAACGACACAATTTCGAATGGTACCGCGCCAAAACACGACACTCTATTTCTATTTATAAAGTACATGCTGCGGTGCACACACAAATGCAAAACAAATTCAAGCCCACGAAACCAAAACCTTTCTTATATTGTACCTTACCGAGTACACATTTCTGTTGTGTGCTGATCTTGTTTTGTGCATTGGATTGCACACTAAAGAAAGTAAATAAGGTTACGAAACAATAAGGAACAAAACGAAGTACAACAGTAATTACGATACTTTCATTATTTAAATGAACATAGTTTCAGCTCCCAAATTAACAAATTAAGTACTTAAGTTTGCAAAATCTTTTTTTGCTTGGACATGCATTTTTTAGTTATACATAATTCGAAAACCACTCTTTGGAAATTTTATTGGCACCCCGCATGTGTTTTATCAATGGAAATTGGTAAGAAAATACTATGCCTATGCTATATTTTAGGGCTTTGAAAGAGATTATAGAGACATGAAAATAGAGATGTTGATAGAAATAGAGAGGCAGGTAGATTATACATAGAGATGGAGATAGAAATTGAAAGAAACACAGGGTATGGGAAAAAAGTGAAAAGATATGCAGTTAGAGGTCGAAACTTAATAATGGGAGCCCAAGAGCTCGAAAACAGGCTCTGTGAAACAGATTGTACGTCATATACGGTCATTATTTCATGACGCTTTAAGAATATTTAACTGTAGATGTGTTGCTTTTTTGTGCAAGATTTTATCGTCAGGAGTTTTTGGCTAAGCTACTAACTGTAAATGCAAACACGTATACATTTTTGAATTTGTGCCTGTTTGAGTCATAATATATATACTCGAATGTATGATGGTAATACCGCTCCTGTGCCATTAAACATCTACCATGTACAATACCTGGCTCCTAGTCGCCGTATTGTATTGTACTGAGTAAGATCAAGTACACGTTTCTCTGCAATGTTTCTCTTGTAGTTGCCATTGTTGTTGTTGTGGCCACATATACATACTATACATAGGTACGTACGTCTGTGTCATCCCCCTTCGTTTTTCTGACTGTCTTTTGTTTGGGGGCTTCTTTTAGTTTTGGGAAAAACTGGTTTCTTTTTTCGTTTATTTGACTATTTTGATTGTAATGTGTTTTTCCATGTTTGCTTAAGGTGGCCAATAAAGAAGTACAGCTTTTTGTTGCTTCCCAGCTTGATGGCTTCTTTTGCCATTCAAATTT
This sequence comes from Meiosimyza decipiens, assembly GCA_963680825.1. Taxonomy (NCBI): domain Eukaryota; kingdom Metazoa; phylum Arthropoda; class Insecta; order Diptera; family Lauxaniidae; genus Meiosimyza; species Meiosimyza decipiens. The sequence continues at coordinate 99,511,240 of OY804259.1, forward strand.
TGAGCTTTAAGACTACTTAGAAGTGAATTCTCTTTGGAAGCATTGTTTTGTGATCTGACGGTAATTGTGACTCTCGACGTTCAAAAGGAAGTGGGAGATTTAAGCTATACAGAACTGGTTAACGTGCGTCTATTTTACTTTACTTTTTATCTACGATTCGTTTGTTATTTCTTTTTAAGAAGCGTATAATAAAATGCTATTGAACTTTGTGAACTCTTAGAGTTCTACAAAGTATTACTAGATTTTTGGCTAAAACTGAGTCCTCTAACGAGTGAAGATAAGTAACTTTGTAAGTAAACATGTACTATTACGTTTTAGTACTGAACAATTGATTTAAGCTATTGGTTTTAATTCGTACTTACATTAGCACTTTAGTATTACTGTACTTTGATCTGGCTTAAGAGTTGAACCTCATATTGGTATATTTTTTTGTATGGTACAATGATTTTAATGAAAAAATTAACAGAGTTCATATATTTAAAACCCGTCGTTCAGAAGTGCTGACACTGCAAAATTGTTTCCCATATACATCTGCGTGCGAAAAAATAGTAGTGTCATATGAAAAAATCTTTGCTTTTATGAAAAAAAAATTATTCAAAAAAAAAATCCAAATATATTTGCGTTATTTATGTTTCACCATGTTAAACAAGCATTTTTTTGAACATTTAGTTTTATTCGCACATCGTTTGTGTCCGATTTCTGCCTTAGGTGTAAAGATATAGCGTTGAAGTTATTTTAGTTGTATGGAAGGTGTCAGCCCCTGTAGTCAATCCACGCCCACACTTTTCGTGTCGCTAAAAATGCGAACAATACACATACGAAGGGAGGTTTCTTTCTTTGCGGTCCCATAGGCTTATATTATAGACTTGGAAGGATATGCTTATTTTTTGCACATAAATGCAATGCTTCGTCGATTCGAAACAGTTGATCCTTGCTCCAATGGCTTTAATGGTTGTAATGGCTTTGTAATGAAGTAAAGACTGAATAAAAATAAAAAAATTAATTTAAAGGTCGATTCTTTTCACTCACCTTGTTCTTCCAGCACAAACTAAACCACAGAAATATAACAAAATTTGTATTTATTATAACTTTTATCAATAAAATGCATTTCAAACAAACAATACTAAAAAATGAAAGGGTAAAACACAAACTTGCGTCGCCGATTTAACAAAGCACAGCCTTCTAAGGTTAAAGAAATCGCTCCCAAAAGTTCAGCTTCTGATGTTTATACACCAAACCAGTTTTCAGGTTTGGTGTGTAAAGAATTTGGTGCAAAGAATTTTTTCTTTTATTTTGTTTTTATATTTGTTACACAAGGTTCTCATTTTTTGATCTGAATTATTTAAAATCGTGGATTAAATATAATACTTAACAGGGCTGATTTAGCCATGCATATTGTATAGTTGGAGCGAAGTTGGCATCTGATATTATGAAATAATTTTGTTTGCAACTCGCGCTGATCCGTTTTGGTTTGTACAACATAGAGTTTATTTTTTCAAGAAATGTGCAAAGGCTTTTTCCTTATACTTTATCAACCCACTCGGCATCTTATATTTCAGAAATAGAAGCAATGAAATGGAACGTTACAGAAATCTTTCTTACGAATGTTTTCATATATTTCAATGTTACTTAAATCTTTCAAATGAAATCTTTCTGACGCGTTGTAAGCAAAATCGTCCACATGTAACCATTCTGAAGTGTTTCTGAAAGGTTCCAGACTTAACGTTTACCGGATTTTTCTCAATAAACCTAAATAATGTTTTATGATTCGATATTACTTTTTTGTTATATGCATTGTATACATATATATATACAACATACATGGTAAGAAGAACTATGTGAATGTTGCCAGGGTGGTTCTCTGTTTGATGCTATGCTAATACTTTTGTGCTATCGTTTTCAACTATAAATTATGAAATCGTCACAAACAATACCTATTATATATCAGTTCCAAGTTACGCGGATAAAATGAAACAACAAGTCAGAGTAATCCTATGACGAAATAATTATTGAATATCAGCGCAAAAATTGAAAAAAATACAACAAAAATATATAAAAATTTTTGTTTTTCCCCTTCAATAGCAACCGCTTGACACGCTTCACATGAAATCTTACAAAGTCTCTGTAACGTTTCAACTGAAATCAAAATGCTGACTTGACACATTGCACAAACTTTCGGAAATGGAAATGAAAGATTTCTGAAGCGTAACTGAAACTTTGTAAGATTTCATGTAAAATATTTCTGAGAGGTTTATGAAACGATACAGGCCGCGTGCGAATGTGTTACATATCGTGGTAAGCGGAATCTTTCTCCTAGCTCACTGGATAAGTTTATTTTCTGACCTCATTTTGTACAATAATTACTTTTGTAATTTTTTCAGAACATTTCCTTTGAAAACTTTCTTAATATGTTCATTTTTGTTGTATGTATCTTCAAAAGGAGTCGTCACTTCAACATGTTGTCCTTAAACTTTTCGTCCACACGGTGTTAGTTTTTCTCAAAGCCTTCGCATACATGCGACTTAGTAGTTGTGCCACTATTGACATCCTAAATAATTGAAGACCAATTAGAAGTTTGTGAAATCATTACTAAAACAAAGACGAATGAAATAAACAGAAACTCTGAGCAAGTATGAACTATTTTCAAATTAATAAGTTGGTCGACTGTCGCACATTTCTTTATTTAGCACAAATTTTACATTTCATTTTAAATTGAATATCGGTCAACTATTTAATTGTAGGTATGTGCACAGCAATTTAGTTGTGTTTAGAGAATTTTGTGCCGCCCTTTCTTGTTATGTCCCGAATTGGATTTTTGGAAACCAGCTATACACGTAACAAGCCATATTAAAAAAGTTTTTCAATATCAATTTCCATCACCACCGCCTTCAATTACTGAATTATGGAGCTTTCTTATATATTTCTTATAGCTTTCTATAATTTATCCATCCTTCTTTACGCTCCCTAAATTTGAGTTTTGAAACAGGGTGAAATATGCTGAAACATGTATCGATTATTTTTAAAAAATATTCTGAATTCAAACTTTTAGGCCTAAAATACATTTGGTTCCGCTATAGGTCTTTAGTCTCATTGCACTGCTGCCTCCAGAAATGGAGACAGACACGTAAACAAAATTTCGCTTTTAATAATACTTTGGATATTACGCAAATAGAATTCGTCGTGCCAGACCGTCCCTTTGATGTGAAACGGGGATAAAAATTATTAGAGCATGGATGACAAAAGAATTCTTTAGAAGAAGCCAACATAATAAGACTCTATTTTCATTTCAACAGAACGTCAAAACAAAATAAAGAAATGATTACAAGGAAAACTAAATAAATAGGTAATTACTCTTTATTCCCCGTATTATTCCTAAATCTTGACTATGTAAAAGTTATATGGCAAAAACACCACAGCGTCCAAATTGCCTACTGTACCAAAGCCAAACACAGACGTTGGAGCTTGGTAAGCTCTTTGCTCTATGTTGAGATACGGCTGATCATGACTTCCAGGTGATTTTCAACCAATGGCTTTTTTTGTTGTTCAATTTTTGGTTTTTATTCTCTCTTCAAAGAAAGGTGATGCTGCTCTTTTTGCGAACGCGTTTGTGTACTTAGGTAAGAGTAGCTTATATTAAATTTATATATCCAAAAAATTTGATAATAATGATGATAAAGTTTGTGGTAATGACGACAATGATGATGTTGCCTGTATGGAGAATAGTTTCTCGCAAATCGAGTAGGTTCAACAGCTTTAAAACGCCTTCGGTTGCACGACAAGATGATCTTCCGACGAATGAAGTATTTCTCTGTAGGAACGTAGATTTATATACCTACTCGCTTACAACGTTGTGTTGCTTGAATGTTCATTCTTCTATGCTGAATACCAAATTGCGATTTATATAAGCCGTTCACTCACTCGTACATTAATGTTTTTTGTTTTTGTTATTATTTTTACTTCTTTCGAGCATTTTTTGTGCCATTATGTGCTTTACTTCATGTTCTTCTATTTGTTTTTAGTGAGAAGGGCTAAGAGTTCGAAGATGGTACTCAAAGATACTCCTTTTGAATAGCATAGCCACATTTATGTATCCGTACCTTAAGATGTTAATTTTAGTTATTGCAAAAACTGAGCAAAGTATATATTGCGTTGATTTCTTGCCCTTGAATTTATGGGTTTTCATTTAAGTTGTTATATGTGCCGATCTTACAGATTCATGTGTAGCTTCTATGTACATACATATGTATGCACATATACCCTAAAAATTTTAATGGAACAAGAATTTTACATTAAGGAGGAAATTATAAACTTTCTTAATTGCACACATCTTATAATCAGGAAAAACGCAAGTTATACTAAATAGGTTAAACACGTCTGAAAATATATATGTAACAAAATAAATCTTAAATGATATCAAAAATATGTTATTGTAGCAATTATCTACATATCGACCCTAACAGGTTAACTGATCCCTTTTCGAAAAATAAAAATTGTAAACATATTAAAAATCTTGCAAACTAATCGATACTTCATGTAGTTATGCAGCTTTAAAAATAGTAATACGAGCAGGTACAAAATCTTCATCACATATTGAATGTCCATTATTTTAATAAGTTCAATTTCTTACTAAAATAATTTTTCAGTTCATTTTTACAATGCTCTCGTGTCAAGCTACAAAAATATGAAAAAAAAATTTTTTTTTCCATGACGTTTATATGGAAAATGGAAAGTTAGGAACAGATACTAAAAGAGATCACATTTTTAGAGGCTTCTTCTTTCACCTTTCTGAAAGTTTTTAGGATGTTTTTTAGTTGAAAAAAAAAGTTGTTAAATAATTACACACCCTAATGTACATAAAATAAAGTCGGGTTAGTTTCACCATTAATAACTTTGTGGCAACAAACAATTAATGCTTAAGTCGAGTTAACCAAGATGAAGTTAAGATAGAGCTAAGACCAATTTTCCGTAAGTTTTGAGCGCAATTTCATCTTCATATTTAGGTAATATATAGATCTTAATATTATGAAAAAATTCCATAGAATCTTAAATTAAATTTCGTGCGGAAGTAACGGAAAAATTGCCTTAACTCAACCTTAACTCCATTTTTCTTAACTTGAATTAAGCTCTTATTGCCTGTTGCCACAGAACTCAAGAACGGCTGGATCTATTTAAAATAATCTCTAATTGATCGAATAGGACATATTTAGGGTGGCCCTGATACAAATAGTTTTGAAATAGCATTTTCACAAAGACTACTTAATCGATTCACATGAAATTTACACCATGTGTCTTTTTTATTAAGAGGCATAGCTCAGGATATAAACTTAGAGTGCATATTTAGGGTGGCCTTCATACAAAATTATTTTAAAATAGCATTTTCACATAGCTAAGGCTATAAATCTTTTACTTAGAGTGGCCCTCATACAGAAATATTTTTAAAATAGAATTTTCACAAACACCGATCAATCGATTCACATGTAATTTACACAAAGTGTCTTTTGTATCAAGAGGAATAGCTTAAGCTATAAATCTTTTATTTAGGGTGGCCCTCATACACGCATATTTTTAAAATATCATTTTCACAAAGACCGGTCAATCGATTCTCATGAAACTGATAACACGTGGCTTAATATTTAAATATTCAAATAAAAAATTTTTGAAGGTATCTTTTTTCGGGATGACGACGCCTTCTTGCTTAGGCGTTATTATTCGTGAGCAACATCTCTGCTGCAAGAACGTACTTTCCTCAAATTGGACACTTGCCTGGGGCGACACTGCCAAGGATCCTCATTGGCGCCAATAGTGTCGATCCGAAAGTTTGAAAAAAGGAGCTCTTATTGCTCCAACCACTCCGGTTTTCTTCAAATAATTTTTAAGTGTGCTCTGATATAAAAGTAACTGTGGTCTTTTTCACCAAAACATTTTTAGACCAAGAGCTATCACAAAAATTTTGGCAGAATTTTAAACAACAATTTTACCTCACTTGGGTTTGTGTTGTATGTATGTATGTACAAATGTTATTGTAACAAAAGTAGCAAAATAACCAAAATTTACTTTTAATATCCATTTTTCTTGATTTAAAGCTTTAAGCTAAATAGCTAAGAAAGCTTATAGCTGTAGTAGCTAAACTCGATTATCACTATACTCATGTATTACAAAAACAAAGTACATAGCGCATTTCTATGGGATGTGATCCAAAGAATTTCATGCAATGTCACCAAATTTGGTCGAAATTTCTTGTGTGTTCCTTGAGGTGTTTAAAGAAAATTACTGAAATAATTTTTCAAAAATGCAAAAAACTCAATTTTGGAAATTTTGCAAAAACAAATTTCAAAACTTTTTTGGAGAATCACATTCACAAAATTGAAATCAATACCACCTTGATTTTTTTTTTGGTGATAGCTCGGGATCCCAGTTTATTTTCGAGAACAAAATAAAAATGTTCGGCGCGGCATATTACGAAATGTCATGGTTTTTCGAAACCTTCACCTATCTTTTCACGGATGGAATTTTGAAGAGAATCACAAAGTATTTTTTCCATCGATATTCATATTCACGCATTTTTATTATACTCCTTTGTTTCTGTTTTATTTCAATGGAATTTGATTTTGTCATACCTTTTCCTTGTAAAAAGTAGTATCGATGGTTTGTTGTTTGTTGAACAAAATACTAAATTTGTTTAGTTTCCTTGCAAGGAACAGGTTTACTTTAGGGACAACTCTCCGATTTTATTTTTTTTTTGAGAGTAGGGTGTCATGAATAAATAATAAATCTGCAAAAAAAAATTGTCGGTCGGATCTGGCTTAGGAGATATAGCCATCCAAAGTTGCGGATATAGCTTTTATAAAAAAGGCCATAAGTTGGGAATTCCCTGGATGAATTTTCAAAATTTGGATATCATATTAAAGGTAATTTAATCAGGTATAAAATTGTCACATTAATAAATGAATTCTGATGGTTAGTTTTCGATACATGACCTTTAATATGATATCCATATTTTGAAAATTCATCCAGGGGTTCCCAACTTATGGAATTTTTTATGAGAGCTTTATCCGCAACTTTGGATGGCTATATCTCCTGAACCAGATCCGACCGACATTTTTATTTTGCAGATTTATTATTTATTTATGATACGCTACTTCTCCTAAAAAAACAAATCAAATCGGAGAGTTGACAATTAAGTGGAACAGCTAGCTTGTAACTTCTCTCTATGTCAAAACTTTCTGCTCGATTGAAAAAAACCAACAATTTTGTTTTGATTTTGTGGACGGATCACCACTTCAGTAACAGAACAGCAATCGTATGAAAAAAATGCAGACTTAAGTTTACTTTAGGGACAACTCTCCGATTTGATTTATTTTTTAGGAGAAGTAGCGTATCATAAATAAATAATAAATCTGCAAAAAAAAAATGTCGGTCGGATCTGCTTCAGGAGATATAGCCATCCAAAGTTGCGGATATAGCATTTTTTGCATACGATTGCTGTTCTGTTACTGAAGTGGTGATATGTCCACAAGATCAAAACAAAATTGTTGTTTTTTTTTCAATCGAGCAACCAGTTTTGACATAGAGAGAAGTTACAAGCTAAGCTTCCACTTAATTGTGAACATTACCGGAGAAGAAATGATAGTGTCATAAATATGACACTAATGTTTCAACAATCTGAAATAACAATTTGCAATAATTTTTTTTACCAAATTGATATTTAGACTATCACGGCGATTAAAAAAAAATATAGAACTCATTCGTTTACTTATAAAAAAATGACGGATCCTTGGCAGATCCAAAACACAGCTACAGTTAGTATAAAGAAAGATAATTTTCCAGAGAACTCAAGTAGTGCGTCGAAGCAAGAATCACTCGAATTTGAAGATAACTTTGCACCGAATACGTGTTTGGCACAGCTTAGTAATATTCAGGCAGAATCCTCTGACAACAAGAGCAATAGTAACATCCTTCAACCGCTACCCGACTCCGCCAGTTATTTGCGATCGCTGGGTAAGCGCTGATTCAAATTTCAAATCTCGTTTTTTACTCTGAAAAATATTAATTTGAACTGTCGTGTAGAACGTAAATTGCAGAAAATTCAAAAAGAGTCGAAACTTATCGACGCACTCGGTGAGAAGCGTCAACAGTGTCTGCGGTCGCTTCTACAGGAAGATACAGGCGAGCAACCATCGGGCATCTGTTATACAAATAATGAGCTTTATGAATTTGACGCACCAATAGCGAATGGTGAGTCAACCGTCCAGGAAATCTATCGACATTTACAACCAGTGCAGGCGCTGTCAGTGGGTGAAATAGTGCACATTTTAAAATACGATCAGCTGTTATCACAAGATACAAAGCACCAACAAGCAGAGAACGAAAGTGACGACTCCGAGGAAACAGCACAGGCTCTTTAAGTCGAAAAAGAAAAATAAACATCCATAAGCCCCAACATGAATTCGCCATTTGGAGAAGTTTTTCTTTTTTTAACCAATTTGGCTTGGAAGAGTCGTATGACGATTCCAGTTTTGGTTACCACAGTCTTTCTTATTATGGATATACGTTTGCAAATTGAAATAAATATACAATCTGGACAAGTGGTAAGTAGTTCCATGCAGTCGCTATTTATATTGAACAGAGCTGCCACGTTATGAATTATTCATACACTCAGAAATGGGAAGTAAAATCCGAGTTTGAACTATAATACAGTGAAAATACAGGTGTCACCTGTATGTGGCCCTGTCTCCCCTGGGGGTTATAATGGCGCCTTTCTCAGCTTTTAACTTATTACTTTCAAAATAAGCGCTGTATGAAGGGGACAACATTTGATTGCGATTTTAAGAGTCTCGCTAAGCCTCTCCCCCTAATAATGGGGAAAATTTGTTCATAACAAAATATCAATTTCCGTCCCTTTAACTTTTTATCAGCATTACAGCTTTTTTGCATGGGAAACAGCTTTCGTTCAAATTGGCACAAATTTTATTATGTTGTAGCTCGTATCGCCAATTATAAAATGCAATTTTGAATCGCGAAGATAAAATACCATTTTTTGCAAAAAATCTCCGTTGTTGCAGAATTTTTGAAGGAGTTTAACTAAGTCAATTTTCAACCTTTTAGGAAAACCATAAGGAACTTTACAAATTGACATTTTCTCGCTTTATTTTATAGTAAGTGGTGTGCCATGATTTTCATTTTGACCTTATTTTCGAAAAAAAATTCTGTTGCATCCTAACTGGCACAAACTATTACACGGTTTGTTTGGTGTTTTTGTCTCTTGCATCGAAAACGAAGTTTCGTTTAACTATCGAATTATATTATATTTACTCAAGTAAATTTGAAAAAATGTAAATTATTTTTTTTATAACAGTCTTACCAATTTTCTTTTTTCAAATACATTTAAATGCAATACTGATTCTGCACTGAAACTTGGTTTATTTCTTTTTACATTTATTTTGCAATTAATTCGTTATATACAACCTAACAAAACACTAGATTTGGTTATGACTATCGTTATTTCATTGCTACACATAAAAATTAAGAAGTTTACTTCCGAAAAACTTTCATACGATCGTGGTTTCGATGTTTACAAAATTTGTGCAACTAATACTTTCCGAAATAATGAATAAAAATTTATTTTGACTACTTTACTTCCAATAAAAAAATTATAGTCCCAGTTTCAAGGCTTTCTAGCTAAAGATTTCCATGCTTCTGGCGTTAAATTATATTACTATGTATTATATTAATAGTTTTCGTTCTGAGAAAATTTGCGTATAATGAAAATAAAAATCAAAACGAAACAAAAAATCTGAGAAGCTCGCCTTCAATTTATTCAAATGCACAATTTTTATACACGGTCAATTATATGCTACTCTGTCAAGATGCAGAAGCAGAGAAGGAATAAAAGTCGAATGTATATTAAGTTGGAAGAATGAATTCAAAATATAGTGTTTGAAGAAGGATAATAATAATAACTTAGAAACTAAAATTAAATCTACGTTATTTTGCCTGTTTCTTATACAAAACTAACACGTTAAAGGAAAGAGTTTGGGCGGGGCCAGAGCCCACGAGTGAAGAGAAGTGAACAGGGACCGAAGCCCCATAGTTATATAAAAAAATAAAAACCAAATTAATTTAATTTCCGTTTTGTTTATTATTTTTAGGCTGCTGCTGAGTTAGAACAGTTAGAGGAATCAGAAGATGATGTTGAAGAGTATACAACAGATAGCACAACAGAAGACGAAGACGATGAGGCACACGATGAAGCTGATGCACTTCTTTTGGAAAGTGTCCAGTCGGAGGAAGAAGCAGATGAGTATGAAAGCACTGCAAATCGCTTGCGTCGCAGTTTGGGCTTAAGCTGAGTCTGAAAAGTATATTTTTTTATGTACGGTTTTGCTTTTAATTGTTTTCGAAACGCGGATTTTTTTATCTATGTTATATCTTTAAATTTAAGTATCAATTTCTAAAATAAAATATTCAAACATTCGTACTGTTTTGTAAACATACTGTTGTAAAAATCGGAACATCCACGGGATTGTCGGATTATTTTGCAAATGAAGAATAGTAATCATAAAAAATTCTACATCTGTTAACTTTGCTAATTACATCCCGAGCCGGCTGTACTCATAATCGATCCAATGCTAAAAAGTATCTAAGCGCCTAATAATTTTGGGCGATTTTGTCTATAATGAACAACCACCCAATGAAGGATCGCTCAATAATATCTATTCTCTTTGGGCAATCCTTCACTGTGAAAAATTGCCCAAATACACAAAAGCCCAACGATTGAGCAATCTTTACCTGTAAAGAATTGCTCAAATACACAAAAACCCAAGCAAAGTTTTTGAAAATTGCAACCCTAATGAGACTATCGTCAACCTAACCCAAAATTAAAAATAAACAGACGCCCCATAATTCTGGTGATGGTGATGAACCCAATGGTAACACCCAAAAATCATACATATCTAATTTTGGGCGATCAAATGCAATGGAAATGTCGCCTAAATATAGTTAGGTATTTTTCCATAAAAAAAATATCGCAAACTACATATTTAAGGGGCTTCTCGAGATATATTGATCACGGATTTCAAAAACATAGTTTTCAGAAAAATGCATTTAAAGTTTCAAAACAGGTTTATGAGTAGTAACTTTACTTTATAGATATGCCTGTAATTTCGATAATACTTGTTGGATCACCATAAAATAAAACATTTTTTGGGTATTCTCAAGAATATGTACTTCATGTAACTACTTGGAAAACGGTAACCGTTGCCGTCAAGCTTGATCTTCAAATATGCTATTTTTAGGTTGATTAAATGCAAGTGTACATATTTATAGGGCGCAGTCGAACCACCTTCGAATTGTTCCTTTAAGCTTGAAAATCGCATTCTTTACAAACTTTTATGTAGAATTACTGTGGCTAGCGAAGCGGCTTCGCCAGCCACAGTAACTCTACACAAAAGTATGAGGAGCTCAGAATTATGAGCAGTTGTACATACACTAATAAGACGCGTTCGAACCTCATTCAAATTGTTTTTTTGAACCTGAAAATCTAATTTTTTCATTATTTTTTATGTAGAATTACTGTGGCTAGCCAAGCCGGTGTTGGATATATTATAGTTTGAATCGCAGCAAAGAGCCACCGCGAACCCAGTGTTGGACGCATTGGAGAATGTAAACACTGAGCCGCGGCCGAGAACCGCCCACTTAACCTAACGTTTACGTGGTAATAATGTGGCTAGCGAAGCCAGTGATGTCCATATGAATGAACCGCGGCTGAAAGCCACCGCCAAGCGGTTATTGGACATATTCGAGGGTTAAACTATGAGCCACGACCGTTGGCCGCCCACTTACCCTAACTTGTATGTAGAACTACTGTGGCTATCGAAGCTTTTATAGTGAACCGCGACCGAAAGCTGTCTCAAAGGCGGTGTTGTACGTACCGGAGGATGTAAGCCCTGAGTCGCGGCCGAACTTTTGTGTAGTTTTAATGTGGCTAGCGAAGTTGGTTTTGAATATTCTTTTATATGCGCTTCGCTTGCACCGTCCGTACTAAGTTCGCATCATTCGCGCCGTCTGCGGTCATCATCGCGCTAGTGCCTTCGCGTCCACCGTTCCAAATTTACTTAAGTTAGTCCAAAAAATCATTTAATGAACTTATGTTATTTTTTTTAAACCCACAAATTTCACAATTTAACTTCAGTACAGTCACCAAACGAATTGTTACTAAAAATAATGTTACACTATATGTACGTCGAAAACAAACAAGTATAATTTCATATTTTGGGTGAATGTACATTATGAACAAAAAAATTTTGGTCATTTTAAGTTTTGGGTGTCTTTTATTTGGGCGAATCTAATGAGGCTGTACCTATAATGACACAAAAACCAAATCAGAAAAAAAACTTGATGGAATAATTTTGAGCTCCTGTGCTGGTGATGTGCCCGATTCTACCATACCAGAGTTGCACTATAAAACCCATAATAATAGTTGAACAGCGTTCTGTAGTGTTTGCCCACACGATGACCAGGTTATGATATTTTATTTAAAATGTGTTAAGACATGTGAATTTATTAAGACTTTGGCCGTCATCTTATTTAAAATTACGATATTTTAAGTGCGATATCGGCCAGATTTTTCCTATAAGTTAAGAGTGAGTACAAAATTGTCACTACAAAATTTATCGCAGAGAAACTGCATTTGTTGGGGCGGTTTGACACAGAAGCTAAATCGCACGTCCCAATTGTAAATCGTTTGTTTAAAAACGTGATTTTGAGCTTCGTCGATTTGAGAACGTGAACTTCGGCCATTTGAGCATCGAAACGTAACGTAAATCGCTTGTTTAAAAACGTGCGTCGATCTTAGAATGAGCTTCGTCGATTTGAGAACGAACTTCGGGCTTTTGAGCAAATGTAATTCAAGTCATACAACCAAGCTCCATGCATCGTGATTTGGCATTTGCCTAACAATAACTGTTCTGTTTATGCGATCCTTCACTTTGAACATTTTTTAAATACATAAAACCCCAACAATGACTGCTCTTTTTGGACAATTATTCAGTCCGTTTAAATTTTTGGCCGTTTTTTAATTTTATGCGTTTGGGCAATTTGTTTTTTGGCTCATAATCGCTCAGCCTTCTGAGCCTATTAGATACGAATGTTCTTTATTCTTCACTTTCATTTTTCGAATCCAAGCCAATTTTATTTTGTTATATAAAATGTCAAGATTGTATCCAATTGTCCAAGCCGATCGAAGATTCCATCATAATTTAACAATCAACGGCAATGTCATTTCAAAGTTTAGTTTTTATTGACAGCTAAACCCTTTGCGTTTTCAATATTTAAACTTCGGTTTTTCGAGTACCCTGACAAAATATTAATACTTAATTTAACTAAACTTGTTAACTTAAATATTTTCTTTATTGCAAGACACACAATTGGCATAGCACAATTTTCACAAAAAGATCTAACTTAAAAAGGCTAAAAAATTAGCTTAGCACTACAGAAATTCATATTGGCTTTTCATTTATTTCGACTCCTTGTTTAATGGAGTAAGTCAATTTGACCAGCGAGTTCAAACGCTATATATGTAGGTTCGGTGAAGCAGAGAACTTGTGGATCAAACAGCAAGAACCATAAAATCCATTGTGATGTCCGAAAATATGGTAATTCCTTCAGGTGATCGAAACGACCTCGAATTTTAGATCTATCTACCAAATTCGACTGAAATGCGTCACTTGATATCATACGAAGAACGTCGATGTTTGATGTAAGTCCAGGGCATCTACAGAGGAAATATTTCACAGGTTCAATTTCTTTATCAAACCCAGCTTTTTATGCGACATCCCAGATCCTTTCCAAACAAATTCAACTGTTACAGAAATTTCTAAACCAAAAAAAAAAAGGATATGTTCCACATTTCACTTAATTTTCAATATCACATCGAATTTGAAGTGGATTGCATGGCACAGAAAATGGATTCACTAATTAAAATGTGAATTGATTTCTCATTAAATGTAAAAAAATTTAGGTAAATGTAAAAAATTGTAAATGAAAACAGATGTATATTAAGGTGAGTCAAATAAATCAAATGTTTTTTTTTTTAATCCGACACACGGAAACTAGTTCCTAGGTACCTCTAAGAAGTACTTACTTACGGCACGGCCATCCTGCCATTTCGCACGTCCTCGTGCGACTCGTCTGAAAAATAGAAATTCTATACAGTATCTAGTACAACCACTCGGCCAATCTGACCAGAATAAAACTTTAATTAACCAAAAAAATAGTTTCAGTAGTTTCCCACCTCATACACAAATAAACAACAAACTTAGTTTCTATTTCAATTTCATATTTCATCAAACAAATCAACAAAGGTCTTATTTTATGAGGATCATTATCCAAATGTCGAATGTCATGTCCCATATAATATTCTCATAAAACATAAAAAAAAACCGAATCAACTTCTAACATAATACACATTGATCAGTTCTGTAATTTCTCTCCAATTACATCTAAAAAAAAAAAAATCAACAATCACTTCTGACCAGTGCCATTATTATGAATCTATCTATTCAGTATCCTCTATCCGATTACTAAACTCATTAATCACTTCTATCCAGTGATTTTCCAGCACCTCTATCCGGCGCAAAGAACTAACACCACCTCTATCCGGTGATATTTATTAAAATTTTCCACAACATTGCCTCTATCCAGCAATGCTTCTGAGCACAATGCGTATTACATCTTTACATTTTTCATTAAAAAAAAACCTCAAACATCTCACTCTTCATCAATTATCATCATCAATTTCAAATGGGGCATGACCTTCAGGCATTCGTCTCATACGATCATGAGCATACTTGTACGTCCGATTACAATTTAAAGACTTAACCATAAATCGGTCACCGTCTAACACTTCCGTTATTTTAAATGGACCTTTGTACTTCGGGTCGAGCTTCGTTTGATTGCGTCCTTCATTTTGTAATAAGACCAAGTCGCTTACCACAAATTTATCTAGTTTTGCTTTAGTACTATCAAATCTCATTTTATCATAGCAAGCATTCTTTTTATTATTACAAATGGCTTTATTTCGAGCTTCTTCAAGGTTTACTGATGGTGCATTTCTAAGACCAAATGGCATAGTCAAATATTCATATTGACTGTCAGGAGTTACAAAAGCTGTATACTCAACTGAGTCAGAGTGGATAGGTATTTGATGAAACCCTGAGGCCATATCTAAACTCGTGAAGAAATGACAACCATATAACCTATCAATTAGATCTGATAAGAGCGGTAATGGAAACCTGTCTGGGATAGTATTATCATTTAATTCACGGAAGTCTACACACATTCGATCGGAACCATCTTTTTCTTCACAAGGAGAATGGGACTCGCAAAAGGTGACGTACTAGGACGAATAATGCCACAATTTAAAAGTTCGTTAATTCTGTCTCGAACAATACTACGCTCATCAGTGCTTAATCGATAAGGACGCCTATAAACTGTCTTGTTAGGATCTTTTAGTCGTATTTGCATTGGTGCTGTATCAGCATGTGTGCTAGGTATTCCAGTTACGAAATTCCGTTTGAAAGAATTCAAAATATCCAATAACTTTGGCTTTAGGTCCTGAGAAATGTCGGTGTCTATTAAATTAAAATTTATACCCTTGGGCGTAATTCCTTCACAAATATAAACAGAATTCACCCTACTGAAACATAACTTGTCTGATGTCATATTTACAGCAATACCCTGACTAAGGATTTCGCGCCCAATCAATATTTTATGACGCATACAAGAATACGGAAAAACATGAAACAGAATCTCTAAAACAATGCCATCGAGTTCAATCAACGCTAAAATTTGAAAAGTACTATTTACGCTTGTCTGTCCAATTCCAGTCATCGTTACTACATTAAAGCCACGTTTACCACGAAATTTACAACCCACTGATTCTTGAATAAGCGAAAGTTCTGAACCGGAATCATAAAAAAATATGAACCTCTCACCAAAGTGCTTCAATATTCCAGCAGGTGTATTGATATCACATAATGATCGATCGTCGATCGGTTGAAGAAGTTTCAGCGCTATCACCAACTCTTTTGCGAATAATCTTGGGGCATCTTGACGCGTAGTGACCAGCACCTTGACAATTAAAACAAGTCACATTCGACTTGGCTGAATTTTTGGAAACATCATTATTGCTCAAATATGAATTATGCGTGTTGATGTTCTTGAATCTGCATTGTAATGCCATATGTCCTGGCTTCCCACAATTAAAACATTATATGTTATATGTTTGGCAAAGATGTTGACGCCTTGTATTTTTTTTGTCTGGACCACTCATGTCATTCTGTGTAACAGAGTTCTTCTTTAAAAACGATATAGCCTTCAGTTCTTGTTGTAACAGATTTCTGGTACCAATATCCGCAGTAAATGACAAACGATGAACTCTAGGCTCAAACTGAGAAATATATTCAGTCGACAAGTTTTTCCATCGCGCTATCAAAGATGTTATCAAGGTTGTGGCATACGCGGATAGGCACTCGCCTTCCTTAGGTCTGTTCTTGTTGATATTCATTAAAAATGCAGCTGCGGTTTCGGGGCAATCGTATCGCGCAGAAAAAATGTCCTTTCTGGGCATGATATTTGAGCTAACCAGACGGATGGGTGTGATATTTGAGCTAACCAGACGGATGCCTGTCCCTTGAGAGCCCGACTTAGAACATTCATCAAAGATGCTTTTCGTGGTGGCTGCTCAGAGATGCACATGTCTGCCATTGCGACCCAAGAGCGAGCGTCAGCATTTTCAGCGTCGGGGTTGAATTCAGGCAAATATGTAACAACGCTGGATGATGGCTTGATTGCTTCCACAAGAGCGAAAAAGCTGCGATTTTGTTGCTCGAAGAGTAGGGGCCATTTTTCTTCGCCTGCAACTTGTAGGGAATCTTGGGTCAATTCCACTTCTGATGTCGGGTTTTCATCCATTTTCAATATTTTTTATTTAAAATTATAATTATTTTATTTTTGAAAATTTATTTGAAAATTAATTTGAAATTTGAAACTTAAAAACGAGGCAGTCTCGATCTCGCCACTACTGCTTACTTCCGTTTTTCTTGCTTGCTTTTCAAAATCTATTTTGTAGTGCAAGTCGATTCTACC
The DNA here is from genome assembly GCA_963680825.1 of Meiosimyza decipiens. NCBI lineage: Eukaryota > Metazoa > Arthropoda > Insecta > Diptera > Lauxaniidae > Meiosimyza > Meiosimyza decipiens. The sequence continues at coordinate 99,528,385 of OY804259.1, forward strand.
CAAGCTTTGACATAGGTGTCGCCACTTGCAGTTTTATATAAAAATAAGCACAGTACTTCGGCATATATAAATATTTGATTATTTATTTCAGTATCAATCAGTAGTACTTTATATCGTTACCTTAATATAGAAAGGCCCTATCTCCCATTTTTGTTACTTTACAGGAGAACGAAAAAACATAATAAAAATTAATGTTTTGTAGTATTGAAGTGAGCTATGGCTTTTTTTTATTTGCTTGTAAATGCTTTTTTTCAATCGTAGCACACACATTTTTTTATCAATGGTGTATTTGTGGGTGACCCACCGAAATCTACAAAAATCTCTATTTTGAAAAAATGTTAGGGTCTTTCTATATTAAGGTAACGATTTGTAAATTTATAATTCCCTCAGTATGTTTTAAAGTTTTTGTATCTTTGTATGGTGCGACTTGATCTAGTGAAAATTAGGCTAGTTCTTGGCCAGAGTAGGAAATTTGTTTTAAATGCCTTACTTAGCAAACATAGGTTGCAAATTTGGTATGCAATATGTACCTAGTAAAAATTATTCTAGGTCTGGATCTGGGGGTAAGCCGTTGTACCATCCGATTTTTTATGTGGTACAAATGCGTATCAATCGTTCTGTATAGCTTACTATAAGATGCGGAAGGTGAGCATTTGCGAACTAAATTTCTTAATAATATTCTGCATAAAATGTTAATTTCAAAATTTTAAACGTAAATAAATTCGATTTTTATTTTTACATGTACAATTTAATCAACTCGTCGCTAACAGCTGAGGGCGTAAGTATACCTAAATCAGTAAACAGCAACGTTATATAAGCAGGTGGTGTATAATCGACCAGAGGATGAACTTTGGAGACATCGTTTAAGTGTTTACGTGAATACTACATGTAAAATATGAAATTACTTAGCATTTATTTGATTAATTTGAGTTTTTTTTACCTTGTATTCATTAGGCAAATCACGTTGATTTAAGGGATACAGTCTCGTAAATTTAAAACTTTCGGCTAGCACATAAAATGGTTTCTTCATTTCACGTGCACATAAGCCCATCGTGAAGGTACCAACACGATTTATGATACCGCCACTTTCTACCACAGCTTCTGCCCCTACCATAACAAAATCAACCGATTCCATTACGTAGCCGATTGCAGAGTCTAATATCAAAGTAGAATCGATGCCAGCACGATCCAAGTCCTGAACCATCTGTTGTCTAAAAGAAAAGAAAATGTAATTCTTTTTAATGAAGACCTCGCTCATTCGTTCAATATGATATTTTTTCAGAAGGATTTTTTTTATGGCGCTAAAATTATGATTAAACCTTTGACCTCGTCAAAAATTAAATTTCCCTACACTACGTAGCTGGTTTGACTGAGCGTACCCACGAAACCCACATTAAATTTAGCAATATTTACGCAAATAGCTCTCTGTATAGCATCCTGAAGCTTATGCGTGCATGGGATAATCCACGCCCACTTTTTGTTTGTTGCTTCACCGAAATACTTTTTATATTTGTGTGCAATTTGGTTTCATAAGTTCTTAGTGTAACGTTTTGAATATTTGCTTGTGCCACGCTCTCTTGTCGCCACTTATCCAATTTAAGTTCGAACTATTCTCTACTCCAAATGTGGTTACTTTTTGCTGGTGCTAGGCCGAAGCATTTCTAGTATTTGTGTAATCTTTTGTCGTATTACCTTAAATAGTTATCTGAGAAAAGCGTTTTAAAGTTTTTACAAACAGTATGACAAAGTGAATATACCATGAGATGAGTAAACGGTATAAAAACCGGTTATAGATTACATTCAATATCACGTGTTTGTTGCAGAGTTAAATGAGGTAATAAAGGATTTTTATTGATTTTTCATCATGTGTGTAAACAAAGGGTATATAATATTTAAGGACAATATAATATAATCCCAGGACAAAACTTGCCTGATAATTTTATGGGTCTAAAACAGACAATGTTTGTTCTATACAAAGCGACGTATGATGTATAACACTTGTAGATAGCACTTTTAACGACAAAGATGTCTAACAAGCAACAAAAAGTTCGCGAACTGATTTTGTATACATATGTCTTTGCAAAATCCAGAGTTAAAATATTCAGCTATAGCATATATAGTTGGTGCATCAGGTAGAACTGTCTTTACGGATATTTCTAAATATAAGAAAGGTCTACTTTTTCCTCGAAAAAAAAAGGTTAAGGCAGAAAATCAGGATTTGCTAACCCAAAGCTAGCGGCGAAGGTAAAGCGTCTTTTTAAGCACAATCACAACACCTCAGTGAGATTCATGGCGGCTAGAGCAGGCACATCAAAATCTACTGTCAAAGGATAAAGCAAAAAAGTAAGCTTAAGACATATGGAGCTCAAAAAGTACCTACCGTTCTGATGAAAAGCAGTTGATGCCTCAGATGTGAGCTTGTATGACGAGTGTCTCGAGAAACGTGTTCTAGCATTTTTTCGTGCACATGAGGGTACAATGATGTTCTGGCCTGATTAAGCAACCTCTCATTACTCTAAAGCTACGATGGAATGGTATCAAAGTAAAAAGATATATTTTGATTTTGTACCAACAAGAGCAAATCCGCCCAACTGCCCGGAACTTCGCCCAATTGAGGGATATTGGGCTATAATGAAAAGAGATATTCGAAAGAGTGGTAAGACTGCAAAAAATTTAAAGAACTTCAGACTTAAGTGGAAATCATTGTACCGTACTGTCGATGAAACAACTGTCCAAAATTTAATGAAAGGCCTTGTTATCAAGTAGGGATCAATAGTTGCGAAATTAATTTTTACTTCTAATTTAAATTTTTATATATTACATTTGTTTCTAATAAAAATGATATGAAGTAACATGAATTTCATTCATTATTACTTTTTTGCACGGTTTTTGGGAAAGATTTAGTTTTGTCATCTTACACAGTTTTTTTTAAATTGTGGAACATATCACCAAATTTACCATATTTCGCATATTCGTATTTGTTTACATGATTTTTTTTACGGTTTTTTAAGGAACGTATCTACCGTGTAAGGGGTTGAATGTACACGAATAATGTGTTTACGTTGTGAGTTACGACAGAATAATTAAATATATAAAACTGATATAAATTATCATATCGCTGCAGATGCTTTGGAAAGGGCTAAGCAGTGCATAGTTTGAACTATTATACAATGGAATAGTTTAAGTGGGCGAAAGATTTCAACCAGTAATAATTTTTGACTTTTGGTGTAACTTCATGGGAATGTTTTGGGTCAAGAGTGAAACTCCTAGGTCATTAAATCTAGTAACAGATTCAAAACAGAAAAGACAGTAATTCCCGGAAGAAGGCATGCCAAGCTTTAAATGTAACAAACTTAACAAAACGCCAAAAAGTATTTTTCGAACTAAAAGCAAAATATTAACTTGGATATTTTCGAATCACACCCCCGTTGGTAAATTGACGATATCTACAACTGCTGAGAAAGTATGTCAGACGTTCTTCAATAATAGGATTTCTCGGTTTGGCTGACCAGTCACAATTCACACGGACAGATGTCGAAGGTAGGAGCGCAACTGCAGCTATTATTCACGGTATTCAATCTGCAATCCAACAGGATGATCGAGCGATTACATCGAAATGCCTTAGAAGAAAATACATGTAGGGGAAGTCAGGGCAAAGCAGTACAAAGTAATGTAATTATAAAGAATTTGTATTTGAGTAGTGCCAGGTTATAGCAACATTTCGACCTTCCGTTGTCGAGAACCACGAGGCTCATCAAAATGAGTGCGGTCGATGTAAAATTCGAGGGTTTTCGACTTAAGTAAATTCATTTCATACGAATCATTTAAAAAAAGGCAAAGTATTACGTCGTAGTATGTATATATTAGGCACATTCATTTCTGTTAACAATGATTTGTTTCATGGGGGCAGAGTGGTAGGGGCAATGCGGTATTGTTCATCGCTTGGTTCCGCCATTTTATCCAGTTTTCAGAATTTTCGAAAAACAGAAAAGTCCTGCTCCTTTTTGACGGCTATTCATCGCACACAAAAAATCTGATATTTATCCTTAGAAAATTTTTAAAACAAATGTATAATTATCATTTTTTATGTATGTATTGCACTTCGTATACCGCTTTGTCCCTCAGGTGGGGCGTATTTTTTTTTGCATCGCAATAATAAACATCTTCTCTTGAGAAAATAATGAGCCTAATAACTTTAATAGATTCAATATAGATCGAACTAGTAACCTACATGTTTAATTGTACGAAAAAAGTTTTTTTTTTTTTTATGAAAACTTGGGGGTTACCCTTAAGTATGCCACTTTGTTCCGCCTTCCCTTGTGCATGTACGTTAGGGTGTTTATTTTGAGAGTTTCGTAGATTTTTTTATCTTTTTTTTGCCTATGTTTCAGCATGGGGCTTAAAAATAATTGTCACAAAGTTTGAGCTTCCCAGCTTAAATCTGTAATCGGCGCGGACAGAGTTTGTGTCCGATTTGGTTCAAAGTTTACGAAGAAATCGACCTACTAAAACGTGGAAAATATCTGCCTTAGGTGCCAAGACATATCGTTTTCGGTATTTTAGTTGTGTGGGAGGATATCGATATGAATAGTAATAGGAAACAAACTGCTTGCGCCATTCACAGGTTTGATTTAGGAAGCTGAAGTTTTGGGTGATTTTATTGTAAGCCGAATTCTATAATAAAGGCCTATGAGATCGGAAAAAACTCCTCTTCGGATGTATATAGTTCGCATTTTTAGCATGGATTGACAAATACATGAAACGCTATAAATGTATTTGTTTATTTGTCCTAAAAATTGAGTTTAACTAAACGTAAAGAGAGAATATTGGTTCAACGTTAATTAGGTAATATAATCGAGTGTGTATTGTACATAGAAAGGGGGATTTTCCGGTCCTATAGGCCTATATTATAGAATTGGGTTTGAATAAAGTTCTTCCTATTTCAATCTTGTGAACGGCGCAAACAGTTTGTTTCCTATTACAATTAACATGTCAGATTTAACAATCGCAGATTTTTTTGCGTTTTATTATAAAAGTCGTCTTTTCCATATGAATTGCAATAGCAAAACATAAAAAAACAAAAACAATCTACCAAAATTTTCAAAATAAACATCACACATCCCTAGCCGAAATTGTTGATCCTCGTATCGCAGCTCACATAACATTAATAAGAACTTGCAGCCGTATTAATAAACTATGAATAGTAAAACTTTGATAAGCCTTTCAACGGCTGACTAGTAAAAATGTGATTAATGTGAGTTATTGTATAGAACCTCTACATATTCTGTACTCAGATGAAGTTTATAAAAATCAAGCGAAATATGAAGTTGTACCTATATTTTTCTTTACTCACCCCGAATTATCGGGTCCACCTTGAGTTACGTAGACATGGAACTGCTTGTTTGATTGTACTGCGCACTTCAATGCCTTTAGCACGACCCGTGATCGAGAATGCACCAACACACGACAACCATCAGTAATGAATTGATGCGCCTGCTTAGCTATGACATTTCGCGAGTTTAGTAATTTTGTAAGAAAAATTTTACCTCTATACAACATAATTTGACGACACTCCTCCATGTGTTTATCGTCTAGACTAAGAGTGATGAAGCGACAGAAGAGCTCACCACCTGAAACAATTGCTGCTATTGAAAGGTCAGTGCTGCGCATCGCTTTAACAGCCTCTCGCATCGTCGTGTGAAGAATGTGAATAGTGCCGACTGTGATGAAATTTTTAAAGTAAATAAAGCAAGTTAATTTTTAGTATTAATAGTATTTAGTCCTGTAATTGAAGTAGTTATTTCAACATAGCATGTGTTACCAAAATAAAATTTTACAGGAATAATAAAAACTGCAAATAGTCCAGAAACATCAGAGTCCAAAAATTCAGTGTTGAATTTTATTTTTTATTATTGTTATTTTAAAATTATCAATCAGTCATGAGCGGCCTGCATAAAAATGCATTTGGTCACCAAAAGTTGCACCACCTATCAGATTCATCCCTATGGTTACGACCTACTTTAATGAAACAGCGCAAAAGTTTTTCTTCGTCAACTACCAAGGATTCCAGAACGTTGGTATTGAATAACTCTTCAAGTGCTAACACCATGCCGGTAAATCCAACTGCATCGGCAGCATGCACATCAGATTTGGCGGTGCAAAATTCACGTTAAATTGAAGAAGACTCACAGTAATTGAAACTGAATCAAAACTAATATTAGTATCCAATGAATTGGCTGAAGAATAAGGTGGGCTCACTTAAAAAGTATAGCTAGATAGAATGTGATAGTAGTTCATGATTATGGGAAGTGACAACAATAACGTCACATGGCGTCGGCATCATGAAGCGTTAGTAAGAAACCAAAAATTCAAAAAATTATTTTATTATTTTGACCATTTTCATGTGCTGGTAAATCAATCGCACACTTTGCTGCATACTTCTAAGTACTACTTTTTGTGACATCAAGAATTAGCAATCATTAGGTCCGGGCCCATACTATAGTGAACCGCGGCCGAAGACCGCCGTGAAGCTGGAGTTGGACATATTATATAATTTGAGCTCTGAGCCGCGGCCGTTGGCCGCCCACTCGCCCTCACTTTAATGTAGAATTACTTATGTTGTATTATTGTAAAATAATCAACGATTGTCTATCACTGCAGACTTAATCGTTATTGATATAATTTTCGTACCGTATTGCCCACAATGACGCAAAAGTTAAATAAAATCATAAGATTCGGGTATACAAATAAAACTCTGATTTAATTTGTTTACGCATATACATACATGTGATTTTCGTTGGTAATTCAAATTTAGAAACTTTGAGATTTCCTAACCCATTTTCAACCTATTCTCTTCTACAGGTACGGAAGGTTTTTACCTAAAATTCGAGCCAAAACACCCTTTAAGAGTGACTTTTTCTGAAAATGGGTCCCGAAACGCCCTCGGTAATGTCAAAAATTTATTTCCGATATTTTCCAGACAGCTTACTGGCGTATCTGGTTAAAGTAGCACACAGTGGTAAAGAATAGTGTTTTTATGAAAATGTCAAGCACCCCCTACCCCCCAATTTGTTGACACATACATAATATGTACATATGTACACACATATTATGTATAGTATGTATGCACATACATATTATATATAGTATGTATGTATTATATATAGTATGTATTATATATAGTATGTATTATATATAGTACGTATGTACATATATATCTGTGGAAATTTGGCAAAACAACCTCTTTTGATCTGCGGTAATAATTCAAAATAGCGTAAGCCTTGTGTTGATGCAAATAGGTTATGCTGTATTGTAATATTACCTCAGATCAAAAGAGGTTGTTTTGTCTAATGTCCACAGATGTATATAATATCATATGATTTTTGAAGTAAAAATATCATATTAAAAAAATTGAAATCTATACGCATGGTTGCTCAAAAACTGGTAAAGTAAACCGAAAATAAAAAAAAATACACTAGGGCCAAATTTGTAGAGCAGATTAAAACACAGCGACTACATTTCCGCGAAATCTCCATTTAGTCCGGGAAGTACCGTTGCATTTTTTAAATTCATTTCGTACCGCTTTATTTTTGTTGCACTTGACAGTTTAAGTATGGCTGATGAGTGGTAGACCTGGCTGTGAGAGGCCGACAAAAAAAGTTTTGCTCTATAACTCGCAAAGTGAGTCAAAAGTAGAAAAATTTGAGCTAATGCACATCAATTTAACTTACCTTTCACCGTTTTCAACAAGTCCTGTAATTTTGGCGAAAAATTAAGATTTCGGATTTCAACGAGTAATTTTAATCTAAAACTTTCAATAAAAACCGTATTTTTTCAAAAAATAGCGATGGAGATTAGTAATTTTAAGACTATGAAAAGTTCGTCAAATCTTTTGGCATAATTTTCCTTTAGGGACGATGCTCGAAATTTTTTTTTTATTTTTAGAAACATGGAGTCTTACTCCCTAAAACCGAATCTGAAAAAAAGGCTTCCGAGATAAAATTGGTCAAAGTTTGAAAATTTCATGTAACAGCTGGCAAGCCAGGTTTTGGATATATTATAGACTGATTGGTGATATATCTCCGATTTCGTAAAAGAAACACGTATGCACAAAATAAAAAATAAATAGAAAAATTTTTACACAATTTATTTATACAAGCCATAAGAGTAAAATTCTTCCTATCTTTTCATACGAAACTTCTCTGGCATGAAATTGGGGTTTTCATCTCCTCCACAACATTGGTCTAAATATGTTTTTCTACTCACCCAACACGATTCTAGCGATCCACAAATATACACAAACGATTTACAAATGGATGTTCCCTTTACGAATTTTTTCTGCGCACATCTATGACACAGTACCTTTCGAATGATATTCCTTTTATATCAAATATTAAAAAAGGTGTACCAAATTTCCAAATATTCTAATAAATAAAAAACTTTTAGATCGGCAAATTCTTCCAAAAATTAAACTCGGTCATAGGGATTAAGAAGCGGGAAGGATTACCTCTGTAACTATTGGCAGACTTTTTCTGTGGTCGTTTATAGAACTCGACAAACACTATATATGTCGGTTATTCCTTAAATAACTGTTACTGCATACTGTTTTCTTTTAACATTTCCAATCGAAATATAAAAAACCTATAATCATTTTTATATAAAAATTTAATTTTTTTTATTTTCTTATGTATTATTCCTCAATTAATCTTAAGAATATATCTGCTTTCAGGTCGAAATTTCCAAAATAACTTGGGAAAATATCATATTTGATTATAAAAATAAAATATAAAATGTGTCGAAGATTATTATATTAATGTTTAAACTATTTTATAAGGATTTTCATTTAAAGTTTTTTAAAAAAAAAAATTTTATCTTATTCCTCATAATCTTTGAGATATTTTTTTTCGAAAAATATTCAAAAATGTCAAAAAAAATTAAGTGTGCAGTTATTAAAAGATTGACTGATGTATGTACATATTTCAAAAGTGTATACTTCTAATAGAAACATGTATTGAGAACGAAATTGTGGAAGAGAAGAAAAATCCAAATCGATTTGAGGCCAAAAAGTTCCATATGCGATAAGGTTTGACCAACTGACTCCGTTTCGAAATTTGCTTAAAAAGCTCAATTTTTTCCCGAAATGTCCACTTTTTCAGTTTTTGTTGATTTTTTGAAAAGTAGTTATTAGTAAGTAATTAGCGACTTTTGGCTTTACACCTAACTAATACCGCTAATACACACCATCATGCACAAAAAGCATACTCGTATATGTATGTACAGCTACGGTCGAAATAATAGCAGTGCGGTGTCATTTATTAATTCAAAGAAAATATTTCCAACAAATGACGTTTTTTTCTTCTCCTTTTTTAAAATATATTTACTTGATACCAAACACATTTTGTTCAAAAAAAAAAAAAAAAAAAAAATAGCGGTACTTTCTAAGATAGCTAATATTTTGAGAAAATTGCAATTTTAAGCGGTCAAAATAATGGTAGTGTTCAACTACTTTATTTCTCAAGATTAGTTATTTGCTCTTATTAAAAAATTGTTTGTAAAAAGTAAGTTTTATTATTTTTGTATAATACTGCAATAATTTTTTCAACTTTTTGCATTTTAGTGGGCCGTGGAAAGCATTAAACGCCAAAGCAACGTTATATTATTAAAAAATCAATTTCGCACACTAAAACTTATGTTATAAGGAAATTCAAAACTTTTTCGGGAGTCCTGTGAAAATAGCTTCGAATGTTATGGAATACACAAATAGACGACAAATACGAGGACGAAAGCACTTCATGTCCCCCGGGAAAAAAAATTTTTAATGTAGCATCGAGTGAAGAAACCGTTGAAAGATTTAGGGAAAACCATTTTAGTGCCCGGAATCCATGACGAGTTCCATTGTTACAAAAAAAAATACATGTCACAAAGATATCGGACTTTGCGCACAGGTACATAGAATGGCCATTTGCAAAGTGCACAAACATTATGTGGAGAGAAAGATCATTCCGGTGATCCTATTTTTTGTTTATTTTGCGCCTTACATATTGACGAGTGTCTTTTCCACCCAAAAGACGTTCTTACTTTAGCAAACTTAGAAAGTACCATTATTTTTTCGGCCCAAAATGTCATGTACTTATTTTGTGTACTTATCAAGTAACTATATTTTAAAAGAAAAAAGTTTTCTTTGAATTCATAAATTTTTATGAAAAAGGTTGACACTTACAAGCGCGAATTATAATAAATGTAATATTTTGCTTCGCATATACAGAAATTTGTTATTGTGATCTCGTGTATTCAAATGATGATATGTTTTACATCGTTCATGGAAGACCATCATAGCTCTAAAGGAAAAGGTTTTCGAGTTGTGACGATATTCTAGCAACCGAGCGATATGCACATTAGTGTGATTTTTTTTTCAAAATTTTGTAGGATTTTTTTTTTGGCTAGATTCAAACCAATATATTTTTCCAGTATACTTTTTTTTGCTTTTCCTGTATAAGACTAAAAAGAGTGGTTACTAATTTTTGGATGGTAGGTGACGAAATATCATTATATTATTCGTATGAAGTATTGTCTACTGATTACTCTAGAAAGGACTGCAAGCCTGTCTGGGACTAAGCCTTCCAATTTTCCTAGTTACGATAAGGTTTTTGAGGCAATTTCGAAATATCCTATCTATTCGCATACTGACACCAGGTAGGAAGGTAACCTCTTCAGTATTTTTAATTCGGCCGATTAGGAGTATTTTAATTTTAAATACAACATTTTACCGAACGATTGCGCAATGCACAACTGATTTTTTGTAACAAAATTGTGCGCATTGGCATGCAAAAGCATCCAAACCATATGGAGTGTCTGATAGAATCAAATCAATCAAGCATAGTTCTTTGCAAAGAGAATTTCCTCTAATTTTCTTATCCTTCTTGATTAAAATTTGGCCACAATTGTGGTACCTTATCTATTGCTGGCCATAGTTAAGGCTGCACATACACGCAACTTAGTGCTATTGTGGCCTCTCCATTAAACGTGGAAAAATATTTTGACAGTTTACGTTGATAATTAGCAGCTAGCATTCAATTGCACAACTGTTTAGTCGCATTTATACGCAACGGTCCCTAAATTACATCAAATTGTATGGTTTAGTTTCCTTACATTGTTTCTTTTCCAGTATCATCAACAAAGTTTTTATTGCTGCGATGCCAGAAGACAAATCTCTGTCCTCGTCAAGCAGTTTAAGAAAGTATTCGATCACATCTGAAATTAAGAGTGTTTTACAATAATTTTTATTATTAATTTATTTATTAGTTACCAAATTCCTTATTCTTATTTACAGTAGTTGTGGCCATTTTTCAATACATGTATATTTTTATTTCACAAACTTTTGGATTGCCCGTTCGAAAAGCAGTATAATTTATTAGAACTAAAAGAGGAAGAGTTTAGTTTAATAATCAATCTCGCTTGTGATTTTAAAATTTATATTAGAAACACTGGCTTAAGTTTACTTTAGCTACATTCTCCAATTTTATTTATTTTTTAGGGGTAAAAAGGGGTATAAAATAAACAAGAAATATGAAAGTGTTGCTCGGATCTAGTTTCAGAGATAAAGCCATCGGAAGTTCCCGGAAGTTCCGGATATAGCTTTTGTAAAAATGATCGTAAGTTTGGAACCACTGCATGGATATCAAAAATTTGTGTGTCATGAGAAAGATAATTATTTAATGGCCTTCAATAATGGTGAGTAAAGCTTTTAAATTTAACCTATAATATTCGATATGGCGATTTTTCTAAAATTTTGACCGAAACACTATACAATTGTTGCCTTTGAGAGAACAAAGCTCAGAATTTATAACTCCAAAGCGTTTCCGTAATGAAAAATCTGTACGGACCAAGCCCTGTACATGGAAATGCGTACTTTTATTGAATCCGTGTAAAGATACCTGATTCAATATTTTCCACAATTAAATTATTGATTTTAAATTTGCGAAGGCTACGGATAAATATCCACAGCGTCTTGAATTTTCACTTATAGCCGCCTTATTGTCTTTTTTATCATATACGAATAACTGAATGAATGAAATAAAAATGAAATTAACAAATGTCTAAAATTGTGACTAATGTGACAGCCACATCTTCACAGTTGTAAGAACTTCAAATAAAAGTGCACTTGCGTGTGTCGTCAGCGTTGCCACGTCGTCAAGAAGGAATTTCACTACGCTAGTCAGAGACGAAAACATACGGCTGTGTAAATTTTTATTTACATACATGTTTTATTTAGGAAAAATTAATTTGTGCTCAATATCTTATGTGTTCTTAGCGTTGAAAAAATGTTTGTGTTTGCCAAAATATTTATTGTATTGGGTCGTGTTAAGTCTCCGGTACATAGAAAGCATCGAATTCAGCGAATGCATCGTTCTTATCGGACGCTACACATCAGATTCAACTTAAGCCTTAAGGCCTAACTAAGCCATGCATGTATTGATACTGAACAAAAAGTTTCGCTCAATATGTCATTTCGTTCACAGATGTTATTTCTTTAACCAGAGACCGAAACTGAACGTACTTTATATACGGAATCAGCTGTCACATATGTTTGCAATGGAATCAGAAGTGAAGATTTATTTTAAAATAAATAGAAAATATGGAAAAAAGTTGTTTATACAATAAAATAGACGCATTTTATAATATTCGAAATGTAAATCAAAGGGCTTGGAGCGCTGTTGTAAAAATATGCAATTTAATATACACAATCAAGAAAACAATACACTCAATTTCATTGACAATTCAGTGATACCACTTGAAACCGTCACTACTCGTCATAATAGCTGTTACGATTCGTTGCCCAACGTAACATTTTGGGTTCAAGTTCAAACAGACGTAACGAATGCAAACGTTCGTTCAGCTGCTATCGTCTCGTCACGTCTATTTTGGTTAAGTCTATAGACATGACGATAGCAACTAAAAAAACGTTTGCACTCGCTACGTCACTTAACCTAAATCTGACGCTGGCCAACGAATCGAAGCAGTTCTGATGAGTAGTGACGGATTCAAGTTCGGTTCGTACGGAAAAACACGTCTCGTCAAAATGTTTTGTTCACTTTCGATCAGCTAAGTACGTTCCAAAGAATTATGTTTAAACGAACAACACTCCGAAATTTGTCGGTAATTGGAACGTAGCGTAGCGCAAAGTAAAACCAACGGTCTTAGAATCAGGAGAAATGTGATTTTGGCTTATGTTGCGCATTGGGTTTTTAGCAATGACGTCAAATTCGCTCTGCTCTGCCATTCTGTATTTTATTTATTTAAATTTATATGAAGTTTTTTGAATATATGAAATGAAAATGAGCAAATTGAAAATTAAAAAAAAGGAGGAAGCCTTTCGGTTAATATTCAATAAATTCCATATTAACTGTAATTAGAAAAAAGACCCATAACCCTGATAGAATCATTCAATAATTGAATTCCTTAGCCGTTTTTTATTTGTACTTTAAAATAATAAATTATTTATTTTACATTAAAGCTGCATTTGAGAAAATTTATTTTTATTGCTACCAAGCAACCAGCATATCCAGAAGCAAGATTTTTATTTTGACTTCTCCAAAATATCAAATTTTGCAACCGATCCCGCGTCATTTGCGATGTTGTTCTTGCTTTTTTCTTTAAAAAAATTCAGTTGAAAAAATCCTAACCAAATGCGTGTGTTTGGTGTTGTTTTTTTGTAGTTCACAACCAACCCCGTTATTTGTATTGTTGTTGCTTTTTTTCGGCCGAAAATTTCAGGTGAAAATTGGCAAATATTATATTCCTTTTGATTGCTTGTATGTGTTTCACATGTTGCTATTCATCGCAACCAGAATTATTTCTAAGGAGGATTTTAATCTAACGAAATTATGAACTTTTATTTTGATATCTTCTTATTTTACTTGAAACAAATCATAAGTTAAAACAAATTAATACCTGAATAAAAAAAATATGAATAGTTTAATCACTAGAACTGATTTGGAATTAAAAAAACACGAAAATCCAATTTTGAAAGACAAATAAATGGAATTTTCTTTAAAATTAAGAAGAAACTAAATCAAAATGTTTAAATAGACTATCACTATCGCCGTGTTACTTTAATTTGGGCTTAAGTCTTTGCAAATTCAAAAATATTTATGTTGGGGGTTTAAGTACCATTGATCCCTAATGCGTTTTTCAGTTCAAACTGAAAAATAAACATGATATTCCTGTTGTTTGATTTGCTGAGCGCCTGATTCAAACAAAAATTCTTCTGTCTTGCAGTTTGAATTGGTATTATTTTAAATAATCACAAATATTCTTTAATTTCTATATTTTTCAATATGATCATGAAAATAACAATAAAGGCTATATTAATTTGCTTTATGAAAATTTGACAGCTAAATCCGGCTTCTTAGTTGTCAAAAATTAATATATGTTTACATTTCACATTGGATTTAGTTTAATAAATTTGTTATGGGAAAACAAACTTACGAATATTACAAAGTATTTCACCTGAGAAAATAAATTAAAAATGAATGCAACGCAACTGGTCTTTTTAAAGGAATGTGTGCAGTTATGGCTTTGATAAAAATTAAGTTTTTCAAAATGATTTTTACAAAACTATTGAATTAGACACCGTTAGCATCCGATGATGTCTAATGCAAGAGCTTAGTAAAAAAAACCGATTAAAGGTATATACGAAATTTCATTTTGTTATTAAGCTTCATGTTGCACAATGGGCACCTGTGTGTTATGCGTATAGCATTATTAATACAACTCTCACAGAAAATATGTCCACACTTTGTTGAAGTCGGTCTGCGTTTAACTGATGATTCCATGCATACTGGACATATAAGGACTACACGTTCATTTGACGACGAAGCAGCGATATCTCCGGTCGCTTCAGAATTGGGTACTGCAGGATTGGGCAGATGCAATTGACGCTGTTGTTGTGGGCGTTGAGTGTGAGTTGTAGATGTATGCATTGGACATTGTCTTTGGTGAAGCGGTGAACGAGAACGATGTGTATTTTGACGCACTGGCAAGCAAAGATCAACGATAGGGTCTAATTCAGAGGATACAATAATAACATCGTCATCTTCGTCGTAATCGCCATTGACGTCAATATCACTAATCGTACCCGTTGGCAGAGATTCCAAGTTTGGATCGGATTGGTTTACAAGATCGATTATATCATTTCCATTGGTGTTAAATTGCAATGATCGATCTGTAAAAATTGAAATTATAATTTTATTTTTGTTTTCGTATAGATCTTTATAAAGTTTTACGTCTAGTATCAAAATCACATTCAGTGGTTGAAGTTTCCTCTGCAAGAAGAGCACTATCTAGTTTTTATAAGACAAAAAAAATATTATTTTTAACAGTGTGCACTGATGTAGGTATAGGATATGATGAAGAAGCTGAAGATTAGGTGTTCTTGTTTTAGTAGTCGTGTACAGTTTTTATTTGTCTCTTTTCTTTTGTGCGCCGAAAGAGTAAGAGTAAATCATGGACTTATTTTACTTCTTTCTGTCTATTGTCTGGTCAAAAAATTTTACTACGCATAATTTTCTTTATTTTGTCCTTAACACAGGGGTCGGCAAAAATTAAAGTGAGAGTGTTTGGTGAGAGGAGAGAGGCTGCACCGCAAGAAATTTGTAACTAAATATTGATTTTAATGGAATGTTGCTGTAGAATGTAGAAAATAAAAAAGATTAAACAAGATCTTAAGAGTTGTCGAAAAATCATAAACAAAGCAACATGGAACGCGGGCATAGCGCAGTTGTCTTTAAACTTATCAAAAAAAAATACTCATTCATGCAATTTCAAATTCCTACATCAAAAATTCATTCAATTGAGATAGCACACATATTATTTAGATCAACAATTTGGTTACAGTTTCTTATTAACAAAATATTTTTCTAATGTTTATCGTTTATTCTATTTCGCTGCTTAAACAGATGAAACTAAGATCAGAGAAGATTTGTTCACAAAAATAAGTTGATGGAAAAAATGATAATAATCTCAAAGAAATATTATATAATTCATGATAAAATGAGTCATCTAGAATTTTCCAAAACTCAATAACATCGACTTTGCCCTGATTGGCCATTACGCTTCGAAGTATTACTAGTTCTAATTGAATTTGAAATTCATGTATAGTAATATCACACTTGAAAGGATTTTCAACTACGTCAATAAACTTATTTAGTTCCTGAATGTGTCTTCGAAATTATTCAATAAATTTTCTTTAACACTAGCATTTTCATATTTATTAGCTGTCTTATCATCGGCATATATAAGAGCCGTTTTTGAAAAATTGGAAATATCATTGGATCGAACTTCGCATAAAAGCAAAAATTATGTAAAATTAAAAATTTTTTTTATTGAATTGCATATTTTAAGGTTTTTCCCTTGAAGTTGTAAGTTTAATTCATTTAAATATTTACTAACGTCAGAGAGAAATGCTCAATCTAAACTAAAATCATTATCTTGTAAAGCCTGCAAAAAAATTTCATGTAACTACGCGGGAAGTTCGAAAAGTCACGGAGATATTGATCCGCCCGCGTATTTAGTTAGTTGTCAACCAAAAAAATTTACTTTAATTTGTTAAAAAAATATTTCTTTAATTAATCTGAAACCACATACGCATATTATAGCTCAATAAATTAGCTATGTATCAAATGAGCCCTATATTTTTTAAATAGAAATATAAAATTGCTTATCTAAATCAAAATAAAGTTTGTAGCGAATTAAAATTTGTTTTCAAAATCGTTAAATCGTAATAGAATATATTTTTCGGTTTGGACACTTGGCTCGTATATCCAAATTTGTAAACTCTCCCTCTCAAACTATTTAACTAAAAATGCAACTAAGAAAGTAAACATACATATTAAATACTTAACGGCTTGACCGATTCTTATGAAATTTCGTGTGTATGTTAAGTAAGTCTGAGGATAGGACGTAAGCTATTTTTTAAATGATAGGAAAGTTCTTAGTTCGATTAAGTGCATATTTAGGGTGGCCCTCATACAAAAATATTTTTAAAGTAGAATTTTCAGAAAGCCCACTTAATCGATTCACATGGAATATACTCCACGTGTCTTTTATGTTAAGAAGCATAGATAAGGCTATAAAACTTTTATTCACAGTGCATATTTAGGGTGGCCCTCATACAAAAATATTTTTTAAATATAATTTCTACGAAAACGGGCTAGTCAATTCACACCGAATTTTATTTAGCATCCATATTTTGAGTGGTCCTCATACAAAAATATTTTTTAGATATTCAGTTTCTCGAAGGCTGCTTAATTGATTCTCATGGAATTTGCACCACGTGCTTTTATACAAAGGGGCACAGCTTTGGTCGTAAAAATTTTATTTAGAATGCATAAATATTGTGGCCCTAATACAAAAATATTTTTTTAAATAGAACTTTCACGAAGCTGCTTTTTAAATGCTTATACTTAATTTAAACTTTAACTTTTTGTAACTTAAGCTTGTCAAATTTCAGATGCTTTGTATCTCGTAGCTTAAGGATTCCTCAATGTACTCAAAAATAAAAACTATTTGATGCAAATGAATGAGACTTGGTACGTATAAAAGACAAAGACTATTACAAATTAAATTCAGCGCTCCACCTACCAGTAAGGGCATAAAAACGTCTGCCAGGCCTGCTATATGTATGTAAATCAGTTCGGACAGAAGTTAGTTTCACTGGAAAAAATTGGGAGTTTCGCTTTTACATTCCATCGCATGAGTTCATACAACATCACGCCACCTACCGAAAAGGGAAAAACAACGTCTGCCGGGATAGTTAGTAAGATATAAAATTCCTTTAGAGTTTAATGTCAGGTAGTCTGACGATTTTTGGTTTAAATTTTACTCTATTGAATTATGGCTAGTACTTGGCTTTCAAATGTTTGCGCATGATTTTTATAAATGCTGGTACGAAGTTACGTTTAAATGCATTATTTTCTTTTCGATATTAGAAACAAAGCTTGTATATTTACCTCTAACACGAGCCGATCGGCGGCGTGTGATTGGATGAAATTCTACTGCTTCTGGAGTTTGGATTTCATCAAGATCAATCGTATCACAAAAGCGATTTACTAAAAACAAAAATTTCATTAATATGCAATATTTGACAAGTTTACTTAAGCGATACTTCATATTTTTTTTTAAAACTTTATTATATTATTCACAGCCTTCATCGTTGCTTTTAATAATGCTGCTAGATGTGTCTTTTGTGTTGGTCGATATGAATATTTCTACAATACGTAATATTCGATTTGCGTAATTTACTTTTCTTACATAAAATAACTTACTCTTTATATATTTATACGAGAAACTTAAGTTTTGCCAATCCTCCAAGTCATTAAACGTTTATTATTCCTATGTATCATTATTGGGCTTTGGATTTCTTGAGGAAGTAGCTTCAAGTAGGATATACTTTACTACATTTAAACTGTAAAATTATCGTTCCTGTACTATATTTTATGAAGTACCTTCAAATAATCCTCCGTAACTACATTTACACAGTTAAATTATCTAACATTCAGTGCTTCGTTTTCTCAGTCAGACAGTTCTCTTCTCTGACGAATCAAGAATTGCTTTACGGGGTCACCACTGCGTCGATACACGCGCTGACGTCCATCAGGACGATTTCTTGATTGAAATTCGTTACAGATGTTTTTTAGGTTAGAACAACAATAATGTGTGAATACGAAAAAAAATCGGCTGACGGACACGACTACCTCCCATACAAATGTGGGATGTGGTTGAAACATTATCTTTGAAATGGGTATTAATTTACATTAATTTAGCAATGCTACAATCTTGAAATTTAGTGCAGATGGTTTTTAGGTTAAAGCCACAAAAAACTTGAGAGCATGAGAAGAAACGGCTGGTTGGGAAAATTCACTCAAAATGGGTATCAATGATGATTTAAAAAATGCTAAAAATTGTGGTTTCAAGTAATTAGATAAAAGCTGCTTGGAAGGCTTATCTCTTCTGTTTTTGAAAAGCATTCAAATTTATATCTTTTATCTCAAGGGAGAAGAAAATGAGAAAAAATATCCTTTACCTGTTCACTTCCTTTTAAGGGAACTCTCTTCTGAATTTAAGCACCACCCCTCACAGCTTTTGGAATTGATACAATTATTGTAAAGGATTGCAATATGTGAAGATATAAAAAAATATTTTTTTTCGTTCAAATATTGCAGTAGAAAAAAAAATTATACTAAAAAGTTGTGAAAAGTTGGTCCTCAAACCATGATATATAAAAATTTATTTGATACGTAAAAATTTTAGAAATTTCTTATTTGTAACTTTTTAGCTCTAATATTCAAAAAATCACCATATTTCACATATGTACACATAAAATATAAAACCACAAAAAAACGTTTTTTTTAAAGTATAATGTGTGGAGTTTTTGCCAATATACTGATAAGAGTTTTTCATATAAGTCAATATATTTTGTTCCTTCAAAAACTACATTAGGAAAAACTTCATAAAAAAAATAATGAAAAACTGCAGCTGAAACTTTGGATTTTAGTTAACCATACTTTCCTATATATCATATAAAAAACTTTTTGAAATCGGGGATACACAGTGAGCGACTAAAGTCTACATACACCCCCACTTTTTGCTAGATCCGAAATATAATGGAAAAAAGGCAATTTTGTTTTGAAACTTTTTTAATGATAATGAGCAAAAAAATGTTTTCTTTAATATAAATTTAAAAAGTTATCTGAAAAACCCCCCAAAAAAATGAGTGACATACATAAGTCACATACACTACGCAACTTAAGCCTTGAGCTATTGATTATTTTTTTTAAAACGGTAAAGTATCGTTTTTTTATATCTATAGTGTGGTATATATTTGATTGATATAACGACTTCACGAAAGGAAATTTCAAGTGATAATAGAAGTTTTGCTGTTAAATTTGGAAAATTAAATTAATCCTGTGCGAAAACCCAAAAGTCAGTGCCTCAAAATTTAAACACATAGCTAGCACATTAAATCAAAGTGCGCATCCACGCATATTTCATAAAATCCAGAATTCCACACAAAAAAGCTTTTATTTCTAAGGAAAAACCGCAACGACGGCTCCCCAAATCATCATATTGTCAACGCAATGCTTTACAGTTGAATTAAGTTCGTTAAATCCATTCCCGTAATTTTTTATCTTCTAAGTTGAATTTGGATTCATCATAACACAAAACTTTCAGAAATCGATACCTTTCCTTTTCGTTCTTTGGCAATCTCCAAGTGACTTTTCCGGTTCTTTGTCAGAAATGAGAGGTTTTTTGCATGGTGTTCTACTATGTAAACAGTAGCTGTTCGAAGTTTTCTCAATAGTGCGCGGATGCACACACTGATCTGCATCCGCAGATGTGAACAAATATGCATCCGCAACATCCCTAATCTACATGTGCTCGCCCTGTATGTATCCCTTTGATACATGACCCGAGCTTCCACTTTTGTTTGCTTATCTCGTTTTTTTTTGAAAATGTCCAATTTTGGGTTGTAGATATCGCGGCTTAAGATTACTTTAGCTGACATTCTCCAATTACTTTTTTTTTATGGGTAGTGGGGGGTTAAAAGTAAAAAAAAAACGAAAAAAAAACTGTCGGTTGGATCTAGTTTCGAAGATATAGCAATAATGGTCTACAATAATGGTAAGCAAAGTTTTGCAATTAAACCTAAAATTTTGGAGATATGACGATTTTTCTGAAATTTTCACAAAATATTTTTGTAAAACCCCGTTATTTATTCCAAAAAATATGTTAATAGCTGATAACTTTTTAGTATGTCAAGAATACTTGATTTTGTTGCTTTAAAATGATGTACCACATTTTGCATAGATTTTTTTTTTTTTTGTTTAATTTAATTGAAAAAAGTAAAATCACTTTCGTGAATTTGTTATTAATATATATGGTAGTTATTTACTCTAACGGTCTCACTCCTATTTTTCTTGAATTTTTAGTATGTTGTACAGTTTAGTAAGCTTATCAAGAAAATATACATATGTTGGGCGCGGAAACTCCTCCTTCATATTTATTTGAGCTTGAAAATCGATTACATCCCATAGAATATCTATCCTATAGCAGTCTTCGCTACTCACAGTAATTTCACAAAACAGTATGATAATATTATTACATAAATTCATAATTTGTTGAAATATAAGATTGTGTTGTAAATCGCGCTCGCGATTTTTAATAAAAATTTTTGAATTTTATAAACGGAATCGTCTTGTTATTGTGTTATTTATTGTTGTTGGCTTATTTTATTGTTTTTGTTCATAAATATATACCATTTTATAGAAAATAAATTAAGCGTTATTAAAATGCTTAAAAGATCATTAACACATTTTTTTTTGAAAAATAACGTTTTTTTTTTAAAAATAGGTCGAAATTTCAGACAAATCTTTGTATCACCAAAATCATAGGTTATGTACATTTCAACTTATTTAGGTTTGTTCTAGAGCACTCCGCATTTATATATATCGGGTATATGTATAATATATGCTAGCGAAATATTGTCTTCTTGTTGAATCGACAGCTGCGTTTAGTTATTTATACAGCATGTTCAATTTCGTATTTAAATACCCCTAAATGGACATCAGAAATATGGGTGTCATAAAGAAGACAATTTTATGTCCTACAATAACGGTAAACAAAGTTCTGAAATTGAACTATTTTGGAGACATGACAATTTTCCGGAAATTTTGACCAAATTTTTTTTCAAAAAAACGTTATTCATTCCAAAAAATGTGTGAATATCATATACTTTTTTTTTTGCTTTCAAATGATGTACAATTTGCAGTTTTTTTTTATTTAACCTATTTTTATCGAAAAAAGTAAAATCACTTTGGTGAATTTGGTAGTCCCACACACAGTAACAGTAATCCCTCGACCTGCGCGGTAGTTACGTTATGAAAAAACAGCGCGCAAGCCGAAATGGTGCACTGAGAACACGCTTTTGTATTAAATTTGGGGAATACGTTTCAAATCCTAAATTTCTCATAACAAAATTTAATTTTAAGTACATAGTTCAAATAAAGGTTTGTTCAGTGACTAGTTATATATATCACATATAAATAAATATTAAACATACACAAAAAATAAAAATTATAAATTCGAATTTAAATGATCATTTATAAAAATACATATCGCCACCTAACATCCAAAAAGCCGTATCCACACGTTTTAGTTTTATGCAGGAGAAGCAAAAAACATCATAAGTATACGACAAAAATCTATTGCTATGCAGTTTTTATGTAAAAGATTGAAAAGAGTCTAAGCTTACTTAGTTATCTAAAGAATTCAAATAGTGTGTCTCATTTTTATCATACCAGTGTGTTACGTCTATTCGCTAAATATATTAAACTCAAAAACTTGTTACGGCCTTTTGAATTTCGTTAGTAAAATCTTTATGGTTGAACATTTGATTTAAAAATTTTGTTGGGACATGTATTTTAGTCAAATGCATCATAATCAACCAAAAAAATTGACTTAGAATTTTTTGTGGTCACGGCTTTTTGGATGTTAGGTGACGATATATATATGTATGTATACATTATTTGATTTTCACTGCTGTCTTCTGATGATTTTGATATCTGCGAGATGGAGAAATATGTACGCGATGCTGCGAAACTTATACCGCGCAATGCGAAATTTCACTGGTAAAAACAAAATCGCCCAACTCCGAAACCGCGCAGTTAGAAACCACGCACTTCAAGGGATTACTGTATATGGTAATTATTTACTTTAACGGCCTCACCCCCAAGTTTCTTGAATGTTTAGTATATTATACAGTTCAGAATGCGAATCAAGAAAATGTACATCTGTTCATATTTTTTTTAGCTTGAAAATGCCTATATCCTATAATATATCCAACACCGGCATCGCCTGTCACAGTAATTTCACATAACAGTGGGAGGCCTTCCGCCGCTGCTCAGGATTTACATCCTTCAATATGTCCAATACCGACTTCGCGGCTTCCTCTGGCCGCGGTTAACTATATTATGTCTAACACCAGCTTTGCTAACATGCTAACGTTGGAAAAATTTGTCACGAATAAAAAGTTAAGTTTTATAATGCTAAAATTGTTATACAAATTTATAATTCGTTGAAATGCAAGGTTATATTGAAAAAAAGGAGCGCCACAAGCGAAAAATTTTTATTAAAAATCGTGCGCGTGATTTATAATAAAAATTTTAAGTTTTATGATAAGAATCGTCTTATGTGTACCAATTGTTATTGTTGGTTTTTTTTTTATTATCGTTCATAAATACATACTTTTCATAAGAATTCATTGAACAATTTTTTGGTTTTCCGGTAAAAAAGGGGATGAATATGAAACAATTTAGAACAAACTATTTACCATTTTAAAGGGAATAAATTAAGCTTTCTTAACATGCTAAAAAAGTTATAGGTCAGTAACAAATTTTTTGAAAAAAGATTTTTTAAAAAAAAATGTTCAAAATTTCAGAAAAATCGTCATATCTCCAAAATTATAGGTAAAATTTCAAAACTTTATTTACCATTATTGAAGGCCATTATATTATTTTTGTTATTTTTGATATCCATTCAGGGGTTCCCAACTTATAATCGTTTTTACAAACGCTATATCTGGAACTTCCGATGGCTATATCTCCGAAACTGGATCCGAGCGACACTTTTTTTTCATATTTTTCATATATTTTTAACCCTTTTTTACCTCTAAAAAAAATAAAATTGGACGATGTCAGCTTAAGTAAACTTAAGCCAAAAATTTTGTCCGACAAATTAAACTTACTTCTTTCGATTTCAGCGTCTCTCCAGTTTTCCACAGGTGCAGGCGTGCATGACCTGCTACTTGAAGAAGCTGCTCGTGGAGAACGCCTTACTGAGCTGATTGTACTCAGGTTAACAGAACATCTCACTGAGTTGATGGTACTCATGTTTATATCTCGGTAAACTGATTCTAGTAAGCGATTTGCATTTTCAATAAGTTCGTCCACTTCCGAATCATTATCGTTATGCTGCCAAATAACTTGTAAATAAAATAATTTTACAGAAAATATAATAGGTAGATAGATACCTTTGGTGTCTGACCACCGTAGGCAGTTTTTATTTCCGCCATTTATTTTTGTAAAAAGCTACGTCCTTATACTGTTATAAGGTTGTTTAAACAAATACTATTCCAAACAACGCCAAATTATTTGGCAAAACCCGCGATTCAATAAAATAAGATTTTATAAAAATTTTGACAAACACTACAAAAAATTTTAAACCAACTTTTGCAAGCAAAATGTAAAAGATTTCATGGTAGGTAGTGTTCAGAAAATGCAACAGTTTGGCAATGGGTTAAAAAATCTCTGATTTCTTAAGTAGTATGTCATACATTATACAACACTTGAGAAGAGTTATATCTTCTTAATCTGAAATGGTATTCTGTAAGGTGATAGTTGACTGTCGCTTTTTTGATTGTCGTTTTTGACCATGGTTTAATTATGTATATAAGGTTGGATTGTTTCTAAATTGTGTCCCTTTCTTTATCATTTGATTCTTCTCGAATTGTCAAAATTGAGCAAAACAAAACGTAATAATTTGGTTAAGAAGAAGAAAAAAAATATTTTGTGATTCGCAAAGATTATTAACTATATTTCAAGTGATTTTTTCTTTAAAATTCTTATTTTACTGAATAACTATGCCGAATTTTTGTAAGTTATGCCGCGCTGTTGCTTCGAAGGAAAACCTTTCATTTTTTTGTGTTCCTACGAATGAAGGAAGGCGTCGACAGTGGATCGAAAGAAGCGGCAAGGACTTGAAAGGATCGTCCCGTGTTTGCCAAAAGCACTTCGACCAAGTTGATTGCATCAATCCGCCTGGAAGTAAAAAGTGCAGGCTGATGCCATCTGCAATACCAAAACGATTTTTAAATCACTGCTACAAATCTTTTCATAGCAGTGCAGTTTTTGGTAAAGTTGATTCGATATTAACAGCGTCAGCTTCAATTTGAAAGTCGTTTTTATTATTTACCAGCGCGCGCTTTATAATAAATGTTATATTTTTTTTTTGATTGTGTCGGTAGTAAATCGGAAGATTGCACAACTTGCATTGTAATTAAAAATAGACTTTATAAATTAAAGTTTGTCAAGTGTTATTGGATTTTATCCTACAACCCGCCACAAAAAATGTAAATTCAAAGCATAATATCAGCTAAAGAATAGAACAAGAGATTTCGCGTGTACAACAAATTCAGTACACCACCCTTTCGTTTTTCCCTTCTTGCCTACAAACAGGAAAACTTTCTTTCAAGTGTTTCCTCGTGTAAACGCTGTCTAATTGCTTTGAAATTTTCTTGCACAAACAAATTCTAGTTTCCGTGTGTAAACGCAAAAGAAATTCACAAAAAAGAATAGACAAGAATTTCTCAGACCGAATTTGCTCGTATAAACGTTGACATAGTTTCAGTTCAGATTTATCAACCAGTTCTGTCATATGAGTAAACGCAGAAACTTCAAACTTCAGTTGACTCATACATCCAACAATACTACATAAAGAAAATCTACCCAAATTTAGGAAGTTTTCGGATATTATAACCTCTTGCGAAGTATTTCTATAAAAAATAAAGATTTTAAAGTAACTTGAGGTAAATAAGACTTTGGTATTTCGTTTTGTCCTTTAATGTGGTCTTAGCGTCCTACCCGTTCCACATGCTTTTTGTCAAAGCGGTGAAACGTATAGGTTAAGCACGATTTCAATCCCAGTGGGATAGTATTTTTACCCTTTTAAAAGGCGCTCGTGTTATATAGTGATTCACAATCACAACGATAGTAAGGACTCAATAAAAACCTCAGGTTTGGGAGTCCTTAGGTTAATATATATGCCTTTCGGAATGACTGGCATATTGTAACAGAGAGAGAGGAAGAGAATATTACACAAAGAAAATCTACCCAAATTTAAGGAATTTTCGGAAATGAAACTTCCTGTAGAGTATATCGATAAAAAATAAAGCATTTAAAGTAAATTGAGGTAAAAAAGACTTTTTATTTTAGCAATTCAAACCTTAGATATTTTTCGGACACTCACTAAACCATATCAGGGCCAATAATTGGCACGGAATGTTAGACAATTCGGAAATTTTTCTCCATTTTTTTTAAAGCATATTTATGGCTTATATGAAAGAATATTTATAGCTTGGAGTTCGCATTTGTGATTTTGAGAATAAAGGTAATTGATTAGAATGTGCTTGTATTTTCATCAGCACATATGGATATATCTACTGCCCATAATATAGAAAGCTATGTGTCCGGAAAACAAAGTCTTACATAAAATTAGTAAAACAAATTTCTTCACCTTCAAAACTGGAGTTAGCTTTTTGAGTTACATTAATTTTTTTGAAATTTTAAAATATTTTTTAAAAAACCGTAATTTTTACTGACCAATGTTTTAATTAAAAAACTTATTTACTACCCTATAACATTATGTGTAAAGTGATACACATTTTTATTGCAACAAACTTATTAGAGGTTATTTTATCTGCCTTTCTTTACTTGGCTTTTTATATAATAAATTCATATGAAAGCGAATTTGCACAACGATTCACTACACTGACGTAGAATCACCGAACTACTGCACCAACGTATTTCACATTCACACATCTAAAAAACTTCTCCGAAGTCCTACGCCATCGCTCAAATTCTGTGTGTGTGTGAATAGCGTATTATATGAATGTGTGCGATATTGAACAAAAACAAATACCAAACTGGGAAAAACTACAATTGTAAAAAATTTATTTTAGATTTAATCAATAAAGCTGCTTTTCCGAGCGGGTAAGAGAAACATCGAAATACTAAATGCGTAGCCCTCAAAGTGTAGATAGCTTATTCAAAAAATACCGGGTGTAATGGCTACTTGCGGTGAGTAATCGTTCCAACACACAGTAAGAAGCTAAACACAATTGGGACATGCGACTTAGCTTAGTGTCAAATCGCACCAAAAATTAGAACTTGTTCTATTCCTCTGCGATAAATTTTGTAGTGTCAATTTTGTACTCACTATTAACGTATAGGAAAAATCTGGACAATATCGCAGTTCCCAGTTGTGTTAAGCTTCTTACGCTAGCCAACGAATCGAAGCAGCTGTTATGACGAGTAGTGACGGTTTCAAGTTCGGTTCTTACGGAACAACACGCATCGTCAAATTGTTTCGTTCACTTTCGATCAGTTAAGTACGTTCACTTTGGTTAGAAACATTGGTGTCTATTTGCTCGAGTTTACTCGTTACATATCGTCTATTTTGGTTAAGGCTTAAGAAGTAATTCTATATCACTCCTTTTTCCCATACGATTCTCTCATCAAAATAGAAAAACGAATAAAACTTTCAAACAACATAGGGCGCTGAGTTATATATATGGAAGACAACAACAAAATATTTAAGAGTCACAATATTTTGAAGACACTAAGCCACGTTAGCACAACTTGTGAATTGTCTAACAGTATGGCTCCAACTAGGAATTCAGGGTTGGAATGCGATAAAAGTCTGGCAACATCTCTTTGGGAAAAGTGAGTGGTGAACGGTTGCGCTGTGTCATAAGTTTTAATCATTGTGAAATTATATTCAATCTTAAATTTATAAGACGGGTTAGAAAATTCTTTAAAGCAGAAATAAAGAAAAATGCAAATATTAAAATTGTAATTGTGTAAGTAGCATCTTTTGGAAATAGGTAGAAAAAGTTGCAAAAGAAAAATTATATAAAGAATTGTAACTGCGCTGTTTCAAAATACCGCTGTTGTTGTTTTTGCCTTATTTTGCTTCTGTCTTTATTTTGGGTTTGCCTGATGTCTTATGATAGGTTGCTCTTCCTTTATAGTCTGGTGGTAGCCAGTACCACTAAGAATGTTGGCAACACCTCAATTTGTTTTGTCTCTTTTATTCACAGCTCTGTTGCATCGCTGTATCATCTATAAGTTGGCTGGACCCTGAACTTATTCCAAAGTTTTTTGTAATTGATTTTTTGCACGTTGTTTTTTGTTTATTACGTTTTTTATTGTTGGTACTTGTGCGCCATTTTTTATTGCTTACCGTTCAAAATCGCAATATTTTTAATGTAATATCAAAAATTGCTTGCAATTGTTTTACGATTATGAAAATACTAGAATAGCAAACATCGTCGTCTCGATGTGCAACTATCGACTGTATTTTTTTTTTATTTTCCGTAGAGCCAAAAATCTGCTTAAAACTTTTTTTTATTATTAAAGTTTAAAAAAGTGAAAACACATATTTGATAGACTGGTAGCGATGATATATAGGAATAAGCTATTGGAAACCTGCTATCTGCTTTTCCTCCTTTTCTGGTGAACTGTTTATGAAGTAAGTAATTTTTGCACCTAAGTTAGCCCTCCAATTTTTGTTAAGTTCTTACGCGTCTTTTAATACAGATAACGGGTATGAAGTCAGAAGTTGAAGTAATCCACGTTCGGTGATATGATTATCGGAAGTCGTGTATATAGTTTTCCAAATCCATCGTAAGATGGGAACCTCTAGTTCGATTTTTAAAACATTCGTGTCACATAATTATGGTAAAATGAGTAGTGGTATTATAATATCAATGTTGAAATCTGCTATGGATTTGGAAAAATTACGGTGTTTCTAAAATTGACCCAGAACTGACCAAATACCTGGCCTTTTTTTTCATAAGAAAAATAAGATTAAATTTGTTTAAAACTTTAAAAAAATCGTCATATCAGCTTATTCAAATATCTGGTCGCGGGCATCAGCTAGTATATACATATATAAAGTGATAGCTAGGGTCCGTGTTGATGTGCGCCAAATTTTTGTAACCATTTTAGTCATCAAAATTGTTTTCCAAGGAAATGAAATGAAATTTTCCACCAAAAAATCGAAATGAGGTGTCGCGAGAACTTATTTATTTATTTATTTGTTTAAATGAAAAGTAGTGATTAAAACACTAAATTACAAAGAAAGGAGCATTAGTAAATAAGACCTACGGTTCACTTGATAAATATTAGAACTTAAATACGAATATAATGAAATAATACGACAAAAATGGTTTGAAGAACACTTTGACAAAATAAAAGTGTTAATAATACCAAAGTTATATTATTTACAAAAAGAACTGGCGTTATAAAAATACTATTTGAGCTTATATCAAATTTTTTAAGTCGGTCTTGAGCAAGAAATTATTGAATTTTGATATGTTAACTATTGAAATAGATTTAAGTAAACTAGAAGGAATTTCATTGTGGAAAATACTTTTTCTAATAAAGTTAAAGTAAGGGCAATTGTCTAAGGGATGGATTTTTCAGTGCTTGAGTTATCGGTGTTAATTTTGGATGGTGCTTGGTTTTAATTATATAATTTGATTAGAATATGGTGTGATTTCTGTTTGTTGTTTATTTGAAATCGGTTGAGTTTGAGCCTTTTGGGAAAGGACTTCAGAATAGGATGCAGAAACTTGGGGTTGTTGGGATTTGTGGATTTGCCTGGCGTCACGCATTGAACACTTCTTCTGAGTTCCGAACAAGTACGTTATGAAGAAAAATAAAATGTTGAAACCTGAATCATCGAAACTTTTAAAGTGCATTACGCCGAAAAATGTTTTGATTAAAAATAAATACCGAAAAATGGAAAAAAGAAAAAGAAAAAAGAAGTACTTGTTTAGCAAAGCCACATCATTACTTAGAGTATATATCAGGAATTACATTTTCGATACTTAAGTTTTTGATATTTAAATTTTCGACATTTTTTGGTTTCGGTCGATTTTTTTCGACATTTTTCGGTATTTTGCGAATTGACAATTTATTTTGTGACTTATCGTACCACACATACTAGAGTGAACCATATACTGGCCGCGAAGCCGGTATTGGACATTTTGGAGGATGTAACCCTTGAGCCGCGGTCGAAGTTCTGTGGCTAGCGAAGGGTGTGATGCGATATATCGAAATATAAATTCTCGATTCGCAAAATACCGAAAAATAAATGTCAAAATGTCCTTCTTTGCCTTCTAATATCAGGCCTGACAGCACGTCTGCTGTGAAAATTTAGTTTTGAGAAGGCCGCATATAATCGCAGCTGTGCTAGCAAGCCTTCTCCGAGGCAGGCCTGCTGTGAAGGGCTCCACCATGAGAATCTAGATAGATAAAATGATAGCTGTTTTCGATGTTCTCGCATCACGCAAGAACGAACTACTGAATCAATTTTGATAAAATTTGCTTAGTTATGTTCCTTAAACGCTTGGTCATCATCTAGAATCCAGATGGTACTTATCAAAACTAGATTTTCAGGCTGAAGAAAAAATGGTTGTGGCAACTGTTTTCCAATGCAATTGATGCAGCTATGGTTATCGAATGAAAATGACATTGCTTTTGGCGAAAATTCGGTTTTTGAGTGAACGTCAAATAGAATTTGGTTGCTTAAAATGACATGTCACTGTCTTCGAAGACTACCATAATGTTGTTTGTCGCAAAAAATTAAAATATCTAAAGCCCAATATAATAAATATCATTAAAAATTGAACTCAAAATAAATAAAAATTATTTTTCACTATCCCCAAAAACAAGCATTTTTAGAACCTGTTTCTGCCGGTTGGCTATTTAAATACCCATACCAAACCTTATCTCAAGTAATGGGCAACGTACAAATTAATAATTTTAGCTATCAACTTCTATGGCTTAATATAAACTCTCCACGAAATTTTATCAAAACGGTATGGGCCCTTCTATGAGCTGTTCGGAATGGGTTAATGTTTTGTTTTTGTCTTTTCCATGGCAATGCATGATTTATGGAAAATAAACAAGTAAATGTTCAAATTTGGCCCTCGCTCTCATTCTCAGTTTGTCAATTTACATTGCAGACGACACCAACACAGGATTTGTGAAGAATGATCAAAAATTACAGTAGCTCTACTAAAAAAACTTAAATTGTTTGCCTTGGCAGAAAAAAGAAAAATCAGCCTACGCGTACAAAGTCGCGGGCATCAGCTTATAAAGGGTGTTTTTTTTAGAGGTATAGAGCTTCGAATTGAAATAAAACACAAGAAAATCGTTTTAATGTCCATCAATTTGGCTTTATTGGAAGGATAATTTTATGCCATTAATGTTTAAATATGATTTCGGGCATGTGGCCGCCGCGGCTGGCTCGAATAAAGCCAATTCTACAGGTCCAATTTTGAACCACTTTTTCGAGCATATGGGGCCGTATGTCGGCAATAACGCCACGAATGTTGGCTTCCAAGTCCCCTAACGTTTCTGGTTTGTTGGCGTAGACGAGCGACTTCACATATCCCCAAAGAAAATAATCCAATGGTGTCAAATCACACGATCTTGGTGGCCAATTGACAGGTCCATTCCGCGAAATTATGCGCTCATCGAATGTTTCCTTCAATAAATCGATTGTGACGTGCGCTGTGTGGCATGTAGCGCCGTCTTGTTGGAACCACAACTCATCCACATTCATGCCATCCAATTCGGGAACAAAATAGTCGGTTATCATGGCTCTATACCGGTCTCCATTAACGGTAACTGACTCTTCAGCATTATTTCGGAAGAAGTATGGCCCAATGACTCCACCAGCCCATAGAGCACACCAAACAGTCAGTTTTTGTGGATGTAATGGCGTCTCAAGGGTCTCATGTGGATTCTCTTCACTCCAAATGCGGCAATTTTGCTTGTTGACGTAGCCATTCAACCAAAAATGAGCCTCATCACTGATCAAAATTTTGCGATGAAAATCAGCATCGAGATCAATCTCATTTTCGGCCCATACACCAAAATCACGACGCATTGCATGGTCTCGCGGCTTTAATTCTTGCACAAGCTGGATCTTGTAAGGTCGCAAGCCAAGATCTTTGCGCAAAATCTTCCATAAAGTTGATGGACAAAGCTCCAATTGCTGTGCACGGTGGCGAATCGATTCATTCGGGTCCTCTTCAACATTTTGGTCTACAGCGGCAATTGTTTCTTCGGTGCGCACTGTTCGACGTCTCTGCGGATGCGTATTATCACATAGAGTAAACGTAGTGCGAAAACGATCCATGTTTAACCGAATTAATTGCTCTGATAGACGATTATGTCGACCATAAAATGGACGGAGCTTGCGGTAAACTTCGCGAACTGAACCATTATTTTCGAAATAAATTTGCACGATCTGCAAGCATTGTTCTTTTGTCAACCTGTTCATGATGAAATGGCAAACCAAACTGAACATAAATGACATTAGAGTTGCCAGATTTGACCATAAAATGCCAGTTTTATCTCTATTCGAAAAACAAACCTCTAAAAAAAACACCCTTTAGTAAATAAAACATTATTGGAATTATTTTTCAATCTTTACTGAATAACGCTTATTGATCCATAACACTGGTATACAAGATGCTATATCAGAATTGCTCTAACAAGTCAGATTTTTGAAATATGCTTACCTAAAAGTGCGAAAATAATAAGTCTCATAATTAAAAATGTCATCTTAAATCACAAGTCTTGGCCTTTTGAATGCCGTTGAGTTTGCTAAAATATCTTTTATTCGGTGAGTTATGTGCTTTTAACCCATTAACGTCTGTAACGCCATTCAAACCTTTTATCATAACCCCTAAACATGGTCTGCAGATTCAATAAAAATTGGTATACGGAGGTTTTTGGGGGCGGTCAAATTCAAAATGTAATAAGACATACTATCAAAATATGTTGTTTTTAGGTTAGGATATTTGAAAAATCTGACGTGACATAGCAATTCCGAGGACTCAGCGCACCAATATCCTTCGGAAACACTACAGCTCGTTCGTAATGAAAATAAAGTGGTTTCGTTTGTACTTACAATTTTTTTTCGTATGAGGTTAATTGCCGAGTTATGGGTTTCTGTAGAATTGACGAAGTTTAAGGACCGAAATTTTTGAACGCTGTTATTGGAATCAATGAATTTATAATAAAATATAAACAATATTGTGTTAACTAGTAAAAAAAGATCCTCTTTTTAATTTTTTAGTCAAATTCGAATTTAAAATTTTTTTACGTACAGAAAACCGGAAGTAAAAACTTCAAATGAGATTTTCAGTAACTTCGACCTTTTTGAGCCTTAAGTATATAAATGTTTCAAAAAAAAAAAAAATTAAAACGTGATCATTATTAGTAAGGGAGATAGATTGATTAAAGTACTTAAGCAATGGCCAGGTACGCAATGTGCGCAAGTATTCACTTCAATTCATATCTCTCGTAAACTAATGTAGATCACTTTTTAAATTTTTAGTATATTATCTGTATACTTTAAGCTATATTTTAAAATTAAAATATAAAAGGTCGAAACTGTTAAAAATCTGATTTTAAATGTTCACTTCCTGTTCACTTCCACAAGAAAAAAAAACTTAAATTTCAAATATGATGTCATAATATAAAAAACCAATAAATTTCATATGGAAACAACAATGCTTAATATTTTATTAAAATTTTGTTAAATTCGAAAAACTGCTTCCGAAAAATCCATTCTGCATATTACGTTAATTTTTAGAAGTCCATAACTTGACAACTACGCCTTTTGTAAAAAAAACTTAAGTGTTTACATCTTCCAGAAGCACAATTAAATCAAATATGAACAAATTTCAAAATCTAATTTTTTTTTTATTGTCCACATCATATTGGCCAAATGTTCACCACGGCTTTGGCAGCAGGCATCAATCCGTTTGTCCAAATTTAGAATGACATTCTGACGTAATTGCTCCTCCATTCCACCAATATGCCATATTGCTATAGCTCGTTATTTAGTTCTTAAATTGTTGCTGGTTTATTGGCATAGAACTTTCTTTTGAGAGAATCCCAAAGAAAGACCGCCAAGGGTGTTAAATCGCACGATCGCGGTGGTCTCGGGTACTTCTTGTGCTGTGACGTTATTATTACATCGGCTGTATGTCACATGACACCGTCTTGTTGGAACCACATATCGTCTACATCCATATCATCCAATTTGGACAATGAAAAGTTAGTTATCATGCTACGATAGCTTTCACCATTTACAGTGACAGCATTACCGGCTCCGTTTGATAAAAAAAAAAAGACGGTCCAATAATTCCTCCGACAATTTTGTTTATTAACGCTTCCAGTGAGATGAAATGGGCCTCACACTGAAGATGATTAGATTTTTTCTTTGACAATATGCATTTCTTAAGATGAAAAAACGCATCTTTCTTAATGTATGCGTTTCTTTTTGAAAGGCCTCTCCTTACTAGGCTTCGATAATTTTTACACGTTGTGCCACCGAGTATGCATCCATGACTTAAATTGTTAATGACTGCAGGTGACAAACATATGTCAATATGAAACAATTATTTTTTGGTATTTTGATCAACCAATCTTTTTAAATTACTTTTTATTTATCATTTATTATTATATTTAAGCCCCTTTCAAAATAAATAGCTCATATACATATGTCTTTTGTTTACAGGAATGTGAGGTCAAAAAAACTATAACAAGATAAACAATAAAAAAAGGAGTGAGTTGAAAGGCCTTAAATAAGTTGTAGAAGCAATAAGGTAGGTTTTTTATTTTATCATAAAATTTTGTTGTATATCCCTAGGTTAAGAAGACACATAGTGCCCATAAATGCACACTAAATCTATGAGAGTAGACATGTTGTAGCTGATTTGTTACGGTGTATCCAAAAAATATACTAACTAGGTTTCGAAACATCGAAATCTAGGGCATTCTTTTAACAACATAAAAATCGGCATTACTCAGAAAAACTCTGCGGTTTTAAAAAATGCTTAAGGAAATAAAATTATATTACGTAAATATGTATGTACACATAGCCTTGGTAAAATATGGCGTCACTAATTTTAATTGTAGAGGCCCACACCAAAAAGGTTACATTTACATCTGCGTTTGTATGAGAGGAAGCTGGTCTGAAAACTTTGAGAGTTCGAAAAGTTCTATACAGAAATTCCTTGAAGAACAATGTGGCAATCAGCGTGCCAGATTTAAAAAAATAATTAAATTACTTCAACATGACTGATGAAACTTATATTTTATCCGAGCTATGCTCTATTTAATGGGCTTTATTCCGTTCGCATAAGATTTTTCTTTCATTTGTATACTTTCCTATGTGGTTGCTATAGGAAAATAACAAGTTAAATGAGCAACCAGCAAATATTGTTCCTTCATGTACCTCCAATTACCTCATATAAATAATTATACGTGCAACAGTGTTGTCATCTCACAAGTGTTTTTAGGTTTGGGACAGTCACACGTCGAGAACTGTCGCGAAAGTCACAAACGTCGCAATCTCCAAAAAAACTTCGTTGTCACAACTCCTGAAACGTCGTACAAGCAAAAATTATATAGATTACAAGTAAGACAAAAATTTATGAATGAAATAATTTTTCTCAGTTTGAACTTCGAATTCGTCCTTTTCACAAACTCCATTTTGTCACAAAGGCTCGAAGAGTTACTACGTTTACAACCTACGGTGGTAAACGTTGTAAAAGTCGCAAATGTCGCGCGACATATGGTCCCATGAATTCTGTTCACAGTAGTAAATAATTATGTGTGTAAATTAATATGATACTTTTTTCGACAACCTTATGGGAAAGGTATAAAATTATTAAAAGCAGAGATTCCAAAAAGGTAGTTGCGTAAGTAGTATTTTTTTTGCAAAATCCTGCCATTGTTTTGTTAATTTTTGTTATTAGCCATAAATGCCTCGTGGCCAAAAAAAAGCCTATCGCAGAATGAGCCTGGTTATACTATATACTGGATATTAGGGCTGCGAAATCGACTTCGATGGTTTTATAACATCGATATTTAAACAAAACATTGGGTAATTATAACATCGATCTTTAGTATCCGATGTTTTTACACAATAAATGTTTATGACCCGATGTTGACATCGATGTTCACTTTTTTTTTTACCCATCAATCGAAATATACCAAAATTTTTCACATTCTTAGCGTTGATGATGGTAACATTTAACACTAATGCACCAAAAATGGTTTCAGCACGGATATTAATTGAACTTAAGAATGATTTTTTGTCTTTTTTTAAATCAATTGAGTGCTACGAAAGAAGTTAATGGTGAAAGATTTGTAACAACTGAATGGCTACAATGCTTGATCCACGTTTAAGGCCATGTATTTGGAAGATAACGTTGCAGTTGCAATGGTGATCAGGAAGCTATCCTCTGAATTAAGCGAAAGTACAAAAGAATCATCATCAGAATCAGATGCAGAAACAATAGTCAGCAAAATTGAAAATGGTACAACAGTGACAAATATTTTTCAATTATTTGTTGTGATGGGACGACGACACAAACTCGTTGAAGAAACTTGGAAGTCTAAAAAACGTTCTGGGGTTGTGGATGAGCTAGGCAAACCCAATGTTATGCCACCAGAATTATCAAAATAATACACCTTAAATAACTCTCGGTGTAGTGTTTTAAAGTTTTTGTTTCTAAGGAGAGTAACAGGCATATTTATAGAAATTCATCTGCTTCTTACGCGGAGTTTTCTCGAATCATTGCTACTGATTTTATGAAATTTGGTTTCATTACTCCAAATAATTTTCTCAGTAAAGCGTTTTGGAGCTTTTGCTTGTAAAGTAGGTGCCATACCCTGTTGTAGGAAATCGTAAAATTTTTACCTAATATTAGGCTGAACCGTTTCTTGAATTTTTGCGAAATTTGATTCCATTACCT
Source organism: Meiosimyza decipiens (assembly GCA_963680825.1). Taxonomy (NCBI): domain Eukaryota; kingdom Metazoa; phylum Arthropoda; class Insecta; order Diptera; family Lauxaniidae; genus Meiosimyza; species Meiosimyza decipiens. The sequence goes on from OY804259.1 coordinate 99,565,070, forward strand.
TAAATAAATCTCTCAGTATATCGTTTAGAAGTTTTCGCTTTCATGAAAGTTGCCAAGCTTCCTCTTTGATATTAGTCAACATTTTGTAGGGTTTATTTATATTTTTCCTAGTATTTTCGAGAAAATTGGTTTCAGTACTTCAGTCATCTCTCTCAATATAGCATTTTAAATGTTTTACTTATATGGGCCAAAAAGATTGTAAAATAGTTGCGACTATCGATAGTTTGCGAACTCTTGTTGCTAGCGATTGTGTTTGCGACATTATTGTGCATTGATCCTAACCGTTTGCAAACGTAAAACCATTCAGTATTTGAAATTGTTTTATTACAACGAATCAAAATTTTTATTTCGTTTGGCTTTAATTGAATTTATTTCAATTCAATTTTGTTTCATATATACAATATAATAATTTAAATTTATATAACTATGGTTCAAGATTTTTCTTATTCTACTTAATTTTTACATTTGGTTTAGAAATATAATGTACAAAACTACAAAAGTTGTGAATAAAGGCAAAAATTGCAAAAACCAAACCTATTTGAATTTTTATAAATATAACTAAACCTACTTATTCTGATTAGATAATACTAGCTCATTCATATAGCTATAATCAGAACCTAAGCATCATCCTTTAAACTTTTGCGTAAGCCTTTGGATCATGTTAGCTATTTTCTCTACATCTGCCAGTGCATGCAGTCTATTAGTGGAATAGAACCAAATCAGGTTAAAATTAGTCCCAATAGTTTGTTTTGCGAAACTTGAAGTTATTTTTAAACGATAACTAGCGTCCGTTGACCAGACTGGCGCTGCATAGAACATGGCGGCGTAAAAGATAAGTCAAAATTAATTTTATGTTGCTGATGGTAAGACTTCATTTTCTATTAATAATCGGATATAGTAATCTAGTTAATATGTTAACCTTATTTATTACAAGTGGTTTATTATCATTTTAGTGTCAAGAACAATACCTAAGTATTTTACTTTCTGCTCCCACGTAACAGAGACACTTTAATATTAATGATATGGTTCTACTATCACTCATTTCATTGTTTTTATTATTCTTATTAAAAGACATTGGGCTGGTTCTGTAAAAAAAAGAGCAAAAGGTGATTTTGCTCTAAAAACAGAGGGAAGCAAAAGATGTTCAGATCTTCGAAAATGCATCCTATACAAAGTTTGCTCTTGCTTACCCTTTATTTTTAGTTCGAAAAACAGAATTTTGTCAAAACTTCAATTAAACAAATGTATGTTCAACTGTAGAACCACGCCAAATTAAGTGCTTTAAAATATTTCGAAAAGGCGTTCTATACTTTCTAATTACCCTTATTCAAATAGACCTTATGTTTTCATGTTCCAAGTCTAAATTTATTTTTTAATTGTTTGTTTCAATAAGCAGAATAACCGATGAATTGATAGAAAAGGATGCAGATTTTCGTTTTGACGACGTGGCTGGCGATAAAAATTATAAATTATAAAATGATGATACAATTTTATCAGAAGATGAAGCTTAGCCGACATAGTCTGGTGATGTTACGGCATCTAAAAGTTAAATGCAAGTCTTTTGATGACTAATAGTGGCGAGCAAAACTGGATGAATGTTTGTTGCTTTCGTACTAACCTGTTCACAAAATAGTTATTATTAAATAAAATGGTATGCAAAAGAATAACAAAAAAAAACTTAACATAACTGGATTCATCCAATTTTGCGCGTTCAGGAAAAAATTATATTTTGTACACATTTTTAATATTTCGTCCCAAAGACCCTGGCTCTAATCATACTGTGACTCGTCTGGGCATGTATTCAACCAGTTTTTCGATGAGCTGGCGTGAAATACTGGCCCTTTGAACCTTGGACCAAAGCTCGCCTAAGTTCATTGGTGGATTATCGCGCCGTACCATTCGTTTTTTTTAAACAAAGTTCATAAATTTTCCATGGGAATCAGATCTGGGCTGCATCGTTTGAAATTTTTGGCTTCGAGTCAATTTTTAGCAGTTTTAGCGCTGTGTTTAGGGCTTCCATCTTCCTGAAAAAAAAACTTCTATATGGTTAGAAATTTTGGAATAAATTTTAATATTTTTGGGCTTACATATATGAGAGTTTCAATAAGTTCAAAAAAAAAAAAAATTATTAGCTTTCAAGTAACTGCAAAACAGTTCTGCACACCAACGGTTTTATTTCTCAACTCTCTAAGCTTTTCTCAAAAAAATATCTTCCTCATCTTTTTCCCTCGACATCACGTGTGCAGATCTGCCATCTTGCTCTTACTTCAGAAGAGAAGATACTCTGAAAAAGACAAATATAAATTTTTTTTAAACAAAAATGAAAAATTTACATATATATCATGACTAAAACAATTTACAAACTAAGAACAGTTTGAATTTTGCTCCAACATATATGACCACACCAGAATTGTGTTGAAATTATATACTGCCTAAATATTAAAATCCAATTTTAATACAAATTTGTATTAAGATTTAAAAAAAAAATTTTACCATATCTTCGTCTTCTTCTATAATACTGCTATAAGTGTTGGTTATTTATTTGTGTTGCATTTTTAAAACTTTAAAGGAAAATTTAAATTGTTTTACCTGTCACCGATCAGAATTGAACCTAGGTCGCCGTCATGCCACTGTTCGAATGTGCTCATCTTTACCAACTGAGCTGCTGTTGAATTTTCATTTTACGTAGTTGTCAATTCCTAATTCAAATATACCTTTAGCCAACCAAAAAAAAAAAAAATACTTCGTTGGCTGATGTCGTTAAACCGCACATGCATAGTTTTACAAGGGTACCAGGTTCGAACCCAAGAGTATACGACATAATTTTTTTTAAATTTAATAAAGAAAGTATTAAAATATAATACAGCATGGCTTCAAAATCAAATATAATACTCACGATAGCATCAAATTGATTCCAAATGGTATAAAATATCAATGTTATGTTTGAACTGCATTAAAATTTGATATGAAATGTATTATAAAATTTTGTAATCTATTCAAAAGTATTAAATGTAATCAAAATTGTATTAAAAATTTTTGTAATACTTCGCTTGTATTAAAATATATTCCAAGATTTCGAACCGTGTAGATATCCCGTCGTAAGTTTCTCCTTTTTCTTTTGATTCTCTCGGGTTACGAGATATGGCTGGCAAAAATAAATCGGACAATCGATGTATATTTTCTTCATCAAATAGTCTTATATATATTTTCTGAAAATTGTGTTCTTCGACTGTTCTTCGGTCACGAAAATTTTTACGCATTTGCGGTGGCTTAACCGGCATAAAACGAGCCATAACAAATACGAATAATTTTTTTAAAAAAAAAATCGTTTTAGTTGTCAAAGCGCTTCATTATATCGTGTCTGCATATGTGAAATCAAATAAAAATTTGCCTATGTGCTAGTAAAATAGAATGATCAAAAGCAGAAAGCCTCTATCGAGGTGCCTCTAATTTTTCAAAGCAAATTCTCAAAAATTCTGAGTAGAAGGTTTTTAATAGATCATCGCAGCAATTACTCAATCGTGTTCGAAATTCAAATGAACTAGAGGTTGGAGCAAAAGCTCACAAACTTTGAGCAATTTTAATAGCAAACATTTTTGCCCTTCCATTAAAAGGCATTACAAGTTAATTCACAAACAGGATATTAAAATTTGATGAATGTGATAATGAAAAAGGTTTAAAAATCACCTAAAGTATGAATTTTTTATGCGTCGTTTTTTTTTATCTTTCAAGGGTTTAAAAATCACCTGCTTAAAATTTTACTATACTAAATCCTTAATATTCCCAAAGTATGCATTTTTATTAGTCGTTTTTTTTGTTGTTTGATGCACATTGGTTGTTTTTTTAATGAACTTGAATGTGCCTTGTTTATTCAAATAACAACCTGCATATTATTGTAAAATAATTCGCTTTTAATCTAGTGCCCAAATTTCGAACAAAATAATACGATACGGCTAAATGAATCATACTGCATGTACTACATCGTCTCACATCTTTCACGTTCATTTATGAACAAAGGCTAATATCGCTGATGAAAAAATGCTGTTTCCACTGGAAACATCTTTCGTGTATAAAAGATGATAAAAAAAAATTCTAATCCTTCATGTGGGCGGTCGAAAGCAAATTTTCTCATCTTATCGCACATGAATGAGAACGAAACAGCAAAAATTAAAACGTACACGTTTATATACGCGAGCGTTCATGAATGAATATTTCCGATCTCTGCTTTTATTGCAAAAAACACAAATAAATTATGAAGCAAAATATGTGCACCAAAATTCTACATTATTTTCCTTGTATGCATATCTTTTGAAACTCTTTTGATATTAGGGGGCGTTCAAGTATTACGTAAAGCAATTCGAGGTGAGGGGGGTCTTGTAAAACGTTACGATGCGTTACAGGGTCAGGAGGAGGGAGGGGGGTCGAACAACGCGCTGTTTGTTCTTTGACGCGGGGTGGTTTGAAATGAAATTCATCCAGATTAGCTACATCAATAAATTATATGTCATAGAGCACAATGTCTAAAACTATCAGCTTCGAGATCGGTTCACCAAAAGCTTGGAAAGATTTCCCATTTTTATAATTTTTTCAAGAAATGCACTGATTAACTTGTCATAGCGAGGAGAAAAACGCGCACACCGTTTTGCTATTGCTCTTGATATTTTAATAGCGACTTTCCGGTACTTTGCGCAACAAAGTTGTGACGTTTAGGTTAACATGTTCACTTTGGTATTGCGTAACGTTTAAGGAGGCTACAGAACAACGTTATGGGACGTTATATGGGGGAAGATGGCTCAAAAATCTTCAACAAATGCGTTACGTAATACTTGAACGCACGCGATCAAATGCGAATTTTATGATTATTACTTTAAAACATAACCTTGGCTTTGTATTCTTGATCTACGTTTTTCTAAAAAAAAAAAATCAAACTTTAACCCACCAGACCTAAATATTTGTTAATTTTTTTTGATAAATAGCGACTTGAAATTTTGAATATTAAAAAAAAGTTATTCGTGATACTCCCTAAACGTGAATTGTAGAATTCTGATTCCTAAAAGCGCGTTTCAAAGTACCGCATTCCCGATCATTTCATAGTAGCAAGAGAAGCAATGTTTTGTCGCTTATTAGTCAAAATCTTGCAGCGTGTGCTGCTTGGGTGTGTCGGTAAACATACCTAATCCCACTCAATATTTTTCCAACAGTATTTGTAGGGTGTATCAACAAGAGGTGCTGGATTTGTTTTTTTTTTTTTTTGAAAAAAAACTGAACAATTGTTTGGAAGTCTGTAATATTTTTATTATAAAGTAGATACATGGGGATTATGAATGAACACATTATCTCTCAAATGGTTGCTTTGGCTTTACTTGCAGATCTTCACCCTTTCCTCGAAATTTTGATCACCCTTAAGTCTCTATTTCGGTGATGCCGGCTTCAATGTTCAGTTCGAGAGTTGAAATTGTTGACGGGATGTTAGCATTAACCTTAATCTTAACATATCCCCAAAGAAAGAAGTCAAACGGTGTTAAATCGCAAGATATTAGTGTCCAATTGTTGTTGTAAAAGTGAAAATTGCAACATCACACAAACAGCCAAAAATATCAAAACTCTTGTTTTGGATTATTTCATAAATTATTTATTGAATGGAAGAAATAAAAACTGTTGAACAATAGTCTTCATAACGTGACAACATCAAAACTAAAAATTTAAATAACGAATGTGCATATCTATTTAGTAAAGCTAAAGATATTTGGGCTCAAGCCACGTAAGTCAATAGATTCCTTCCTTTTCAAATAATGCCGCGTAGTAGACGTTCATTGCATAAACAACATAAGTCAGTGACTTAAGTGGGTTTTGCATGCACTATTATGGTTATACATTTTTGGCAAATGACCGTGATTTTGGAGTCATAAGAAAAACATGATCGTATCTACGTCCCAGTACAACACATCAATTCGGTTTTGAACTCCAGCTCAACGTTTACAGTCAAAGAGCTAAACACTGAAGAGGTTTTGAAATTTAAGAAATGACATTAATTTTGCAAAAAAAGATAATATCACTGCTAATCCGTGGAACGTTAATGTTGCACGACAGATACATTTCTTTACTGTTAATTAACACTCTTAACTTTATATGTTCGTGCTTGAGAATAAAAACTTGCTTTGTATTCTTGTTCAAAAAAGTAATTAAAAATCTACGTTTTTCACAAAACAATATCAATCTTGCGCTAGACCTAAATATTTTTTAGTTTGAGAAAAAGTTATTAATAAATATGTGACAGCTTTTTATCAGCTTAAAGTTTTGGATTCCAAAACAAACTTTTTCGTGATACACCCCAATATTCACCCGTTCGATTTTATTTTGTTGGTTGCAGGCGTCACACCTAGCGACTCATTGGTTTGGAGCCTCTGACCTATGTTACGTGGTTTCTCTGCCAACGTGATTAGAGAGCATAGTAAACAGTTGCTTCTCAATTGTAGCTTTGTGTTGAGTTTGTCGGTTTATTTCTTACCATAGAAATTTTATATAAAAGACTGGGGAAACTTAATGTACTGTTTGCATCCTCTCTTATTTACACAAACTTAAGTCTTTATGTGATTTTTTTTAATCTTGTTTTCTGGGGCTTGCTTTTAGTATATTAAGGATTTGCGTATTTTAATTTAGCATAGCTCTGTGTTGTTTTGACTCGGGACAAGCACAGCTGTTGTGTCGCTTCTACATTTTTTGTTTATATTTACTCACCTTACTTTGTAAAACAATAACGTCATGGTGTGTCATCAATTTCTGTACAACTAATTTTTCTACTTTTGCAGTGAATATCTTTTCTTGTATTTTCTCATTGCAGTTTATTTGATTCTTATACTCTTTGTTGCAAATAAAGAAATAAAACATCATGCCAAGTAAATTTAAAACATGTTTTTTGACATGAATCAGGAAATAAATACTTTTCAGCTTAGCAATTTGCAATGTAAAAAATGGCTGATATTGAAATAACCTTGCTTTGTGTATTACCTTCTGCGATTCGTAGACTCGCTTTATAATTAAAAGTTCGTTAACTTTGTGAAAAATAAAAAGATTTTGCAATAAAAAAAATCGAATATATTGCTTCCTCGTGAGTTTATTGCTTCAAATGGCTTTTAAAATTTGATTATTTTACTGTTTATTTCATCAGCTTTTAATGCGCGTTAAAAATACATTACATTGATGTTTGAGCTACGTTCTGGTAAATAAGAGTTCTTTGTGGGCGTGGTGGGACTTATATGAAAACACCATGTTGAATCAGTGGAAAGAAAACTTGGTTGGTTTGTCATCTCCTCACATCAGACCTTTTCGTAATCGGCTTTATACTTACTATGGAAGCTTCCAATCAATAAAAATACAACTTAGGAAAATTAATAAAGAAATGATTCATTCAAAGTCAGAATATGCGTAAATGTTGGCAGTAAAAATCAAATTTTAGCAATATATGTGTGTGTATCGACCTTTACTTTAAGACTTTAAGAGTTGAAGGGCTTGCACCAAAAACCCATTTCCGAAAGTAAAAACCGTCAAATAAGTCTTTACCATGTCTAAATGCTACAATGGTTTCGACCCAACTGTTGAAAAAAACGTGAGCCAAATGTGCTAGAAATCGTTCTTTCATTTGAGTTGGTGCTTAGTGGCCGTTTCTCGTGGTTCATGCTCAAGCAAGCAATGCGTTAAAACTTTTTCACCAATGTTGGAACTGGGAAGTAAAGAAGGTATCGGCGGCTAATAAGGCCAATTGATCAAAAATTATATTTTAAATGCATTCGAACCATAAACCACTCCATAAACACATTAGACGCGGATGAGTTTACTCGTATTTGCTGTGATTCGAGGCCCGGTTCTTTCCGGGCTATGTTTCCACCAGACATTGGGTACCTTAGGGTTACCTCGACAGTATGAACATAGTTTAACCGTTCTAATCAGGGTTATCAAGTTGAAAATGAGTAATTAAGATTTTTATTGAAAAAAAGTGACCATTTTGTTTGTTGGTCAGTAATGCTAAATGTAGTGCTTTATTTTTCAGAAGAAATGTACGATCCATTTTTTTGCTTGTAGAAAAATAATTTTGTTTCCAATTAACAGCTTTACGGCCTCCTATACTGCCTACGGCTTTGGTATGAAATTGACCCTGGTTTTAATCAAGTTTGACACTGAATCCGTTGCTATTGTAAATGAGTCTTATGTTTGAATGCTAAAGAAGTGTAAACGTAACATCCATTTCTCAGATTGTTTTTTCTATTCCTCGTTTGAGTTACCAGTAGAGATGGGCGCGGACGAGGTTTTTTTCGCAGGCCTTTCCTTTTCGGCGACAGCCTCGGCCCTCGAAATCACAAAGCCCATAAAACGTGAAAATATTTTCGTAGAAATATTTCAATATGAAAAAGGAATAGAGCTGAACAAAGGCAAATATCAATTTTTGCCCACATAGTCGGCTTATTTCTTTATCCACCGTGCAAAGAGATGAATTTACTATCCGCAGATAACCGATAAGTATTATAGCTCTGTAGCGCCCGATACATCTGTATTGATATGATGGAAATATGCCAGTCAATTGAAATTGTCGCAATATTTAATGCGAAGTATATTGGCTATACCTATGAGTTCGGCCACAACGACAGAATTTTCTCCTCGTCAGGAAATATATTACGTGATAGACGCACAAAAAAAATCATTGTTCCGTGTTAATCGTAAGATAATAAAATCAAGAAAAAAGTGTGTATGTGAAATTTAATAATATATGTTAGTTTCGGGTCAGACCGGGCCCCACAGTACTTTGAGTCCATACTAAATCTGATCAAAAATAGAAGGAATCGCCCGATCTCTATGAAATTTGACATGGTAATAACTGAAATTAGTTTTTATGTACACGACTTATTTCTCTCAGAAATCAGGTTTGAATTTTCAACTTTTCACTAATTTTAAATTTTAAAAATATATAGAATCATTAATTTCGGAAAATCTTCTTAACCTTCCCAATATGTTCGTTTTCATTTTTTATGTAAGGCAATGCAATCAAAATATAGGAACCAGCAATATTTGGCTATTTGTCAAAACTAAATTATCTGCAACATATTGAATTAATTATGTATATCATTAAAGAATGCAGAACGGTACAAATTGAAATCTAAAGTCTTATCAATACGGACGTCTGTTCTCTGCAAAGAAACTTTCAATATCAACAGTAGTTATTTGATTTACGTTCTTCAAAAGAAGGGCAGGTATCGACCGTCTACACTCGAACAATGGAGTAGCGGGCAGATGTTGTTCAAGGTTATACGGCGAATGGAATTAGGAACTGACAGCATGTAAAGGGTGTTTTTTTTAGAGGTATAGAGCTTTGAATTGAAATAAAACACAAGAAAATCGTTTTAATGTCCATCAATTTGGCTTTATTGGAAGGATAATTTTATGCCATTAATGTTTAAATATGATTTCGGGCATGTGGCCGCCGCGGCTGGCTCGAATAAAGCCAATTCTACAGGTCCAATTTTGAACCACTTTTTCGAGCATATGGGGCCGTATGTCGGCAATAACGCCACGAATGTTGGCTTCCAAGTCCCCTAACGTTTCTGGTTTGTTGGCGTAGACGAGCGATTTCACATATCCCCAAAGAAAATAATCCAATGGTGTCAAATCACACGATCTTGGTGGCCAATTGACAGGTCCATTCCGCGAAATTATGCGCTCATCGAATGTTTCCTTCAATAAATCGATTGTGACGTGCGCTGTGTGGCATGTAGCGCCGTCTTGTTGGAACCACAACTCATCCACATTCATGCCATCCAATTCGGGAACAAAATAGTCGGTTATCATGGCTCTATACCGGTCTCCATTAACGGTAACTGACTCTCCAGCATTATTTCGGAAGAAGTATGGCCCAATGACTCCACCAGCCCATAGAGCACACCAAACAGTCAGTTTTTGTGGATGTAATGGCGTCTCAAGGGTCTCATGTGGATTCTCTTCACTCCAAATGCGGCAATTTTGCTTGTTGACGTAGCCATTCAACCAAAAATGAGCCTCATCACTGAACAAAATTTTGCGATGAAAATCAGCATCGAGATCAATCTCATTTTCGGCCCATACACCAAAATCACGACGCATTGCATGGTCTCGCGGCTTTAATTCTTGCACAAGCTGGATCTTGTAAGGTCGCAAGATAAGATCTTTGCGCAAAATCTTCCATAAAGTTGATGGACAAAGCTCCAATTGCTGTGCACGGTGGCGAATCGATTCATTCGGGTCCTCTTCAACATTTTGGTCTACAGCCGCAATTGTTTCTTCGGTGCGCACTGTTCGACGTCTCTGCGGATGCGTATTATCACATAGAGTAAACGTAGTGCGAAAACGATCTATGGTTAACCGAATTAATTGCTCTGATGGACGATTATGTCGACCATAAAATGGACGGAGCTTGCGGTAAACTTCGCGAACTGAACCATTATTTTCGAAATAAATTTGCACGATTTGCAAGCGTTGTTCTTTTGTCAACCTGTTCATGATGAAATGGCAAACCAAACTGAACATAAATGACATTAGAGCTGCCAGATTTGACCATAAAATGCCAGTTTCATCTCTATTCGAAAAACAAAGCTCTAAAAAAAACACCCTTTATATTCATTCAGAATCAGATATTTACGTATTTTAGTGTGTTGGTCAGACAAACCAATATTTCCATATTTTTATTTCTATTGAACGTCCGATGACGTATACAAGCGGCGTATGAATACATGTTAGTATTTTCGATGTTTGAAGTAGCGATATCTCAGATATGATGATTCGTTGAAAAAAATTAGGGATAAAAAGTTGTCGCAGAGACTGACATTGCATTTAAAAGAGGGATTAACTATGGCGTAAAGTTGTAAAATCATTATAAATAAATCAGCAGCCATAAGTATTAGAAGAATTTTTTATTTTTATATACATATTTTGTAAGTATAAAAGTTAGTAATTAAAATTAACACTAGCTAGTTTTTTATTTAGGAAGCACAACCTCCTCAAGTTATACGGGGAAATGCGATTTCGCAACTCTGTTTGAATTAGACCTGCCGTTGAGAACAGTCGCTCGGATGCGACAGAACTCATTTGAAAACTGAAATACATTTGTGCCAATTTTTTGAAATTTGGGTTCGGAACCTCATTACGCCAAAAACTGAAAGCATCTGCATCTGTTGCAATATTGGGAAATCGAAAATATCTGTCAATTTCTTCTTTGAAAGTATCGGAGCAGAAAGAGGACAATGGTTCTTCTTCTTCAGATCCCCTGTCTTGTAATTGGCTCAGAACTCTTACTAGGTTGGAACATAACTGTTTTTGAAGAGATTTCGATATATAGTGGTTAATTAATTAAATTTGGAAGTCACTTTTTTTTGTGAAAATAGTAGACCGCAATTGGAATGTTCGTAGTTTATATCGAGGATCAAGCGCTGTTGCTAAATAATAAGATTCTTCACTTTCCAAATTACATATTTCTTTCAAGAGCCAATACCAGATCAGCGGCTAATTGCTGTAGTACCGGCTGGTTTTCTTTGTCTTTGATGTCCTCCAATACTTTTCGAAGACTGTTAACTAATGAAATTGCGTCGGAAAATACAGCAGTGGCTTTGCTTACTGATTTTGTAACCTCTTCAAAATATTTCAAGATGTTTACCACCTCCTCCATCATGATCCATTCGTCAGTTGAAAATTCTATTTTGCATTTAATACGTTGCAAACAAGCTTGTACTGCAACTCGTTGCTCTAGTAGTCGCCTTAATTCTTCCAGTGTCGAGTCCCAATGAGTAAATATGTCTTTTATTAGGACGTGATTCTTAACTTTATGCGCGGCATGCACTTCTTTCAAAATCCTACTGATACTAGTGAATGACTAAAGTGTCCAATAATAGACCTTGCTTTGGAGATCATGTCATTCACCATTTCCTGGTTGAAAAGGCTCTTATGGGCACAGGAACATTTTTTGTATGTATCGGTGTATCGGCAAATAAATATCGCCGATATCGATATATCGGAATATACCCATGTATCGGATATCGTATCGGTATCGGTTGCATCCCTAAAAAAATATCTGAATAATTTATGTAGACATTAATCAAGATCTAGAACTTTTGGCTGACACATTTTTATATATTTCATTTGCAACAGTGTATTTAGGACCTGTACCGATTTTCAGTTCTATGCTAATTAAAGAAGAATTGGTTTACTACTTTCAAAAACGAATATTCCACAACAAAAAAATTAAAAAAAGTGTTGACTTTGAAGAAGTGTAGCATCCATACAAATAAATTTTTTTCTGGAACTGAAATTTTGAAATCTTAGTCTAAGTATTTCCTATACAATGATGCCCATTTGTTGGGTTTCGTGACTACAAAGTTTTGACTTTTGAACACTAGACAAAATACTGTGCGCCGTCGTCGAAAGCGAATTCACAGCCTTCAAAGAAAAAACATTGTATCACACTTCGAAGTTTCAGTACAATCCAACTAAACTCAGTTCCATTTAATTTAATGCTTTTGTGTTGTCTTCGTTATTTTGCGACGACGCAGCATGTTGTTTTCTGCGTCTGCTCTCAACTACGTAGTACACGACACGCTTGCTGTTTCCCTTGATTCTACCCAGCAAACATTTGGAAGATTTTTAACTCTTCCACATGATTGGCGATCGACATTTCTAGAAGAATATAACGTGATCAAACTTCAGAGTGATGAATAAGTGAACCTCTTAACACTCTTCTGGAAGTTCAATATCAACAAAAGAAGAAAAAAAACGGTTTTGAAACATCTATACCATTATTTAGCGTTGTATAAGATAAAAATTTCTTCAGCTTATTTCTTGCTTCTTTAGCACTATCTCTCCCCTTTAAAATGAGCTTTCAAGTGCTTATTTTTGATTTTACCTTACAAAATTGTAGCCATTTTAAAGTGACATGAATTTGTTCCCCTACGACCTAACAATATTAACCAAACGGTTTCAAATTCATGTCACCTTAAAATAGCTGTAACTTTACGAGGAAAATTCGCAGATAACCACTTGAAAGCTTATTTTAAGTATTTTTATTTACTTAACCTCAAATATTTGAAAGACCTGATGTGATTGAATGAATCTGAAGCCAGACTCAGCGTAAAAAATTGCTTCTAAAAACGACCCTTAGCAGCAAAATAAAATTCATCACCTATTGATTCTCATACCTCTTTTATAAAATATAGTTGTTCCATAGAATTTACATGCAAAACTAACAGGCTTCGGCGCGACCTTTTAGAATTGAGCTACAGAGCTGCGTTTTCGTGAAACTTTCTTCATACCCTAAGCTAAATTTTTCCGTAACAGCACTTTAAAAACAAAAAAGTCAAATCACCCTATATATTGGGTGATATATGAACGCACGCAGTTAACTTTTATTTATTAAACTTGTACAAACATTATTTTTAAAAATTCACTTGCGCATTATCGTTTGTTTTTAAGGACTTTTTCTGTTTTACATTCGACGAATTTCGATCGAAATTACTTGGCGCTATATCCCTATATCGTGGCCAGGTACATAAAAACCATTTTCCATGTCATGAATTGTTAACTCACCGAAAAGAGACCTTCCAAAAAGTTAAAATGCAAAAATTTTTTCGGAAAAAGTTCATGACATGTAATTTTTTCAAGGTAGTAACATTTTTAACGACAAATGCGTAACTTTGACAATGACAATGAATGGCTATTACCTCCAACTAATGGCATACGGCTTTGGCATATAATTAATGGCATGTCCGCGTCAGAAGCCGCCACTTGGCCTGTTTGTTAGCTATTTTTAAAATTTATTGATATACTGCGAACCGCTTTAGCGAGTCTTTCAACCGTTCAACGTGTTTCTTCGGAGCAAACTATCACCTGGGATCAAAATATGAGCCCGCGCGCGGTCTCTACCATCGTGTCGGCAATAGAAATATGACTATTTCGCGATTAAAAATGTTTGCTGGGTATACTTTTTAAACTCAATCTAAAAAGAAATATCAATACATCTCGTTTCATATTCACCACACCCATTTTCATTTAAACTCACTGATAACCATACTACGTATGTTGGATTTCTCCACTGCGACATGAGTTGCAAAATGTTACGTATGTAATTTCCTTTTCATAATTTACATTTTTCTACTACGTATTTAACGTGGCTTTTTTATTTATCAGTTATTTCATCATTTATTAAGTTGAATGTCGTCAATGTTTTCATATTTAGTCACATTTTGGCTTCTGACACATGCAGGGATTTTTAACTTCACAAGTTCATCAAATACCAAATTTCTCAGAAAACATCAGACTTCATACATGAACACGTCTACCTCTCATACAAAGGTGGGATTTGGTTTGAAACTTTTTCTAAATAGGTCAGTAGTCAAATACTTTGGCAACACAAAAAAAAATAAAATGTTACAAACTGTGTGATATCTTCTATAGATTTCCAGTTATCAGATAAATCTAAAACGGTGTCCATAAATAGTAATTTCTTAATAATAATAACGCTAGACTCTCTCAGATTGGTAGATGTTTTTTAGGTTAAAACAACATAAATTTGTGAATACGAAATAAATCCGCCCACGCCTACCTCCCATGCTAAGATGGGATGTGATTGAGGCTTTCTATTCAAAATGGGCATCATTTTCCTATAATTTGGCAGCTCTGATTTCAAAAATGTTACAAATTGTCTTACATTTTTGAAGTAATTACCGAAACACCGTTTTGAAGGCTTATCTTCTGTTCTTTTACATCATATATCCCAGAGGGATATATGAAGCACCACCTTTCAAACTGTGAGCTTTTGCAATTGATAAAATTATTATAAAGCGTTGTAAAATGTGAAGAAATAAAAATATTTTTTCCTTCAAATAATCAAACTTAAGTCACTGTGTCACTTCACCTAAAAAAATCCAAAACTTTTTTACTTTATTTCCTTCTCTAAGTATTATCTGACGATTGTCTAGTTTGGCCTAGGAAAACTAGTTTATCCTAAAAAATAGTTTGACCGGTAATATATATACACGGTTGAAAATATCAGTTTAAAATTCAAAACTTTTAGTTATTCATCAAATCCATTAGTAAATCGTATAGATTTTATACTGTGCAAAGTTAATGTCTGTGAAGTTGGCACAGTATTTTTTGATTTTTCAAAAAATAAAACTTGTGCTGCAATGTGCCCGACTTGCACTATGTGCAGTATTTAAAAAAAAAAGTTCGTAGGATTCGATTATTATAAGCAAAATAATTTTTCTGTGTGAAGTTGGCCTAGCATTTTTCATATTTATAAAAAAGTAACCTTGTGCTGTAATGTGCTCAAGATGCGCTGCCATGTGCCGTAAAGGATATAAAATTTTTCATGGAATTTCGACCTTTATGGGCAAAACGATTCTTTGCGTATGGAGTTAGCATAGCATTTTTCGATTTAAAAGAAAAAACTGTGCTGTATAGTGCTCAATTTGTGCTCTGATGTGCCGTATCGAAAAAAAAAGTTATTCCATGTATTGAATGAAAATAATCATTAAGAAAAATGTGTGGAGTTGGCCCAGCATTTTTGATTTAAAAAAAAAGTAATGTGCTCGACTTGTGCTATGATGTGTCGTATTGCAAAAAAAAATATTTCAACATTTGCTATGTGAAAGTTGTTAAAAACTATAAATCATACAAAAATGGCTGTGAAGTTTGCCCAGCATTTATCGATTTTCCAAAAAAAAAAAATTGCTGAGCCGTATTTTTCTCAACTTGTGTTCTGATGTGCCACATCACAAAAAAAAAATATTTCAACTTTTGCTAAAAGGATCTTGAAAAAGACAATGTGTAACTGTATGTAAAACTATATGCCAACTTCACACACCTTTTTGTATGATTGCAAGATTCTTATAGCAAAAGTTGAAATATTTTTACTTGCGTGAGGCACATCATATCACAGATCGAGCACAATATAGCACAATTCTTTTTCCTGAGAATCCATAAATGTTGGACAAATTTCACACTCAGTTTTGTATGATTTACAGTTTTTTGCAAGTTGCATAAAGCAAAAGTTGAAATATATTTTTTTGTAATACAGATAATTTTTTGAAAATCAAAAATGCTAGACCAACTTCACAGACATGCAAAGTTATAAAATTTGATATGAATATCACATTTTTTTTTATTCTGAAAATAATTTACATTTGACTTTAACGAAAGTGATAAAATGTATATGTTTGTTGGTTCTTATAACGTTTGCCTGGGACGCAGCCACGCACGGGTTGAATTCCTGGAATCCTGAATGGACTGATATTTGAACCTGCTTCATTTTAGAATAGTTTGAATGCGGCTCAGTCCTTGGCTAGCCCATACAGCTGGTTTTTATATGTTGAAAAGTTAATCAATTTATACCCAAGTTTAATAAAGCGACCCTTGAACGGATGTTCGTATAAAATATATGTACTTATTTCACCCGTGTACGATTGGAATAAAATCATGTTTTGCATTTGCAGAACGCTCACTAGAAGATTCTGGTTAAAGTTTTTGAGTTGCTCAATTTGAATGTGCTGCACAATTTTTGCAATTCAAAATGGATTAGAAACTTTTGACTTCAGACCCTGGACTATTTGTATTGAAACTGTAAGCTTCAAATAAAGATGCAGATCCTTTTTCCTCGTCGAAGCCGTAAGCAATACGATATCGTTAGTTGAATTGTTCGTTTTTAGTGTGTACATATGTAACCATCACTTTTTTATTGAAACTGTCCATCTTGTCGCAAAAACTTTTCATTTTTGACTAGGTCTTGCATTTAAAATTCGCAAGTGTTCGTCAGCGTTTATTTAAAAGAAAATAGAAGTATTTCGTTTTTACTGATGGCTTTTTAGAAATGTTTTTCATTTACATACATACATACTGGCATATGGGGATTTTTTAGTTGTTTTCTTCCTTGAATTCACCATACTGATATGAGATATTGAACTTAATTCCTTTAGTGGTGTGTAACGTGTTTGTGTTAAATTCATTCTAGGATTTGTTTTTTGTGTAAAAAACCTTAATATATGAATTTTTATTTTGTTGCCAAGTAAACAAGCTAGTTTCACGTAATAACTCCTTATTTTACAGTGTACATGTTATTGGGTTTAATTTGTATTAATTAATTTGTTTATATGATTTATTTTTTATTTACCGTCGCTCATGCCTTTATTCCACATTCTATAACATATAAAATAAAAAACATACTGGAAAGTTGTTTGCCTTTTGCTCTTTCTTATGTCTTGTCTACCTCTTATTTGCGTTTCTTTTATATTTCGTTTCATTTATATGTACATACTTCTTATTTAGTATTCACTTCCTTTGTCAACGTTTACACACAGAAACTCTGACGAAAAGTTTTCTTGTTTGTTGGCAAGAGGAAAAAGTAAAATGGTGGTGTACAGAATTTGTCGTACTTGGAAAGTATTTTCCTTTCTGTTCGTTCTCTGATAATATGCTTTGAATTTTCGTTTGCTGTGGCGGGTTGACGCAGTAATTGTTTTGGTCTTTCAAGAACAAAGAAACTCTAGTTTTCGTGTTTAAACGCAAATCAAATTCACAAAAGAGAATTTCCTTCTGTAAACGTTGACTTTGCATGATGACATTTCAGTTTTGTTTCCCAATACCATGCGCTCCACTATTTCCCCTTACTGTTACCGCGTCGATTATATCTATACACCAATTCCTGAAGTGAGTGAGTGGTGAGTTATTGAAATTATCTATGTGTCAACATTTCTTGTGCTTGTGCTCTGTGTTGCGTGTCTGCTTTTGAGTTTCTCGTTCGTTGTCGAGTTGAATTTTTATGAGCTGACTGGCACTGGCAAACTTTTCAAATGATTTTTTACATTTAGTCAAAAAAGAGTGCTTGGAGACTTCACATATATTGGAGGATCAAATCCACGTTAAAAATTTCTACTTTAGGTCGATTTTTTCTTTCACTTTCTCTTATTGCCTGTGTAGAAAATTGAATTTGCTGAAGCAGAGGATAAAATTTATATTGAGTAAATAGACAAATTTTTGATTTTTGTAAATAATATAAATTCACAGAAAAATCAAGTGACTAAATTTTCTGCTTTGATAACATAAATGGAGTACTAGAGTGGACAACAAAGCTATAGTTTGCTACATTAATACGATAATTTTGTGCGTGTGCTCGAGTTGAACAAAATAGAAATCAGCAATTTGTGATAATTTTATTTTATATTAAATTTACTGAACAAAGTAGATAAGAAATATATGTATGTATGTGCATATTTTTTTTAGATAAAAAAAACATTGAATATAACGTGAATGTCATGACGCAGTTGTTGATGTGCAATAATATTTTTTATTCAAATTTACACAAAGAAAAAAAAAGTTCTTGAGTCAAGGTACATGGTGGAAAATTAGTTTAAAAATTTATCTACATTCATAAAAAAAATCAAAAAATCAGAACAACGCTGTGATTATAAAAAGGAATAGCACATTCTTCAAAAACAGGAAACAAAAGGATACATATTGAACGTCAACTTGCTTGGAGAAGATGTAAGTTCAATGTTAGTTAATAAATAGGCTTAATCCTTCCAAGCCGTTGATAATTCGTAGACGCATACATACGTATAACTTAATCTCATCTGATAACTACCATAGAAATATCATACAAACTGTCACGAGTAAAATCGAAAATAAAATGCTTGAAATTTAAAGTTATTCACTACTTTTTTGCTTTGCCTTAACCACAAACTACAAATTTTTGCTATTTTTACTACTAGGCACACTGTAACAATATAAATGTTGCCAACAAGCACACGCAAATATTTGCTTACTTCTCTCACTGTGCTGTGCTCTACAGTCTATACTTTGTGCGCTATACTATATACAATCGACCCCGTCGAACGATTCGGTCCGTCCGTCTGTTTGCCAGTCATATAAATTGTAAATTTTGTATGACTTCCATTTTGTTCGTCGTACTTATTTATTTTTTGTTTTTACGTTTTGGTATTGGACTTTTTCGTGAAACCAGTCATACAGCCAACTTGTAGTCATGTGTTGGTGAAAAAATAATGAGAAATAACTTGAAGAAATATATTCGTTAAGTCACTTAAACTGACACGATAGCAATAAGTTTGGTGTTTTTTTTAAAAAAAGCGTTCATAAGATCTTTACAGTGCTTTTTGTAAATGTATGTATTATTTTTTTTAATAAAACACTTTCCGTACTTTGTCATTTCAAAAATATTTTTGTTTTTTCGTTGCATTAATTATTGTGGATGAGTTGCTATTTTTCAGAGTATTTCTTTTAAAGAGATAAAAATCGAAGAGAACCAAATACAAGAGAAAGTCTGTATAACTATGTGGTGGTGTATAGTCAGCCAACACATGCATGTTCAAAAGGGGTACAGACGTAAAGATAAAGTCTCACTGATATTTTTTTTTTCGATGAATAACCAACTTGTCTGCTTGTTTCTCATAAAATTGCAATTTGGTTTGCATCAGGTAAAAAAACTTCAATCCTGTCAAAAATGTGTGGGATAAAGAGGGCAAAATAAAGTCAAAAGTAGCCAAACAATGTTGTTTATTTTTCTTATTAGACGAACAATTTTTGAGGCATTAGCATCCTTTATTTGCTTATACAGTCTGTCAAGTAATTGTTTGAAAAATAAATTATTCAATGCAATTTTCACTTTAATATTGAATTAAAACAAGAAATGCATATACTTTTTGAACATTTTTTTGTTTATTCAATTCCTTTACTCATTCCTCTTTCGATAACAACAAAATAATTATTTGTTAAAAACAAAAAGAAAAGTTTATGGAACATAAAAATGAAAACAATAGCCAATAGCATAATGGTCTGTAGTGCATTATGTTGGCATGGCGTAGGCACGCTTATAAAAATTTATGTTAAAATGAACAAGTTTCAGTATTTGGACACATTGAACAACCATACGGAACCATATGCACTCCATTCCATGCCAATTAAGTGGACACTTTTGCATTATAATGACACCAAACA
Organism: Meiosimyza decipiens; assembly: GCA_963680825.1. Classification (NCBI taxonomy): domain Eukaryota; kingdom Metazoa; phylum Arthropoda; class Insecta; order Diptera; family Lauxaniidae; genus Meiosimyza; species Meiosimyza decipiens. The sequence goes on from OY804259.1 coordinate 99,585,086, forward strand.
CTCCTCCAAAGTAGTAAATAATTGGGTTTGTGATGAAAAGATCGACGTTTTGGATTGGCCAGCCCAGAACCCTGACTTAAATCCAATTGAGAACCCTTAGAACGGAGTCAAAGTTGAAATCGTAAAAAAATATTATACAAATAAGGACGATCTTTTGTCTACCGCACAGAAAGATTCACTCTAAGAAAAAAAGTCGGGAATTTACTACAATTTTTGCTGGCAACAGATTACCTACAATTATTGTAGTAAAATCTCCCAGCACAAAAATTAAAATATTTCACGCTCTACACTCTGGTTGAATGATGAATGTCCAATAGTGTAAAATTGGTTACAAATAGACCAAAAAGATGTTGGACAAGCCTTTTGACACATGACAGCTGTCAAAACAACCCAGTTGGAAAAAGGCCTTCGAATTAGATCACCCTTTAGTCTCTAAGGTAAAGAAACAAAAGCTAATTTGCGTAATAGAGGACTAACATTTTTGCTCAAGAATTGCATAGAACAAAAATTGACTTAAATGAACGTTATTTACAAACTTATTATTATTAGTTCATGTTTTATAAAAAATTGTAATAAAGTGACATGCCGGTACTGACTCAGGCACGTGTTTCGCGTCAACCATTGACAAGAGGGAAAACTGCTGATGGGATAATACGCGTCATTAAGGTGCACTTTTTGCAACTACATATGTACATTCTGTTAGTTAAAATATAATACATATAGAAAATAAATTAATTTCGACAGTTTTAAATTTATTACATGGAATCCCAAAAAAATAATTTAATTACAGCATTAAGGCAATGACTTGTGATGTGAAAATTAAATTTGAGCTAAATTTTTTAATTAAATTTGACTCAAATATTTTTTAAAACACACAAGTTTTTTTTGTTAGTGTTTCGGCAATGTTAAATCGTGTACTTTTTGCAATATTTCTTCTTGGTAAATAAATCGATTTTTAACTTGTATATGTTTTCCTTTCCATTTTTGTAGTTTTTGTTTATTTTTACATCCAGTGCTGGATTCTTATTCTCTCTCTCAATGTTACCATTCGCTTGCAACATCTGTCGACGTTATCGTCATCATCAACTGGTATGTTGCCAGGTTTAAAAAATACGATAACGTAATTGCCCCACAGCAAGTATCATGCTTTAAATTTTGCCGTTCCCATACTCTTCCGTCGCTTAAATTTCTATAATTATTTCCACAGCATGCAAAAAATCTGATCTGAAACTATTTTTATTGTTAAAGACTGTCTTGTTTCAAACTTTCCGAATTCAAATAACGAAGTTGTTGATATGATGATAATAATGATTAGTTTTTATTTTAGCTTTTCGTAATTCACATATGTTGCGTACATATGTGCATACGTACATTTCAAGAGAAAAGCATTTAACCTTTAATTAATTTATTTTTGTTTTGCGTATCCAATTGCATTTGTTATAGTTCTGGTCATAGAATGCTCGTGGGTGTTCAGTTTGCTATGAACACGTAAACTAAACCACAGTGGTTGTACAATGGTGCACGAGCGTTGATTTTTTCAGCGCTTTACAAAAAAAATTTTAAGGCATATTCTATAGTTTCTAAGGCAGTGCAATAAAATTCTATTTTATACCGAAGGTTCGAAGATAGGTGGGGATCTATTCGAGCGCACTGATACTGAACAGGTCGTATAAGTACTGATTCACGTACTTCCTGTTGTAGTGAACGTTTCCACGAAGTTCTTGGACGGCCCCGTTGTTTGCTATTCTGAGGGTTTCATTCCAACGCTTTCCGGCAGACTTCAGTTTGTGATTTCCGCAACGTGTGTCCAATCCAATCCATTTCCATATTTCGGTATTACAATTCCTTGGGATCAATTAATAATTTCACAATTTTAAATTTTTATTTCTGTTTTTTGGTCGGCCTAAAAGCTAGTGGAAAAAAAAAATTTTTATGGACTTCAAAGCCCACAAAGATAGAAAAAAATGTTCTTATATGTTATTCATCATATTCCATGGAAAAGAATTGAAAATATTAATAAAAATAATTCTTTTAGGTTTTAAAACTAGTGAAAAACAATTTAAATTATAATTTTGTTTAATGAACTTTGGACAAAAAAATAAATCAAATAGCTCTTATATTTGTTGTGCTATTCACCGTTTTTCTTTTGGGCCTAAAAGCTAATGAAAATAATTATAATGTATTTTTGTTTTATCGGCTTTAAAAGTGTTTTTGATTACAAAGTCCACAAAAAAAACCAAGGTAAAAAATATTAAATTTTTAATGTCTTATTCACAATTTTTCATGGAACGTATTTTTATTAAAATTATAGGTAAAAGTGTCTATCTTAAAATGGCCATAAAACGAGTAAATGAGCAGCTCCGATTTTGCGGATCATGTATTTGGATTCTGCAGACACTAAATAATAATTGTGCATTGTCAGATTTGGTTGACATTATATAGAGTGTAGAGTAAAAAAATGGTTTCTTTTGGGAAAAAAAATTTTTCATTTACAAATTTTGATTCCTGGAATAGAATTGAGAAAAAAATCAATTCCTTTCGCCTTTTGATGAATTTGATTTGTTTTTCTTGCACTACGCAGTCTTTAAATATTAAATTAAATAATTTTCTAGTTTCCTATAAGAACTAGCCGTGTTTATTTTATTGCCTCTAAAATTTGTCCCTTTCGTATTTCTATTAGTGCAATGTCAATGTACCTTATAAAAATATAAGATTTGGCTATACGCATGTACAAAATTAGTTTCAAAATGACAGCGTGGTGAATTTTCGCCTGCTCTAAAAAGTGCAATTTTTGCTTGGTTGTATTTTCGTACATTTGACTTATTTTTTTTAAAGAGTTTCTGTTTGTATCGTACTCTCATATCACAAAAATATCGTGTTTTTCATTTTGTTGCATTGTTATTTCTGTATATTGTTACTCAATGGTCTCGTCGTTGGATAATATTTTTCCAAGAATTGCTGACTCCTCCATTCGCACTTATCTTTCATCCTGCAGCTACACCCATTGGTTTCGTTCTTTTCAACTTGATTTATGTTGTATAAAAATCTTCACATTTTTTGTAATAGGTACTGTATCTGGCAATTATTTCTCTTGTAAAATTATATACATATTTATCTGTATGGAACATTAAGGTCAATGTAATTTAAGCTTTTAAATGTATACTTAGAAATTTGATAAAAGTAAAAACTAGAAATTTGCTGATGGTATGTGAAAAAGTCTCCTCCATCCATTGGCAGAAGTTGATTACTCGTGTGCTGCTCGTATGTTTATTATTTCAATAATTGGAAGAAGAAAACACTATCTTCTCTAACCTGAAATGTTGACACATTTTTCAAGAGGTAAACTCAAAAATGTACGGCCGTGGCCTCGGGCTTTTTCTCCAACACTCTGCTGCGGTCATTTAATTTTTACTAAATAACAGGAACCTATAGCTAATGCCGGATCTAAATGACTATCAGCGCGCAAACACGATACTTTGCGAAAAAACTTGTTTACTTTTAATTATTATGATTTTTTAAAAACAACGACCGATGTATGAACACAAAAAACTAGCCGTTTCTCCACGGATTCGGTCATGTAAGCTCCATTTTCTCAAAACAAAACAAAACAAGAAAACACAAAAACAAAATCAAAACAGAATGCGGGGTTATTAAAAAAAAAATACCTTACTAATTGCGGACGGGATTAGATAACGTGGGCGCGGCCGTTTCTTACAACAAAAACACTTAAAACGCTATTCCTTGGCATCTAAGACGCAAAATGTGAACGGAATTGAACAATGGAGCGTAGCTCCTCCCATACAACAAAATCACTTTAATTGCAATTCTTGGTACTTCACCAAGCTGTGAAAGTTGGTACATCGTCCCGAAAAAAAGATATTTAAATAGAATAATTAAACCTACCATGGTTCATATAATGGCCTTCAATTTAATGTATATTTCTCTTACCATCGCACAGTGGAATTTACGTACTGTTTTGGACAAAATTACCTCCGGCCCAGGATTCTTAACCAATTTTCAAGTACTCTAGCTTAAAATGTAGGGAATTAAATATATTTTTAGATGTGACTGCCACTTTTTGATTTTTCAAGAATGCTATCAAGAATTTTTGCGATTTCTAAAAGTTCCAAAAGAAAGGCTTTGTAGTTTTTCAGTCTGAATGCTTTTAGATAATTCTAAATTTATGATCTCTGAATGCAGTACCGCCTCTATTGATGTTCAAAAGCCTTTTACGATCTTTCCCCATCGAATAGGGCAATTAAATTCCTTAAAAAACAAATTTCTAACTACAATTTCTTGGAACTGTGTCACGAAATTTTCAAATCTTATTTCGATTCCTTGAATAAATATGAAAAATGAATTCATTCTTCAGTCATAGAAGCGAATAAATCAATTACTAATTCCAAATCCAATAATATGAATTCCTGCAGTGGAATTGGCAAATGAATCAACTACCTCCTCTTGTGGTGGAGTTGAAAAATTAATAGATTCCAAATTTTTAATACTGGAATGAAATCAACAGATACGAGAGATGTATAGTCAAGGCGGTCATACAGGATTAATTAAATAAAAATATTTTTTTTAGAAATTTATATAAATTATTCATTATTATTCATTCTTCTTTAAGGATTTTTTTTTACACAACATATTATACGCTCGTAAAAGTATAGTGAATAGCAACGATACACCAGTACAAGAAAGTGTATAAGTAATCCAGTTGCGAATATAAAAGGAGCAAAATATTTTCATCCAACTGGAGTGATAATCGCGTATCGCGTTCATTCTTATTAAATTTAATTCACATTTATTTCAAACCTCTGGTCAAACAAACTACTCTGAAAGAGTTCAGGAATCTCATATTGAAGCAATAAAAAATTACTCCGCTCCAATGACACAAAAGGAGTATAAATTACGCAAAGGTCGGAGAATTAAGGAGTAAGCCAATAAAAAAAAAATGTGATTCATATCTAATTGTTCTCTTTAACTCTTTCTCTGACATCAATACATGTCGACCTTTTTTATATTGTTGGCCAGAAGCCTATATAAAGTTTCTTACAGCTTTTGCATATCCATGTTGGCAATTTCGTTAATTTACCTTTCATGTTTCTTCTTATTTTCTAAATAACTTTAAAGTAAAATCTGTTGTAAAAACAAATTCGGCTTAAATAAAGATACAGCACAATGAAGAAAAAATAATATGTTACGTCTACCATATAACTTAGTAAAACCATGATTATGTGTAGTTTTAAGATTTGCGATCTGTTCTTATCAATATAAAAATTTCTGTTGTAAAATGTTTAGGCAATTCACAAGGTGTTTTGACGTTTCATAATGTTTTAAAATTTTATGATTGTCTGAAAAAGTTTGTTGTTGTCTTCCATATGAAAATAAAATAAGACAATAATTGAAAATTCGTTAAAAATAAATTTCATATCCCGTCCTTCGTGTCTCTATCCGAATTTGTTTTTTTAAAACAACATTTTTTCTTTTTAAATACATTTTTCTGGAAATTAAATAAAAATCAACAAAATACTGCATCGCAATATACCATGTCGAATATTTTTTAATTATTTTAACTTCTATTCGTACTAAGAGTTATAGGTCGATGTATCAAAAAACCCGTCTTAAATTAATTTAAAAAGCCTTTTTTTTTGCACCAAAAATTTCATATGCATTAAAAAAAATTATTTCTTTAAACTTCTTTAGATCCTCTATTGAACAGTACAACGGGAGCAATTTTACCTTCCTTGAATAATTAATGAGAACCGTTTAGAAAAAATGGCGAAAGTTTTCTTGATATTTTAGTTAAACATCATTTAAGACCAGGAACGCACACGTATAGATCAAACTATGTTAGTGTGTGAAAGATGTATTGACCATTTAATTGTACATCAAAATGTCCCATGTCATTAGCACTAAAAATTGTTCGATAAACAAAAAACTCATTTTAAGTTAATTTGTCAGGTTTTGGATGAAAAGCAGCGACTGGCCAATTTCCAATAGAACCAAAAAATATTCTTGCAGATCTTATTTTTTGCCCTCATTCTATCAGAAAATGCTTGTGGAGCGAAACAAATGTCACTTTTGCACATTTCATATATTTCGTGGGTACTCTAGCATATGTACACATGAAACACGTGCCAGTTTTTACAATAAAAAGAAAACATTATTTTAAAATTAAAAGCTTACTTTTCTGTATCGCAGTTGAAAAATGTGCAAGCTTTTGGGTAAATGATTAAAAAAAACAAGAGTTATGCAATTTAAAAATGTTTACAAAACATCTGCGAAAATATAAATAGATTTTGCTCTACAAAGCAAAGGCGCTCGTGACGTCAGTTGTCAGACACATTTCTGTCGTCATCAAGAGAGAAAGAGCTTTAAGTGCATAACTCTTTTGGATTTTTATTATGAAATTTATTTTTATTTATTTATTTTGGCTCGTGGCTCGTTTCGAAATCATATGACTTCTTCATACATTTTCGTTTGTTTTTGTGAGCTTTTATATTTATTTTTTTGCTAATTTTTAGATAGGAAAATTTAGTAGTTATTTACTAAATTCACAATTTCAACAAAGGGATACCACTAAAGGTAAAATGCCCCATTGTATCTTCTCTTCGTTAAAGCAGCGACTGATATGGTGTGGACGTGATTAGATACATATACAACTTTTGTAGATTTAGCTAAACACATTTGTTTATCTTCATCTTCTACACTGGGAAAAGAGTATGTTTCCTTTAAGTAAATGTGTTTGTTTCAATTTCTAAAAATAACATACATATCTATCAGAGAACTCCATTGAGTAGCTCACTGCGGGTTTTGAGCCACTTCCAAAAATATGAGACGTGAGTGTGCACATTACATGCAATAGGGAAATTGCGGTCAATGAAAGTGAATGCGTAGTAGCAGGCTGCTCATGAATGCTGAGGGTGTAAGAAGCTGTGGTCTCATGAAGCAGTGCATGGCTTGAGCCACTTCTGTTGGACTGTAGTAAAGGAAACCTGTTTTATTTTCCTCCTATCGATGGGGAAAGGTCGAAAAAAGATTTTGGACATCACTTAGGGTGGCTCCGGACCCTGAAAAAGGTCGTTTTCGATTTTTTTTTTTGTAAAAGACTTTTTCTGCTCCAATCAAAAGGGAAAGGTCGAAAATGGCTTTTGGTCATCACTTAGGAATGCTCGGGGCCCTGGGAAAAACCGTTTTTGACCCGAAAATGGGTCCAAAACGGCTACCATAGTCCTTTTTTTTGACCCATTTCCGGATTTCTTTTTTTCAATCAATAGACGATAGAGAAAGGCCGAAAAATAGTTTTGGACATCATTAAGGGTGGCTCCGGACCTTGGAAAGAAGCGTTTTCGACGCATTTTCGGAAAAATTTGTTTTCGTTGCAATCGATGGGGAAATGGATTTTGGACATCACTTGGAGTATCCCCAGACCCTGTAAAGGAACTTTTTTTAGCCATTTTTGGGAAATTTTTTTTTGTTGCAATCATTAGGAAAAAGTCGAAAATGGATAATGGATATCACTTGAAGCATCTCCGGATCCTGAAAAGTACTGTTTACGACCCTTTTAACGCTTCCCAAGGTCCGGAGCTGATCTAAGTTTTATCCAAAATCCATTTTCGACCTTTCCCCATTTTTTAAAAAACTTCACAAAATGCTCTACGCGAGTATCACAAATCTTTTTACACAATCGTGTTTCATGAGTAGCTCACGCAACACATATGTACTCATACGAAAGGAAACGAAATGAAACGGCATTCACTAGAAGTGATTGTGAAACACACTCGCATTCACAGACTTCGCCATGAGAGGTATGGTGGCTCGTTTCACAAAATTTTCTGTGATTGGTGAATCTGCTGAAAGTTTCAACAGATTCATGAGTGCCAAAAATGAGTGCCAAAAATGAGTGGTTCACTGCAATTCTCTGATATGTATGTACTAAGAATAAATTTTGTTTGACGTTAGGTCCGTTCTTTAGTTTGTCAGATTAACCTGAATAGTCAAATTTAGTCCGAAAAGCATTCCTTTACTCTGAAAACCTCTAAATGACAGCGCAAATGAGAGAGTAATTGAGCGTCTCTCTTTTTCCAAAGTTACAGGACTTTGTCAGCAGAATTTTTGCTGGTAAAACATGAAAAGTGTCAAGCTATCAGCTGTTCTGTGTTGTTCAAATAAATTGTGAACATCAAGTTTATTTCGACAACTTTCATTTCCCATGTTTTTCTTTGCGTTTAGAGAAGTCAATTTATTTTTCAACTATGTACATGCAATCACATTCCGTCACAGAGTGCAATTTTCATACTCTCTCGCGTTTGTTTTGTTTTACTGGAGTTAATCCATAAGTTAAAGAACGAACCTATTTCTAAACCCTGTATTGGAAGTTAAAGCATTTTGTAATGTGGACATGCCATTTGTTTGAAGCTATCGAAGAGGTTTGGGTAGGTCAAATAAATATTAATTTATCTTATTCTTATTAGATTTCACGTCATATCAATATGAATCATAATAACTCAAGGAATTTAAGTAAAACATATCTTAAATACTTTCTGTTTGGTACACAATTTTGGTATTTATGATGACGTAAATACTGACTACCGACAACTAATTTAAAGATGCGATGATATTGAAGATGACCGATTTACTTGATATTTTTGTTTGCGACAAAAAAAAAATATTTCTACCGCCAAATTCAGGATTTGGTAATAACATACTAACAATTTAATGTTTGCGACACACAATATTTGTTTCGACCAACATATAATTTGGTTAATATTAACTCTTTCTAACTTCATGTGGCAATAGTGATACAAACCGGACAAAAGGCTGCCAAAGTCCTGCCATATACTAGCCCATAGACATTACGAACTCATATGGCATTACCATCTCACACGTCTTGTTAGTTTCTCGTTTTGAGAAATTAATATTTAAAATATGGTCGAGCAACGGCGCACCCTTCACTAGAACACTAGTGATTGAGAAAAATGCCGTATGCAGAAAACCGCCGTTTTTTTTTCTTAACTCCCATCCTTTTGATACGTAGCTATGGTGGAGTATGTCCTTTATATGGAAGCAATTATCAACATATTTGAACTTTAAATTTCTTTAATTATTTCATTTTTAAAACGAAAAAAATTTTTCAAACTTTGAAGTAAGTAGTTTTAAGATGATTTTTTCGCTTCCCTTACAATCAATTAATTTACTCTATGTATCTAGTGGGACAGAAAGTATGAACTTCGTGTCGTATTATACCTATGTTCCTCGTTTCCCATCAAATATCCTTCAGGTTTCAAGTGGTCGGCCAGATAGATGTTCCAAGCCATGACTTCTCACTTAAAATTGGTGATTTAATTTTTTAGAGTGTGGCCAACCTTACGATTTACTTGCGTCTTCTGATCAAAACTAGCATCGTCGGTCCTTAGAAGTACGATATTTTGTTAAATATGGTATGGTAGAATCAAATGGTTAAGAATATATTATGATGCTATAGATTTCTGAACTCCTTCAACTTTCGATAATAAAAAAAGTCCTGTTAAAAGTAGATATATATCTAGAAGAGTGAAGAGTGGGCAAAAACATTTTTAGCAACTGGACATGTGCCGTACTGTTTGCCTACTCCTCTATTGTTGTTTTTCCCCTCTTATTTGTACCATTGGTGTTTAGGTTCGAAGTTCAAACAAAAAACTCACTTTAATTTTTTTGTTTTGCCACCTGAACACGTGGAAAAGATGAAAATCGCTTAACATGATTTCAGGCTTTTAAAGTTCAAGGCTAGAACTAAATATCCTGTAAGTTTCATATTTTTATCTCGTGGTCCACATGACTCCACGATTTTTCAAAGGTTCGAAATTTTAAGCACATTTTTTTTATAAAGAGTGGTCGAAATATTAATGGTTTGTATTTAGCAGTCGCATCACTGGAGCCAGTTAAAAATCACAAAAAAATCAATAACATACAACTATTTTCAGCACCGTGTAGTTTTTCGCGTATACTGATTGTGTGAATTTGTATTCTTTGCACAAAAACTACCATCTTTTAGCCTTAAGATGCCATCTTAAGCAGAAAATCTCTTACAGCAAAAAAATATTGAAGCCTAAAAACTACTTTTTTTAAATGCTCTAATTCCAACAGGCGGGGACTGACGTTTCCGAAAATGAAATGCCATTGGATATCTTTCTTTGGAGACCTAATAAAGATACTCGCAAAGTTTGAGCAAAATCTAAACTAAGCCAGCTTTACCGACTAGACGTTATCTGAAATGCCTAACCATGCCATTTATCCTGTACTTTACAGGATACTCCTGTATTTTCAGCGAATATCCTGTAAAGAAATGACTCCTGTATTTTTGTGAAAAACCCTGTAACTATGCTGATTTATTTCCATTGATTTAAAACTGTTTGTTCTGGTTAGTTTGTGTTCGTCAACCCTTAAACGATATCGTGATCAAAACTGTTCCACAAAAAATGTTGTGAAATAAGGCATTACCATATCAATTATTTTCCAAGTTTTGTGTTTGTATCGCAACAATGGGTTGAAATTTCTACTCATTTGAAAACTGAGAATTGCGATTACAAAAAAATGTCAGCAATAGTGGAATATGTTCTTTGTTTATGTGACACGACCGCCGCTGTGGAATAAGTATTCGCTTCCATGAACAAGACATGGACAGATGAGAAATCTCAGTTAAAAGTAGAAACTTTGAAATTTATTATGACCACTAAGATCAATTTAAACACGTCGTGCATTGATTTTTACAGTTGGATAACAACAAAGCCGGACATGCTGCGGAAAATCAAAGCGGAAGACAAGTACTTTGTTGAAACTCAAGGTGGAACTGAACTAATCGAAAACGAATCAGACGAGGAATACACAGACACGAAGACTCTGATTGAATTTAAGTGCCATGATATTTATTCATACACAACAATTACTATCTATTCTGCTTTAATAAGAAAAAAATTGAATCCTGTAATCAATCTCTTTTCGGGAAATTAAGTCCTGTAAAATGACGGTTAGGGCATGGTTAGGAATGACTCATATGGGCATTTCCATACTGTCGAATGGGACCGTCGTACACTTTTAAAGTGTAATAAAAGTCAAAGTAAAATACTTTTTTTTTCTTCTGTTACTCAAAGGAATATCCCTTTGGTAGCACTATATTTAGTGGTAAATTTGATGGCAGACGTACTACCGGTTCCAAGATAAAGGCAATAAAAGAGCCATTCGAATGGGACAAAAAATGGAAGTTCTTTTCATGGCCATTTATAGAAAAGCATAAGTCAGCGAAACCTACCAACATTTTTTAACGCACCTAATTTTAAAATGTTATGGAATAATAGCACTTTTTATTAAATTTCGTTCAATTCAAAAATTTTTTTTATTTATTTTTTCTTACAAAGTATAACATGAGTCGTGACGGGACATTGCGAATGGGACAAATTTTTCCATTATGGTTTACTTGGTAAATTTTTCATGTATTCATAAGATTTCTTGATATTTATGTACGTAACAATATTTAAGATTTATATATGTAGTAATTAAAAAAATCAAATTTAATATTATTCAAAGTCAAATTAAATGGTTGAGATCAATTTTAACCAAGAAAATAGGAAACAGTAATAAACGTATGTAATTAAATATTTTATTTAAAAGAATATGAAGTCCGAGCAGCTTTAATTTGATGACCATCACAAGAAAAGCTATGTAATTTATGGATACCAGGGATGCTTGACACATTCTTCCATTTGTCTACTAATTGTAGTGAAAACTCTTTAATTTGCTCTGAAGAGATGTAATGAACTTGTACACCGTTAATGTTATTTTTCGCAGATTTGAAAAAACAAAAGCATCAAGTAAAACGACATTTTTTGATTTAGTTATTTGCCAAACTTTTCTTTTTAAATTTGCTCCTACTCCATCAACTGCACCTTTTCCATGTGAACTTGCAAAGTAGCTGTTTTTTGTTTGCTGTTTTTTAACGAAACTCATACAGCAGTTACAAAGTTAGTATGGAAATTTTATAAATATATTTGTGTCCTCAGATGGTAGCAGCTCGCAGTTTAAAAAAAATTCATTGCTTCTAGCTTTTTTGATTTTTTATGAGAATTCCGGTGCAAATACATGGAATGGAGCTATATTATGTAAAATACACACACATATTATATATTTATATAGCATATATTTACTTTAAATTACAAACGTTTTACAAAAATTTTTCGGACGGGACAAACTTCAAACAGCTCTAAAAATTTTAAATTTTACTTTTTTGCACTCGTTTCTTTTTTTAATTGTATTCATAAAACTCTGTTTAAACAAATATTTTGACACATTTGCTACTATTCTTAACCACGAAATGAGAACAAATTATGTTTTTTGATGTCGGACGGGACATTAAAACATGAACTAAAGCAAATTAAAAATTTACAGTTAATAGAGAATAGTTAGATGTCTTCATATTTTTTTAAGCTTATTGATGTTGGGAGAGAGATTATTCGGAATGACTATCATCATGTATCATCTCTCTTATATATTTAAATATTTAAGACAAAATACTCTTTAAAATTACAAAAAAGAGAAACTGCATTTGTGCAATTTTGAAGTCGGTTTGCCCACTGTTGTGAATGAATTCAAGTATAAATTGTTTGAATTAATAAAATTTGAATATTTTTCTTAGATACTATCAGAAAATAACGCTTTTTTAATAACTTTTAATTTTTTGTCATGGTGTACCTTTCGGTGGAAATGCCCATATGTATGTACAGTTGTGTTCACAAAAATAGCAGTGCTCTTTTAATTTTGAAGATCAGTACAATACTCTTCATTTCGTGCTTTCTGCCTGCACAAACAGTGATGTTTTTGCATTTTTCTGTGTTCCTAAACAATAACGGTAAAGAATTTTTATGCTTTTTAGTCGTAAAGAATTAAAATTTAACTGATTTTTAACATTCTTCTGTTGTAACATTAATGCTCCAGTACGAGAAGACCAGACTAGCAACATACACACCGTTCCTTACTTCTAACCATTTATCTACTTTTGATGTCGTATAAGTACAATGCAATGACAAAAAAGTAATGTCGAATTATAAAACATGCAATACATGAAATAAAAAAAATACATTAAATCCTTCTTTGCCTTCTAATATCACCTTATAGCACTGCTGCTGTGGGAAGGCCTTATAGCACTGCTGCTGTGAGAAGGACTAAAATCACTCCTGCTGTGGTAAGGCATAATAGCATTTCATGAGTATACACTCAATGGAGTGTAACTATTCTGCTAATTAAAATTTCACTACCTATAAAATTTACTTATTGTTAATATTGACAGATAGTAAAAAAAACCAAAATCATAATAAAAAATGAGCATACATGTTTTTATTTGCATAAAAAATTTGTTTTGAGAAGGCATCTTACCATCGCAGTAGTGCTAGCAGGCCTTCTCCGAGGAAGGCCTTGTTCAATTGCCTGCTGGGTTGAAAATAAAAGCAAAGTAATTTCCGATAAAATAAAACAAAACAAAAGAGCGCAGTCTATGTAAAACCACACGCGTTAGTCGCTTCAGATGCGTAGCATCCGATGCGCGCGATGCATGCGCTGCTTTCTATATACCGGAGCCTTTAGTAGATATACTCTAAATATTTTTGTCAAAGTTGTGCTGGAATTTTTTTTTAACAAAACGGGTCGATCAAAACACTGCTTAAAAGAGCAATGAAACTTAATAAAAACCTTCGATAAAAAAAATCAAGGTTATCGGGGAGCACAAAATATCATCGAATGTTCAGCAAGAATGATTTTTAAAGCATTAAAATGGAAACGTAAGACCAAAACATATGCAATACCCGGTAATATGAATCTATTTGCATACGTTAAAATACTCGATGAAATAATGTTGCCGTACGCTGAATACGAAATGCCTCTCAGATTGATGTTCCAAAAGGATAAATAATAAAAATAGCAAAATTGTGGTTTCTGCAGAACAAAGAACCCGTTCTGAAGTGGCCAGCACAATACTCCGACCTTTAACTTATAGAATTTTTAGTGGACGGTATCCCGCCGATTTTGATGAAATTTGATGCAAATATAGATTGAAAAATATTTATTTTTTGATGGGTAGTGCCACGTCCCTAACCTGAAATGTGTTCGCAGCTAAATCAATGACTTCGCTTCGTTGAACAAAATTGACAAGACTAACACGACCCAATACAATAAACATTTTGTCAAACACACACAGTTTGTCAACGCTACAAACAAAAACTATCGATGGTTAACGGCAGTCTTCAAAAACTATCGAAAACTATCGGTAACTTCCCCCACCACAATGTCAAGAAAAGGAAATGTGTTTTAGCAGCATTCCTAAAATTTCATTCTCAATAAGTAATATTTTATGATTAAATGTACGCTTCTATTTCAGATTTGCAAAACTCTATCCTTATCATTTTATCCTTCTATCTATCGATTGTTACCGATGTCGTCTTCGTGTTGCGTTCGTATTTGAAATTTGTAATTCGTGTTTGAAATAATCGACACGGGCCCATCTCTAGTTGAAACACTAATCAGTTGATAAAATAATTGATGTGAGTGCCGAGTACTTCTCTGATTAGTATTAAAATATATCGTTACTTAAGTATAGAAAGGCCCTATCTACCATTTTTGTTACTTTGCAGCAGAACGGAAAAACAATAGAAATACATTTTTTTAGTATTGAAGTGAGTTATGGCTTTTTGTATTTTCTTGCCACGCTTTATTTTCAGACGTACGACGCATATCTTTTTATCAATGGTGTCTTAGTGTGTGACCTACCGAAATCTACAGAAAACTCGATTTTGAAAAAATAATAGTTGGGGCCTTTCTATATAATGGTAACGATATGTAGTTTAGAAGCTCTGGTGCAGCAAGAGTCCCAGTAACAAGTTGATTTTGATATTTTTGCGGGAGCTCAAAGACTGAATATGTAATAATTTTAAACGATCCTTATAAGGAGAAGGGTTTAAAGCAACGGTGGGTATGAAAATCTAGCAAAAGAGTGCAACAACAAAATCTAGCAGTAACAAACGAAATTTTAAAGTTTATTTGCTTACCTTTCCAAATTCGCCAACAGCACAAAAAAAGTTCCTATATTCGTCGAGACAATGCGGCACCGTCGCTAACGCTTTTGCGTGTTGTTTTAGTTTTCATTTGAACTCAAGTTAACGCTGTGCGTCGATAGCGTTGAAATTCTGTGAATTGTTTTTTGCTTGTTTGTGCATGGAATTGCCCAAACAAGTTCGGGTAATGAGCGCGGAAAAGGCCACTACGTGCTCATCGCGTGCGATGGGCAAATTACGAAATATATGCCACTTTACAAAAAGCACATGCACCCACCACATCTTCGCATTTTTATTGTTGTAATTTTTTTTATACGCGCTTTGCACGGGATTTGCATTATTGATATTGGTGCAAGGGCAGCTTCTCTCGATTCGTTTGATCTGTGTATTTTTATTTCTACACTGATATTATTCTTGTTTGATTCTTTGAATTGGCGTTTAGTTCATTGCTAAAACTTATTTCTTATGTGTTAAAAAGAACTCTGGCGGTTGATGTAGATACCGCCAGCGGTGATACGCTGTCAAATTTACAACACACTTGACTGCATGAAATTAAACAGAATTCCGGCGTACGACGCAAATGCCGCTCACGGTTGGATTAGATTTAACTTTAATTTTACCGTCCCCGTCGTGGTACTTCCAAAATTTTGCTCATCTTTGGTTTAAAGCAGCGATGGGCACGTAGAAGCCCTTTTCGCCCTCATAGTTCGAACCGTTATTCGACGCACAAGCAAGCAAAAACCAATTCGCAGAATTTCAATCGACGCATAGCGGCGTTGCAATGATTTCAAATGAAAAAAAAACACAAAGGCATTAGTGACGGTGCCGCATTGTGTCTCGACGAATGTTGCAATTGTTTATGTTTGTCGTGCAATTTGGTTTTATTTTTGTGCCGTTGGCCAATTTAAAAATATCGAAAGCAAAAAGAACTTTAAAATTTCTTTTTTGTTAATTTATTTTGTTGTTGGGCCCTTTCGCTAGGTTTTTATGCCCAGCACGGGTTTAAAGAGTCAAGTTAAGCCTTTGAGAGCAAAACGAATAAAATTTTTTTGGAATTTTCTCAATTCTATGGCTGGTGTACTCTAAATGAGGACGCATTATATCCATTATATGAAGTCACCGTTGCTAAAGGGCTATTAAATTATGTTGCCCACCTCTGAATAGAGCCAGGTAGAGATGAGAATTTATTACGAATTTGATTATAATGTGCTCATTTTATGTCAAATAAGAATTAAAATGTACATCCAGGTATGTGACTAAATGGCACGACAAATATTCTTATCTTTAAATTTATAGTCAAACTCAACAATATTTATCTTCCTGGAAGAAATAATATTGTGGCATCAGAAATTGGTAACACTTCTTGAAAATTTATAATTTTGTTTGTTCTAACTGGTTCATGCCAATAAAAAACATTCAATTACAGAATGGATATTTACTCGGCTGAACTTAAACGATTGGTGAACTGCAAAAGACGTCCAAATTTAAATTATGCATGATCATATGGCCACGCCTGACACTTTGAATTTTGAGTGTTGGTCATAACCATTCTTAAGCTCAGCAATCACTTTAGTTGCTGCAACTTGATAAAATAGCAGTTCGCATTTGCTGGATAGGGCTGTTTTATAAAGTTTCGCATGATTTTGTTGAAAAAAAAAACATTTTTAAATAATGGATATTTATTGAATTAACTACGTTCATTCTTCACGTACACCATTGCACACATATACATACATAATATTGCTGCAACAAGGTACATTCATATAAATCAAAAATTAAGCTCGTATTTATTTTTTTCTTTATGTATGGCTGAGTACAACGGACGTTCGTTCGTTTGCCATCTCACCTTTTATTGTATTCAACATAAGTGTACTCGTTTCTTTGTATGTATGTAAAACACGTAGCCAGACACACAATCAAGCAAAATATATCATTGTTCCCCAATCGTGGTAAGATAAAATGCCAGAAAAGTGGGTGCGGGTAAAGGGTTTCCTACGTTGCATCAGTGGCAAAGACGAATGAAGGGAAGAGCAGTCTTTGGGAGTCTAGAGCGTTAGCAAAATCAATGGATATTCAACAAAGCAATGTTGAGCAACAGAAATAAATGTGGTGAATGTTTAAAAGCTTTGATGTTAAATTAGTGTCTCGGTAATAAAAAAGAGGTAAGAAAAAGAGCAAAATTAAAAATGTTCTTTGATGTCGAGATAGCGAATGAAACAGAATTTTCACCACGTTTTATATAATTCACCTTATGTACAGACACATTTTTATTAAGATAATTTTGTCTCTAAAATTATTGGAATATAGAGAACAATTTCTACTTGAAATACTTGTAGTAATTAATGTTGCGAAACTTCTGAAACTACTCACTTGGAATTTACTTTACTTTGGGATCGTTTTCTCTCATACATATGGGGAGTATATGCAAAGTGTTATAAGAAATATCGTTTACCATTATACTTTTGTCTTAATTATTTGTTGTCAGTTTTAAAAACAAAAAAAAATTTATTTGCTGTATTTCTGTGGTGAATTTATTTTTAATTTAAGGTCATATAAAATGTTTTTGGAAATTGCGCATGATTCGCTCTTTTAGTTCTTGGTCGTTTTTGTGATGCTATGATTATAACGAATCTCCCAAAATTACATACTAATGAGGCTATGTATTCACCACAGTTTTACTGCTGGCCTGTATATACTGTTGCTTTGTTCACTTTTGTTCATGCATTTTTAAGTTTGTCTCCCTTTAAGTTATAATTTCTCACTTTATCGGCTACGGCAAAAACTAGTTCTTTATTTTTTATGTGGCATAAAATTGAAGAGATTTCGATTGAGCGAGAGAAAAATTCCAAAAGAGATAAAAATTTCAAAAACATCTCATTTTCATTCTTGTCACCCATGTACACCGTTAGACGAAGATGAACTTCAACAGCGCTTGGCTCGGTTCACATTACTGTGGAAACTGGTATTTGTGCTTTATTTTTAATCTGCATTTTCTTCTTTTTACTTCTACTTTTTCGTGGCAGCCTTGAAGGGCAAAAGTACTTGCTTGTATTGTTATTCTTTTTACATTTACATACATACACATGTACATTATTGCATACAGTGTACGGTATTGTGCAAAACAACAGCAGCACAATCAATGCGCTGCTGCAGAATCGCGTAGCTCTTCAATATTAGGGGCACACAAAAGTTTTATAGGAATCAAAGAATATTCTCATTAATCATATAAACATAAAATTATGCTGAACTTATGTTTTATATTTTTTGTTTTAAATCTAAAATTATTTAATACATTCTCTTAATACATTGAGTCACAACATTTTAAGTTTAGTCTAATTTTTGCGCTAGCTGTGACATTGACTGTTCAGTTTATATTGGTCCGTGACAAATACTTTAATCCTCTAAAATTTAGATTATTTGCAAATATGTAAAAGGTACATAAATCGTAAATATTCTCTTCCAAAACTGTTAGATATTAACCGATCAATAATTTATAAGCTAATAAAAAAGTACAATTGCACAGGTGATAACAGAAAAATTGGTGGCATGTTCAAATGAAATCCATTTGCCACATCTAAAGAGGTTGTTGTTTGGACACTTAATTTAGATGTCTACCACAGCACTGTTCACAGACGAGCCATTGAAATCAGATTGAGATGTTACAGACCTGCTAAGAAACCGCTGCTTACAGCTAAGCACATCTGTACATAAAAGAATGGGGCATTGTAATTCAAACATTTGTTGAAGTTAATCAGGTAGAACTCGTACTCATCGCCAATCAAAGCGGTGTTCTACTTTTGAACGGTTCTTTTGCAAAATTAAGTATACACTTTTTCGCATTTTGTTTTGGATAAGGTATACCAATCTTTCTGTGCGGCGGACCAAAGATCGTTCATATTTGTATAATTTTTTTTTTACGAATTTAACTTTGACTTCGTTCTAAAGCTTTTCGATTGGATTTAAGTCAGGGCTCTGGGCTGGCCTATCCAAAACGTCGATATTTTCATCACAAAACCAATTAATTACTACTTTGGAGGAGTGTTTAGTGTCAGTATAATGCAAAAATGTCCACTTAATTGGCATGGAATGGAGTGCATATGGTTCCGTATGCTTGTTCAATGTGTCCAAACACTGAACTTGTTAATTTTGACATTAGTTTTCATAAGTGGGTCTACGCCATGCCAACAAAATTCACTACAGACCATAATGTTTTTACACCAGTGTCTTACTCTTGCCATTTAGGACAATGAACAAAGGTCCTACTATCTGATCTCATGCTATTGATATTCGTTTTGTCACTCCACAACACGTTCTTCCAGAAATTTATGCTTTTTCTTGACGGTAATGTGTGATGGGTGTGAAACATCATGGTCTGTAGTGCATTTTGTTGGCATGGCGTAGGCCCGCTTATAAAAACTGCCCCCTATTTGGACTCGTAATTTATGGACGTTCCCTAACACTACTCGTTCACATCTGAAAACCATATTTTTCGGCCAAAATAACGATTTTTGCTCATGTCTTATCGTATGGAGATTTTGCGGACATGAAATCGATGTCTTTTAATCTGCTCCACAACACTGGTCATATTTTTCTACATGTGGCTGACTTTCGGAGTTATTGAGCGAATCCAGACACACCACGATTCTGGCGACTGACGCTTATTTCTATTATCAGCCTTACTTAAACTATCAATTGTAAAAAAAATTAAGAGGGAGGAAATGACCTTGAAAATGCAACGCTGCCTGCCGGACTGTTTGGGCTAAGCACCTAATGCGTTTCTAATTAGCTTTCACAATGAAAACGTCTAAAAGTAAAACTTTTAGATTTTTTGATTGAGCGCAAATCGAGTATTTAGATTAAGCAATAGTTTCGATGCAATACTTGTCAGTAATTTTTTTTTAGCTATGCTTGCTGGTTTTGTCCTTCATTATGTTGGACAATTCATTAGTTTTGCTAAGTTAAGGAATGAGCTTTGCTAGGAGTAACGCGCTAACTGCTTATCACATCGCTTTGCGCTTCTGTGCCAAGGTATAGCGTTTTGAGTTCGTTTTTTTTTCTTGTGTGGGAGGTGTCTCACCTATTTGTCTTTTAACTCCCGAACCCCTGCTCCGAGCAACTCGGTATATTAGCCCCTATGTTCTCCGCTGATGACTCGCGGATGTAGGAAGATCAATGAATGTAAGATCGATTAAGAATTATGGAAGTTATGGAAGCACAAACAGAAATACGTCGTATGTCATATGTATAGGTGTATGCATAAGTTTTTCCGGTTTAAGTAAGAGATAGCGCCAGCGTATCAATTTGACACATACGTCATTTTGATCGTCTGACATTTAACTACAATCACACACAAGTTGAGCCCGCCAAAAACTAGCGTTTTTGTTTTATCGTTCAGTGATCTTGTCGAGCATTGCTTTTCTTATTTAATGAAAAGAAAAAGGCTGTTGAAAGTCATTTGCTGGTAGATACATATGGTGAACACGCTCCATCAATTAGTACATGTGAGACATGGTTTCGGCAATTTAAAACTGGTGATTTCAATGTGAAAGACAGTGAGCGCTCTGGTAGACCACAAAAATGCGAAAATTAGCAGTTGCAGGAGTCATTAAATGATGACCCAACTCAAACTCAACGACAAAACCCGGCGAATCCGTTAATACACAACGCTGTCGCCAACAAATGATTAATTTAAACCACGCATTAATCGAAAGACGACCGGAATGGGCCAAAAGACATGATAAATGATTTTGTTACGCGCCGTCTCACACAGCAAAACTAGTGAAAGACAGACGCCTTGAGATCGCTTGGATGGGACATCCAACTGCACCCGGATACCGAAATTATTTTTACTATTTTCCAGCTTGCAGGAAAAGTAGAAGTGGTAATGGCAGTGATGAATATATGAGCAATGCATGGTAGAATCTTTGGTAGGAGGATTTTAAGAAAAGTGGATTTATTTGGTGAAACTCTGCATTAGACTTAATCGCCAACAAGGTTTTAAGGCCATCAGTTTGGTTAACGTAAGCAAACTGTACGAACTGCAGCAGCACCGATATTTCGACTATAGTCAAGTTTCGCTAATTTTATTTCTTTTACAACATCCCTTCGAATGCTTTAAATTCAGTGTACTGATATACAAACATACATATGTATTTACGAACAAAATTGTTGGTATAAATTGAAACAAATTTTTAGAAAAAATTTCAATACATTTAGAAAGAATTATTTTAAAAAAATGTCGTCTTTTTTATCGTAACTAAATGCCATATTTTTGTATATTTTTCTTTTAATTGCAGTTTTATAAATCAACAACTACAGTAGCGCGAAAAACAGTCGCCCAGTTAGCTGTCATAACTACAACCACAACAACAGAAAATCGTCACACTGCGTACCAGTCACCACTTATTTGAAAGCGTTTCTTCGTCGTTCATCGTTTTTCATTGACGCTCATCTACTCAAAATAATAAAAAATATTTTAATCGGGTGCGCGCATGAGGTTTTTTTAAGTTATAAAAAAACTACGTCATCTACGCAACAATAATTTTCAATTTGTGATCTTTAAAATTTTTGTACCAAAAATATTTTAAAGGGGGAAAATCCATTTGTGAACTTAATAAAAAACCAGACGAAAAGTTTAAAAATATTAAACTGAATTTAACAAAATAATAGAAAAAAAATATCAACAAGATAACAATAGAAATATCCAAATTTGGACGTAAAAATCTATATATTAACGAAGATCTAGAAAAAAAAAAATAAAATAAAAATTAATTAATTAATATTAAATCGGAGGAGTGCACAATAAACATTTCGTGTTAAAAATTGTTTGCATTTTTCGAGTTGTTTTTTTTTTTTTTGATTCCTGATTCCCCTTGGTGTTCTTACGACTTAAGTTCACTGACTCGCTGTTTGACACAAAAGCGCGAGTTCATAACTGACCACAGTAAAGGAAAACAAAATATCTTTGAATATAATGGAACGTGAATCTAACCCAATGCAACCAATGTGCCGCTCTGGATGCGGATTCTACGGCAACCCAGCTACAGATGGTCTTTGTTCAGTGTGCTACAAGGTGAGTGAATATTTCAGCTATTCTCGGCTCAAGAATCTAATTTATTCTTTTGTACTTGTTTTAAGGACTCATTGAGAAAAAAGCAACAACCACCAGTAAGTAGCACACCCGTATCAGTTCCAAGTCCACAGCCAAGTCCCACGTTTAGTCCAGCCATCACAATAACAAATACAGCACAACCAACAGTACAGAGTTTACAACAGCAACACAATGAAATAAAAGAAGTAAGTGGCAACATAGTTGTTTTTAAAAAATGTGGGGTAAATTTATTAAATTTGCGTAGCACATCATGCTCTAATTACATACTGCATCGCTTCACTTATCTAATATAAATTAGGAAAATTAAGTACAAAAATAAGAAGTTTTCATTGCTTAATACATTAATTTGCTTTTTATCCAAAATCAGAATCCGAATCGTATAATGGAGACATTTATTTTCTGATAGTTTTGGTATTCAGAATTTGAGTTCGTAACAAATTTCAGTGCAATTTTTTTTTTTTGCCGAAAATAAGCCCTTTTTATAAACTAAAGTCGGGTTAGTTACACCATTTATAGCTCAAGTACGGCTGGACCGATTTTAATGATGTCTGATCTGTATGGATTCCCCTCCGCCCCGAATAGGACATAGGCTAAAAAAGTTTTGTTTAGGGTTTATATTTAGGATGGCCCTCATGCAAAAATATTTTTAAAATATCGTTTTACGAAGACTGGTCAATCGATTCACATGGAATTTACACCACGTGGCTTTTATATTAAGAGGAATAGGTTAGGCTATACAACTTTTATTTAGGGTGGCCTCATTCAAAAATATTTTTAAAATATCATTTTCACAAAGAATTTACGCCACGCATAGCTTAGACTACAAAATTTTAATTTAGGAGGGTCCTCATACAAAAGTATTTTTTAAAAAGAATTTTCACGAAGATTTCATAATTGTTTTCAAAATGCGTCTTATGGTCTATTGAAAGTTTTAGCATAGTTTGGTTCAAAAGAATGGGCGACGACACGCCCTCCATAATCAAATTCATCATATCTCATTAACTACTGTACGCAGATGAATATGACTTGATACACGTGAAAGTTAGTTTAGCTAAAAGTTAACACGAACGACATTTATTGACTGTTAGGCGGTACGAAGTTCGCCGGATCAGCTAGTTAATATATAATTGATCCTCCGCTTAGCACTTGCAACTGCTTTTATTCAACTGAGCGTTTTCATATATTTTGGAAAATTAAACTCATCTCATCTTTTATATGTACATTCAACCTATTGCTGCTTGTTTGAATAAAACCGTCTGTGCACCTTGCCCTTTAGTAAATAGGTGTAAATCTTTAAGAAATGTACCTAGTACTTGTGAACACGACTGTATATATAGTACAGAGAGGATAAAAAATTAGTAAAGAGATCAATTTATTTTGCAAATGTCTAAAAATTATTAAAATGCATAGTTACAAAAAAATTGTTCAGATAAAAGTAATATATTCGCGTTTGTTAGTATTTTTGACCGATGGAAATTAGCAGAGCTATAAATTTTGTAAGCATTTGGATTTACCAAAAAACTTGAATCGGGATTTTCGCTTAAATGTTGATGGATTTTGAAGAGGAATAATAGAACTTGATATTTTATTTAAGAAAATTTAAAAATAATTGCTGTGGCAAAAATACGTCTTTGCCACATTCAACCTGACATGCCTTAAAAATAAGAGCTTATTTTTAATTGGGTTTACAAATTCGTACGATATATTCGAGTGTAATTAATATCATTGCAAAGTTTTAAATAAACGATATTTGTTGTTCTTTAAGCAGCCCAGAAGGAATACGTAGCTTGCACTTGGGTAATTGAGTGATATGAAGTAGTTTTCGAGTTCTATAAGAGTAATTTGAATATTCCTTTTTCTTGCTGAGACTACAATCGTTATCGAAATGTCTCGTGTTAATTTTTTGCTACTCAAAGTCATTTGCAAAAGAAGTAGATACTAATCATACTTGCTATGTTTTATTAAAAATGTAAAAGTATCAATAAGAATATTGCCATTTGAGTGCGCCTTTGACCATGCTTGATATTCACATTGCAAGGCATACGTAAATAAAATTTATACATCATCATCACATGTTGTAAACAACACCGATGAGCAATAACATTCTTTGTAGACAGTAATGCCCATTACTCCAGTCACAACTTTATCTGGTTTTGCAAGGAAATGGCTGCGCTGTAGGCAGTTTGCCAACATCCACGCACACAATGTATAACAAACGAAAGGAAAATTGACCACAACAACGCTTAGAAAAAAAGTTGTTGGAAAAAGGTTGAAACGTAATTTATTTGTCATTTTCACGATAGTGAATGAATGTATATTTATGTCGATTCCAATCCGTGCACAGATGTTTCACTTTTTAATTTAAATTTATTTACTGAAACCATCAAATAGTAGCGTCCTAAGTATTCCTATATTAACCGATATAACGATATATTGCCCTTCAACAAAATATGTCCGAAAACATTTTATACAAAAGAAATTATTATTTTCTATTATACAAAATATTTAATTTGAACCAACTGATACCGAATGATTTTCTGCCTTATTATTATTGAGAATTAAGCACAATAAACTATATTAATTTCGAAGTCAACTTCGGGGATTAGGCAAAAAAATCTTTTTATGGGTTAGTTCCCAATGAATAAATTTTTCTGACCCAATTTCTAAGCTTATTTCATTCATTTTTTTTTTATTTTTTGCGTAATTTCGACTTTGTTTGACTTTCTTTTTCAAAACACTTTTTGTCAGTCATTAAAATTTTTTTTATGATGTCTCTTTGCCAAATGAAGACTTTTCCTAACATAGCAAAGTATTTGTACTTTTGACAGTCTCTGTTCGCAACGATGATTTTTTTATTCCGTCATAAAATGCTGCTTGGAACTTAATTGAAAAATTTCACATCAGCATTGAGTTCTACTTACTTGTTTTTCTGTACGAAATTTTTATCACACTTAGACAACTTTGGAATTCTATTGTCAATAAAAATTTTCAGTTTCTAAATTTTCTTTAAAACTCCTAAAAAATACAATACCGTGCTTTTTTCCAATTGACGAACAGTTAAAGGTGAAAGAAATTAAATTGGTATTTTTAATTTTACAAATACAGACGTAACTAGATCTTTAACTAACCTAAAGATTCTTAAAAACTAAAAACAAAACTAAACTAAACTAATAAACTAACAATTCCAACCTCCTAAAACATTAAAAATTCGATCTCTTCAATAATGTCGGCTAATAAATCCACCACAGATGGTGTTAGTGGGCGCAACAGATCGAAACGAATCGATGATGTTGATGATAATATAAAAGGCCAACATCAAGAACAAGATTCTATAATAAAACTTCCTAGTGCAGTTGATGCAGTAGTGAGTTATACTTTTGCGAACACAACAAAACATATGCCTATGAGAACGAACCGTGAGCTACAATTAATAAGATTTACCAATTTCGTCCTTTTTCATTTACCTTTTATCTGTTTCCTGTATTTTACAAGAAATTAGCCCTTTGGAAACAATAAAAGAAGAGGTTGAACTCGGTGGTGGTGAACTACGTACATCAAAAAGTGAAAAGAGAGTAAATTTTTCCGCTTCTTTTTCTACTACAAACAATTGCTACCACATCTCGAACTCTACTCCGCAGTACACTCCGAAATCATTGTCTAGTTTAAGTAAAAAACCAAGTTTCAAAGCCAAGCAACGTACAATCTCAAAAGTTAGGTCAATAACAGCATCCACACTTAAAGTTCCTAACGACAACATAAAAAATATAAGTCGAAAACAAGTTTTAGAAAGCAAAGTGCGAAAATTGGAATCCAAAAATTTATTGCCATCTAGAGCAGCGCCTTCGCCCAATCCGGAAGCAAAATCAAAGTTGACAGGCACCTTAAACAAATCGTCTACATCGGCAATATCAACCACAATATCATCAACAGCAGAAGCAGGAATAAAAATTTCAGATTCGAAAAATTTATCTACAATAGAATTGGTGCAAACCTCAACAAAAACAGAATCCTCAGGGAAGAATTTAACTCAATTGCGGCCCTCTTTTTATACCTACACTCAAATACCAATCCGCCGGAATAGCTCAATAAGGTTTTCACCTGCCTTCCCCATTCGTACAGCGGCATCGTTGGAAGCTTGTGCAACAGTGAAAAAATCATTTTTACTCATGGAAAACAATGGTAACAATGGCAATCGAGATGAAGCTGCACCATCAAATTCGTCTAATAGCTCAGCTAAAAAAAGGGTAAAAGTCTCTTCCTCTGTATTTGTTTTTTCTTTCGTACAGAAAACGGGGTTCGGTCATTCAGTTGAATTTACGTACAAGATATTGAAAAATTTTTGATAATTTTGCTGATTTTGGATGTCAAAATAATCCTTAAAATCCGACTTCTCGTTGTTAAATTATAAATTCTAAATGTTTTGGAATGCAGTGCAATATTTTTTTCAAATCATATTAATAAGATATATTTACAAAAAATTAACGGTCGTATTAATAAACGCTAACTAGCAAGCGCCTAACGTTTAAACGACTGACCAGTGTGGCATTGAAACAGCCCTAAGTTACTTAGACAATGTCCGAATACTGTAACTAGCGTATTATGTCAAATGTCAAAAAAAATGCAACTGCGCTTTTTTAACTTATGTATTTCATCTATTTATTTAAAATTAAAGAACACAAGGAAGTGGTTAAAACTTCCTACAGTTCATATTATATAATAAATTAGATATAGACATTATAATATATTGTAATATCGTTCTGTGGCGTTGCTACTTTTTTTGTGATTTTTGTAAACATGAAACACGTTTTCGGCTAATCAGTCACCGTGTTAGTAATTTTTTGTTAATACGGTTGTAATTGTTTTGCCCATAGTGCCAACCAGGGTTGCAAAGTTGAAGAGAAGCAATTCCCGGCCTTCTCACAAAAGAATTATTTTTGCCTCAAATGGTAAAAAGTAAATTTATTTTTTGGGGAAAAGTTGATGATTTTTTTGTTTTTTGGTGACCAACATTAAAAAATGAATAGCTCGTGAAGCAAAAACCTTAAGTACATGTGACAAAAATCGTTTTATTCCCGACTGTTCCAGAAATTTTGGAATTCCTACCAGGCTCCAGGGTTTGACATGAAATTCTGGGCTTGGCCGGGGCAATCCTGACCACATGGCAACCCTGGTGCGAACCATGAACAAATTTTTAATATTTTCATCTCTTCGTTATTCACTTGAGTTTTACAAAAAGATGAGAAAATGTGGAAAATGAGGGGGAGGGCGGTCTTGCAAAACGTTACGATGTTTTACAGGAGCGGGAGGGGGTTCAAACAACGCGTTAGTTAACATTGTAACGCTATGCTAAGCTAGATAAGCTACAGCAATAAATGATATATCAAATTAAAGTACTCATCGAGCGAGTTCACCGCTAATAATAACGTATTTTGGTGACTTGGTCACTTGGGTGTTACGTAACGTTTAAGGAGAGGGGTACAGAATAATTTTACGGCGCGTTACACTTCAAAAATCTTCAAAATTAGCGTTACGTAATACTTGAACGCCCCCCTACCGAGAAATTATTATTAAATAGTTAATTATTAAATTATAATAATAAAATATCTACTAAGAATTCGTGACTGTACAACGTGTTCAACACGTTTCTTCTAATAAGAAGACACCAATTACTCGGTTCCGAGGAAATAAGCATGTAAGGACTCTTACCACACTCACAAATATTAACTATTGCTAATAAATATTAATTCAAAAGCGTTCCTGTACAAAAAAATAAAAATATAAAAAACTTATGTATCGATCAATTTCCGAAATATCAGCTTTTAATTTTCATATTTTTGTTACTTACGAACTTGCCCTTAACGACATAATTCACAAAAACTTGGGAGGAAAATGTTTGACCAAAAAAATTAGAGTTGTTTATAAAGGTCTATTTGACGACGGTCCGGTTGAGAGATATTTGATAAAATCAATTTTTGAAAATGACAGCTGATGCATAGCCAACGTAAATTCATACTCAGAGGCAACCTATGCGGAGTATCAAGGAATAATAAATTCTTTGGTTATTGAACTACCAAGATTTGATGGAATTTAAAATTTCAATAATTTTTGTTGAATAATTAGCACATGAAAAAAAATTAATGCCATTTCCTATCAATTAAAAAAAGCACAAAACATGCAAAAATATACGAATGAATTTTTCTCAAAAATCTGTGAATGCGGTTCTGATCACCCCTCTTGAGTTATATATGTGAATCTAGTAAAAAATATTCTCGGTCCAAATTCACTGTTGATCAGTGTTGACGTAACGTCAATAAATGTAAAACTTAAATTTTTGTGATTTCGTAGATTTTATGGTGCAATACTATTAAATTAATAACTTGAGCTTCTTCTACTATAAATTCGAATATGTTGGCAATGATTTCATCTGGCGAATCGCCCGTACGATTTGATATTTTTCCTTTGCTAAACGAAATATAAATTCTTGTATTTATTCTTTTATGTATTATACATTACAGTAGTTGCTTTAGATTCAAATATTAATTTTTGTTTCACTCATTCCTGTTGCAGCTGTTGACTGTAAGGCTATCTATCGTTACTTTTAATTTTTATTAAGTTTTTCAAAGATTTTTTGTATACTTTTCATGTATTTACCTACCTTCTATGCAATTAGAACTGGTTGTACCATTGGTTAGAAAATATCAATTTAACATTACATAATTTAAAAAAAATTGTGCAGAGAAAAACCTTTATATCGTTTCTTTCCTTTCAAACTTTTGTGGCTTTTGCAGAAAATAAATGAAGATAATGCATCCAAGACAAATGAAGCAGCAGCGGCCGGTCCATCTACTTCCACACAAGCAAATGAAGATGAAGATAAAGACAAGGATGAAGACAAAGATGCAAAAAAGAAAAAGAACCGTTGTGCCGAGTGCCGCAAGAAAGTTGGCTTGACAGGTAGGTGTTACTAATCTCTGGGAATACTTTGAGAATATCTTTTCGCTGCAGTTTGATGATTGGATCTTATAGTCTGAAGTAAAGGGTGTTTTTTTTAGAGGTATAGAGCTTCGAATTGAAATAAAACACAAGAAAATCGTTTTAATGTCCATCAATTTGGCTTTATTGGAAGGATAATTTTATGCCATTAATATTTAAATATGATTTCGGGCATGTGGCCGCCGCGGCTGGCTCGAATAAAGCCAATTCTACAGGTCCAATTTTGAACCACTTTTTCGAGCATATGGGGCCGTATGTCGGCAATGACGCCACGAATGTTGGCTTCCAAGTCCCCTAACGTTTCTGGTTTGTTGGCGTAGACGAGCGACTTCACATATCCCCAAAGAAAATTATCCAATGGTGTCAAATCACACGATCTTGGTGGCCAATTGACAGGTCCACTCGTCGAAATTATGCGCTCATCGAATGTTTCCTTCAATAAATCGATTGTGACGTGCGCTGTGTGGCATGTAGCGCCGTCTTGTTGGAACCACAACTGATCCACATTCATGCCATCCAATTCGGGAACAAAATAGTCGGTTATCATGGCTCTATACCGGTCTCCATTAACGGTAACTACTCTCCAGCATTATTTCGGAAGAAGTATGGCCCAATGACTCCACCAGCCCATAGAGCACACCAAACAGTCAGTTTTTGTGGATGTAATGGCGTCTCAAGGGTCTCATGTGGATTCTCTTCACTCCAAATGCGGCAATTTTGCTTGTTGACGTAGCCATTCAACCAAAAATGAGCCTCATCACTGAACAAAATTTTGCGATGAAAATCAGCATCGAGATCAATCTCATTTTCGGCCCATACACCAAAATCACGACGCATTGCATGGTCTCGCGGCTTTAATTCTTGCACAAGCTGGATCTTGTAAGGTCGCAAGCCAAGATCTTTGCGCAAAATCTTCCATAAAGTTGATGGACAAAGCTCCAATTGCTGTGCACGGTGGCGAATCGATTCATTCGGGTCCTCTTCAACATTTTGGTCTACAGCGGCAATTGTTTCTTCGGTGCGCACTGTTCGACGTCTCTGCGGATGCGTATTATCACATAGAGTAAACGTAGTGCGAAAACGATCCATGGTTAACCGAATTAATTGCTCTGATAGACGATTATGTTGACCATAAAATGGACGGAGCTTGCGGTAAACTTCGCGAACTGAACCATTATTTTCGAAATAAATTTGCACGATTTGCAAGCGTTGTTCTTTTGTCAACCTGTTCATGATGAAATGGCAAACCAAACTGAACATAAATGACATTAGAGTTGCCAGATTTGACCATAAAATGCCAGTTTTATCTCTATTCGAAAAACAAACCTCTAAAAAAAACACCCTTTATAAAGCTTTAAATTTTTGATTCTACCATTAAGGTAGAATTGGTTTTTTTTTTAGTTTCTTGGTAGATATTAATTTGAATCATTCTTCTAGTTGGTTGATTTTTTTCTTTGCTTACTTCATGACACCGTTGAGATTCAGTCAATGGTAAAGTTGTGCTTCTGCAACCGTACATTAATTACATCCTTATTAAAATAACTTGAAATATTTTTCTTCTGCAATATATAATTTTGACTTAATTTCAAAGGTTTTGAATGCCGATGTGGTGGACTCTTCTGCGCTGTGCATAGATACAGCGATAAACATGACTGCACATTCAACTATCGGGAACACGGGGCCCAAGAAATTAGACGCAATAATCCTGTCGTAGTTGGCGAGAAAATACAAAAAATTTGAACTTTTGTGCCATCAATTTTATAATATACAATATAAATATATATAAATACTAAATATACATAAATATAATATATAAATATAAATAATTTAATTAATATATATATATATATAATTACAATTAAAACATCTGAAAACATAAGACACAAAAAAACACTAAAGCAAAAATTTACTATTTTACATAAAAATGCAACAAAAGAGAAAACTCTATGTTCTTCAAATGAAAAAGCGAAAAAAGAAGAAAAAGAAAACCACTTAAATGCAAACATCTCTGCAAAAATATAAATAACTAAACATTAAATATATTTAAAATTAATTAAAAAATGAAACGAAGTAAAATTATTATTAATAAAAAACATAAAAGATTAAAAAAAATGAAAAAAAGAAAAACACTAAAAATATTTATCTAGTTTACTATTAAAAATTTAATGCAAAAAAAATTATTAGTAAATAGAGCAAAGAAAGAAAAAAATGTTGCAAGTGGATTAATTTAATTAAACAAAATAATATCTATAAACAAATATATATATGTTTACTTTAAACAGAAATTGAAAATAAATGAATTTTGAATTTAAGTTCTTCTCTCTGTGTTGATTAACGCTCATTATAACTATTTTTGTTGCTTAAAAACAATTTTTATCACTTTCTTTATTTCTTTATTTTTGCTGCCTAGTTTTTTAAATATGTTAACTGTTAAACCATAAAATGTTTAATACAAAATTTATTTTAAACTTTTTTTTAATTAAGATGTTTAATTGATTTAAATAAATCTTTAGCTTATACAATTGTAGAACAATCGGGAAAAAAGTTATTTCAAATAAATTAATTGCACCATTAAGGACACCGGAAAAATGGCAATTTGCAATTTTATAGAGGTAATAGTTATAGCCAAAGTAACCCCTCAGTCAGCCTCAGACCTTATAGTTTTGATTCAAAACGAAAACATTTCTGTAGCCACAGGGTAAAATAGTATAAATAAGTGACATGCTTACACATAGAAAATATGCTCACACATCAGTAGCGCTATGCTAACAAACAGCGCTTTGTGTTGTCATTACAGATCGACTTATACTGTTTTGCCTTGTGGCCGCAGATTTTACATTGCAATTTTTAAAATTAAGGGCAAAATTTTATTTTACTAAACTGAAAGGAAAGGTAGTTCAAAAAAATTAATACAAATAGAAGATTAATAGAAAGAACAAATTTCATAAAATGTTAAAGCAATGGAGCAGAACAGTATAAAGTTTTTATTTGTTAGTTCAGACTTTCATGTTCATGTTATTTTGTTTTTACGCGTATCTTTTAAGAGCTTGGAAAATTGATTAAAAATGTTATGTTATGCAAAACAACCAACTTTGAAAAATATTTCATAGAACTACTCAGCAAGGAAGAAATTCAAGATTTACTCTTTGCACAATAGTTGAAAAATATTAAACATAATTGGATAAAAGTTTAAGCTTGTTTTACAATAAAAAAAAACTGAATTTGACTCATACACTTTATTCTTGATAACTTATTTCTTGTTTGAATTGGACTTTGCGAAACGTTTCCAGACGGAAATTATAATAGAAGCAACCTATTTACGTGTAAAAAGAGCAAATTATTTTTATCCGTTTGCATTAATAAACGGGTACTTCAAATTATTCTTAAATCTTATATCATTCATAGCGTATAGGAGAATTCAAAATTTTGAGTTTCTATCTATGTGTGTTCGAATCTCTGTTTTAACAATTTTTTTTTAAAATTAACTACATCTTACGAAAAGAGTGTATAAAAAGTAATCCTATCATACATAGGAAGTAATCCATTGCTCCTCTTGTATTGCTTTGAAAATGCTCAAGGGTTCTATCACCCCTTTTCAAAACGGCTGTTTCAGTATTGACATTGCAAACTTCAAAAATCAATATTATGTAAAGACCAATTTGTCAAAAATTGGTGGACTTTCCGTAAGTTTGGCAAGTTTCTATTTTTTTGCCACAGAGGCTTTAAAAAGAAATGATAAAGTCTCATTATACATTTTTAACCAACAAAGTAGCGTGTGGGACGTCTCTTGGTTTCTTCGCTTAAGTGAATACGCTTTTCAAATATTTTTAAAAAACAATCGATTGACTCTCGTGTAGTCTAGTGCGCGTGTAATTTTCGAAATCAAATTATATGTTGACTGTTTTACAGCTTTCGGACTGTGCACTAGGATTTCAATCTGGTGGTGTAAAGGTGTAAGTAACTTAACTGTTGATATGATTTCTGAAATTCTGAATACAATCTTTAATTTTAAAAATCTTAATTTTTATAAAATATAAAGCAGGGGCGCGCAAAAAGATATGCTGAAAATCACAAATGTCGCTTGTGTTGTAAATTAATACGAGTTATGGTCAGATTTTTTTTTGTAGGCGTGAACCACACTAATAAGGATAGTTAAAATATTTGCGTTAACCCAACCGCGTTGGCAATCCTGATATTTACGTGCGGAATGAACGACATGTTTTAATTTGCATAAAGCCATTTCTAATATCCTGTTCGATTACATTCATTTAACGTGCTAAATGATAAAAAAATTAGACGGAGACATGGCGACGGACTTACGTCATTCTACGAGCCTAACAATTTCCTGAGAGATGCCATTGTTAACAAATGTTGTAGATAGCCAGACCCTTTATAGTTGCCCAAGAAGGTACTCATTTACGTCATAGCTGCAAGACAAACTTTTTTAAGTTATTCTATTGAATATACACGTGTATGTGTGTATCTAGTAAATATAAATAATGTAACGAGCTCTTGACCGTAAGAACAAAAATGTTTGTAATTACAGGAAAAATTAGTTTTAAGAAAAATGCTTTAACGCTGCTAAGTTTGTTTAACACAATTTAATGCTGTAATGACGTATACAATTCCATTGCTATTCTTCAGTCTATATCGGAGGTAAATGTTAACCTATCTTTCTAACATTTTTTTTCCTTTTCCAAACTATTATGAATATACAAAAAAAGTAAAAGATTGCTCAATGATTGAACATTTCAAAACTTCAAATATTTTTCTTGACTTAAATCTAATCTGGCAGTAAGAAATTAATCCAAAACAATTGTTTTAGGCTTTAGCTAGTCCAACCTCATAATCAAAGAACAAAGTTTCTTGTGATAAAATCTATTGAGTTTCGGGAAAGAACTCGATAAATTAGAACGCAAAAAGTTTTATAACTGGTATGGAAAACAACTAATGTTGTTTTTAAGTAATTTATGGTGCATCTAGCTGATTCCACATGCCATTTACTTGTTATCAAACTGAATTTGATCAACATAAACCATGATAACCTAAAGCAAAAGACGTTGATTGTAAAATTTGTTTGCGATGTAACAAGAGAATATAAGGATTTGTGACTGAAATTTTTTGATAAAGCTGATCGTACTCCATTTCAATAAAAGAAAATTTCAATTATAATTAAGGGGAAAAACCATTATTAGTTTTTTAGTTAGTTAATTTTTAGTTTAAACATTATGTAAATGATTAATTTAGATCACAGTCAGTAAAAAATTCAAATTTATTATATAAATGTAATTAGAATTGACATTAAATAAATTTATTCTGAAAATATAAACAATTTTAAGAGTGTATGAATTAAATGAATTGTACTAAAAACTTAAAAAAAATATTTGATTGATTTTTGTAAAATATAATATTGCTTGAATCTGTAGCGCATGCGTATAAAAGGTTTATTATTCTTAAAACTAAAACCATGAAATATATATATATGAATTTATGATTCATTTCAAAATTGTCCGCAGGTAACGGGACCCGTTTTATTCAAAACTTATCAACATAAAACTATATTTTAAATACATACAGTAAAATCAATTGAACTATTTAAATTAATTATTAATAATATTTTACTGTAATTGAATATTATTAAACTTATATTTTAAAAATTGCGTGCATTAAAACTAAAAAAAGAAATAAAAAACTACAATAATAAATTAAAGCGACGCATAAATGATGTTTTTTTTATTGAATATCTTGTTCCAGGTTCCAATATTCTTTTTTTTGTATACTCGAATTAATTTCAAATTTATATTCAGATTTTTCATTTCATGGCTAAGACATGTTAAAATAATACGAATTATATTTTGGGTGACAAGCCCAGGGTAACAGTGCAAAGTCTTTAGAACTTCATCAAATTAGTAGATTTGAACATTGTGAAGAGAAATTTTAATGGCTTTCCCAATAAATTTCAAGGATTTCAAAAAAACTCAGAGTTGGCGGGGAGCTGCTGACGTCGAAAGTACCGATTTGGGGTTTCCCAACTTAGAATGAAATTATTTAAAACTATATTCCCCGACTTCCGATGTACATATATATATTTCTCCGAAACTAGACGCGTCCCGTTCTGATTTAATATTCGTTGTCAGTTGTAAAAGCCTCGTAAGAAAACAATGTTTTACTGAAATATAGGAGGTGGGCTAATAAACGAAAATCTCGATTTGACACTTTTCATTTTTTACCAAAAAATCCGGATGATACAGACCTAAAGTAATCTTATCACCTTTGTTAGCTGTCACCTCCTTCAAATAGGTATGACAGAGATTTTTGGCAGAGTATAGGTTGTCGCAAATGCTCTAATTGAAATGAATTTCTGCGATAACGGTAAACAGGGTTACCAAGTTCAATTCAAAAAAAGGTACATTTTGTTTGTTGTTTTAGTCAATAATTTTTTTTTTCGTAAAATATCAAATTTAGGAGCGTTTGAATTAGTAAATCAAAATCCCAATTTCAGAATATATTGAGCTTAATCGTTTGCAATTTGCTATATTTTGGTGTCTTCGTATTATTGAATAAGTTTGCTAAAAACCTCCGTTAGCTCAGATAATGAAAATACACCGATTACTATCAAAAGGGAACTAAGACAAAAAAACCACATTTATTTTGACACACACTGTTCCATAAAACAACGATGATCTTCATTTTCGAATTCATCGAAAAAAAAAACAACAAGACTATTATCAAAAGTACATTTTTAGTGTAAGCTAGTGTAATTAAAAACTCTTCCGGCCAGAAAAACCTCGGCGTACCGGGAGTCCATTTTCACTAGAATTTTTCAAATCCACGATGACGGTGATTTTAATGTCACCAGCTCCTGGACTACATAGCTTGAGTAAGCTCTAAGACAGGAGAAGTTGTTGAGTACAGGAGCGGGAAATCGGTAACCACTTGATTAAAAGAGCAAATGCGTAAATTTGAAAAATCGAATTCCAAGAATTAAAAAAATGAAGATACTTAAAACAATAACTATGCAAATTTATGATCATTTTTAAATTTTAAGATAAAAATAAAGCAAAATAGCTCACTGCACTATTCGGGCAGTTTGTGGGGAAACGTATTGGCAGATGCAGAGCGTGGCATCAATGAATTGTCAATCAAATTGTAGTGTGTATTGAGTGATTGTTTGTGTATATTCAATTGCATATTTCTGCAACTACACTCCAAGCCCTTTCCTTTACATTTCAATTATAATAAAATATGTATTTTATTGCATAAACATCTTATACAATGCACAAATAATTCCATACAAAAAGTGCGGAAATTGAACGAAACTTTTTGCTAAGTGCGTTGTAGTTTTCATGTACGATTTGCGTGTATTCGCACAGTTGCGTAAGCTGACTTCAGACAAGGCATGCACGGTTTAGTTGGGCCTGAAGTCAACTCTGCGAGTGTTGAGCCGCGGCGCTAGTTCGTATTTTTCCCTATTACTGCTATTGCTTTATATATTGGAAAAAATAGAAAATTGCATAAACAAAAACTCTGGAACTGATGAGCAACAAAAGAGTGACAAGAAAACAGCGTCAAGCAACACGTACAAATGCGGACACCGGGTACGTCAACAAGCATAATATCGTTTTTCTTAATAAACACCAAATGATCAGTTATTATTAGCTAATGTTTTGTTTGGAGTTGTTAAATAAGTCAAGAAAATTATTTCTTAAAATGGCACAAATCTCCAATCAAAACTGTTTGGACGCTACGTCGCGAGAAAGTTGCGATTTCTGATTCCTTAAATATGGAACAATTTCTTGTGCGAGGTGGGCGTGGCCGGATTTTTTTCTTTTCAACTCAGCACATTATGCTGCATTGTGAGTATAAAATTGAATGGGAAGGTGCCTATATTGAGCACTCTATGCAGGGTTACCAAGTGATCGGGATTGACCCGGACAGGTCAGTTTCATATCAAAGTTGGGGGCGTGGTAGAAATTCAAAAGTCTGTGCAATAGCCGGGAGTTGATCTTTTTATGAAACGGGCTTAAAATTTTGTTCTCAAAAAAAAGGTCATCAACTTAACCAAAAATTTTTTTTACTTTTTGCCATTTCAAAAATAAATTAATTTTTTAGAGAAGGCCGGGAATTGTTTTTGTACGACTTGGTAACCCTGACCCTTTAAGTTACAAGGTGTTTAACAAAGTTTCTTTGGAGTTGTACTTAGTCAACATTTACACGAGCAAATTCGGTTTGAGAAATTCTTGTCTATTCTCTTT
Source organism: Meiosimyza decipiens (assembly GCA_963680825.1). NCBI lineage: Eukaryota > Metazoa > Arthropoda > Insecta > Diptera > Lauxaniidae > Meiosimyza > Meiosimyza decipiens. The sequence continues at coordinate 99,622,522 of OY804259.1, forward strand.
TGTGAATTTATTTTGCGTTTACACACGGAAACTAGAATTTGTTTGTGCAAGAAAATTTCAAAGCAATTACTGCGCAACCCGCCACACAAACAAACGTAAATTCAAAGCATAATATCAGCTAAAGAATAGAACGAAAGGGATTTCGCGTGTACGACAAATTCTGTACACCACCCTTTCGTTTTTCCCTTCTTGCCTACAAACAGGAAAACTTTCTTTCAAGAGTTTCCTCGTGTAAACGCTGTCTTACAAACGAAGATTTTCTGATAACTTTCTGTCGGAATATACTTTTTTTATAAACTTCTTTTTTTCAAAAAGTGTGGCTTGCTTATACATACATATATACTTTAGTGCACTAAATTCCTACAAATACCTACAAGCTTACCATATAAAGTTTTACCCTGGGTCGTACACTTTTCCAGGTATAAATTTATCTTAATTAATACCATAGTGATGTTTAACTCCCTACTCCACTCAATAAATTTATTTTTTTTTGCAAGTGAGTAATTCTTCCTCTTTTATGGAATCGCATTGCAAATTAATGCAATTCGTCATAGCCGACAGAAGAGTTATTAGTCATGAAAATGTTTTATTAAAAAAAAATTTTTTTAATAACAAGCTATAATTCTAAACTGAAAACACGGCTTGCAATAGTGGCGCTACGAAAAAATATATGAGTTAATTAGCTATCGAAGTCCACTCATTTAATTGCTATAGCTTTATTACTTAGAAAGTTATGAGGAAATCTTTCCTTGTAAGTACTACAGCAAAGTGTTCAAGACAGATGTCCCCTCTCATACAATTTTTCACTCACTATCAAGCAGGCAGGGAATCTAATTTTTTCAGATGTCAATTCAGATCCATTTATAGTTTTTTCAACATTTCGATTTCGAAATTACTATCTCTTATCTATTGAATGCTTTTATTATTTTGGAACTGTTGCAGTAAGTATTTATTTTTGTTAATTTCCTGAAAACCCGTAAATTGTTGCACATTCTCAATTACCGCGTAAGTGATATTTAATGTGAATAATGTATCATTGTTTTATCAAGCTATAAGTCGTAGGTAATTAATTCCGAAACCGAAAAGGGTTATTATTTTATTATAGTTTTTTCGTTTATTGATATTGGGTTAGTTAAATCGCAATAATCTAAAATAATCATATGATCGTTGCATCTCGCTTTCTCGCGCCTTTCTACAACATCGGGTTCCGTATGAAAGATCCAATTGACAACCTACCTACCACAACGTATTTGACGATTGTTATCAACTTATTAGTCAAATAAATTTTCTATTTTATTGTTTTTACATATATTTTGAACTTTGTATTGTGTAGGGCAAGCCGTAGCGAATCGGATAGAAAAGGTGATAAATCCATACAATTTTGTTCCAACTATTTTTGAATGGCTTAGGGGCCATTTATATACCATGTAACAGTGTTTTTCGACATTTTTGAGCCCCATCTTGTGTCACAACCCGTCATATAACCCCGAGCCCAAACTGTCATGTTTCCCGAATCGCCCCTAAGGGCGTCACGTAATATATGAACACCCCTTTAGTCGTAACTTTCTTTAGAACTCATTCTAATTCGTACAAATCGTACTAAAAGCTGTAGGCTTAGCATTAAAATATGACACTTATGCACTTGGCCATAATTAACGTGTAGTTCCAACATGACGGTGCCACGTCGCACACAGCCAGAATTACAATGAAATTACTGCAAGACCTTCTTCCACAACAAGTTATTTCAAAAATAGTGATGTTGATTGGCCTCAACGGTCGCCGGACTAGACTGCTCCGGAATTTTTTTTGTGAGGTCATCTGAAGAGCAAAGCTTATGCAAACAAATCAAGAACCCTTGAGCAACCCAAACAAAATATTCGTGATGAAATTAGTGAAATACTGGGAGAAATGTGTTAAAATTTAATGAAAAATGTGATGAAAAAAACCGCATTTGTAACAGTGCTGCCAGAATTGGCAACTTGTCGCCAAATATGCTATTTGAGGAGCTGTTTTGGCGTGGGAAAATCGCCCTAGGCGACTAGTCACCACCGTGGCGCTTTCAAATTTCCCTAGTTATAATTCACCAAAGACCAAATCTGCTACTATAACATAATGCATATTGTGAACCGCAAACTTAGAAACTGCATGAGCGTTCCCATTTGGTTGCTCTTCTCCGAATTCAGATTCATTTTCCCATTCGCAACATTTGTACACAAATTTTGAACCTTCATGTTGAAACTGTTTAGTTCTAAGATCTACGAAAAGTCTGTGAACTGAGAAAATAACAATAATCTAGATTGCGAGTTCAGTTTGGAAAACGCTATCAACTTTTCTGATGATGACAATTTTGAAAATAAAAATTTAAATTTCGTGTAGTGCTGAATGAATGGAATTTTCAATACCTTGCTGATGTGTTTAACGCTTTACATTTCCTTTTTCCTCTCAAAAAATTTTGTTTCTTTTATTTCAGTTATAATTTCCTAGTTTTTGTCAATTATTTCGCAGAAGCCTGACAATACAAGTGAATTTTCATTGCTTCAAAAATCAAACCTAACAATAAATTTAGCCTACCAACCCAGAGGTTTTTTTTATTTTGAGAATTGGGAACTTTAATTTCAAAACCTCAGATTCGCTACGCTACATCAATTGCTAGCTTCAATTTGCTGATCCGAAATGAAAATTGGTTGTTTGTCTATCTTTTTATGAGTTTTATTTAGCGATTTTTCTGGCGACTTCAAATTTAAGAGTGACGATTCGTGGCGACTTTAGAGCTACGTATCGGCGACTCACCGTCCAAGTCATTTTGCAACCCTGATTAGTGAGGCTAGGAGAGGCGGACATTTATTTATTGCATTAATAAGGCATTTGACATCACTATATCCATTCTCTTTCACTTAAACCAAACTTTATAATTAAACAAAGTTAGTTATCTTTTTAGGCGCATGTCCTTGTTTTGTTTATTGGTGACAGTGCTGGAAACAACTTAATTCTACCCTTCTTAAACTAAAAGTATGCAATGATATTTTCGTTTCTTGTGGTGACATCAACGGTAGTAATCAGTTTGAAGAAGAGAATCATAGAACGGCAAACGATCAGAAAGCTTGTTTAAAAACAACACCTTACCACCTTCCAACGATTAGGATATGATAAGGCATGTTTCCGATTCACCCCCATTCACCGTATTTTACGCTAAACTGTTTTGTCTCGAAAACGAAAAAGTATTTTGTCAAGCAACGTTTTCTTTAAACAAACTACAGTTGTGGTTTAGCGTCTGAGCAACTTAAAACGTGATCCGCATAATTCCTCAGACCAATATAAAATATTTCAGAAACCTAAAAATTTTTATCAGTTTCTTGATTGTGCCATACGAATATGCCGATACAAGGAGAGAAGAGTAAGGACGTAATCGATGTCACAGCAGCTAGAAATGGAAAAGAAAAACTGGGAAATGGAAAGGAAAACGGCAGTGAGGCAGCGAGACCTAACATTTTTGTACCAAATGTAAAAATATTACCACAAGTGTTCGACGATACTGATGAAATAATAGATCCATTTTGTGACCCAAAAAATCCAAAACGAATATCATTTCATGACGTTACATCTGCGGCATTTTTGATAAGGGATGGCATAGAGCGAACACCATGCCCGGTAAGTTTCCTGGCAGGTCTCACTTATGGACAAGCCGTTGATTGCCCTATATGTATGTTCCTCCAAAATATTGAAACTCGGCAGTAATATTGTTTACGCTTACGCTTGATGACCAAAGCTGTAGTTCTAGTCTTGTAAATTTAAGCTTACAATATTCCATGTTCTAAGACATTTTCTTATTCTACAGCGCTCAACGTCCTCGGAATCTTATGGCATGGACCTATATTTGAAAAAAGATTTTCTGCAGTATACTGGAAGGTAATGTTAAGTTTCATGAATTATACACTCAGGGAATCAATGATGTTATGTTTGGTCAACCATAAACGCTTATGACCAAAGCCTTTAATGTTTAAATTGAATAGAAACATTTTTGACTCGGATTCAGAAGTAATCCACACTGATTTAGATTGATTTTATACACAATGAAATTTTATTTTCAATACTTTTCTAATTTAAAATGAATTTAAAGTTGTTTGGATCAAAAATAAAGAGGAAAAAGATTATTTCTATTATTTTTCAACTTGATATTTGCGGTTTAAATCAAAAATGAAATTTTCAAATTTGCAATGCGTTTTTTGTCTCTGAGTGTATGTAGGTATGCATGCCTAACAGTTTAAAGTGCAATTTTTTACTGACATCGCAAAAATATTCGCAAATATTTTGAGATAAGTAGCACCCTACGAACTCGATGTGGAAAAGTAATCTCTCAAGTCAAATTTGTCATTGAACGAATATATAGTATATGGAATTGTGTCAGCGAAAGTTGTATAGGTGCAATAAAAAGCATTTTTCAGGAACAGTAAATTTTATTTCAATACGAGTGTGAAGATAAGATGAATTCGGCAAATCGATGTCCGTTTTGGTAAAAGCCGCGTGCGTCGGTAGTGCCTTTAGAAATTTAATAATAGTGGGCTCGTCTGTACAACTGATGCTTATCACAAATAGCTTAATCTCGATTTAATAACTACAGTAAAAGTTTATAGTTTTGTTTTTCGCCTCAAATTTTTTTATTAACACTATACCACTACCAGTGTTGACATGTCGTAAGTGTAGGGCGACATTTGTGACTTTTACAACGTTTACGACGTGTGACTGTCGCAAACCTAAAAATACTCGTGACATTCCAACACTGATCACTACTCACTTGTTCATGATTTTTTACGTACTAGTAAACCCAGCAGACGCTGTTTTGCTCTCCCTGTCCCTTCCATTCATATGAGTGGTCGGCACCACCGTGCTCGCGAGCAAACGAAGCGATTAAGCGAGATTTAGCAAACTACAAACTGAGCTGGTGATTTCGTCAATGCACTGCAAAAATTATTGACATCAAATGGCAAAAAAATATTTCAAAAATTTCATATAGAAAAGCATTTTACTTATAAAATTCAACCCTTCCGAAGAGAAGTCTCATGGAGCGTAAGCAGCAAACGGACAAAAATTGTGCTCAGTGCTTGTAGCTTTGTCATTTCCCTCTCATTTGAGCGTAAAAAAATATTTGAGCTATGCGCTCTGCCGATCACCGATTCATATCAATTCAAATAGAATTATAATTCCACCACTACTAGATGGGTTTATTGAATAAATGTATTGAATAATAACTACCATCAAATCCTTGGGGGGGAGGGCAATGCCCTACGCAGCCCTACTGAATTGACGCCACTGGATGTAAGCCTTCTACAGACAATAACGAACAAAATAAATAAAAATTTCAGCAAATGCAAATCCGTCACGTTATATGGACTCAAACGAACAGTATTTCGGGGTTTTGCGAGACTAATGCACGCACTCTCAGTCCCAGTTAAAACGATAAAAAACAGGTAAACTTTTTCCAACATTAAAAATGCGTTTTTTCATCAAATTGTGTCAAGTTTGTTCCATTCACTTAAACTACCCTTTTAAGATCGGAAACATTTTCATATTTTCAGAATGCAGATACTCGCCGTACAAGACAAGAATTTTTGAATAAATTGCTCAAAACTTTTGGGATAAAAGGTTTTATTTTTAGTAAAAACTAATGATATAATATTTTCATGGTTTTGTTTGTTTCCTTTTTTATGAAAGAAATGGTAGAGGCAAATATACTATCCATTTCCGTGCACTTGTCTCGTAAAAACTCGACAAAGGTTTCACCGATTTGAAGAACTTTTTTGTGTTTTGTATGGGAATTTTGTATGCAGAAAACACAGCATAATTTGCAATAGAATTAACTGGCATCGATTATTTGAATTTCCTTTTAAAAAACGAAATGCAGCCCCTTCAAGTCATTCATGACAGATTTGCTTGCATTTTCTTACTTTTTGTTCGATTTTGTCTGAAGAAGGCTTCTTCTGTTTTGTAGTTCGAAATTACTTTTTTTGTCACCTGCATTGTACAAATACGACATCAAAAGCAGATAGTTGGTTAGAAGTAAAGAACGGCGTCCATGTTGATAGGCCGATATTCAGTTTCATGTTACGTAAAGGTGGTGTTTGTGTATTCAACATCAAATTATAAATTAAGAAAACAATACAAAAAATAAACATTAAAAAAAATATCAATGCAAGAGAGGATGAAAAAAAAAACAATGAACTCCGAGTCTCACGGCGCATTAAAATTTATTTTTTTCCAAGTATTTCTGTGATCCCTGTTACGGCAAGCGGTCTTAGAAGGCCTTCTTAAGAAAGCCTGTTTTATCAGGACATTTCAAATAAAAATCAAAGTAGGTTTGAAAGGAGGTGGCAAGGCCTTATACTTACCAAGGAACGCCTGCCAGAAGCAGTGCAAGCTCCGGCCCTTCCCTATTGGGTTCATGTGAAGCTCACACTCACATGCATTCAGCATTCATGAAACTCTGAAAGGTTCATGAAAAAGTGAATGGTTCAAGCCATCAATGTTAAAGTTTACTATGGAAAAACTGTTTTTTAAAGAGTACGGAAAACCTGAACCATCAACAGAAGGAAACGGCCTACAGTTTTCAGTAGCCAGGATTGACCTGGTCAGTCCCGAAAATCCATGTCAAGGCCAGGGGCCCGAAATTCAATAATTTTTGAAATAGAAGGGATCAAAACGATTTTTCATGCATGGACTTAAAATTTTGTTTAACGAGCAGTGTTGCCAGAATTGGCGACTTGTCGCCAAATAGGCGATTTGAGAAGCTGTTTTGGTTTTGGAAAATAGCTCCAGGTGACTAGTCGCCAACATGGCGATTTCAAATTTCTGTAGCTGTAAATGCAAACGCTGATCACGCGTACTCATTTCTGCGTGATAAGCCTTAACCAAAATAGACGTGACGAGACGATAGCAACTAGACAATTTTCAATCAGGCATTGGTCAACGTTTACACAAGGAAATTCGGTGAAAGAAATCTTGTCTATTCTTTTTTGTGAATTTGTTTTGCGTTTACACACGAAAACTAGAATTTCTTTGTGCTTGAAAATGTCAAAACAAGAACTGCGTCAACACGCCACATGAAACTTAAAGTCAAAGCATAATATCAGAAAACGAACAGAATGAAAGAGAATTTCCGAGTACGAACAATTCTGTACACCACCCTTTCGTTTTTCCCCTCTTGCCAGCAAACAAGAAAACTTTTCGTCCAGACTTTCAGTGTGTGAACGTTGACATATAGTACATGAATATGTGAAAATCATTTTGAGTGCCCACACAGGAATATTTTGGAACAAATACCCAAATTCATAAATTCCTATGGTCGATGGTCGATGTTTGATTTTCTAAGCGTTCTCTAAATAGCATGTTTCAAAAAGGTTTTGTATGAATTTTTCCCATGATTTTTGTGCAGAAACCCTTAAAGTCAATAAGTTTTGAAACTCTTTTAAATATGTAAGTACTTACAATAAAAAGGCATATTTAACAACTAATAAAAAGAGATCAACCAAGATATTGCGGTTTAGTTTTTGTTTTTGGTTATTAGGGGCAATTTTTTTTTGTTTCTGAAAAGCTAATTATCTTATTTAATAACATTTACGTTAGAGTGTTTATTTTGGAAAATTTGTAATGTTTTTTATTTTTTTGTCGATGCTTCAGCATGTGGCTTAGAAATAATTGACAAAAATTTTGATCTTCTTAGCTCAAACCTGTAAATGGCTTGGGCAGAGTTTGTTTCAGATTTCGTTGAAACTTTACGACAAAACTGACTTACTAAAACGTGAAAAAGTCTGCCTGAGGTGCCATGATGTAGCGATTTGGGTAGTTTTGTTGTGTGGGAGGTGCCACCCACCGATGTCAAACTACATTTTTCGTTTTGCTTTTTTAGCCGTTGGGAATGTACACGCCTCCTTGTTTACAAGAAAATTATTTTTAAGTAAAATCCTTATATTTGTAAGAAAGCGAAATCTGGCATTGGAAGACTAATGCGAATAATGCTAATACAGCTATGTTCCATTATCGCTTGATGTAGGAAATAGAAGTACGTCGAAGTCCACGGGTACCCATCGGGAGATTGCTCGTCGTCCACAGCAGCTGTGTGGTTTCATAAAAATACGCATATTCAAACGAATTCAGCGCACTCAGCGAATTCAAACGAAAGTGGACACCAGTGGAGAGGTAGCTAAAATTCCATAATTTTTGGGGGCGATTATTAAAGAAATAAATGTGAACTTATAGATTGAGCGATAGTAAAAATTTTGCACTACCTTAGTGGTTAAGTATTGGTAAAAAATGAAACTGCCTTTAAACTGGAAAGTCTTTCACTTCCACTGAAATTTATTACCGAGGTGTTTTCTCTGCCACTATATTTGTTTGTTTGCATACATTAATTAACTCTGAATTTAGTGGACCACTAAATAAAATTAGTGATCGTGAAAGTTTTTCTATCCTTATATTATCGTAAAAATTTTATAAACAATGTTAATAAATTAAAGTTACGAGTGTGTGATTATTCATGTAAATTCCTTCCATAATCCATGGAAGACAATCTGCTTATTTATTTTTGAATGTCAGCGTCAAATCCCTCATCCCTCAAATCGTGCGCAGCTCTAGAGTTGGATCCCTATTAGAAAGTATATCAATAACTTTTAGGTTTTGACTTTGGTGTATCTGCGGCTTCTTTGGGTGTTTGTAGCAATTTCTTGCAAGCCAAACTTGATAGCCATAGGTCATCATTAGTCCGATGTACACGTTAAAAAGAAGAAATTTATTTTTGACACAAAGTGAAGAGTTTCGGTTTAGCATACATACTCGACCATGAGTGCCCCACTTTTATTACTGTTTTATTGTATAAAGCTCTTTAATCAGTTTCAAGGAACGTGGTGCCCGTTGCTGTCTTCTTTCTCTTTCCGAAAACCAAAAGAAAGTCGGTGTTATTTCAGCGTCATTGGGTAACCATGCGCAGGTAGCTATTTAAAATCAAAATAACGTAGTGGACGATCTTACACCAATATATTTATAACAACTAACAAATACTTCATTGAAATTTAGGCTCTCAGCTATCATGGCTGGAAACTGAATATACCTGTTACAGTAGTAATGCCTAAAGCGGCGCCTATAATGAAAATACAGAAGTGTCGAAATTACAAGGCCAGAGTCATTGTTGACGGTATAGATATGGGAGAGGCAAAAACATTGGCAATGAAAATGTCTAAGGAGGAGAATTTGCTTTATATAAACGGCTATGACCATCCACAAATTATGGCTGGACAGGGCACAATTGGCTTAGAAATATTGGAACAAGTACCAAATCCTGATGCAGTCATTATTCCTGTCGGCGGTGGAGGTTTAATTGCGGGTATCGCTACAGCTGTTAAAGCATTGTCTCCAAAAACAAAGATAATAGTAAGAAATGTTGAGTTTCTCAACTGTCTGCGTTATAGCTAATTTTTTAATCTGATAACACAGGGCGTTGAGTCGGAAAAGTGTGCGAGCTTCTCCAGAGCAATGCAAAATAATGGTCCCATACATACACCTATTAAGAATACCTTGGCTGATGGACTAGCTGTACCGAAAGTTGGTTACAATGCTTTTGTTACTGCGATGCCGTTGATTGACAAAATGGTAGTGGTCAAGGAGGAGTGGATTGCACTGGCGATTTTACGTTTGGTAGAAGAGGAAAAGTGCGTGGTAGAAGGTGCTGGTGCTTCTGGACTGGCAGCAATACTGGCTGGACATTTAAATGACTTAAAAGGCAAAAAGTGGGTTTCTGAAATTTGTTTTTGATTTAGATTTTTTTGACAAATATTTTACAGAGTTGTAATTTTACTTTGTGGTGGAAACATTGATACAACAGTATTTGGACGTTGCCTAGAACGTGGTCTAGCTGCTGAAGGTCGCCTTGTTAAGTTTAACGCTCAAGTTAGCGATAGACCAGGTGGCATTCATGAATTGTGCGATATATTATCTTCATTAGGAGTATCAATCAAAGATATAATGCATGAACGTGCTTGGTTGAAGGATATCTACACGGTAGAGGTAAGCTTTCAAAATGAATTTTTTTGAGTTCGGATTAATTTTTTTGTTTTGTTTTCTGAAGGTTAAAGTTGTTTGTGAGACACGTGATTGGGCTCACAGTATAGAACTGAGGACCGAACTCAAACGACGTTACCAAAAGGTGGAATTTTCAGAAGTACCAATGGCAATCTATGAACAGTTGACAACTGTTAAGTAAAAGTTTCATTTTTTTAGACTTGTGTTATCAATTTATTTTTACTGTGTGAAGTTTCTTGAGTTTAAATATTTAATCGACCAGATGTCTGTTTTCGTTTTATAGTCTTAGGCGTTTTGTTTGACTCATACGTAGTTAATTGTTCACAACTCTTTTAACATCACAGCCATAATATGACGAACTAGAATCATAAAGTAACAAATGAACAACGTCAAATCAAAGAGTCGAATGAGTGAATCTTAATCATCAACATCATCAACGCCTGATCCATGCGTATCGGCATCCACCAAATCTTCTTCCTCTGCATCAACAATAAGTTCACGCTTCTTTTTGATCAAACTAAGTCTGTAAGCTTCTTCTTCGGCGACACTAGGATCAGTAGTTTCAATAAAATCATCTGGCTCATGTGGGTACTCCGGTTGAACGGGTGGCAGATGTTTAAAGTTCATGTTGCGCGAAGTATACTTATGACCCCAGCCCATATAAACAGACTCTACTATCTTTTCAAAAGCAAAGGTGAAGGCACCAGGCCAAATATTTGAGCGCAAAACTATGATGCGCTCACATTTGTTGGTAAATCTACTTGTGAAACGTGCCGTCCAGGGCACGGTGTACTCATCACTAACATCATAGTGGAGAGGGTTCAAAATCGGTGGTCCTCGTTCGGGTACAACAAAATCTTCCTCTTCTTCTCCCTCGCCCTCACCCTCACCTTCTTCATCAACTTCTTCTTCTTCTTCCTCGCCTATTTCTTCAAGCACTAGATCACGAAGCATCCGAGCAAAAGCTTTATCACGTTCCTTTCGTGCCTTTTTCTCATCAAACCAAACTATGCGTCCCTGGCTTAGTATATGTGGACGCACATGCACCCATTCACTAAGTTTGCTTAAGGTCCCAATGGGATGTGGATCATAGTTTTCATTTTTTATCAGTAGTACATCGTTATCTAAGGAAAAATCAACCGGGTTCATTAATTACTAAAGAAGGTTTTTTTTTCATCAGTTATCCCTACCTACTTCTTCTTCCTCCTCCTCTTCACCTTCCCCAGCTTGCTCTTCCTCCTCCTCTTCTTCTCCCATTTCGTCATCGTCCAATCCTTCGTAGATGCGCCTTTCCCTTTTGGTCATCTTACGGTAGCAGCCTCGCGGTGCGATGTGAGTGCTTGCGGTTATGCGCGCTATCATAGCACGCAAGTAGTGTTTTTCTTTGCCGGGAAAGCACGGATATGATAAAATATCAGCCTCTAAGTCACCAGTTAAGAACTTTTTCATGTATTGCGAGGCTACTATTTGCTTTGGTGTAATAATAGGCAACTCAATCCAGTCATCAGACAAAGTATTCACTACAAAATATGAGTGCCTGTTAAGGCCTTGCCCAATAAATTCTGGTGCTACATCGAAAGCCTCAACTTCCTCAACAATTGGGATAGGATCAGCGGGGGGTTGCATTTTGGCTAAGTCCTCAGTAGGATAGTTCTCCCAACCGTATACTCCAGGCGTTAGCTCAGGCCCAACAAATGCAGGTAGTGGCTTCTTTTTCTGTCTTTCTTCGAATTGCATCCTCGTTTTGTTATTCATTTCCTTGTTCATTTGTTCAAGGCGGCTTCTCGTTTCTTCGCGAGTGAGTGCAACCTCTACTATATAGTATGGTGCTTTCAAACCATTTATAACACCCCAGAATCGGCTTTGCAATATGGATGGATGTGTCATTAATCGATCCATTGAGCAAGCTAGTTGAAATATGTCATCCAAACTGATGCTGAACCCGCACTGATTCCAAAAGAATTGCAACTGTTGAACACGATCATTAAAAGTTTTAAATATGGCTTCGTTATCAATTTGCAGTTCAAAGTCATCGATCAACTTTTTGGAATGAAGAGATTCTTCAGACACATCTTCCGCAAGATGCCGGTCATGGGTTTCTGGCTCTTCAGTCATTGGAAGCTTAAAAAATAAGTTCATTAAAGTAGCTCTTAGTTATAGCATCAAAAGTGACCAACCTTCATAGAAAGCAGAATCTTCTTTGCCACCTTATAGTTGCGACTTTCTTCGTAAATGGCGTCGGGTGGAAAGCGTTCAGGTAGATGGAACTTTTGCTCACGCACACTTCGACTAAATTCTTCAAAAAAATCAATAATGTTTGGGGGGCGCTCATCGATTACGCGTTTAATGATATCGGAAAGATGATCGAATCTAAGGAAAAGTCATCCTATCATTGTGAACTCGCAACATTTGTAAACTTACAAATTATCTCCACTCAATGTACTATGCTGCTGCAATATTGACTTCGCAATACATAGTTCGTACCCAATGTTCGGTGGTTCTTTACGCTGAGTCCTCCGAACCTTACAATCGGCATTGAAGTAGCCCGTTGAGACCGAAGAGGACGATGATGTTGAAGTCGAGAGTATATTTGAGCACGAAGGTTGTGTATCTGGTTCTGGTAAATTCTCCTTTTTTGGCTCCTTTTTTTCATTGCACTTGAAATCGACATCTGACGAGGTAGTAGTATCAGTAGGAAATCCATCACAGGAGCCTTTTGGCTCTATTTGAAGTTCTGTAGCCATGAAAAAATATGCTCAGAGTCTTAAAACAATTTATATTTTATTTCCTCTTAAATTTTTGAGCAGAAATTCTCTTGTTTCTTTCTTGGCAATAAAATTATCTTTTTCGAATGCCTCATAAGTAGTTTTAATTCCGGGTGAAGTCGCTAGCGCAGTGTCCCGTGGTTACCGTAAACGCCTTGCACTATTTTTATAGCGAGTCGCATGAAAGGGGAGACTAATGGTCTCATGAGCATCATTGGTGTGCCCTGAACAGCACTTCTTAATATGCTGACAAAATGAAAGGCAGTGGTGAAAGTGGTTGTGTTGGAGCGAAGCGATAAAACACAACATTTTGACAGCAAGTACACCTTCCTATATGGCAAAATTTTGCAATTGGTCTATGGGTTGTTGCTAATTTGCGAAGAGTAAAACCAATCCGAAATTTGGGCAACATGTCTCTTAAGCCTTTAAACGGATGACGTCATTCGATAGTCGTGTCCGGGAAAAAATCTACAGGACTTAGTGTGAAAGTCATGGTGTTACAGCAATGTTTATTTAAAAGCGCACAGTAGCCATTTTAACATAAACTGTGAGACAAAAACTCCTTCAAGCTGATCTGTGTGATCCTGCAAGGAATCATTTTTGACCATTTAAATGTAAAACGCTTCTAGTAGATCAAGAAGCACGGAGCAAAGTAAGAGCGATACAAAGCATGGAAGCATTGTAAATAGCATTTGCAGAGTACTTAGACTTTTATATTTGGGAGCGTAAACATTTTATCAGGTAAAATAGTACTGCACTGTTTTGTATTTCCACTGTAGTGGTTGAATTTTAACCAGTGGGCGATCTCTAGCTTAGTTTAAAGTTTACTTTTATAGTCTTATGAGATACAATCTTGAAGGGTAGGTATCGCCAACCTTTTGACCGACTTTTCTGTATTACCAAAAGTTTCCATACCGAATCTGTAACTTTGCTTAAATAGCTTTCTTATTATAGCGTTTCAAATCTTTTGGTTGTGTCGCACAACTTGTGTGGAAGGTGCCACGGTCAGTTGTCAAATCCCACCACATTTGGCCAGTATTTGAATGTGTATCCAAATGGTTCCTTACCAAGTTTGCTATAGTTTGCTGGAATAGTTTTCTGCATATATGGTACCAACGATTTCGATTATACGAAGATACTACGCACGCTAGTCTAATGCCACCCACATTTTGCTCAGTGTTTGTTACCGCCGCCAAATGTTCCCGCACAAACTGAAGCTATAGTGTGTTTAAATAGATTTCTGCACATGAGAAGTGCCCCGCCCTATTGCCAAATCCATGCTGAGTTTGGCAAAATTGTGATTTTCTAAGCAAACTGTTTCACCCGACCACCACCCGTCTCTGTACAAAGTTTGGAAGAATTTGCATGAATTTTATTTAAAAAAATGGCGTAACGGCCCTCAATACATGAGATAAAAACTGTAGTGCACGGATAGCTCATAAAATTAATATTTACTGGTGGCTCATGTTTAGTTTTCCATAAGAATTACATGAAGGCGTTAGTAGACAGTTTCATCTATGCCTCGCAAAGAAAACTAGGACTAAGCTCATTGGAAACAGGATAAAATTTTCCAATAAAAGAGCATGTTTTCATTTTCTTGTAATGAAGAAAATACTTTGTCAGTTTACTGGCTTTCTGATTATAGGAACATTTAGAAGTTTGAGATTGTTGTTTCTATAAAAGAAATTGTATGCTCTTTTCAATAGGGTTGATCCCATGAAAGAGTAAAGCATTCTCTCCCATCTAATATTTGAACCCCCTAATATATGTACATGTAGGTAGATTCATCCGACTTAAAACGTATGTGACGGGAACATTAGAAATAGGTTACTTGCGTTTTTACTTTTCGCTTCAAGAGGTCACTTTTAAATTATTTGTTGTATGATTTTGAAAATCCTTTCAAACACACATGTGATTCAAAAGAGACAATCTTAAGCGAAATGGACGGACACAAAAAAACGATAGCTAAGTTGCTGGTTACCCTATTTTGAAACGTACTCCTACACTTTTTATACATTTCAAGCTTTTTTTTTACTTTGCGACCTCATGTAACAAAAAAGTTCAACCTTTCAGTCTTCAGCTTGGATGTGATCAGTAAACTATAAAAAAGTATTGGAATAAATGTACAATTATTTTGATATTAAAGTCAGAATTTGCGCTATAAAAAGATTTTACTGCAGCATCATATGACACACGAAAGATAAGATTGTGCCGTGCATGCATGTGTGAAAATATGAATCTATCCCAGTAGGCAAGGGCAGGAGCTAGCAGTGCTTCTAGGTCTTCCTTGGTAAGTATCTGGCCTTCCCACCTCTTTTCAAACGAGCTTTCTTTTTTATATGAAATGTCCCGATAAAACATGCCTTTCTAAGCAGGCCTATTTGGAAAAAATTATATAATACGTCGTGAGACTTTAACTTAATTGTTTTTTTCTATCCGAGTCCTATGTGTGCAATGCAGATGACAAAAAAGTAATGTCGAATCATAAAACATTGCAATACATGAAGTCCTTTTTGCTTGCCTTCCAATATCAGGCCTTATAGCACGTCTGCTGTGGGAAGGCATAATAGAACGCCTGCTGTGGAATGGTATAACAGCATTTCATGAGTTCAATGGAGTGTAACTATTCTGCTAATTAAAATTTCACTACTCATAGAATTTACTTGTATTTAATATTGACAGATTGTAAATAAAAACAAAATTCACAATAAAAAAAATGAGCTCACATATTTTTATTTGCACGAAAATTTAGTTTTGAGAAGGCCTTTTACAATCGCAGCAGTGCTAGCAGGCCTTCTCCGGGGAAGACCTTGTTCAATTGCCTGCCGGGTACTTACATTACGCATACATGCACTTACAGTAGTGACACATACATGATACCTGTACAACTCAGTGCTTGCAACCAGTGTTGCCAGAAAATTTTTGAGACGGTAGCTAAGTCCAAGAAAATAAAATGCTGAGAATAGCCAAATAAAAAAGTTTTTAGCTAATAAAAATCGCTAAATTTGTCAATGTAACAAAGTATATTTTATTTTTTGATAAACAAACTTATTACATACTAGGATTACATTTAATCCATTTCTTAAGAACGCTGTTGAGGTATAAGACTAGAAAACACACAAACATATTTACATATTTAAAATGTTACGTTTCAAAGTTCTTCATCGGGAGTTTCGACAGAATCGTATACATTGTTACGAAATTTCCTGTCTCTTTTAGGATAATTTCGATCTCTTACACTTTTCTGAGTTCGATCACTGGATTGTGTAGCAATTAAAAACACAAACTTTATTTAATTATAAAATGGTTTATTTAAATCAAAATCGTTAGTTTTTAAACGGTACAATTGTTTATTTCTTTTAATTATCGATATTCAAACTCTAATACTGAACTGGCACTGTATAGACAATTATTTCACTTTAGCGCTTTGAAATCCACTGTATTACTCTATTGCTTAAGAACAACCTTTATTACTCTACTGCTTACGAACAACTGTGTCTCGACTGCTCAAATGACAACCTTTTATAGCAAATTCACTTCCTTCTTGAAAGTTCTACCACTATCCAGAATGTCATTTCCGGTACCTTCTAGATGGCGCTTATCGAGTTCAAGAATCATCTAGCATACCGCAGCGAAAATAAGTTTATTCGTTACTTTCTGGATGGCGCTTATCGAGTTCAAGAATCATCTAGCATACCGCAGCGACATTCAGTTTATTCGTTACTTTCTAGATGGCGCTTATCGAGTTCAAGAATTGTCTGACATATTGCAGCGACATTCAGTTCATTATTTCTAGTACAGAAACCACATATGACTGCCAGAGGGTGTTCGAGAACTGGCATACTGCAAATTTCGCTACAATATTATGTGAACGGAAAAGCTTTATGAGATCATTAGAGACTAAATAGTCGTTACAATATTTGGCAAGTCTTTTTAGTCCGTGTCGTACAGTTAAAAGTGAATTAAGCATTGTTAAGCTTAGCTTGTTTCTTAGTTTAGTTTGAATAGTGTTCATTGTAGAAAATATTATTTCTATATCTGCATTGCTAAAGGGCGGAAGTAAAATGTAAAACCAAAGTTAACAAGATCTTCGAAACGGTTTTCGTACAGCGCATCTTCAATTCCTTTATTTCGAACCAAAAGCCTGCAGCATAACTCTTATTTTTCTACGAATATGTACATATGTACAGACTTTTTTCCACTGTGATTCTATAGCCGCTATTTCATCTACAGTCGAATACTTTTTTTTCTTTTTGGAAAGTATTGAAAATGTTAGGGTTAACAATATTTAAGGAGTTTTAGATAGCTAAAAAAAACAAAGTCTACTTATAAAAACGCTAAAATGACCACATTCTTGCAGCGCAAAAACTTTTTACATTACGTACTCTGTACTTGCGACATCTGAAAAATTTAAACTCAATAGTTGCGACTTTAGTGAAATTAAGTGAAGGATTTTCTGTCCAAGCGTTATCTTAAGTTTCAACATGATCTTTAATGCTCTTTAAAAAAGTTCACAATGAATACAGAATCTGGTCCAGGGGGCAGAGAAGTGTCTAGTAACACTATAATTTTACATTGTAATAATGTAATATTGCATAAACGCGTCTGCACAAAACGGGGGTGGTACAGATAAACGTTACGACGCGTTACATTGGGTAGGGGGGCAAAATCTTCAAAAATTGCGTTACATAATACTTGAACGCCCACTAATCAGTGCATTGCCTCTAAAAATAGGTATTCTTGATCCCGACTAAAAATAAATGGTCTCACGTTTTGCGTTTCATTACACTCACATAGTTTTCAAATCACCCCTCGCTAAAGGGTTTCACTTCAAAAATTCAAGTAATATTTAAAAAAACAACGTCTGAAAATGCGTTGACTCCCCCTCTGCTTAACCTATTTTTCTATTTTGCGACGTCTTTTATGGATGTTCCCTTATGTGCTTCTATGTTAAGTGTGAAGGAAGCATTTTGTTGCTAATTGGGAAGTTTGTTTTTGTGTTTTGCTTAATTAATACGTGATTGTTTTCTCTTTATTTTTTTTTTTGAGTAATTTTAGTGATAATTTTCGCTTCACAATATATCAGTTGAAATATTTTTTTCAGTTTTACTGTAGATCTTAGTCCGCTTGGAGGTATATTGAATTGAATCAGTGCTACATCTGTGTTTATTAAATATTATTTTGCGCAATCCAATTTTGAATATCATTTAAACAGTTTAAAACTAAAATGCCAATTATTCAAACTGGTGAGCATCATTTTACTAACTTTGAATACTTATTGCTAAATATAAAAAAAAAATTATGAAACTTTACTCGCATTTTATAACTCCAAAAAAGTTTCTACGCGAATCACTTTCTTGTTTATTAAATATACTATACACTATAAGTTGTACCTTAAGACAATGCAATATCTATCACAAAAACAAATGTGAAATTGTTGTATAATTTATTGTCACAGTCCGGGAGGTAGCGTCACAAGACATGTACCATTTGTGCGCCTTTTTAAAACGCATATTTAGTTAGTTCATAATCGGCATTGTCCATAGCTCAAAAGAAAATATACATAGCTAACGGAAACCTGGGACTCCAAAAGTTTATAGACCGCCAAACACGAATCCACTACAAGTTTTTTTTTTATTAAAAGAGCGTTCGATTATGACTGCTCGAATTCGAACATAATCAGCATTTTTTCAGTTTTTGTCAATTTACTCGGAGTCTCAAGTAGAAAAAACAGTATATTCAGTCAAAATTTAGAAGAAAAGAACAATAATAAAAAAAAAAATAAATTGGTATGTTTTTACGATTTTATACTCCACGTTAAAAGTGGGTGACACAACTCAAAATTTTTAGATCACCTATTTTCGAGTTTAACTTATTAACTGTTCACAATGCATACCTCCGCAACAACATTTTCGGTTTCTGTGTTTCAGATTTTTACAACCGCTTCAAATGATTTGTAAAGAAAAGTTTTTGAGCTGTGTCACTTTTGAAGTGGGTGTTCGATAAGTTCCTGAGTAAATTAATAAAAACTGCAAAAATGGCGGTTGTGTTCGAGATCAAGCAGCCATATTGGATCGAGCATTCCTTTGACCTAAAATTTCATAGTGGGGAATGGAGTTTGTCCAAGAATACTCAATTCGGGCCTATTATGCAACCTTGTTCCACCAACTAAGCGTGCAGATGAGTCAATTTTTTCAGACGCTACCAGCCAGACTATTTTATGCTATCAATCAATCATATAATAAGATTAATACTTTTACTTCAATTTGATTTCAGTACTCGGTGCAATTGATCCCAATCTTTTGGGACGCACGTTAACACATGAACATATTGCGCTGGATTTTGAGGGATTTCATTGTGCACCACCCGATGATTTCAAAAATTTCCTGGAACAAAAGATCTCGTTGGATACACTTGGCTATGTACGCCAGTATCCCTATTCATCTCTGGAAAATGTGCGTTTCTATGATGAAAGTGCACGCGAAGCTGTAAAAAAAGACATTGTCCTGTATAAAAAATTTGGTGGTGATTCCATCGTAGAAAATAGTTCACATGGACTAAAGCGTAATCTCGAACACATGGTCGACGTATCAAAAAGCACGGGAGTTCATATCATTGCTGGTACAGGTCACTATGTATATGGCCTGCAAGATGCGGAGCATGTCAATATGACAGTGGAGCAAATGACTGATTTGTATTCAAAGGAAATTATAACGGGAATCGATGTAGATAAAGTTGGCATGGTTAAGTGTGGTTTTATTGGAGAAGTGGGGAGTGCGTATCCCTTACATGGTATGTCTTTGAAAATTGAATAATGGTGGAAGAACTATTTTAGAGAGATACTTGCGCTACGGTTTGACCTTACGTCAGTTTAAAGTTTTTAAACAAAAATAATTCTTATGACGAAAATTTCAGTATTAAGAATTTACTTAACTATTTTTGTGATAAAAATCGTTTTTCAAAAAAATAAAAGGCTTTAATCTACCTAAAACAAGAATGAACTTAGAAAATCGACCACTTTCCATCTCCTTCAAAACTTTGGACTTCTTATTGTTTATATTTTAAGGTTTTCTTCTACAGCTTATAATAAGCAAAAACCTTTTTCGGTGGAGAAGAAACAAAAATTTGTCCCATATGTAAAATTTTTCAGGAAATTTGACTAAAATGCTCCAAAAGGAGGTTAAGGTATGTATGTAGTAATGGAGTTTTTTTTTGTTTTTTCATGAAGAAAACCTTCGCTTCAGGTATCAAACCTCTCAGATTTGAAATAAAAAAGTCGTTGAAGAGTGTTTGCGAGTTTGTCAATTGACGCGGAATATGCAACTCTCCCATTTTGGGAGCGGTTTTTGGCCATTGTGGGGGTGGGTCGGCACCAAAAGAATTTTAAGCACCACCATCGAGTTAAGCATCTTCGAAAATGGGGAGCGGAGGTGGCCTGGTTGCTTCTTAAAATATTTGTATTCTCATAGTTTTTTCGACTCAGAGAATCCACTAAAGCCCGTTGTGCAGAGTTACAAATACCTTAATATTGTTAACATTTATATAATTTTTTCGTTTTTCGTTCGGGCAGGGAAGGCTGGTTTCATATTTCAGACATTGAAAAATCTATTTCAATACGAATCGAACATCGTTAATTTTATAAAGATCATCGTATCCGTTCAAATGTCATAAGATTTTGAAAAAATTTGGTGCCCGAATTTCAATTGCCCACAACAACAAAAAAAAAATTATTTCTTATTTTAATTTCTAGCACATGCCACTAAATAACAAAATTTTAATAAAAAATTTGCATTTTGGGTTAAGAAGTTTCGACTTAAGAAATTCAGACCCACATTTTAGATCTAAAATTTTGCTATATCACAAAATTTTATAGTACTCGATAATCACAAAACTTTTCAATCACATTCTCTACATTTAGATTTTGAAAAGCGCGCCATATGTGCCACAGGCGAAATCCAGGAAGTATTAGGATGTGGAGTCTCTTTTCATCCCGGGCGTGACGCTCAGGCTCCTTTTGAAATTCTTCGTCTATACTTGGAATCAGGAGGAAAGGCTGATAAGTGTGTCATGTCACATTTAGATCGTAAGTACGTTTGGAATCATAAAAATGGTATATTTTTAATCCCGCTTTCATGTTGACCAGGTACTATTTTTGACATGAACCAATTGTTGGAATTTTCGAAGTTAGGTTGCTATATACAATACGATCTGTTTGGTACCGAATGCTCGTTTTATCAACTAAACTCTGCTATAGATATGCCGTCCGATGCACAGCGCATTAACAATCTATTAAGGCTAATAGAAGAGGGCTTAGTAAAACAAATTTTAATGTCACATGACATACATACAAAACATCGTTTGGTAAATATAACTAGACAATATTTTTTGAGATAAGTGAGATAATTGAGTTTCATTTTAATGACTTTAATCTAGATACTTTCATATCATTGCAAATATTTATTTACATATGTATGTATGTACATATACCTAATTCAAAAAGCCAATTGTCGCAAAACAATAGCACAGGGTATAATTGTACACTCGACTCGTAACGTTTCAGAAAGTCTCAGGTATCGTACGTTACGTATGAGAAAAATTTCATTTCAAATATTGAAAACAACGTTATAGACATCTCTTATAAAAATGTATACATATTTTAAATGAAATGTTACACACACAATCATTCTGAACAATTTCTTAAAGGTTCCAGATTTAATGTTTATTGAATTTTTCTAATGAAATCTAAATACTGTTTAATGATTCGACACTTTTCGTATATGTATGTATGTATATGTTAGCGGCCAAACTAGTTTTTGAGATAAATTAGCTTTTCCTAGGTCAAACTAGTTCATCCGAAGCATGTTAGGATGAGCCAGTTTACTCTAGGAAGATGAAGGTGGTTGATGAAATATATATTTTTTTGATGATAATTTTATTTTAGGATCTTATTTTAGTAACACGAAGCTTTAATAATTTTTTTTAATTGAATAACATTTTATATACATAAACAAATTTTTGATTTTCAAAAACTTACAACAAAAACTTAAACATTATTTATTTTAGATAAGTTGTTTTTGTGTGTAGTGTTTCTTGTGTGCTATTGTTTATATGTGGTGATATTAAGTCACCACAAAGATTTTAGCATGTTGGGGTAAGTGGGCGGCCGCCGCGAAGCCTGTATTAGACATATTGGAGTATGTAAGCCCTGAGCCTCCCATTTACCCTAACATACAAAAATTTCAATAAAATCGGGGTGGGGCCGTTAAAGTAAATAATTACCCTAGTTTATGCTACTCTATCCTAGGCTGCATCTCTGTTGTCAACTATTAATATACAAACATCCTTAAAAATAACTGCATTAATAATTGTCAACGTAAGTGATGACGCGGGTAAAATGAAATAATAACAGCACCGCAAGTAACACGGATATTCTTCATATTTTGTTTTGATAGCTTACAGGTGGAGAAGCATAACTGAATGTTTTAAATTTTGTTTTTATTGCGATGTTGATATTTTTATTAAGTTTATTGAAAAAAAACTTGAAGAGGATGTTACGGATTTGTTACAAAAGTATAAAATGCAAGATTTTTTTAATTTTTAATATGTGTAAAGGCTAAGACCGATCTTTTTCGATTTATTAAAATCGAGTTAAAACACAAGAAATAAATTGACGCCCTGAAGAAGAGGACAAATAATTCTCGAAACGTCGGCGCTGCAAGGGATAATTTTTTAAAAAAATTTCTTGTGTATTATCTCGATTTTAATAAATCGAAAAAGATCGATCTTAGCCTTTACACATATTAAAAATTAAATTTCTAAAAATAACGCGATCTGAACTAAAATATAATATGTAAGAATTTTATATTAATCATTGTCATCCAGGCCTTGGAGTAGCGGCAGGGTATCTATGGTCGCTCAGGAAGTCTGGAAACACCCGAAAACATCTTACTCGTGAAGCTAAGTCTCAACTTTCTCGAAGCAGCTACTAATCATAATATAAAATTCTTAGTTATAATTTTGTAGTAAATAATTGCATTAATAACATCACAATTAAAACAAAATAAAACAAAAACTTAAGGAGAATCAAAAAGCATCATCACCAATCAGCTGCGACTTTTGAAAAACTGGGGCTGATTCCACTTACGAAAGTGAAAATTTTCTGTAGCTTCAACTTACGACTTCGCACAGTTTCAGTCAACAAAAACGGAAATTTCCGAAGATGTTGATTATCGCAGAGCTTTGCAGTTTTCAGTAATTGAATCACTGCTAGATAACATGCAGTTTCCCTAACGAATAACAATTTCTTTGTACACAAAGATCTAAAAAAAATATCGCACACATTTTACTAAAGAGCACAACTCAAAATTTTGGAATTTTCAGAAACCGCAAGAAACTGTTTTGGAGCTTGCGAACTATTTTTCAGACATAAAGTGTGGATTATTTAGAAGAAGGTTTAACAGAATATGGTTTGGAACCACTCGTGTAGGCTTACTTTCAAAATCCGACACAACTAAAAATAGGACTCTTGCATATTACAGCTTAGTTTCTATTGGAATATGAATAGAGACATAACTGTTTTTTGACAACAAAAAATTAAGGAAAGAACAAATTTTGAGTTGTACCTCTTTAGTAGAATGTGTGCGATATGTTAAGGTTTATCGTATTAAGAAACACCAACAAAGAAGTCAGTGACAAAAGCAAGAATAAAAAGTCATAATTGAAATCAAGACACAAACAGTTTATATGTCGTTTGACTCTAAATGAGCTATGGGAGACCGAATTATGACCCAAACCAATCAGTAATCTATTCCAGCACTAGGCAGTTCTGAATGGCATGAGCCATTTTATATATAAAGATGTATATAAGGTAAAAGCTGGTGGAAATTTAATATCTGCGTTGATTGAATTGAAGACAAAGTGCTCTAGGCCTCTTAAATCATTCCATTGAAAAGTTATATAAATTGTATCTGAGTTCTCAAAAAGTGCTGGTAGATTGAGTGAATTGACATGTGAATCTCCACCAAGTTCTAGCAAATTGTCAGAAGAATTGTGTAACTGATATTGGCAAATTAAAAAATGTTAAGCAAATCTTTTGATGAAAATGTTTTTCAAAAGTGTAGTCCTCATATTTATGCGATTAAATTTTGAATAGATTGCAGATTAGCGACATATGAACGCTTAACACATTTTTAAGTTTTATTTTTGTGTCCAATAAAATGCGAATATTTTTTTTAAGTTACCATATTTTCGTAGAAAGGTGAGTAAATGTTGCAAAATTAGTCCAAGATGAAACTTAGTGGAAAGTTTTATTTAGTGTCAGAAGGGAAAATCCGGTACTTCTGCATCCAGTAGCAGTAGTAATGAATAGTGGGCATTTACATAGGTTCATAGGGGTTTTGGTAATTCTGTATTTGGTGGCATTTCTCACTAAAATAGCGAAAGACGGATTTTGGTAATTTAGTCTAAAGCAATTTTTCGTAATAAAGACTTCCTACAATGAGAATTGACTGAGTTACGGTGTTGTGAGATTAATATTTGTAGGATCAGGAGAGCTTTCCTAACCGCAAGAACTTTATCGAAATAACAAAGGAAATCTACGGGCAACGAGTGTGCAAAAAAAATTCTAATTAAAAACAATTAAAATATTCAAAGCGACGTCTTTCATTTAAAGGTCAATCGTAGACTAATTTATTTAAGTTTCCAAAACTCAAATGCTTACAAAACTACATAGTTCATACAGCCTAAAACATAAGAGACAAAAATTAGAGTTATGCATATGTGCATTTGTGAGACAGTTTTTAACAGTTAATTTTGTTATGTACCTATGTGTATGAATTTACATGTTAGAAAAACAACAATATAAAATAACATGTTATGCATATAAAAACTGAGTGCATTTAAAGCATAAAGAAAAATGAGTAGATCTAAACGCAAAGTACAGCGGCTCCCAATCAGTGACCCAATAGTATTCTTAATAAGTTTATTCGAGCAGTTGATAAAATTGTGCCGAAAAGTTATTTTATCAAAAACGGCCTACAAATCGATGCCTTTTATTCTTCCCTCTACAACTTAGATGTGATGGCGTTTATTCCTAGATGATTGCTGTGTTGTTATTACGCTGGACCCAGATATCGTTATTCATGTGAATTGCAATAATATTTTTGACGTGTAGGCCAACTTTTAGGTGGAATCATAATCAAAATCTATTCAGCAGTTTTTAAGCCAGCATGAAAATATAGACACCTCTCTCTGGACTGGAATAAAATTGTTTAATCTTTTTTAACTCAGAGTTAAGCTTTATTTCAAGTGAAAATTTTTTCAGAAAGCGACAAACCAGTTTTCACCAAATTCATTGAACGCGTGAGAGGAAGTGTTGTTCACAATAATTTTAATTTAAGATATTTATGTCTATTATAGCCTAAGAGATTTTATTAAATCAAAATTAAATTCACACTTCTCAATTTGAATAGACTTCGTATGGTGGCCATGGTTATCATCACTTACATATGAACATTTTACCAAGAATGTTCGCTAAGGGCTTGTCGGTGGATCAAGTGGAACAGATGACTGTAAACAATCCGGCTAACTGGTTACAATTCAATCTTTAACATAGATAATGTGCTATGTTGTGAACAGAATATCTAGAAGCAGCATTTTATATATGTACTTATTCAAAAAGTTTGCTTAAGGTGTAAGTTGAATCCATCAAAACTACTCATGCTTTGAAAAATTGTTTTTTTTTTTCTTTTCTGTAAACAACAATTCAGACGAGTGGTTAATAAAATCTATTATAGTGTTTAAAATTGTTTAAGTCTTTTATTTTAATTATGATCATTTGATGTATTATAAAGAGACTGTCAAAAAATACAAACTGAAATACTTTTGAAAGTGGTCATTAGACTAGTTGAGAGCCTAATCTTTCCTCTAAATGAAAAAATTATCTACGTATTGCAATGAGAAAAAAAGGGAGAGAAAACCATTTCATTTGACCTCTAATTTAAAGTAGAACTTATGAAAAGTCTAATTCCTAGCAAACAACTTCAATAATTTTTATACATGAGTACATTTATTCTATCTTTTACGCAAAATTAAGTTACTTTTCTGACTATCTACCTTATGACTAAATCGGCATGTTGTTGCTTTATGTACATATGCGAGGTAAAATTTGTTTGAAGAGATGCATTTACTGAGTCTTTAATGGAAGAAATCTACTTGTTGCGAACATCGAGGAGTTGCATTTATCAAGGGTTGCGTTGACCGAGGTCGCACTGTACTTCCAAAAAAATATATTTCTTCACTTCTACTACAAAAAGACAACTGTGATTGGGCTGCTGATGAATGGGAAGCTTTTGAGATTCGGTTAAATATTAATTTTTCCGTTTGTCAAGACGAACAGGAACCTATTACAAACTTTCGAATTACCGACAATTTAAGTATTTTTGCAAAGGACAAAGTTGACAGCAAAATCCTTCCACTCTCCTGGACCAGACAGATTGTTTTAAGCCTGTCCCAGCGCGCTGAAAAATTTATAATACCGTTTTTATTAATGATTTTCCAAAGCTGATTTAAACTGAATATAGTTCCTAAGCAATAGTGGTAGGAAAACTGGAAAATCTAGTGACGTTAAAGCAAAGCTATATTATTAAAACTTTTTAGTGAATTCGTTATGCTCGTATCACGATTCACTACAGCCTAATCTTTTCTCCAAAGCACAGCACGCTAAAAACAAAAATGAAGTTGTGGAAACAGCGTTGTTGTTCACAACGTAGAAAGCAGTTTTCGATTTCAAGAATACTCAAGAACGGATCTGGGCGCTACCACACAAGCTCTGTTCAATGCATTTGTAATTGTGTTGTTGTGTGCTTTTCTAATTAAATTGAATTGATTTTACGCTCTCCGATCCAAATGTGACATGACACACTTATCAGCCTTTTCTCCTGATTCGATTTTTGTGATTAAAAATTCTTTTAAGAACACTTTCATTCTTTTGTTGAATTAATTTTTTACTTAAGTTAGCTCTGTAACAATATGCAGTAATATTTTTATACATTCATATCAAATATTCTTATAACACTGGTAAGATATTATAAATTTAAAATTGAGTAACATCATGACACTACTCTTGTTTTCCAAACATGCCTGGTACTCGGTAGAGAAATTCTCCATCGTCATCATAATAGTAATCATCTACTTTATAGGTTGCACCTTTTCGCCACAATTTTTTAGGTATGTAAATTCTATCCTTCATAGTAGACATATCAAACCGCTTACGGTCATTATAACTTATAACAATTTCGCTGGTCTGAAATTTGTCAACCAAATTTATACCGTCGTCGTTTCTACCAACGCTAGAAGTTTTTATCTCTTGACTTTTCCCAAGTACGCCAGTGCCGCTGGGATTACTAAAATTACTATGGAAACGATCCTCAGATGTCGTTATATTATTGTAAGTGGATAAATTATTTGAGTTAAATTTAAGTTTTTTTAATTCTTGTAAACGCATGCTACGCTTGTCCTGTATCCTATCGATTAAATACGTATCTCCATTATTTGAAATCGGTGAATGTTGCGGAAGAGAGTTTTTGTTTAGTTTTATAATGGCCAATGAATCTTCTTTTGACTGATGATCTTGATATTTTTTACAACCAGTAACTATTGAAACAAATTCCTGATTTTTAGGTTTTGGTAACTCAGGGGTTGATTGAAATGATTTATTCTGCACTTTTTGAAATAATTCCTTGTTTGTTCTACTTAAAAATTTTTTCAAATGTTCTCTGTATACTGTTGGCAGATCAGGAAAGCTATTTTTTTGCAATAATTCCCAGTTTTTGACGACAGATTCATCATGCTGGAGCACTCGCTTGCTTGAGCGTGGCTTCCAATTAGAACGAATTATTTTTCTAACGATATCAGCTGATGCCGGAAAGCTTTCCACAAGTTTCTCAACGTCCCACTCTTCATGATCACGCTGGTGAAGCTGTTTTATTTGCTCTTTTTCGGCGTACATAAGGAAGTTGGGAAATTTCCCCTTAAAATACTTTCCTTTCACAAGTGCAAGCCTCCTCCTATCTCGTAGTATTTGTAATTCCAGTTCGTGTTGCTTATGTGATCCATGCACATTCATAAAATCTGATTCCATCTCGGCATAGTCATGTGTAATCTCCTCAGTAGATTCTACTGCCCTAAGTTGGTAGGCAGCACCGGGATTCGCACGTTTTCCTGGACCTCGCAACAAAGTTGACTTAGAAGTGTGGATCATTCGATTTAAGAAAACTTTGTACATTTTCTTTTTGTTTTAACCCAGATCTCCAGCACTTTAAGTTACATCGTCATCACCAACATAATTCATAATTATTAGTGATGGGAACTATCGAATAAAAACTATCTAATTTTCATTCATTCGATAGCTGTTCACGACTCACAGAAAAATACAGCGAATTTTAGAAATCTGAAATTTCGATCGAAAAAAAGTAGTGTAGCGTGAAGTTTGAAGGACTGAAAATTTTGCATAATTTTATTGCAATTTTGTTCCAGCGTATAAAAAATAAAATTCTAATTAAAACTACGTAACGGAAATGAAAATCAGTCAACTCAAAATTTGTTCCAAAAAGTGGAAAATTTAATTTGTCCGTCCGAGTTTGTTTACATTTTTAAATTTTTTTCATTTTACATTTTTAAATATTTACATTTGGTTTACAGCCAAAATTTTTTCACAATATTGATTAGAAATGGTGTCCGCTGTATTCCCGCTAATTTTTTTCATAATTTTCACTTTATTTCAAATAAATTTGGAACACAAAAAAAAAAATGACTTTTGTGAATTGTCAAATTGAAACAAAAGTAAAAAAAAACCAAAGATGAGAATAGTTCATTTCACTTACTCAATAGGGCCGTACACACCATCCTTCATGCTGACCATCATGCTTGACAAACTTCACTATTTGATCATGTGACCACCATAATTCGTAATTATACTCAGATCACCACATTCATCTGTACATTTCCGTAATTTCTTTTGACAGATTGACAGTTGAGCCAAAAATGTTCCCGTTCAGAACTTGCATGACGATCAGACCAAAGAATATTCTTTCATCAGACGTTATTCACAAGATGTGCAAGTCTTTTGCACCAAAACTCATTATGCTCACACGAAATAACTCCAATGCCATTCCGACGGACGACTGAGAAATCGTGTAGAGTCCGTCAAGTCCGTTGGGTCAAAATTTACAACTGACAGCTAAGATGAAATGCATGCCATTGTATGAAGTGCGACATATTCGCAACTTTTAAGACTTAACCAAAACAGACGTGACGAGACGTGACGAGTAAGTTCGAGTATATGTAAGCCAATGGTAATAGCCAAAATAAACAAACGTAATTGATCGAAAGTGAACGAAACATTTTGACGAGGCGAGTTGTTCCATAAGAACCAAACTTCAAAGCGTCACTACTCGTCATACCAGCTGCTTGCCGGCACACAACAATATTTTCACAGTAAAATTCAACAATAAGTAATTAAAATGACAGATTTTTTATTTAATTGCTACTGTGAGGGACGAACATGGAATTTATCTTAAATGCCATCCAAAATATATTAATAAAAATGAGAGGAACAAAGCATGGAAAAGGTAGCTGCAAAATTTTGTTTCTTAAAGTTTTATCTTAAAATTTGGGAATAATGTAAACAGTTTATGTATGTACCTATTTATTATTTCAATCAAGTTTATTAAATTCTCAGTATCTATGGGATTGCAGAACAGCTGATCTGTTTCGATTCGTTTGCTAACGTAGCATTTTAGATTAAATGTCAAAACAGACGTAACGAGTACAAACGTTCGTTCAGCTCCTATCGTCTCGACACGTCTATTTTGGTTAAGGCCTTATGCCTACAACAAAATAGACGTGACGAGACGCAACGAGTAAGTTCGAGTGTATGTTAACCAATGTTAATAACCAAAATAAACAAACGTAACTGATCGAAAGTGAACGAAACATTTTGACGAGACGTGTTGTTCCGTAAGTCAACGTTTACACGAGCAAATTCAGTCTGAGAAATTCTTGTCTATTCTCTTTTGTGAATTTCTTTTGCGTTTACACACGGAAACTAGAATTTGTTTGTGCAAGAAAATTTCAAAGCAATTACTGCGCAACCCGCCACACAAACAAACGTAAATTCAAAGCATAATATCAGCTAAAGAATAGAACGAAAGGGATTTCGCGTGTACGACAAATTCTACACCACCCTTTCGTTTTTCCCTTCTTGCCTACAGACAGGGAAACTTTCTTTGAAGAGTTTCCTCGTGTAAACGCTGTCTAAGAACCGAACTTGAAACCGTTACTACTCGTCAAAATAACTATTTCGAATCGTTTCCTAACGTTACATTTTAGGTTAAATGTCAAAACAGATGTAACGAGTGCAAACGTTCGCTCAACTGCTATCGTCTCGTCACGTCTATTTTGGTTATGTCTTTATCCGTCAACGCAACGGAAAAAATTAAGGCCTTAGCCCATAAAGTCCGTCAAGTCCGTTGCGTCAAAGTTTATAACTGACAGCTGAGATGAAATACATGCAATTGTATGAAGAGCGGCCTGTCCGCAACTTATCCGTCAACGCAAAGGATGAAGTTGGGAAATTTTCAACTTTTAACGTACGTTGCATACTCTGATAACTGTGATTTGTGTTAAACAAAGTAAAAAGCAAATATGGACTTGGAAAAATTTGATAATGAATAAAAAACAAAGGATAACAATGTTAAAATAATTAAAAATGGTAGAAATAATAAATTCGCAATTATAAGCAAAGCGAAAGTTACATGTATTGTATTTATTTCGAAATTTAAAGTTGTTTGTTGATTTTTTGATTGACGTTTGAATGCGTTGCTAACGTATTGATTGGGTCTCTTCCTTCCGTTAGTCAACGTTTACACGAGCAAATTCGGTCTGAGAAATTCTTATCTATTCTCTTTTGTGAATTTCTTTTGCGTTTACACACGGGAACTAGAATTTGTTTGTGCAAAAAAATTTCAAAGCAATTACTGCGTCAACAAACGTAATTTCAAAGCATAATATCAGCTAAAGAATAGAACGAAAGGGATTTCGCGTGTACGACAAATTCTGTACACCATAATTTCGTTTTTCCCTTCTTGCCTACAAACAGGAAAACTTTCTTTCAAGAGTTTCCTCGTGTAAACGCGTTCTTACTTACGTTTTAGGCAACTTGACAATTTAATGAAAACGTATTACACATTTGACAGCGGGTATCAGGGCTGGTCTTTCGTTTTGTCCGTGAACGTTTACAGACGTATTTTCGTGTGTTTTCGCTCGCGTAGGTCTTAGGATCTGACCCGTTCCACATGCTTTTTTCAAAGCGGTAGACGTATTGGTTTAGAACGAATTCAATCCCAGTGGGATATCAATTTTAGTCTTAAAAAAGGCGAACGGTTAATTTAGTGATTAACATCACGACGATAGTAAGGACTCAATAAAAACCTCGTGATTCTCGAGTCCTTTTTTAGGTTAATATATATGCCTATCGGAATGATTTGCATATTGTAAGAGCATAACACAAGACTATATGCAATAAGCAACACATGTTGATGTGTCCTATCGCATATATCTTTGTTTTATGCTGAAACGCGCGTGGAAAAAACGTTTGTATGCGACACTGACCGTCAATTTGGACTTAATTCTATGTGATCCGTCAGCTATATTTCCTATCATATCATGTAATAATTAATTATTTTAAGTCTGTTATGTCAATTTTAATCCTATTATAAGCAATTATAGCATAAGTAAGAAAATAATAACTGAACGAATTACTAATAGGAGTAGCACAAGCTCATAAAAATAAGATTTCACGTTGTCTACATCAAATTTATATCAATAGAAAAATTTTTCTTGAAACACAAGTCGCAATTGTGGTTACTCGAACCGATTTTCCGATTTCATAAATAACATTCTGATATCGATTTGTTGGAGGATCCCTGTTAGCAGTTTTGTTTTATGTAATTTGAATTCTTTTTTTAGATTTTTTGACGATCAACTGTTTTTGCGACCGCTTCATTGTGTTTCAACGCAACATAGAGAGCTTAAAAATTGTTTGTCATAAAGCTCTTCTCCTTGTGGTTGTATCGCACGTTCCAGTTGGTCTTAGCTTTTAAAAGTTCGAACTTTTGGCAACCCTGTGTCAGCCTTACCTGTCAAGACTTCTGTTTTGCTTTTTCTTTTGTGTATTGTTGACAGCAATTGGGTAACTTTCGTAGTTAGAAAGAAATTAGTGTTTTTACGCTTGTAAATTTCGTTATTGTGTGAGGAAAAAACACATAAATCTGTTTGAAATAATAAGTTATGTTATAATTAACTGAATCATGGAAATGTCTATGGAATATTCGTTGGACAAAAAATTGCAAGGATTTCAGCTTATAGCGCAAGAAAAACTCCAAGCGATAATATGTTCAATACCAGGCAAAAAGGATCTAATACTGGAGCCTTCGGTAATTAAGCCACTGGAACACATATGTTCTGCATCATGGTTGAAGTAAACAATGTCACTTTGAGCCTAATGAGTTTTTAACAGATAAATAATTCCAGGCTAAAAGGTATTCAACGTATCTATAAATTTGACAAGAAAGTTTCGATTTCGCGAAGTCCAAGTAGTGTTCAGGTATTTATGATTCGCAGCCAGGTGGACACATTTTCCAAAGTGCTTCAACAAATATCTGAGCAGGAGATGAAGATACCAACTGACACAAATGCAGCTATAAAAAATTATCATGTTATTTGCGTGCCGACATGCTTCGTATTTTTTCAAACCACTTTGGAAGAAGAAGGACTGCTTGGACTAGTGCAGCTTTATCGCTTTAACTGGGACTTGATATATATCGACAACGGACTTATGAGCATGGAAGTAGCAAACGTTAGATTTATTAATTGCATATTTTTGCATTTGCTACAATTATTATATACATATTATTTTGTAGGTCTTTTCCTCTGCCTTTATGTACAACGACTTTTCTCTTTTGCCCTCTATAGCTCAGACTCTTCGTATTTTACAATTGGTTTGTGGGCAACCGGATATTATTTTAAGTTATGGCAGTCGGTCAGCTAAAATTGTTAAAATGTTAAGTAAATTCGAACGCATAAAATCAAATAATGATATCAGTGACATTTCTGCCATTATTATTATCGATCGAGATACTGACTATGTTTCCAGTTTGCTAAGTCCTGCCATCTATGCTGGACTTTTATTAGAAGTTTTTAACTATCGCACAGGAGAAACAGAAATCGAAGTACATTCTAATAAAATTCTAAAGCAGAAACTTGATATGTTTCTTTTGCCAAATCACAAGGACAATATAAACAAATCTACTTTTTGCTCTAACAAGACTGTAAAAACTGGCACAAAAGCGCCTGTCATTCGTCTGAATTCATTGGCTGATGAGATCTATGGTGAGAATCGCTATAAGCACTTTGCACATGTTAGTAGTTCAGTACGCGCACAATCTAAAGCTATTGGTCTTGAAGTGCAAAAACTTAATAGCATGAAGCTTGACGAAATGCATGATTATGTTGCAAGAGGCCTACCAAAAGTAACAGAGCTTAAATCAAAAGTAATGTGTCACTTAAATGCTAGTGAGCAAGTTATTAAAATGTTAGCTGCTAATTTTCAACGTATCCAATCTTTGGAAAAAGACATCCTAAATAACGTGTCCCGAAAAAAGCTGCTTCAAGAAATTTATGAATTACTTATAACAGATGCCCAACAATACAATACAATTCGTTTACTCTGCCTGCTGCATTCGTCCGTCGGTCTCACTGCTGATGAACTAACACCATTTGTACGGAGTTATTGTAATTATTTTGGCAGCAAACATCTACCAGTATTTGCGCGATTGGCTAGAGCTGATTTATTACCTACTATAGAGGAGGAAAAATCTATTAACAAATCAACTAAGCTTCTGTCCAACTTGCCAATACCAAAGTTTCAACAAACTGAATTTCAAGCAAATGCCAATCGGCTTAAGTTGCTTTCGTCATCGACACCTGGAACCTCTGTAGAGTCAAGTGCACCAGAAGTAGCTGTTAAGACATCTAGTTTGGAAGGAGCGAGCAATTGTCCCAGCTGTGTCTTTAATGGGCTTTATATTCCTTTTGTTTCTCAGCTATCTTCGTTGTTGCTTAAATGCAACTCCGCAGAAGATTTAGTAAGGAAACTGGGCATGTTAAATAAACTGAATATTTTTATGACAGGTTCACTTAGCAAACCTCAAAGCATTAAATCCTATGCAAACTCTATTAAGCAAATGGAAAACAAGGATGTATTTCCATTACAAAAGTCGAATTTATTACTCTTTGTTGTAGGTGGTATAACATTATCGGAGGTAGCAGCCTGCACAGTAGTTGCTCGTGAAACAAACTCGAAAATATTTATTGCTTCCGATAGCATAATATCGGGTGCAGACTTAATCGCGGCATCATTTTGAAGAAACATCAGGTTCAATGAAGCTATAAATGCAAAGTATGAAATTTTCATTTCAGTTAAAATATATTTAGTCCTTTTTTATTTTATTTTATATGGAGAATATTTCTCACTTTTTTGTTTGAAATTCAGTTTTGTAACCAATTATCAAGATAGATTCATAAATGAAAGTTTTATATCGTAGCGACACTATATTTTAAGATGTTTTTAATAATTGTACACTGTGAGGTCACAAAAAAAACTTTATATTGCATCAATTTTTGCGCCTAAGATGTATTTAATATATCTGTATAAAAAAAATTATAGCCGTTTTCGATGTTCACGCATCACGCAAAAACTACTGAATTAGTTTTGATCAGATTTGTTTATTTATATTCCCTAGAAGCTTGGTTTTAATCTCCAATAAAAATAATTACGATATTCTACTAAATATCGAAATATTAATCTTTTAAAATTGCTAAAAAAATGAATTTCAACAAAGAAACAAGCACGTAAGCATAACAAATCGTTCAATGGGACGTTAATGTGTGTGTGTATGCAGTGGAATATTTATGGAAGAAAAACAATGGAATATTCAAATGATATTCTTTCACTATCGTTCTCATTCTGCATGTTTCAATTCACATTGCAAACAACATCATCTCGGGATTTGTGTTTTAAATTAAAAAAACTAAAAATCAGTCTACGCGTACAAAGTGGCGGGCATCGGCTAGTATTTTATATTTCTACTAAATTTACATGACCCATTTATTTTGAAAATGGTTTTAGTTCAAATTTGGAAACCATTGAGCTTATGATAATGATCTGATTGCAGTTTATCTAAATTTTAAATTAAATTTTTACTTACTATTTCGATTTTAAGTTTGATTTTGTACATCAAATGCAACATAGAATTAGTTTCATCGATTTCTTGAAAACTCGAGCCAGGACACAAGGACGTTAAACACGCTGACCTTCGATTTAATTATACTTAACGCTCTTAATTTTCAAATATATTTATGGTATGGTAATTGTTCAAAAATAATATGTTGTGAACTAGCAACTGAATTGACGATATTATCGATTTCTTTTAATGTTGCACCGTAACGTGAGAGTTTAAAAACAAAAGATCTAAGAAAATCATACCCAACAAAATCGGTCTATTCGCGTATTTTATAACAATAATTCGCACTTTTGATGTCTGGTTTCCACAATTAATACTAGCATTAAACTCACCAATGTTCGGGATTGGATGACTAGCGTAATCCCTGTACAAATAACCCTTGTGCAAAACCAATAACTCACGATCAAAATGCTTGTCGAACAAATCAGCTGACAAACGAACACGGAGACCCAGTGTCACACTTCGCTCGCAACGAAACTCTGTCGGTAGCCACTGACAAAACCGATGAATCTACCGACTGGTTTCCAATCACGTACATTGCGAAACTACCTCCACTGCCATGGGCACTGTATGAAAAAGAATCATCATTAGTTAAATTTGAAAAAATAGTTCCTACAGTTTTACTAAAATTGGTCGAACTCGACTTATTATCGTTTTTGGAACGGCAAATACTGTCCCCTTTTTGAGCATAAATTGCAAGTTGCTGGCGATGCATGATTTTTCCAGCCGCAATGTGAACACGTGACTTTGCCTTTTTCTTGCTCGCGGTTTTTGTTGCTTCGGCTAATGTTGCATTTACCGCTACGACCCCTATTGCCCTTTGAAAAATTTCCTGGTCTTCTGATGAAAATCACTGACTGGCTTTTCGCGTTATATTTAGTTTCCAAAATAATTGCCTTTTTCAGCGCTTCTGTTGACGATAAACTGGATGTTCTTCACACAGACGGTCAAAAATTTGTTCGTTTTTTTTCGTCGTTGCCCATTTTATTATATATTATTTAATATACGTTTTTAACAAAAGTGTTGTCACTACTCGAATAAAATTCGGATCAACTAACCTTGTCGCCAATTAATTGTGGTGTATTACGATTTTTCACATATCTCAGATTGGCTAACAACACTTTGGATTGGCAATAACACTTTGATTTGGTGCTCTGTTGACTGCTCCTCCAATGCTTCATTGTCGTGATTTTCATTCGAAAAGACATGGTCTTCTTCTTCCCCCTCTTGATCGTTTCTGTTCAGCACTAAGATGGAGCACTTCCTTGTAAAGATAATTGGTCTCGGTTAATTTAACGTCACGTGCCAATATGACTGCGTACCTCTTTGCTCCATAATCGGTAACCATTAGGACAGTAACCGATCATCACATATGGCTTGCTTTTAGCCTCAAGTTTCTTCCTCTTCTGATCCGGCACCCAGGCGTATGTTTGACATCCGAACACACGAAGCTTTGCAAGGTCAGATTTCTGGTTAAACCACATCTCAGCAGGAGTTTTGTGATTCTGCAGGACGTTTGTTTGGCTTCTATTGATTAAGTATGCGCTTTTATACACTGCTTCACCCCATAAAAACTTCGGATCTCCAGCTTCCAGTAACCGCGTTCGAACCTTTTCGACCAAAGTTCGATTGAATCTTTCGGCGACGCCATTTTGTTGAGGTGTGTACGCCATTGTGTCAAATATTTAAATACCTTTGTATTAAAATTTCACAAAATTA
Organism: Meiosimyza decipiens; assembly: GCA_963680825.1. Lineage (NCBI taxonomy): Eukaryota > Metazoa > Arthropoda > Insecta > Diptera > Lauxaniidae > Meiosimyza > Meiosimyza decipiens. The sequence goes on from OY804259.1 coordinate 99,659,432, forward strand.
TTTATGGTGTACCTTTGATAATCAAATTAACATACTGCCGTTAACTAGTTCGATGTGTCCTTGATGGCTTATGTGCCCCATTCTCTTGTGCCACATCATGCTTTCCTCTAATGTGCTCAAACTTGCTGTTGACTTCTTGATTCTCATTTTGATCTCGAATAGGTTTCCGATATCTCCTACTTTTGACACTTCAATACACTCGTTTGCTTTCGCAATATTGATGTATCGCGGATGCGATAACACTTCCAGTTTGCTAAACAAAAGTTCATCATTCACAAAGTGATCTATTATGATCTATCTATTGCTCCAGAATCCAATGCAAACATAACCTCGTTCTTCACAATAGATGGCCTGTGTCAAGGCCGTATGTAGGGAGGATGCTAGGGAATAGACCCTCCCCGAAATATTTTGACGGACACTATATAGAAACGATTTTGCAAAGAATATACACTACGTAGAAAAAATCTCAAATCCACAATCCCCCCCGAAATAAAATCCTGCATACGGCATTGGCCTGTGTGATAATCGTTGTCAGCCATAAAACTTACAATACTTTTGGCTTCTGCTGAATATTTTTCATCTTTCGAACGACAGTCTTTCTTCATGTGGCCATATTTTCCACATTTATGGCATTTACAGTTGAATCTGTTGTTCGTGTTGAACCGGTTTCCTGCATTGAATCATTTTACATGCTTCTGGGTCGAAAACGCGGTAGCCTTCTGCACTGCTTCTTCTCCAAAGCGATTTTTCTTTTTAGCCTCCTCAGATAGCAGACGCGGCTTAACAGTTGTCAGTGTAAGATGTTTTTCCTTTAAGTTCTCCTTTGCTGTCACGACTGCATCGTATGACTCTGGGAGCGTTAGAAATAGCTGAGAAACTAAATCGGCTTCGTCTGCCTATCCACTCAAGTCCTCGCCTTCTCTTAGTCTGAGACTTGCCAATTCTTTGCGCACAAGTGTCTGATTTTGTAGCGATTTTCGAGCAAACGTTGAAACTAACGTATCCCACATTTCTTATGCTGTGCACTTATCTCTTATATACTCGGGATAGTGATCGTGGACTAGGTTCGTAATGATGTCCTGAACCTTTGCATCTTTCTTCGCGAACTCATTTGCACTAATTATTGTTGTTGTCGCTGCTACACTGCTACCTGATGTTGCACTGCTTGCCGTTGTAATTGGAGCTGACCCTAGTACAGCTTCCAGACAACGTGTCGAAGTTCGCACCAGCAAACTGCGCAATGCCTGTGGATTTCTCAATGGTGCCCATAACCTTTTAGAATTAAATACAGCGCTTATGAAAACAAATAGAAGGAAATTTATTTGTATAGTTAAGATTCACAAATCTCAGTTTCAATTGAAAAATATCTCAGAGCACAGCAAAAGTATCTATTGTTAAAAATAAAATTTTACAACGTAAGAGAAACCTGTTAAATAAGTAAACATTATGAAGAATGCTAATTTTATACTTACATTCTAAATTTAACTGGCAACTTAGATTTAAAATTATTCCGCTTGGCGGCGATACGCCGAGCTCGTTCGTCTACATAATATGTACTCAACAATTTTTTCAAGTATCTTTTTACTTCTTCAAAATATTCTCCTGGTACAATGCACTTTCTATAGCAACTCAATAGTAAATCATATGCCCTCTTGAGGTCATTTGGATGCATTGCTTGCAAGGTGCGTGTGTTAATGCCAATAACTTGCCACATCATGGTTTGTCAATCAAGTTGATTTGCGTTCAGCAAGAAATAGTGTCGGGGCGACAGATCAGGCGAGTATGGTGGATGTTGGATCACGGCAACTTGTTTTTATCCAAGAACTCACGAGCAGTGACATTTCGTATTGAATATTCGCTATTCGTTCCATTGTGCTTTTGTATACGTCACAAACGTACTGGCACTGAAAATACCATATATCCGAAAATAGTCGGTCGGTTCCCATGAGATCTTGACTAAAAGTGCTACTCCATGAATATCAGTCATTAGTCAACATATATCGAGACCATGAACGATAAAATGCAAAAAATTCCATCCGGTCATTTAAAGAACACAATATGTATAATAGCACAAGAGGTTTTTTAAGAACCTAGCATAAAATCCTATTCATTTAGACCAAATGTTTTTCCATTGTGATACCACAGGGTAGTTAACTATACCCTAGGTTATTATATTAACAACTGATATCCAGGTCATCAAATAAGAACGAACCAAGTGTTTTGGGTCCTTTTCTAGCCAGTGCGATGCAGGAGACAGAACACATAATATCTCCGAATGTCTGCCGATGAGGCAGTGACAGTTATGACTGCAAGAACTGGCGAGACACTGTGTCTAGTGCGAGATATCAGCTCTACAGAGCGCATAGCATCCCATTTCGGTCATGTTTGCCTATATGTATGACAAGCGGACCCTTGGGTCCATCCTGTATTAGCCTTTTTAACAAATTTTCTTTCAACAGCAACTTGCAGGTAACAAGTCTGAGCCCCGTAAGTCTCAAGAAACGTGCAATTTATGCTGAAATTGCCAATTTTGTTCGTAGTAATTAATCTACTTATGGAGAGTAAAACAATGTGCCTAATTTTTGTTTTTGGAGTACCTGATCACTACTTAAGAGTCATAAGAACCAAAAAAAAGTATAAGTGGTTTTCCATGAACTTTTAAAGAACGCAAATTTGACATTTTTATACTTTGAAATAACGCATACTTTGTAATGTTTTCAGACTTTTAGGCGTCAATTTTAAATATTTTTCAAAATGAAAATTAGCGTTATAAATTATGAAAAATTTCAAAAAAATACTTTGTAAAAAAATAAATGTTTTGGTCTGAAAAAGTTCCTTCGTGGCGAACGTTCTTTCTGAGAAGAAAATGCGACATTGTTCTCTGGCGTTATTCCTTATAGTTTAAGGATTATAGACAAAAAGGGGCGATTTAATTTCATGGGACCAAAAATTTATAGAAAAATCTTTTCCATGTCTTTAAAAGCCTTATGTAAGGTTTCCGAACTCAGTTTCGAAAGAAAATTGCTACTATCACAGGACAGGGTAAGATCAGAGCTCGAAATTTGCAACTCAGCATTCGAAAGTACACAGATAAACCTTTTATCCATGTTTTAAAATGCTTTAAATTTATGAAAAAAAAAACTTCATATCAAACTTGATATCAAATTAATATGTATAGACATTAATTTTCTATTTATAAAAATGTTTTTCAAAATATCTTCGATATAAAATCTTCTTCCTGAGAAGAAGATCAGCTTTCATATCGAAATTTCCGCCTTATTGACCAAAAAAGACCTCGCGAAGACGAATGCTGCCAAAATGAGTGCACAGATCAGCTCCCTATCTATTATACGGTAACTGGTGGATGCAGACCTTTCTGAAAGGATAGTCCGTTGACTTCCTTTACCTCGCACAAAAATTTTGAAGATGAGGAAACATTTCGTAAGCAGTGGTGTGGCGCTTTATGGGGAAAAAAAATTAAGGAATATCTTTTGGGCTGATGAAAAAAAAAATAAATCTGGTATGAAAATATAAATTTTCATAAAAATTTATGAATTGAGGCACCTTTATGACACGTGGCTTAGATGCCATTGTCACCTACTTCGTTATTACATTATTTTTTATATCATTTTTAACTTTTTTGAATGCATAGAGTATTAACATATTATTATTACATGTGTATGTTATCTTCCTTGGTAAGATTAAGGCCTTGCCACCTCCTTTCAAACTTACTTTCTTTTTTATATAAAACGTCCCGATAAAACAGGCCTTCTTTAGCAGGCCTGCTAGAAATACTCTTCAAGCACCACTTACCGTAGAAGGGGTTACAGAAGTACTTTGAAAAAATGAAATCTTACTACGTCGTCGTGTTAGTTAAATGTTATTTTTATACGCGTCAACCTCCTCCCTTGCGTTGATGTGTTTAAAGTTTATTTTTTGTGACGTTTTTTTAATTTATATCATTATCATAACATTAAATAGAAGACCAGCCCAGCAACATGCACACCGTTCCTTACTTCTAACCATTTATCTACTTTGATGTCATATAAGTACAGTGCAATGGCAAAAAAGTAATGTCGAATCATAAAACATTCAATACATGAAATAAAAAAATACATGAAGTCCTTCTTCTTTGGCTTCTAATATCAGGCCTTATAGCACTGCTGGTGTGGGAAGGCCTTATAGCACTGCTGCTGTGGAAAAGCATAATAGCACGCCTGCTGTGGTAAGGCATAATAGCATTTCATGAGTATAGGCTCAATGAAGTGCTAATTAAAATTTCACTACTTATAAAATTTACTTATTGATAATATTGACAGATTGTAAATAAAAACAAAAATCATAATAAAAAACAAATAAAAAATGAGCATACATGTTTTTTATTTTCATGAAAATTTAGTTTTGAGAAAGCCTCTTACAATCGCAGTAGTGCTAGCAGGCCTTCTCCGGAGAAAGCCTTGTGCAATTGCCTGCTGGGTATCTACTATTATTAAACGAGCTAAAATTGTACATAAATATATGGCTGAACTTTATTTCGAAAACGGTAGCAGCAATTTTGATGATACTTGGGAACTTGGTGGCATATGTAAACAAAATTAACAACGAGGTAGGCTTAAAGTTTTAAAGGCTATAACAGGGGCGTGGCACATCCCTGACCTCAAAGTCTTATAACGTCAAATCTTGCAAACCATTCAAGATATTGTAATAAAATTTGAAATATCTTGAATTCAGCCAAATGTGGGTGCGTCATTTTTCAATAATTCAATTTTTTGATTCGATATTGCTCGAAAATGGCACTTACGATTTTCACAAAATTTTTGAAGATAATACGACGAGAACCAGTCATCATAACAATCTATGTCATTATACTGGCAAAATTAGTTAAAGGGCGTGTCAGAGCCCAAAATATTTATAAACGTTATAACAAGAGAAATAAGAATGCAGTCGTTATGAAATTTAACATGGTCGAAAAACTTGCTATAAACTATCTCATAAATCTTATATTTTATGTCCCATGAGAGTAATCTTTTTGAATTTTGGTGTGGAGATGTCGATTAATATAAACTTTGAAATCAAATAGAGTTCGACGAGATTGCGGTGGTGGGCGTGGTGCCTTCCATTCAAGCAAACAACATTAAATGTTATATTTAGTGTTTTATGAGAGAAATCTTTTTAAAATTTGGTGTGGAGGTGTTGCTTACTATCAGCTTTAAAATTAAATGGACTTCGGCGGGATTGTTTCAAATATTCATTCAATTCATTTAAACTTTTTCAACCTTATTCAACTTTTTTCGAGTTTTTCATCCTCTTTTAATTGTTTCAATGTTTTTCAATCTCTTTTAACTTTTTTAAAAATTTTCCATATTTTTTTGATATTTCACCTCATTTACCTTTTTCGACTTTTTAACCTCATTCAACTTTTTTCAACACCTGCCATTTTTTGTCGACTTTATGAGTATTTTCCCCTGTTTCAATCTCTCTCAACTTTTTGAATCATTTTCCATATCTTACTGAATTTTTCAGCCTCTTTCAATTTATTTCGACGATACCACTTCATTCAAATTTCATTCAACTTTTTTCAACACTTTCCATATTTCTTCGACTTTTCCAGCCTTGTACACCAGTTACACAATTTTTTCAACATTTTTTTCAATTTGTTCCCTTTTTTTCCGACTCTTTCAATATTTTTCGGCTTTTTCAACCCATTTCAACATTTTCCATACTTTTTTAACCTGTTTTGAGGTTTTTCAACATTTTCCATATCTTCTCAACCTCTTGCAACTTTCTTCATATTTCTTTCGGCTTTTCAACCATTTTCAATATTTTTTCAATATTATACATTAAATATTTAAATATAGCCATTCAATCTTACCCAGCAAATTGCATAGTTTTAAGACTTTTTGAACCTCAAAACGAAAAACCGAAGAATAGTCGTCATTAATTTTTTTATCAATTTATTTTTCAACCGAACAATGGTTTTCGACTTTTCAACCGTAGTTAAAATGTTTCGTAATTTTCCATAATTCATCGTTTTTTTTTAGCCCTTTCAACCTGTTTCAACAAGTTTTTTAATATTTTTCAACTATTTTCCGCTTTTCAACCTTTTTCAATATTTTCTATGTTTTTCGACTTATTCAACCTTGTACAACTTTTTCCAATAGTTTCCATATTATATCGACTTTATCGGCCTTCTGAACAGTTGAGTTCAATCCCTTTAATTTTTAATCAACATTTCACATATATTTTCCTACTTTTTCAATTTCTCTCAAATTTTTCGACTTTTTCAACCTCACTCAACTTTTTTCAAGATTTTCAACTTATTTCAAGTTTTTCAACCTCTTTCAACTATTTTCAACACTTTTTTATCGACATTTAAACAGCGATTGACGCAAAATATGGACATTTTCCATATTTTGTGACTTTTTCAAACAACCTCTTTTAATTTATTACGACTTTTTCACCTTCATTGCACTTCTATCAAAACTTTGCATATTTTTTCAACTTTTTCAACCTGGTACTTATTATTATACAAAGCAAAAAACGAATATTTTAAAGTCGGTTTTATTTAACTATTCCACCAAGCCCAAGGCACGTTGTTGTTGTTAGCTTTAGCTTTGACAACGTCCGTACCAGTAAAACGTCTTAAAATAACTAAACTTTGTGAGTACTCATAATGAAATTTTATATTATAGTAGTAAGCCCGGCAGGCGTTGTTCTACCCTCCCTGTCCCTCCCATCTAAATCAATTCAACCGTGAGCTGATCGATTTTTCACGAACTTTCGATTTTTCTTTCGAATTTTTAAAAAAAAATTTTACTTGCAATTTTTTTAAAACATTTCCTCGGAAAATATTTAAGATATTAGCTGTCACCTATCGGAGCTGTTTGTGTACATTCTGGCGGATACAGCTTTTATCTGAAATCAATGAGTTTAAGGACATGTCTCTCTAATGGACAACTCATCTATAAATGAAAACAAAATTAGGAAAATCGAATTAGCGGTGCAAGTTAATTCAATCGCAAGTTGTGCTGTGCTTTCTCCATACGCAATTCAAATACAAAACGCTATATCGTTTTTTTTTCCAATTTTCCGATTTTTCTTTCAAAATTTGCGAGATTAACGCACCTCAATTGACTTATATATACTTATTTACATATATAGTTTTGTTACTATAATCTTTCACTAGAGCAGAACTGGGCCCATTTGCACCAGCAGGCGTGGCGCCACCTATTCAAGCCCAAAGTTTATTCTTTGCGACGGTGCGACGGCTTTCTTAAGAAATACTTTTTTCTCAAATTTGAATCCTAATTTATAGAATAATAACGTAAAACTGAATAGTGGCCGGCCTTTTGTAACCTACTTCTCTTAAACCAATAGCAGAATAGCTCTGCAGTGAAAAAAAAGGTAATTTACACTGGAATACTGTCAAGTTCGTCTTAAAATCAGTCTAAACGTTGAACCCAGCGCAGCGGGATGGCAGGTTTTGAATTTGATATGTAACCAGAAGTGTCATTATGCAATTAGTTTTTCATTAAAGCGCAACAGATTGTGTGGGTGGTCATAATTATATGTATAATTAGTGGATTTAAAATGAGTTAATGAGTTCAAACAAATATGCTAATTTTTCCCTACAAAGTCACATAGAAGTCTTTTGGAACACGTACCTACCATAATAAAAAACTGTTTATAAAAACAAATATTTTTTGATGCAGTCGGTAAGGAGCATACGCATTCTCTTTAAACATCATTTTTAAAACATTATTTCAATTGAGTATCGCGTTACCGATTAGGGCCCCTGTATTTAATTTCGTTTGCTCTGCATGACGGGTGCATGCTTTTAGTATCACTGATTTAATTGAAAGTACTTTGTAAAAAGGCTGAGATTGTCAGTTTAACTGGTCCGATTTCTTGTGTTTTCTGTTTCATAGCATTGTTTTGCTGCTATGCAAGAAATGTACCTATTATGTAAGTAAACTAAGCAAGTTTGGAGAAAATTTTGAAATTAGTAATATTAGCGAGTTGTTAACAAAAAGAGATACTTTTTAAATCTTTAAGATAATTTGGTCTCTAGCTTCCCTTTCCTTTTTATAGGAAGTTGTCATAATTGGCCACACAATGAACAAAAAAAAAAAACAAATCATTTACTTATGTAAGGGTCCATGCGCGCCAATGGTTGGTGAAGGATTTTAAAATTCATCCCGTTAGCTGAAGCTGTTGCCATCGCCACTGCTGTTGCTGTTGGGTTTCAAGATAAGAGAATTGTCCTGTCAACCAGAATGAAATATATGAACGAATTTAAATTGAGCAACTCATATAAGCCGACAAAATAGGCGGGAGCTGCTTCTGCATTCAGATTTTCGCTGTAGCTGTTATCTTTGTTGGTTTTTCGTTTTTGAAAGCAGGATCAAAATTTGAGATGCAAGAGCAACATTCGCCGTCTGCATGTGCCGACTCTTGTGCTCTTCAATCTTGTCTTCCTTTTGCTGTTATTTTGAGGAGAATCGTTAAAGACGGGTGGAAAAAATAAGAAAAGTTTTCGTGGCACTTCAACGCTTTCAGTTCGTGTGAAAATCATATATCATTTTGAGCTTCCGTTTTCCATTCGCATGCGAAATTTGCATGTCGCCCTAACAAAGCACACTGATGCAAAGGGATGCACGTGACGAAGGACATCAACAACAGCAACAACAAAACACAAAAATTGAAAACTCTGCTTCTCTAAATGTTAAAATTTTATTTGCCATGGATGCGTGTTTCTTGTTACACTCAGCCCTATATCCCACGATATGTCGAATTTGTCAAATGACAAGCTCTGAAACTTGCTGAAACAGCTTAATCATCGGTGGTAATATTAGTCCAGAGGCGACTGTAGAAAAGCGGATGTATATTGTTTGCATTTCCAGCCGCACGAAAAATGTAGGCATGGTTTGACAACAGGGAGTGGCACCTCCCATACAATTAAAATACTTAAAGCGCTATATTTTAGCACCTAAGGCTGATTTTTTCTACGTTTTAGTAAGTCGGTTTATTCGTAAAAATTCAACGAAATTTAACACAAACACTGCCCGTTCCTTTTACATGGTAGAGCTAGGAAGCTTAAATCTTGTGACAATAATCTTTAAGCCCAATGCTAAACCATAGGGGCAAAAAATAAAAGAATCTAGAAAATTTTCAAAATAAACACCCTAATGCACACATATGTAGATGTAAAAAATATTTTAGCCACATAATTACAACAAAATAGTTAGAAATACAACAATTGGCTAAGTATTTTCATTTATTTTAACATTAGGACGGTAGTTGTGAAAACCAATACGATACGAAGTCATTACTACTGGCTGGCAACTTGGATAGTTAATTGTGATGAATGTAGCATAATCTTTCTTGAAGTTTCATCCTTTAATCTTATATCCGACACTTTTCTACAGCCGCCTCCCTTCCTGTATGAATCGAACAACAATAAAGGAAGTTCAAGCAAATAGTAAAATCACAAAAAAAATATTGACGCCCAGCACACAAGATTTATAAATGGCGCCGAAACAGAGATCACTATTATTACTATAATGACTGCATCAGCATTGGAAGAATCGAAGAAATAGGAGTAGAAATACGAGTAGCAACAAAAATACAGCATCAGCAATATGTCGAAACTGGTCTTCAACACATGAATGTCCCAATGTACAAAGGCAGGAGCAACTGGAATTTGCCAACCGTCAGCAACTAAAAAACGACGCTATCAATCGAAAGTGAAAACCATGCGAAAACTAAACAGAATCAAAATATATACAAAAGAAATGTCACAGGATTCATGCTGCCAGCATACACTGTATTGTTGTAATGCCAATGACGCTGAGGACAATTATTGTGCCAATAATAGTACCAACAAAAAAAGTATAATAAATAAATAATTTGGTGAAAAATTAATAGCAATCAATTTAGTATAGGTAATGTTGTTATTTGTAGCCTGTTTCTTTGGTAGTTTAAAATAATAATAGTTGCTTTCTTTTTACTTTGTGTTACATAAAATTGGCACAAATAAAATATTGCTGATTATATATGAATTTCCTTTGCAGTATGGTATAAATTTCTGCACTTGCACAATAATCCATCACCTCGTTTGAGTTAATGAAATTTGGCACATTTTTTGAACAGATGAAAATAATGCCTTAGAACTCACGATTCTGAACAACTTTTGTTCTACGACTTTGCTTATAGGTGACACTTACATACCTGAACTAGGTTAAAAACATCTGGTTGATTCGTAGCGAAACCGCTACGCATACGGACTTCAAAATTGAAAAAAAGTACATTTCGTGCCATATAAACTTTTTTAGCGAAATTCATGAAACTTTATTGAGAAAAATCAAAAATAAGCACAGGAAAATTAAGATCAATTGGTGTAAAAGTATCAGCAATGGCCATAGGCGTATCTAGAGTCATTTTGCAGGGTGGGTCTGGCCCCTGAAAAACGATGGCCGATGAAACCGAAGCCCAAAAAGTAAATTCGACTTGAAAGGTTGAGCTAAATTTTGGCTATCGATTTTCGGAATGTTTTCTTAATTAAATAAAATTGAATAAAAACAAAATGTTCATGAAACATGTTTATTTTGATAATAGCATTATCCCAACTGTAAGTTCATAAAAACTTACATTTTATTTGCATAATTACATATTTTGATTTGATTTCTTTTTCTAACTCTTGTAGGTTCCAGAGAGTCCAAGCGTTGCATTTTTACTTCGGAAGTATTTACTCAATGCATGGACTGCTAATAATGCCGAGTGGAATACGTGTAAGCAAATAATAAACTCTGGCCTTGAAATGGAAGTTAATGCACCTATGGCTTCAACCACATGTTAACCTTTATTTTGCCAGTGTTGTTTTAAGTGCATCATAATTGATTACAGACTTACAATTTTCATATCGACAGCTCCATCTTCCGTAACCTAAACTTCCCATTTCACGAGAACCTTGCAATTGTTTGAGATGAGCATGGTTACCAGAATGTGAAAAATGGATATATGTATAGTGCTTCAAGGTTATAAAAGAAGTTGGATGCACGCGACACTTTAGCGCTACAACAGCTAGATTAACCTTATGTGCTAGGCAATGAACGCAAATAGCATTAGGATACTTTTTCTTAATGATTGCTTGAAGACCTTTGTGTTTTCCTAACATCGCACTCGTGCCATCATGTGACTGTGCATTTCCTAAGCCACATTTAAAAAAAAATTAATTAATTTTTATTTGTAAATAAGTTTTATTTGACAAGCCTTTTTTAAAATAGCACCTTTCTCATATGACTTCTCTTTTGAAATAGACTTGAATCGAATGCCAAATGCTTTTTCATATTTCAACTCATTTGTGTAGTACAAACATATTCACACTATGAGAGTTGCCATATTTGACGACTTAGAAGATTTTTTATATGACTTCTCCCACAGTCTGAAGGGGCTTTTATTAGAGCAATCAGTAAGCCCCATGAACGACTCTTTAACATCATACCCTATCGCATATATGATGTCTAAGACGACCAAAGCATAAGCATTTGCTTTAAAGAGCCCATTTTGCTTATTCGATATCATTTTGGATATTCAAATTCTGGCGTCGAAACATATATTTGCTTATTTTAATAAATATGCAGTCGATTCACATGGAATTTGCACACCGTGTCTTTCATATTAAGAGGCATAGCTTATTCAATAAAACTTTTATTAAGGTGCATATTTAGAGTGGCCTCACACAAAAACATTTTTAAAATTGCACTTTCACAAAGACCACTTAAAAAATGAGGAAGAAATTTTCTATTTAAGGTGAAGCGAAGCGCACAGGGTAATGCTAATATATTATAAAACTCAGCAATGTGTAAGGAACGAACGAACTCAAACGGCCCTCTGGGATTTTGGTAGCCTTCGTTGGAGTATAATTTTCTAAATTTCTCCTAAAATACTTTGCTTACCTTTCATGTAAAATAAAACCATTGTTCATCGAAGGCGTTATAAAGGTAAATGATATGGACACATGCAATTCAAATTTAGTTTTGGAGTCACTCAATTTTGATAAAAGAGGCCGCTTATATTGCTACCGGTTGGGTTTGTTAGTAACAACGGAGGTTGTAATATAAAGGAAACAAAAATTTTAACTTCAGTTTCACTGTGCATATTAATGGAAGGCGAATATCGCTACGGGGTTAGGTGCGCAGGGCAGCATTTGACAGTTCATAAAAAAAGAATACACGAAAAAGTAGAGTACAAGAGTTCAACTTTGATGAACTGTCAAATGTCATTAATAATTTGATTAATTTTTGTTTTAAACTAACTACAAACCGTACCTGCATTAAAGCGCGGGAAAGTGGTTGACTTTTATCCGCCATTCCAGATACGTCCTATAATATGTTTAATCTAAATAAACTACTTTGGCCTAATACGTTTCATATAACTACTGAGCCAGCGATAAGTAAGGAAATATTTGTTTCACTCAATTCTTGATTTGGTAACTATTCGAAAACCTATATTCGATTTAACAGCGTTTGAATACAAGGCATTTTAACAAGTACTATGCATTGTTTTCGTCCTTCAGCAGCTTTGCCATTTGGTAACGTTTACCAAATCGCAGAGAATACAACCACTATTTTCACTGGTTTCTGTAATTTTAGTTTTCACTTTTACGAAATATTGATAAAATTTTGGGCAAAACGTACCTACTATATACCCACGTTACTGTCTTTAATTTTAAGATTTCGGCTAATATGTGCTAATTTTCGGACACGCGCGCAATGTAATTGAAACTTTTAAAGTAAGCTACTGGTTAGCAAAGAAAGTACTTGGATTTCACCATACTTATTCGTGCAGAATTGCACATTTCTCCTTATCATATCAACAAAACACCTTAAATTCACAATTTGTTACATCGACTTGGTCACGCAAAAATATTTATCACAACAGCAGCACTGCCTATTAAAATCTTTCATTTCCTGAGGGCAAATTTTCGATGTTTTTGCTGCTGCAAAAACGTGATACGTGATAACTCAAAATAATCGAAAATGCCAACGTCAAAAATTTGGTATTTACAATATTAACGAATACGGAACTGATATAAAATCAGACCCGTAATTGCTTTCGTTTAATTTTGGCAATATTTGTGTGGCTATGATGTGAATCGACTTTGTAAGCAGGGCTGAAATACTGACATTTCTGACGCTGCAATGCAAAATGCATTGATAATAATTTTAACAACAACAAAGACAACACAATGCCAACGATAGAAATAAAACAAACCAAATGGCTAAGAGACGAAGCTGCCAAAGAGTTGGGGGAGCAAACGTAATTAAGCTACAGTCAATTTGAACAAAAGTGGTCACATTGAAGATGGACTCACTACTGATCGCTTTGTACATGAAAGTGCAACTTAAGCAGAACAATGCGAAGGGGACGAACGTGCAGAAGAGACAGCGGAAATAATTGCATATTACAATACTCCAAGCACATTTGACATCTAATTCCTTCGGGATGTATATTTGGTTGCAATATTTCTATATAATTCAGCAATAATGTACTTACAATTGCAATAACAAAATGCACAAGGTAATTGTATCTATGATTTCATTTCAGTTTGCTAAACGTGCCCCGACACGGGCCACATTTGACTACATAAGGGGCGACTCTTTAAATGTGGAAGTCGGTCTTACAAGCGTGAGAGAAACTTTTTTCATATATTTATTAAAACGACAATTAAAAAAAGAGCTATTTTATTTTTTATTCGATTTTTCAAAGCAGTCATATGTAATTCAAAAAATGCTTACGTACTGGATGTCGAAAATTACATTAGCGACCACGAAAACAGAAAAAACCCCTTTATTTTATTATCAAAGTAATATGTGCCCCAGTGTCAAAAGTACCGCACTTTACCTTACAGTTGGACACAAAACCGTTCATAAAAACATTTTTCTAGTTTTAAGGTCGTATTTTTTTTTGCAGTAAAAGTGTTAAAAATTCGTTTACGGAAAACTTGCAAATGCAGTATTCTAGCTAAAAAAATCAAAGCTAAATTATTTCAAATTTTCATTAACTAAGAAAGTTATTTTTGAATTTATTTTATAGTGAACATTTTTGTGACTTAAGCTACTAAACACATTTCAAATAACGTTTTCATATTGACTTACATTTACTTAGAAATATGTGCACTTAAAAGTCGAAAAGTATCGAATAATTCGGTAGAAGACGAAAGTTAATTATGGTGAAAAGTATCGAAAACCAAATTTGATTAAAGTCGAAAAACATCTAGAAATTCTGTAAATGTCGAAGAGTGTAGGAAAACACTGAAAAGTTCAACAAGTACGAGTATCGAAAACATAAAAAAATCGGTAAGGCTGAAGGCATAAAAGAAGTCGAGTGTTGATTAATATTAAAAAACATCTAAAATAAACAATGAAATGTATAAGCACATACCAAAATGAATTTCCAGTTCCATCTACTTGCCTTACGTAACTTTCCTTATAGGAAAGGCAATAGACGATTTTGAACTTATTCGATTTTCCCAAAGCTATGTATTTGCACTTTAAAGTAAAATAGAACTATAGTGATGATAGAAAAGGAATTGAATAGATAGAAGAAATAACTTTAAGTTAGTATATCTAGAGAGTTTTCAACGGAATGTGATGAAACTTTACACAACTGGAAATAAAATTTCATTCATAGGATTTGGATATCACTAAGCCATTTTCTTTCAAAATTGCAACGAATGTTTTTAGAACTACGCCAACAACCATTTTTAATTGACTCATTGGCATATCAGATAGTACCGCTCTAAGCTATGCCGAGCTGAAACTCAACGATCCTTTGTAATGTCCTCTTTAACCCCAATAGAGCGTGAATATTCAAAGTTTCATCGCGCTTAAAAACACCCTTGCAATCACGAGAAACTGTACACTTTTCTGTAAAGGAACAGCACCTTCGCTTTGTGTATTCTATTTGAATTAAGCGATGTTTTATTAAACTTAAGCAATGAATAAATTAATTGACGGATGGCTCGTGAGCAGTATTTAATTTAATGTAATTTATTTATCAACCTGTAGCAAAATGGTATCGAGATACTACACTCTGCTTACAACATTATTTTTGCATTAAAAGCTAAACAAGGTAATCCTTAGGTGCGTAGGTGCAATAATGTGTACCAAAGTAATAAGTTGAGAGCATTGATGCCTATTGATCTTATCATATGTAGAGCACTAGCCTCGTTAGTCACTGAGCTTCTCTACTAAATAAAAAATACATAAAATTAAACTGACTATGAAACGATTTGGGGTAGGTACAAGTAGCGCAAAAAAAGCAAAAAAGCAGATGGGTGTGGCACGTCATACACAAGTAAGAAACATTAGTACCAATTTTGTTTTCTTTTTATTTTTACAATGCAATTACATACTTAGTAATAAACTAACAATAATTTCTTTCACTAGATTATTTTCAAACTATAGGGCAGAAAGGCATATGCTTGGTGCCGTTATATTATTGAAGGTCCATGACATAGTTAACGAGTTTTTAGGCCTTAGCTGCGAGTTTTTAGGCCAAGATTTTTAATAGTTTCTTACACTGATTCTACTTCTACATCCTGATGCGGATCAGTGTTACGTACATTCCAATGTGCATTGGCTGATGTAGAAACTGGCATTAGGCAAAGAGTGGAAGTGGTTAGATTAATGGGTGTGGTTCAAGCAGAAAATTTGAAGCGCTATACAGTTGAGCGCAGTAAAATACCTTTTAGAATTTTGCAAGCCCTACATTTGCATGAGTTAACCTTTTCTGCATATTTCACCCTACTATAGGTACAGAAGAATATGTTGGACCCTCTTACATGAGTACTGCCCTTACCACATCCCTCCCAAAAAACAACAAAATTATCTCAAATAAATATAGCTACTCACTATATGACGGTTTATGTAGTGTATGTAGGGTATTTAAGTTTGTACCTTGCCAGAAATTTCACTCTTAGTAGTTTTTAATTTCTTTCGCCGTCCGCTTCGCGACCGTCTACAACCAACTGACTGCTTGCTTCTTTACTTTATTCTTGGTGCATAATCCTGATTTATTACCGTTTTTCTCTGATTGCACAGATAATCTAACAAATACATCAAACAAATAAAATGAACAACAACCAGCAGGAGAAGAAAACATCGCACAAATACGAACAAATCAGAACCATGAAAAGGATAACTTCAACAGAAACGAACTCTCTGCGAGAAAAGTCAAAATCAAACAATATCAGTAGCGCAACCATTTCGGCAACAGAAACATGCTTGGAGTATCTTTCAGAATCTTTCTAAGCCCTAATGAAATTAAATTCACGGCTTCTATGTGTGCGTGTTTCAGAATGTGAGCGTGTGTATGTTTTACTGTATTGAAATTTGAATTTGAAAACTGTCGCTTGGTTTTACTGTGCGTACAGTTCGTGTCTTGAATTCAACACCAACATCGTTCATTGCTCTTTCCCGTTCTAAAAAGCTCCTTATGGGTTGGCTCGAATATTTGTACCTTTTCTAGGAACACAGCCCCACCCTTAATCTCACGGGCAGATAAAAATAACAATAGCAAAATCCTGTATAGAAAACAAAAGCTTCATCTGCTATAGATAAGCGCGCACAAAAATCATTAATTATTCTTGTTGTTTTCTAATTTTATTCCTTTTTCTTTCTTTTCTTTCTGAGTTGCGCTGCCTTTACTTTAGAGGAGTAAAGATATCATCAAGGATTTCTTACTTGGCTTTTTTTTTAGTATTATGAGTTGTTGGAAACATTGTTGCGATTGTAATGGTTAATGTCTTTTTGCCTTTAATTTCCTCACCAGGAAGTGCGTTACCAACGTCACTGACTCCATGTCTTATTTTCGTTTCCATGTACCTGGTCCTAGTTTTTACTTAACTTCCGCTTGATATGATTTCTCCAATTTTTTCCATATAATTTTTACTTTTGTTGTGTCGTGCAGTACTCAGTGCGCTGCCTTGTCATGCATTTTAAATGTCCTTTAATGATTGAAGATATTTTAATTATTTTGTGTGAGTTTTTTCATTTTCTTACGTCTGCTTATCTTTCCATTTCGTTGTTTTCATTTCGGTTAGGTATTCCTTATTTTCAATTGAAAATATAAAATAAAAATCAGATTTGCCTGAGCGATTTTCTTTGTCCTTCTACTAACCCAAACGTAAGCAAGATTAATTATTTTTCGTTGTACATTTTCTCAATGTCCTTAATTGTTGGCTTGTTGGTAAACAAAGTAAAATTATTCAATATGAAACGGGGAAATGTAAAAAATTGCAGTTACAGGTTTCGTGAGTAAGTCAAAAGGTAAAAATATTTTTAATGTGGATGTTCATATCTTAAAAGTTCAGCTTAGCTATAATTCGCAATACATGCCTAGTGAAAAAGCAGAGCAAATTTCCAAAGTATGCATTAAGAAAGATGAATTGGAATCAGTGTAAATTGCCCTCTTACAAAAATCGTCGTTTATTGATCGACTTCAAATCTCTTCAAGCTAGAAGAACATATTTTAATATTGTGCTAGATAGGGATACGTTGTGCAATCATATTAAGTAGAAACAATTTTAAGTTACTTACCAACTTTACTTTGAATTGATTTGCTTATGATTACTTCAGCCAGCTCCACAACCGAATGGAGGAAAATGAGCATTCAGATTCTTTTTGCGAGCATTGAAACAGGATCTCAAAATTTCTTAGTATACAATACGGACCCCGTTATTAAATGACGCGTTTAACTCTCTTCTCCGTTGCAATTAGGTTCACAAAAGGTTTCACTGTTGTAAAATAATAAAGACAGAAGTAGAATTTTGCTAGCTTGATTTGGTACCTGTTGGCAACAAGCTATTTGAATGTCATAGAGAACGGAGTAAAGCATAAACTTTGCATATGAACTATTTAAATTTGTATGCCATTGAAGAGTGCTATTGCAGGCGAGCCAAAGGCTTAGGGCAAAGTTCACATGGGAAAATTTTTGGTTCTATGATCTTTTTAAAGTGCTGGTTTCTGTGCGACTAAATACATGCCTCAGCCAAATCTGAATTTGAGTATCACCAGTATGCACTTCTCTAAAACTTTAGACAAAACTTTAAAAGCTATGGAGAATTTAATGGTAGCTATTGCTCAAATTTGAGACTGTCGAAATAAATGGAATATATCAAATCTACCACTTTTCAGTCACAAAAAAATATAACACTCACTTTTGGAACTAAAGGTAACTCTTTGGGTCTCATAAGGACACCATAACAGAGGTCTCTGCAAAGTTTAGTTACTAGGAATATTTTCAGAGTAGAAGTCAAATTTTCCTGGCCTATTTATCTTCTCATTTCGAATCTGAATGGAACGAGCGAATACGACTCTTTCGAAAATGTATTGTGCAATATTTGATGCAGTGACATAACCTTGCCTTTTTGTCAATCAAACCCCGATTCTCTGCATGATCGAAGACCCCCAAGGTTAATCGAATTAAAGCAGCAACAGAAGAGTTTCCTCTTTTCGTCACCCATACGAGTTTGTTGAAGTTTGAAGCACTGCAATTTAATGTTATGAAATAAACTGAGCTTGTGGTTGAATTGACTAATTGAACAGGTGGCTGTGGCTGTGGCTGTGGTTTTCATAATAGACGTCGGCCGAACAGACAAATGCAAAGAAACTTCCATGAATTTGCGTGTCGATACAATGAGATGATCTCCCTTTCCTGGGTGACAGCTTGCTAATTTGTTAGAACTGTTGCTGTGTGACTACTAATGTGGTTATTGTTGGATATTTAGTATTGTTAAACTGCGGTTTACTTTAATGCATCCGCCCATGCTCAAATACACTTTACGTCATGGGCCAAAACACATGTGAACAATTATTGCCTTATTTAGATAAATACGCCAGAGAAACGTTGTCAAAAAGAAACTCAACAATGATTACTATTTGCATGTCATTTTCGTGCTTCGTGCTTTTATTTTGACGTTCTGTTGACAGCTAATGATAATACGCATTCGAACATGGACAGATACTTTTAATTTGAAAAAAGAAAAAAGGTCAAACCTAAAATACATCGCCTCAGTTGCTCGTGCAGCATTAGTGCTAGAGGTATTTCAATGTGCAAAATATAAGGGAAGGGGTAGCATTGACGAACTTAAAATAGGGATACGAGTGCATTCGAAGTACTCCTCAGTAAAATAAGCATAAAGTTTTTTTTTCTTAGGAGTAAGTAGTAGTAATAGTTAGTTAGTTTTTTTTCTTCAGATATAGCAGCAACGTTACATCCAACTGGCCCAGTGTCATTGATAACTTGTTGCATTTTCAATTTACAATTAAACCAGTTTTTAGTAAAAATTAGAATTCTGCACTTGTTCCCCTCTGGTTCTGAGTCAGTCAATTATGTATGAAGGACAATTTCCACTGGTGGCCGCTTAAATCGGTTGAAATATGGTATGCTCAATTACTTGAAAAGTTCGTCTCAAATCAAAATGTATAAAGTTTATCAAAGACGAAAAACAAATCGATGGGTAAAATAATGTGAATGTACCATAACCCGAAAAGTGTATTTAAATCAAAGGTGTAGAAAAGAAAAAACATCGATTTCTGGCTCAAATAGTTTCTTTACACAACAACTTGGACTTTATAGCTTACAGCTGATTTTCACTAATGAAGGGTCGTGGCAGTATACTTACAAGCATATTAGTTAAGATGATATTACAAACATAGTACATATACCCAAACTCAATGGAGGTGTGCCACCTCCTGTACAAGAAAAAAGCTAAGTGCTACACTCAATAAACTTTCCAGTTATGGCAATCAAACTCACTTGGAACCACATGTTCTAATACTTAGAAAAGTGAACATTTAAGCCACTTCTAAGTGTTGAGCAAATGCGCCAATTTTTTGGAATATTGGCTCTTTGGCGTGAACAATCTTTTCAGGGGGTAAGAAAATAAAAAAATAATTAAGTATTTTCTGTTTGCTGACCTGCAATAATTTATTGGTATTAAAGCCTTAATGTCTCTAATTATCACGATTTCAAGGTAGGTACATACATACATATATAAAATTCAAAGAAATTTGCATGTTTAATGCGTACATATGTACTTGTATGAACTAATTTTGCAAAAACAGCTAGCTATTTCACTCTTGTTCTATTCCCGCCCACGCTTTGCAAGGTGGGCAGTTCAAACCATTTACATCCACGTGTCAAATTTCAAAAATGTAGCTGCTAACTGTCTTTGTTATGTGGGTGGTACTCGTGCTAGTGAACATATTTTGCAAGGTGTTCAGTGCAGTTAAATTACATTAACGGTTCGAATTATAAAATTTAAGCTGCGATATAGCGTTCTCAGTATTTTTTTTGTATGGGAGGCGTCACGCCCCTCTATTTTTCTTGAAAAGTAGCATGGTCTCCAAATTGGCTCAGTGGTCAGCCATGCAAAGCTAACCACAAACAGTCAAACCCAATTTTGAATTTGTAATACCAATACGGATTCAATATTTAAATTCGCATCTCGGAGAGAGAGGCATCATAATTCCCGAACCCATTATCTACGTACGCGCTTGTTCCTCGCAAAGGTAGCTTGCGAGTGACGATCAGTCTGAATTAGGACGACGAGTACCTACTTTGAAGCTTATAATTTTGTAGAAATTTTATATCTTACCTGGCTCGTAACAAACTATGCTTGCGTGTTATTCTGTAACGACACAGACTGTAGTTTGAATGCATTGTGACCAGTGGCCATTTCGACAATACGTTATCTTTTACGAATGCACAACCAACGAATGATCCTTGTTGGTTCCGCTCATTTCACAAATAATCAACCGTCAAAAATTTCTCGAACGAGTACGATACGATAACCTTAGCGTCATTTCGAGCACAATACGATAATATTCGCACCAAATCGTTCGCGTGTAGGTGAAGCACTACATAGCACTAGGTTCTAAGATAATAATTTACAGCAAATCTAACGTTGGAAGAAAGTCTCACTTAGTCAGTCAATTGCGGTCCCGCTTTGTTAGTAAATTTATTAGCGAATACCGAAAACTTCACAAACGTTTTGAAAATGCACAGGCGACTGTTTCTGCACAAAATAATATTTTGAAAATTTGTTCATACATTGAAGACGCTGTTGTTGCTGTGTTGTTGAGTTAAGTCAGGGATTTTGACTTAAAATCAGATATATTCTATGATTGATTAGAACAACATATTAAAAAAGTTTAAAAAAATATACAATTATGACATCTCAATGAGCCAGGGAATCGAAGGTTATTGAATGGCTACTGGCATTCGGACCACGCTGTCTAAGAAATTTCTACAAGATCGGAGGGGTCATGAAAAATGAGCGTAGTCTCCAAGTGATTTACATACATGGGGATTTAGGACCTCAACTTATCTATGAAGCAATGGATTAAGCGTTAAGTTAGTGAATAAAGTTAATGGCATTGGAAGTTAATGACTTGTCTCTAACTTCCTCATTAGCCAAAACAACGAGTGCATTAAAAATATGCAAGCAAAATAAGCAATTGTATACACTCAGTTTTTGAGCTTAGTAATGCGTTGCAAAGTTCCTGTCTAAAAACCTCTTCAATTACAAAAATTGGCTTAAGGTTGACGACAATTTCATCACCTAGTCCATGTCAAGCATTGAGAGTAAGTTCATTTACTACTTCTTAGGATGTTATGGCGCACATACTGCAGAACATACTTATAATACTCGTAAGACAGATAGTTCACTTGTAATTCCGCAACATATCAACGCCTCAAACCTTTGTGTTCATGTGTCCTTATCGTCATAGTCCTCACCAGATTCAGAACTATAAAGCAATAGGCAGAATTTTGCGTACTAAAAACGACACTGGCAGGCGAATCCAAACCGCAAGAGTACGTGAGAAAACCCAATCTATGGTCGTAGTAGGGCGTATGTTTGTTTGGCAGCTAACTACGTTACGTTGAAAAGCTCTTTGTTGCAGCAAAAATATTTTCACCTTAGCTGCGGTACCTCATTTCGTATGCATTTTCCATTTGCTGAATGCTTTTGCTGGTGTCATTTGGCCTCAGCTGGTTTTAGCTGTGTTCGGTTCCATTGGCTAGTCTTTGCCAACACTTTTGTACCCGTGTCAACGCATTTTGTGTGTTTTCCATTTTTGTTTTCAATTAGCTTCAAAATTAGTATGTAGTGACATAGATTACTTTGAAGTTCACGCTAAAAACCTTACATGTCAATGGAGGGAATTTCTATGTAATGTTTTCTTGAACTTTTAACTTCATTTTAATAACATTCAAGTTACATGATGTGAAAAAACATACTATAAAAAATTATAAAAAACATTTGTCGGTACTTTCAAGGTAATAAATTCTTTCAGAGTAAATTAAAATAAACCTTTTTCGATTTTTTACACCTTAAGTCATGTAGTATCGATGCTCAATGCAAAATTATTCGATGCGCGAAATTTTTTTTTTTCATACCCCGATAACATTAATTATAGTACCAGGAGATCGCCCAAAGTTCGGTTTTTCGTTTTAAGGTTGAAAAATTCGAAGAAATATGCAATATGTTGAAAAAAGTTGAATGAGGTTGACAAGTCGAAAAATATTGGAAATATATCACTCATACACCTTTTTGGTAACATAGTAGGTGCCTCGCCCACTGATGCTATCTCGACAAATTCCATTCATTTGAAAAGCTTATGGCTTATGGATATCTCAATACCAAATTTTATTAGGATCACTCATACAGTACACTAAATATAACATTAAACGTGTTTTGCTTGTATGGGAGGTGCCACACCCACCAGTGCAATCCCTCCGAGCTCCATTTAATTTAAAGCTTATTGTAGTCGAAACCTCTACACCAAATTTTAAAAATATTGCTCTCATTGACCACTGAATATAATACTTAACGTTTTTTTTGATATATGAGAGGTGCCACGCCCACAGATAGAGCTACGACCATTTTTTGTCATGAGATAGATACCCTATAGCAAGCTTGCATACCATGTAAAATTTCATAACGGCTGCGTTCTTAGTTCTGTTGTTGTAACGTTTATAAATATTGTGGGCTGTGCCACGCCCTTCAACGAGTTTTGCATATAGTGCCATAGCTTGTTATGATGACTGCCTTCAGTGGTCTAATCTTTCAAAGATTTATGAAAATCAAAGGTGCCACGCTCACTTTTCGATTCTGCTTGCTTTTGGTAGAATTTAAGATATTTATGATCTGGATCTGTCGACTAAATTTCATTATTATATTGTTGAATGGTTTGCAAGGCATAACTTTACACAAAACTGGTGTTTGAGCTGTGCCACGCCCCTGTCAGAGTTTTTAAGAACGTAAAACCTAATCCAATCTCAGTTTTGTTTGCAAGTGCACCAAGTACCCAAGTTTCATCAAAATCGCTGCAGCCGTTTTCGAAATGAAATGTGAAAATACATATACATATATTTGCAAACAATTTTAGCTCGTTTAACAATAGTAGATGTACGGCATCCTGGCCCTTCTTCTAGTCGCGAAAGTCGTGGGATTACTCGAGCAAATTTAATTGATTTCATAAAACTTTTTTTCCTTCAAACTATCGATGAGTAAAGACTGTAATCAAACCGCTTTCCAAGTGTGTATCATACATAATTTATGTTGATGACACAATTCTTTGTTAGTAGTCCAAGAGGTGGCTGTAAAAAAGTTTAATGTATTTTAATCTTACTTAATGGTGTGTTCAAAACAAAGGCTCCGAAGACCTCTCGAGAACCCGTCAAATCAAGTGAAAACTTTTACTGCTACTATAGGGTCGAACTTTGATTTTCTTGTAATGACCACTGAAAGCTTGCTGAACAAAACTGTCTCCAATGTTTGAGATTTTAGTCTTAGATGTGTTTTCTGTTATGAAGTGGAAATTTGTTTTTGTTTTTTACTGAGCTTTGTGTTCAGTTCTTTTAGTGGAAAAACCACAAAAATTTACAAGCAATTTACATCAAAAGAACAAAAATTGGGCAACCAGCTGCTTGTAGTAGTTTCAATCACTGCTACGTGATATTTTCAGTGAGCTTTGTTAGCCAACGTTTAAAAGTCAGTTAAGAATCATAGCAAAAACTTTGAATAAAGTGCGCCAAAACTCAACTGTTTTCCCCTTTATATGCAATTGCTTCTGCAACTATTTTGATACAACACATTTCTTGACGAGCGCAATTTGTTTGTGGTTTTTGCACCAAAAGCACAGTCAAAAACTAAAAATTAAATTTTGCTTTTTTCCAAAAGCACAAATAAAGAACGAAGCCGTTTTTGTTTCAGTAGTGGAGTGAAGAGATGTTAAATGTTTCTTTTGATGTTGGTCGAATCGTTTAAAAATATCATTTATTACAAAGAACGATAGCACATAAGCATTTTAAGCTTCTTCGTTATAAGTTTTACTTAGAACTATTTTAACAAAAATGACTAAGGTCCTTTAAAATTAGAAACCCATTTTCTTTGTCAAAATCTTGCGTAAAATAATTAATAACAAATTCCTTTCGCGTTAAAGATCTTTTTAATACCGAAACACCTCTGGCTCCTGTGACTGAAGATTGCCAAAACCAGTCCTTTGCTGCTTCAACGCATGTTGCGAATGTTGACCACAAAATTTACGCACATACATATGAATGCTCTTATTCGCAGGAATGCTCTAGTGGCCGGAAATTTGATAAGCAAGCAATGCGAAATGCACACAATGCACAAGACATCATAATGCAATAAGTCCCACTCCTAACTAAAATTTCTATACATTTAAGCATATTCTTTCGGAAATTTCCATGTTATGAAAATGCGCTTCATAGGAGTACTATATCTTGCACTAGGTTTGTAGACAATCGCATGAACTCCCCCAGTTCAGTAGTCAGTAGGCAAATTGACGGCACGTACAATGAGTGCATTATCAGTCACTTTTGGAATTGACGTTTTTCGAAATATTTGGAAAATAGAGTTTTGCGGAACAAACTGTCACTGTCATGAAACTTCTGTGGTAAGAACACTGAAAATGTATACAACGTAAATAGGGATATCGCTGAGTGTCGTATACGAAATCTGATGATTTCTGCAGTGTTCAATTTTATAAGCGATATAAATGGCTCAGTTTCCAAAAAGCATAGGCAAAATTTCAACTTAAGTCTTTTTAAGAAGCCATAGTTTGTAAAATTATTTATACAAAACATATGCGACCGATATGTTTAGTAGTTACACAAATTGGGACAGTTTCCAAACATTTCTATTCCCCACTAAGCGATTAGCGAACAAAGCGAGTTTCAGTGATAAGTTCAAATAATGATAACTCAATGCCCGAATTCTGAGTACGATTATTTGCCGAACACTACAAATGATGTTTATCAAAAACTACCACAATATATTTTGAAAAATTGTCCGAGAAACGGTTTTTAGATCTATTTATTGCTTCGCCGGAAAATAAACAGAAGAACTTTTCAGGACGACAGTTATTTCAACAGGTACCTGATAAAGATTCCTAAGTACAACCGAACGAATTTTAAGACAGTACATGGTTTTGATTCACGAAAATCTAGTCAAAGTATTACAGCACAGATAATGATAAGCTGCCAAGTAGAAGAATCAATTTAATAACAAAAGTGCTGAGAATGATTTCTGCTACAATGACCTAGTTTTCTTTGCACTTAAAAGCTGCCATCAAATTTTTGGTTGAAGCTTTAGCCAAATTTGTAGAGTTTTGTACCACCGTGCAGAGCAACTACTGAACCAACGGAACGAATAGTCAGCAAACATGCAGTAGTCAAGCAGCTGCCAAGTCTTTTGAACTTATAAATATGCGCGTTGAAACTAAAACTAGAAGCCTTAACCGCAATTGCAATGTCGAATATACATGATTATGATTCCAGATAAATGTTGCACAGTTTCCAATTGGATGCCGATAAAAAAAGTTGTGTCTCGCCAGTGTTTCAAGATTTCTGAGGATCTTGGCAAGGCTTGTTGTTATTGCTTTCAATGCAGAATTTAAACATCTAAGATTGTGAAATTTTGTATTTGCCGCACTGTTTCTTCTTTTGGACCTATTCGATTACATTGTAACATTACTAGATCAACAGTTTCTTATTGATAAAGATATCTCTTAGTTAACTTAGGAAGCAAAAAGGCTTTGGCTAAGCGCAAAAATTTATTTGAACTGTGCTTTTACTTAGATTTTTGAGTATAGCACTTCTTATTTTGCAATAAATTTTGTTTGGGAGCAACAAAATCAGTTTATTCACAACCTAAATTAAAGAAAAAGTTTCCTGTATAATTTTCAATCCAGCAGTAAGTACGATTTTATCCCCTTCTTCGAAATCTACACAGGATAAGTCTCATATCCTACAAGGCTGAATAAGTTGTAATGTAGGTAAAATGTTAAGAACTTTAACCGAATTTATTCCTATTTTGGTATTTTGGGAACTTATTTTGATCCTTAGGTTAACCTTTACCACATGCATGTCATACCGGCACATGTACTTCTATTACTAATATCCTAAAATTTCATTAGGAGCGCAGGGCCTCAAATACGGTTCAGTAACTTTCCCGACCCCTGGATCGTAATTTTATGGTGAGTCGACTCGCTCTGATTATTGGCATATCATTTTCTATTATTCATCGCCACGAAGTTCTGGTTTTCCTCTGCAGATCTCCAAACCAATCCACTGATAGTCAAGTTTCTCTAGCATCTGACCTGATCGCATGGCCTAGCCCATTGCAAGCGTCTTTTCATTAAATCGAAGCGAAGCCAATATAGCAACAAACATTATTTTTAATACGCAAAGAAGTTTCATGCGAGGCTGATATTGTTGCTATCGAAATCATTAATTGGAATTGCGAAACTTTTGAGCTTTTCACGCTATGACCCACTAAATACGTAGAAAAATAAGCAAACAAATCTGCTCTGATTCCTAGCGAATAGCGACTCTGAATGTAACTGGGGAGAGTTCGCATGTTACATGAGTATTTGGATTTCTACCTTCAATTGGTGCTGCATACACATACATACATATTGCTCATACATATATTACAACTGCACTTTCGCCATGGTTAAAGACCAGCATCTCTACCCTGCTCATCTTTTCTTCTTCCTTTTCGGAGATATTCACTAAAGAAATGTCTATGAAATTAATTTCGTACGAAGATTTATCGCGAATTTAGACAGCGTTGGCGACACCTGCCAACGCCTACAACTGTAATTTATTGCCCTGGAATATTATGTGATATCTGTCGCAACTTGACTTTTCTAGCTCTAACTCCTGCTATTTGGGTGATGTGTGTATTTGGCGGTGTGTGTACATGTAAAAGTTAAGTGTTTCAAAAATTTCACGGCAACATTTGCAGCAAACGAGGGAAGCACGAGGATACTTTGAATTAAAAAAAGAACACATACCAGGAGTAGTACATGATTTTAAATTTTGTACTAAAATAAAACTTTAAGTCAAAACAGTGTGATGTGTAAATGTAATGACGATTCAAAAGTGGTTTCTGAAAGACTTTTTTTTCTGACCTAAGCAGTCCTAGCTCATTTGATTGTGGTTGTACTAAGTTGTAAAATGCTTTCAGTCAATAGCCTGTTACTAACATTTTTTACATTTAACATGGTCTGAATTCGAAATTACTTTTTAATTTCAGAGTGTATATTTTTCATACGTAGAGTATATATTATTTTTATATTCTCAGAAAAACCCTGCATTCGTACACAAGCAAACAAAACAATTCAAATAGTCAAAGCCTATAATACAAGGTGCAATATCACAAAAGTGTGCACACGTTTCACTTTTTCTTTTATTTATCGTTCTAGGAACTCGAATTATTTTTTGTTTTCGGATTTTTTAATCAATCTGTACAGTTCAATTTTGGTCGCGGTAGCAAAAACATTATCAATTGGTAAACAGCTATATTCTTAGCATCCAAAAACTCCAGTTACCTGGTGAGTCTTTAGTGCTTCAAGACGATGATCTGAAGCACAATTCCACTTTAGTGAAGAATCGGTTGCTGTATATTGCGAAATCTAAGATGGAACATCCACCGCAATATCCCGACCTTAATGTCATCGAGCATTTGTGGGATCACTTAAAGAAGAAAGTTAAGATAAGATGTGCAACGTCCAAATCGACTCTTAAACAAATTTTAATTGAAGAATAATATCGCCAAACGTTACTCGAAAATTAGCTTTGTCAATGCCGTCTTGCCTCTCTGGAGTCATTAAGGCCAAAGTAGACCATACCAAATATTTAATTTTTAAGAATTTAATGAAACTCTCATTTTTTGTTTTGTTTTTTACATTTTGACTTAAGTGAATTGTTTTGTTTGTTTATTTTCTAGTTTATAATTGTCATTATTGCGTTAAAGAATCGAAAAAGTGACATCGTACGAGTAAGTTCAGTTATGTGGCTGTGTATAAAAAATATGCGCAAAAGCCAACCATTCGTCAAAATAACGAACAAGTAGCCTAAATATCAAAACACAAAATTCTCACCTACTGCGCACTACCATATACCAATAGTTTATAATTGTCATTATTGCGTTAAAGAATCGAAAAAGTGACATCGTACGAGTAAGTTCAGTTATGTGGCTGTGTATAAAAAATATGCGCAAAAGCCAACCATTCGTCAAAATAACGAACAAGTAGCCTAAATATCAAAACACAAAATTCTCACCTACTGCGCACTACCATCCCAAGCAAGCTTCGCGGGGACTGAGTTAGTGAGAGTACATGAAGCTAGGCGTGATAGTTAGAGTGAGAGAGGTGAATGCCTACCAAAATCGTCAAAATTACATAGGTTAGCTACCATGAATCTTTTTATTCGAGCGATTTTCTATTCAAAAAATCCACAATGAATTCGGGTTCAGCGCGCAAGTAGCTACATCTCACATTGTGCTGGGAAATTAATGTTCTCCAAGGAAAGCTAATTTGGAACGACAGTGCGTCGTGCGCAAGAGAACTAGTTTCGAAAATACAGCAGATCCTCAGCAAAGCTGAAGTGGAGTACCATCACCGATTAACTGACATGAATCGACGGCATGTTAAAGGTTAAATTCGGCAGTAATCGCACTGGTTACATTGGTGTAGCTGTGCTCAGGAAGAGACAAACTAAACTACATAAATTACAGAATTGCATTTGCTGATCCCTTCAGGAGGACAGAGTCAATTGCTTGTGAATTCTTGCAACTACTTCATATTCGCATGGTTGCCTCTAAATCTTTTTTGTATTTAACTTTTTTACTTTCCCATTTTTTGCATGTGGCCAACTGTTGATGGTTGAGGTGGTCGTTCAACAACGTCAGCGTCGTCATAAGGCAGCTAACCAAACATTCGTGTTAATCCGCAAGTATTAATTTGAAACGTTTTACTCAATTTTGGTTGTCCTCCTTTATAAATGGTGCCACCTCCAAAAACACAAAATTTATTTGGACCAGGGGCTAAAGAAATCAACAACAAAATGTCAACATGAGACGTACATAGGTCTTAAATTAAGTTCAAGTAGAATGAGTTAAAATGTATATATCGACTATTTTAAAACAAACGTAAAGCATAGTTTGATTCAAAGATAGCCCGTTAACAACGTATTTCTCTTTACGAAAGAAACTATTTTCTGATTTTTACAATTTCAAAATTAAAAATCAGTGAAGAAAGTTTCAACTGGAGAAGCAAGCATTTTGTACACATTTTTTCCCTTAAACCTAAGTTTAATGGAGGATACCTGCTGATGTTAAATACAGATCTGCACAAAAAAGGTGGCACCGTAATCCTTGTATGACTGCATACCCCATTTAAAATGCATTGGATGTGGGTTTTACTGTAGTCTGCAATAATTACTATAATTGCCTCTTAAGGCAGATTTTCTAAAATGATGATGGCCGCTTCTGCATCAACTGCAACCAAGATTACGTACACAAGAGGCACCAAATCAGCCTTTTTTTGCTTTGGCTCCAGCTCTTCTTCGATTTAGTTCGTGTTTTGTTTAAAACGATTTTATTGTCCATGTTGTTGCTTCATTTTGTTTTTGTTTTTGTTTTTGTTTTTGTTTTGCTAAAGATATTAACATTGTTATTATTACTTCCAGTTGTAGGTTGCTTGCAAGTGTCTTCTTTTATTTTTTCTCAAATTGCCGTCTCAAATCTCTTTCTCAGTTTTGTTTTGAGTAATTTTTTCTTATTTTTGCATTGATGTTATTGTTGGCCTTAAAGTTTAATCGGAAATTGAACCTTTCGGGGAGTTTTTGCTTTTTCATTCGTTGTGCGAGTTCAATTGCAGTGTGCTCCGTTCAGCAACTACTTGAATGATGTGGATCTGCTGAAACGGGCAGAAGCAAAATGTTGCCAATTTTCTACTTTTTTAAATTGTATTCCTTGTAACCCAATCTCCTGATTTCAAAATTACAAAATGATTGGATTGATGTAAGATTGCATGCTTTCTGCACAAAGTTATTGTGTTGCAGGTCCGACGCTCCATATTTTTTAACGTTTCACCTAGAAGTTGTGGTGCTGTCGTATGTTGTGTTTTCGGGGCTGCTGCGATTGCGAAATCGATAAATTATGTAATGAAACTAGCAATTTTTGTAGGCATGAACAGCTTTGTCCATGTAACTGGTGGCAAGAGATTATTGTCGAAAGCAATTGCCAAGAGCATTTACACGGGGTTGCGTTGTAGGAATCATGACATGTCGCACCCCCGAGAAGAAACTTTTTATAAAATTTTCAATAAATTTGTACAACTTTTTTTTTGATACACACACATCTTAGAGCAACTGATTAGTTTTTAATAAAAAGAATTTCTTCAGACGCCATACGCCATAATTAATTTGAAAAGTATTTTGGTGCACTACCATTCTAGTTCGGATATGAAGGATAGAATCAGTTTACAAAAGATCCGGAAGGTCGAAATATATTAAATGTTTCTGTGTTTATGTTATCAATGATATCGGTTGCAAGATCTAATTGAGCACTATAACTTTCGTGAAGGAACGAATGGCAGACGTGGAATCCATTGACGGAACAAACAGGTGGGCCAGACGGACTCTGGGGTTAGCCTGGCTCACCCAGGAAAGTATAGTGCATTGAAGTTAGGAACTCGTAAGTAAAAAATTTACGAAAACCGAATCACATCTTTTAGTGGATAAAAAGGAAAAAATGTTCAGAAGAAACTTGCAGCTATGAATTTTTGACATGTTAAAAACATTGAAAAATCAGTTTTCCGTGCTGAAATGGATTGATGCAGTGAAAATTTTTCTGTTAAAAAGAAGGTGTTGATCATTATGTATATATTTCATATCCAAATGTTTTTCACTTACTTTTTCTGAGTCCAGGAATATCATTAATACTTCCTATTTTTTGTCTGCCTCTAAGGTTAATTGACTCTATTTGTGATCTTGGTGTGATCTTTGACTCAAAATATACGTTTACTGAACACATTAATTATATTATTCCTAAGGCCTATTCCCTACTTGCATTTATGCGTAGGAATAGTTCAGTGTTTGCAGATCCTCATACTATTAAGATTTTGTATAACTCATTTGTAAGGTCGCGATTGGAATTTGCGTCATTCGTGTGGAGTCTGTTTTTAGTACTTCTTCGTTTAGAATGGAAAAAGTTAAAAAATCATGTACCAGATTCGCGCTTGGATCCATAAATTTTGAAACTTCATTGCCTTCTTATGAATCGCGTTGTTTACTCTTAAGCATGAAACCTCTTGGAACTAGACGTACGGTTCAATCTCTCACTTTTATTCATGGTATTATCTCAGGCTCGATTGGTTGCCCGCCTTCATTGCAATATATTAATTTGAACATACCTTCAAGAAGTTATTTTTATTTTTATATTTTTTATTAAACAAATATTCTAGAGACTGAATCGTGAATTTATTTTAACCTTGAGCGCTTAAAACAGGTTCCGAAAGTGAAACTTTGCATTGCCAGTTTCCACTGGTGGTCATTGAAAGAGATGAAAAATTTGATCAATTTTTGGCCATCAAAAGTTTTCTTTGAAGTTGCCCAATTGAGTATTTTATACTAATTACACTCAAGTGCCTGAACATACCGTTTTCGACGTGCAGTGAAATAAGTCATTTAACAGCAAGGGTGCCATAACGTTCTAAAAGTGGGTTGGAATTCGTTTAGTCGCAGGGGCAGCCTCAAAAATGAAGAAATTTTTAAATTGACGATTGGTAATCTTACAGAATCACGATTATGAGAAATTAAGAATATCTACAATGAAGTTCTCAGTGATTATTGTGTACATAAAACAAACGTTTATTCCGCCAGAAGCACATCTTTTGATAAGGCAAACACATTTGTCCTCTTTGAACTTTCAATATATGGTATATGTGTAAAGTTGCAGTATGACTTAAACGTTCTTAACCCATTGTTGAACGTTCATGCGAGTTAAGGGACTGCTTTTTATTATTTAGCCTCGGGCCTCGAAAATTCTTAGTGCGACACTGCTATACTCGATATGTCATATGAAAAGCAGTTCTGCCCTCTTTTTGGGGATGCGTACATTTAAATTTGATTTAGCGGTATGGTTACACTTTGTATAAAGTACTCCAAAAATCGCATAGCCTACATACATATGTTCCGCTAAGTAATATACTAACGAGGACCTTTCCTACCATATGTGCATAGGGCTCACACGGGCACCAGTTCACAATACTCGTGGTAGGAACATTTCTAATATGAAGCAATATGGTATAAAGATATTTTTTTAAAGCTTATAACTTTTTTTTATTTTTGGTCCTGTTTTTTATTTTTTTGCTCATTAAACAAACACCTAAGTTCATGTCACAAAAATCGTCCGATTCCCGGCTATTTCAGGAAAAGTTGAGCACAAAACATTCTTGCACACGGGCGGCACAGTAGTTGGGAGAGGCTCTGATGCAAACCACAACATTTTTTTGAAATTTCGTTCACTTCCTCTGATAAGAACGTTGTTTTCTGTCGCTTAAATAATACAATTTTAGATTTAACATTGTTTGCTGTGCGGTCAAATATTGTTGAACAAGTTTCGAGTAACTGGACACAGCTGTTGCCAGGCGAATGTTAGTTTCTGTTTAAATCGCATTTGCTCTTCTTGATGTTGTTCTTTCGCTTAAACGACTGCAGGCTTTCTTTTCCACACAGTATGACATTTGTGTCAGTGACAACTACAGCTGCCGTAAAACGAATATCATACAGGAAACTGAGATTCAGAGATGAAAAACCTCATAGACACGACCGGCGCCAGCTAATTCCCACCCCGTAAAAAAAATTTTTCGCCAATGTCATTGAAATTTGTTTATGTCAAATCTATGCAATTAGAAAATCTGTACGTTAGCGTACATTTTTCATATTCCAGTTGTGTTTCTTACTGATATGCAGCTAAGATGTGCACATCGAGTTGCTGCTGTACTTCAATGGTAAAGTAAGAAAATGTACAAATGTCTGATGAAATTTCATGTGCTAATGTAAGAATATAAACCTAGATATTAGTGATTCTTATCAAAAAATATTTTATTGGCACATATTATTTGATTTAATTTTCTCTTCGAATTTGTCATTGCGATGTACCCACCTGAGTAGCGCCCACCTGAGTAAGCCCTGTGCATTTGCACAATCTGCACGTATGAAGCCCTGCTCATAGAATGCGAGAGATAACGAGAAAAGGAAGGATCCGTGGTCAATATGCTTCAAAATTTTGTGCTTTGGATTATTGGCCTGTAGTCTTTCAAAATTCTTTAATTTCCTAAATGTGCAAATTTGTCACGCAACCCACAACATGAAGAGCATCAACTGATGTCCATTACATGTAGCAGAAACGACTCACACGCATTTGCGATGTTTACGCAACACGCACTCATACAAATTTATTAAACAGGCGTGTCGGATTTCGGATAAATATATTTTATGAGCGACACGATTGTATTTACATAGATGTCAAAATAGACGCTAAAAGTTACTACAGAAAAAGACCGAATGTTTGGAGGATAAAGGACCATCTTTATGTGCGCTTAGTAACAAGAACAACAAATGGTTGTCGTTGTTGTCTCTTATTTTGGAGGACGATGCAGTTTCAGCTCGTTGCAAAATTTCGAAACAACGTTTCTGCTCACAGCAACAACGCACTCCGGCAAATGTCTCCATATGTCATAAGCGACATTTCAGGGGTGGAGACAAGCAGATCACCGAAAAGTACAATTCCAACCATGTAGCAAATCAAGTAATAGCAGTAATTGCGTAAGTTTCGCACCCACGTACTTCCACCACGTCAGATTACTCTGTTTGTATATGAGGGGGCCACAAATCACTCAAATCTTAGCTACGCTAGATGTTCTTATGGAAGTTGGTAGCGAGTTGTGCGAAATCTAAATTTAACTACGTATATTCGTTAGAAAAATAAAAATACATCTCTTATGTAAAATTTTGGGTTGGTTTTTTCTTCGCTGAAATTTTATGTTTGCCTTAACGTTTAATTTCGGCTCTACGATAACAAATTTCGCTCATAGCTCCTCTCGAGCAATACGCGACAAGTACAACTAAAATAAAGGGAAGAAAACAATTGGCCGACACTTCCATTATATGCAGCCAAGCGAGCGAGGGAAATTAGTTCACCTCATCGCTTCAATGACTGCGAAGAATAGTGAAGAAACGCGTGAATGGAATGTAATACCGCAGCAAGCCGAAGGACTAAAAGCGTTACATAAGGATAAGAGAACTCTGGAAATAAACACTTCTGCAGCAGCAAATTTAACATGGAAAATGAACAAAAACAAAACATAAACTTTGAGCGGAAGGATGCTTATCAAAATGCCATGTTGATGTTACTGTGGGAATTAGTCATGTTTTTGCTTTAATTGTAAGGATAACGCTCATTGTTTTTGTAGCTGCTCTTTTAGTTTTGTTACTGGGATCAACTTAGAAATCAACTGAATTATATTGAATTTAATTTATTTATAGGGATAAGAATTTTCACCAAAAGACAATGAAATTACAACCTCAAATATTGCTAACAACCACAAGTACAGCTTTTGTGAAAGGACAATGGCATCCACTCAAGTGTGAACGAAAGTATCGCAAGTTTTACACAAGAAACCTATTCCTCACAAATGAGTAGTAGAAGAAAGCTGAGGTTTCATTTTCTAAGGACTGATTGAAGACTAGAGCAAAGTGGGTCTAACTTCAATGAATAACTGCTGAATTTTTTGATATTAGAGATATGCTGCAAAAGTTTTCACGTTAAGGTGACAGGAAACCAGCGATTAAGAACTTTGCAAAGTAAACAGATCGTTAAGTGCCATTGTTTTTAAATGGATTTATTGTGAGTTCAGCTCAGTTATTGCGACCATATTTTTATTGGACCAAAATCGTAAATTTTTGAAAAGTGAACGGGTTTTTCGGAATTTTCGGGGAATTTAATAAATGGAAAAGTGAAATACGATTATATAAATAAATACTACCGTAAAGAACTTGTTAACAGATATTTCTATTTCGCTCAAAAAGGAGAAATATTTTTTGAGCCAAACTTGATTTGATATGAAAGTGGAAGTGGAGTCCATAAAAAAATTATTGAAAATATTACACCGAATTATTATATGTAATCTATTCTTTGCCGTAGTCACAGAAATGTGACCAAAACACATTTGCATATGAATAATTCAAAGGATATGTTTACACATGTGCCTGCATATGTGAAATACTTACAAGCAGTGTGCGTGTGGGCCAAAGTTCAAAAATGGTGCTGCAAACAGTGTTGTGCGATGACATTAGAAAAGCAAACGAAAGCTTCAATGATTGATATGAATGATCGATAGAAGTTGAAAAGTGATAAATAATTCAACAAAAGTTAGAAAGCTTAAATAACTTAGTGTCCTTGCATTAACAAATTTCGATTAAATTCAACAATTGGTTCCGAAGACATTGGCAAGTGTATCTATAATCTTATGTCTACAATACTATCTGTGAATATATTTTTGAAGCTTTTAGATCCCATTATTAACTGGCTTAAGGAATCGATCCAGTAGTTGAAGAGCTCTGACATATCAAGTTATTCGAAATTTTTCTGTTTGTAGCACTTTCTGAATATGTATTTGAAGCGTTAATATCCCCACACTATTCAACTTTGTCAAAATTGAACCGCTATGTCATTGCGTGATGTGCCCCATTGCTGTCGCGGAATATACATCTTCACTCCAATATATGCAGATTAACTTTAATAACCGTCAGTAGAAAATTTGATTTGCCCAAAAAGTACGCGACCGCCGATTTTAAATAGTACTGACATTTGCAACGCTTTAAAGAGGAGCTTAATAAATCAAGACAGTGTGGTATGCATTCAGGTAATACTTTTTTTTGAATGCCTTGAAGTCCACGTATGTGGAATCCAACCGGTTTTGTGACATTTGGCTTAGGTATATTGAAGGTGGATTTGACATAGTTTGGAAAAATTTTTTATTCTCCATTAACTGTAAAAAATTGTCAACGTAATGATGCAGTTTGCTGAAGGTTCCTTTTTGTGTCATTTATCTCCTCAAGGAGAATAAGACGTCACCTAAACTCTTCCAACGTGCACGATCAGTGGCGAGTGCCATCAGTTCTCTTTAAAATTTTCCCGAATCACGTATTGAAGAGTTAGTTTGCAACCGATGCTGAGGCGAGGTGTGATAAAATGTGTGCCCAATTCATTTATGTGGATGCGGTTGGTGATCACATTGGTCTAGTGGCTAGGGTATCCTCCTTTTACGCTGGCAATAGGCCTGTCAGTGTACAGAATCATACGGCTCCCTGGAGAAGAACGTTTTAGATTTCTTTTTTCACAAAGTGGCTGCAATGCTTTGACTGAAATATTTTCCGAGGAAAGTTTTCCTTACCTAAGAAGGGTCAGAGATAGAAACCATTTCAAGCTGTTAGTCTTGAATTTTTTGGCTGTAGATGAACACTTCACTGCCTCTTTAATCGCTTTTTACTTCAATTTTTCACTTTCTACTTTCCACTGTTGCTATGAAAAATCTGCGCCAAAAATGACTAAAATAAGATATATATAATGAATATGCGTTTTTAAGAATTTTGATCAAGATTGCAAGTTTACATAATTTTAAGGCTCCTACTAATTATAAGATGATTTGATCTTACTGTTGTGCGCAAATATTGAAATAAATTGAAAATTGAAAGTGTTCCTCAACAACTGTCGTTTGGATCCGGCATTGAACATCCTTGTCATTCTGTAAAATTGAAATGACTACAGAATGGCTATGAGGAAACAAATCAGGTCGAGAAATTTTATGAACTGTTGTACTCCTAGAAGTAAACTTTATCGTTTTTTTTTTTGCGACAAAGGGCGGCAAACACCACGTCAGTGGCCTAGGTATGATCTAAAATAAAAAAAGACACAGCAATCTTCACTTAGGCTTCAGCTTAGGTTAACGACGTCTGTTTGCACAACACTAACTTCCAGTAAAAAAGAACAAATTGCCTACGCGTGTTTTATCATTAAAAGGATTTCTTATTTGCGCGTCTTTGGAAATTCTTTTATATTTTAATGCAAAGTAGCTTAACATTCTCCAAGGACCAAAAAATATTGCTGTGTGAAATTTATGAAACTAAAAATTCTTGAACTGATAACAAATTTGACGGCGAGGTGCTGAAAATATCCTCACAAATGCGTACATGTTGAAACACTGAGCAAAAAGTGTGTGTTGCTTCAATTAAAAATATTCTGATATTAAGGAAATGAAGGAACTCCAACGATATACACATATTTCTATTTCTGACAATATATAACTCGGTTTATTGCGGTGTCTGTTGGAAAAGCTTAAGTGATTTTCCCTGGTTATCCGCTTCAAGCAACTTTTCAAGCAAAAGCCTGTGGAGAAAATGTTCTAATAAGCAATGCAAAAGCTGCGTATGTATTCTGTTTTTTCTACTCGCTCTACCACAAAAACTGAGCATTTTCGGAAACTTTTTGGGATCTGCCCAGTAAACATTTTTCGTTCTTATTGAAATTGTTAACAATATATGCATAAGGGCAAGCAACTAAAAAGTATCCCACGTTATGTATAAGAACTTGCTTCGAACTTAAAAGTCTTCAAATTAAGCAATTTCAATGAGATTAATATATAAAGAGTTATTATTAACTTATTAAGAATTATACTAAACAATGCGTGTTATTTGTTGCATTTTCAGAACAAAAAACGAATCTTGCCATTTTCTTGGTCCAAAACATTTTTTTGCAGACAAGGAATATTATTTATAAAATGATACGAAGAAATAAATAGCGATTTTTATCCGACTTTCAGATTGGTACGTCTCTGAAACATGGGGGTAATTTGGATAGATGCTTCATCTTTCCGCTTCGCTCGGATGTTAGTCCTTGGGACAATCTGTTAAAACGCAATAAGTTAAAACTACACGAGTTAAGGCAAATTGGTCGTTCGCACTTTAAACATTTTTTAGTCCCATAAAATGAATGTTTTGTTTAGTGTATGTTGTTAAGTGTAAGTGTAAGCTTAAGCACGCTGTATTCGTTTCAGTACTATATTGTGAGCACTTTTCATGATATCGCCCTTCGCCCTTCTTTTGGAAAAACCATCATAAAATAAAAATGCTTACCATATTCTTGCTGTACGTTTCATTATCCTTCCACTTTGTCATCATGTGGCAAATTTGTTTTTCTGTTTTTTTTCCGTAGCTCTTTGTTTATCATGCATGAGGTCTTCACCACAATTTTTGCACAACTTCACGCCATAACTTGTGGCGACATTTTCTGATGCAGAAGAAGCAGCAAGGGAATTAATCTTCGCAAAAGATTTCGCGTGTTTATTCGTGCGTACGTTCGCGCACACACATATGGTAGCATATTGAAGTATTTCGGAGCTCTCCCACACATATTATCCTTTCGGCGGGATTTGTACTATGAAGTTGACACATCAGTTGGGGTTTTTTTCTAAATGTTTTGGAAGCCCAATGAATGTTGGGAAAAATTATATATATTCGTTAGTCGAAATCAGACCAGCAACCTATACATACATTCAAGACAGAATATGTTGTTTCGTTTATCTTTAATATCAATTTTTGAACTTTGTTCTTCGGAATGAACACACCATTTGACATTTTTAGAATTGAATGTTTATGCCCTACGCTAAACAAATCCTTTCAAATGAGATACATCGCTGTTTTTGAGATCTTAATTTGTATGTATATACAGAAAGTTACGGTTAGTGCAGACAAGTTATGAAATTATGATGATAACAAAAGGTTTTGATTGTATAATTGCACCTACATTATAAGTCAAATATAAATAGGTGTCTGGAGCAGAGAATCGCACCACATTCGATTGCCTTTAATCTGGAATCAAAGCGAGACAACCCTTTTTAAATGTGAACAAATACATTATTTGTCAAGACCTGGGGAATTGTGCGTTAAAAAACGTATTGTTTGTGTTTTTTGTGCTTCACGAAAAAAAGTCGTTCATCTGTATTTTTTTTTTGAATATGGCCAATATTAAAAAAGTATACTAAATAAAAAATTCAAGACATATCCACATTTTGCGCTTAAAGACATACTCCATAACAGACTTTAATGTTTCACTTATAGTTTAAGTGCAATTGTATAAACACAGCCTATTTTGTTCTCATAATTTCAAAACTCT
This sequence comes from Meiosimyza decipiens, assembly GCA_963680825.1. Taxonomy (NCBI): domain Eukaryota; kingdom Metazoa; phylum Arthropoda; class Insecta; order Diptera; family Lauxaniidae; genus Meiosimyza; species Meiosimyza decipiens. Next base: position 99,699,057 of record OY804259.1, read on the forward strand.
TCCACATTAACCATAACTTTCTGTTAATGCAAACTAAGGCCCCAAAATGCTACTTCTACTTAAAAGTTGCTTTACTCAGTTGTAGTTACGAACAGAAGAAGAGAGTTTGCAGTCACTCACCTTTTTAAGCAGAATATTGGCTGGAAATATTGCAATATTTTGACCAGTGCTGGCTTGTATGTGTAACTGAGAAAAATAGCTGAAAGTTTTAGTGGTTAAAACTATCCCAGTAGGCAAGGGCAGGAGCTTGCAGGCCTTCCAGCAGGCCTTCCCTGTTAAGATTAAGTCCTTGCCGCCTCCTTTCAAACTTACTTTCTTTTTTATATGAAACGTCCCGATAAAACAGGCCTTCTTTAGCAGGCCTGATGGAAGTACTCTTCAAGCAGGTCTTCCTACATCGCTTGCGTCAAGAGTTCTTCTAAGAGCGCTTACCGTAAAAGGGGTCATAGAAGTACTTTGAAAAAATTAAATCTTAATACGTCGTGAGACTCTTAGTTAAATGTTTTTTTTTATCTGCGTCAACCTCCCTTGCGTTGATATTTTTAATGTTTATTTTTTGTGACGTTTTCTTAATTTCTAATTTGACATTGAATACACACTCTCTACCATTTTAACATAACATGAAACAGAAGACCAGCCTAGCAACATGCACACCGTTCCTTACTTCTAACCATTTATCTACTTTTGATGTCGTATTAGTACAATCCAATGACAAAAAAGTAATGTCGAATCATAAAACATTGCAATACATGAAATAAAAAAATACATAAAGTCCTTCTTTTTTGCCTTCTATTATGAGGCCTTATAGCACTGCTGCTGTGGGAAGGCCTTATAGCACTGCTGCTATGAGAAGGCCTTATAGCAGTACTGCTGTGGGAAGGCAATGGAGTGTAACTATTCTGCTAATTAAAATTTCACTACTTATAAAATTTACTTATTGTTAATATTGATAGATTGTAAATAAAAACAAAAATCATAGTAAAAAAAAAAATTTTTTTGTTATTTACATGAAAATTTAGTTTTGAGAAGGCCTCTTACAATCGGAGCAGTGCTAGCAGGCCTTCTCCGGGGAAGGCCTTGCTCAATTGCCTGCTGGGATCTTTCAAATGAGATGCATATCAAATTGGCTATCCCGATTTTATTTTTAGTTTGCGATGCAGTCTTAATTGAGAATTATTGCTTGTTATTAACTAAGAACTTTGAAAAGTAAAAAGTATTTGAAAGCGCCGATTTCGACTTGAACGACATTTGGTTATAACAAATCGGTGTAACGCGCAACAGCTTCATGTTCATAGCATCAATCGTTTCCAAGCCGTGTAATTTCAAAATCTGGTGATCTGAAATAGCTTCCATAATCGAGCGATCACCGCTTCTTCTATTACGTTTACGCCTAATGTCTCCTGTATGCCTATAACCCACACTCACGGCAGAACTTACGAGCTCATATGACCGACACGCTGTGCTGCAAGAAGACCCGTAGCAGTCATATTAACGTTATTGTAATCCATGTCTGATTCTGTACTGCAAATAGTTAGTTAAGTTTAAAAAAAACTATGAAATTTCTAGAAATTACATGATTTATTGCCCAAATAAATTCTAAAACTGAAATTGGATGACCCTGTACTATGAAGAATAACATATTGCATTGAAACGATATCATCTACATATTTCAATGCAATACAAAAACAATAAAATTAACATCTATTATAGCACTAGTGGATCGTGTTAACAACTTCATTTATTCGATATTAAATCCTTTGATTTCGTTTGTTCCTTTTCAAATATAGAATACTCGAGTTTTGAACTCCTCATAAAATAATTGGCAAAATTTCACAAAATTTAATTGGTTTGCGGTAGAAATTCATGCGCGCACACTCGCACAATCATGCTGCAATACACACACAAACAAATGTCCACATTCAGCATAAAATTAATGACTACAGGATATCAGCAAAACACAAAAACAAAAAAGCGAAAACAGAAATGGATGCAAATTGCAAATTAACCAGAAAATAAAATTGCTGACGGCTGATTTGTTTTATTGACGATGTCAACTACAACAAATATAATATCGGAAGCAGCAGAAAGCACAGCAACAATAAATACTATATATATATATAAAATATATGTGCAGAGTTTTACATTTTATTAAAGTAATCGTTTTTAAATAAACCATCGCCTTTTAGCGGGGTGAAAATGATAATAATGCGCTAAAAGCAAGGCGCTAAATTTGTAAGGGTGTTATACTTGGCCTGGCTCAAAATTATATACCCTACACCGCAGTTATTGGAAGTGGTCTGATATTTAGAATTTACAATTTTCTGCGTAAAAAACTTAATAGTGGCGAAATTCGGTTCGCACCCTAAAAATGCCGGGTTTTTTCGTCTAGCTTACGTGTGCCGTCATATAAAACTTTATTTTAAGATTATGTTTCAGACGATTTCGCATATGAATACTTCGAGCACGACTAGGAATCTCCGCAGAAGTGATTTTTTTTAATTTTCCGACTTTAAGAGTTTTACTCAAAAATGTTTTTGAAACCTAGGGCACTATTCAATCGGTTATTGTATGGCTTTATCATTTTGTTTTTATAAAACTTACAGATCATGAACTAAAACTTCAATGTAATAAAAGTTAAGATTCATTTGTGGAGACAAAATTGTCGTCTTAAGCCAATTCTTAAAAAATATTTTTTAAAAAAGTTGTACTCAGATATTAAACCAGTCAAATATATTAAAAAATAGCCTCTTCAACGTTATTTTTAGGGTTTGTACCGAATTATGTCACCGTTGTTTTTTTTTTTGCCTGCTGTGTGGGGCGCAAGAGTTTGTTGATTTTAATTCAATCGGTGTAAAATTAAATTTTTTCTAGCCAAATTCTAATTGCAAATTATTAAAATGAGTAGTGGAAACGGGGCCGAAATCACCCACTTAAACAGACTTTAAGTAACGTGGCTAGCATAACTGGTGTTGGGACATTTCACCGGATGTAATATTTAGGCAAAGAGGGGCACGCCAAGCTCATTGGGCGCAATGGTGCTACTGTTCCATTGTGGTTGAATAAATGATTAAAAAAAACACTTTGGTGTTTAGTGCCGTTGGAACTTTGGTTTCATCAACTTAGGTTGATGCTATAGCTTCTTGTTGCCAATTTTTTTAAAACATAGTTTTGCGGAATGACCAAAAAATTCATTCATTAACTTGATACCGTGTTGGTTTCATAGAATAGTCTCCAAATCTTACTGCACATTTCTTGGCAACAATAGTTTTAATACTTCCAGCGCAGTGACTGGTGCACTCATGTTTCGTTCGTAACGAGTGGGTTCATTTTTGTGAACATTTTCGGAGATGTTCGGATGCTCTGGACAGCTTCACTGGCTGTAGAGTGATAACGAGACTACGCGAAACGTCAAACATCAATTGGAAACACGGTCATTTAAAAGGAAAGCGCATTGGCAGCATTTCCGGTCAACCACCCCACCCGCCTGTTTGTTACCATCTGCCATTGTTATTGCATTGATTATGCAATGATTATGATACAGTGTCCACCAACCAAGGACATGGGTGGAGAAATTCTGATTGTGGGCGAGGCAGAAATGGTACATCGGAACGCACAGAATTAAACAAATAAAATATTTTTGCATTTTGCAATTTACTCGTGCAATATATTGCGAATTATTACAAATAATCGGAAAATTTCAGTTGTCACTTTATTTGCTGGTTTTGATATTTCTGTTGCTGTGGTTTTTTCATATTCTACCAAATGGAAATTTGTTTGTTGTTGCTGCTATTACTGTTGATTATACTATGTACGTTAGGGAGATTCTTCAAATAGAGTTTCTTTTTTTTAAATTCAAGAGAGTTGAAATCCTACAAACCTTGCAGATAATTCAAAGAAAGCTCTTGGGACAATTGACCTCGATACTCTTATTTTGTATGGGAAAATATGAATTTATATCATTCAGTTGGCTATAATTCAGCTGCTAACAAATGTCGATTTGCCTTTTGCAAAGGCTCTTGTTTTCAGAATCTGTTTCACAAGTTGAATTGAAGTTGACGCGAATGGAATGATGGTTTCTTATAAGGATGTTTGCTGATGATGATGCTTCTAACATACAACCACCTCATTACAATTGTACTTTGGCGTTTGACATTAAGCAAGGCGATAATCATTAAACGCAAGATGGATCAGGTAGAAAGCCCAAAATAATAACAAATTCGCTGTACCCAAAAACCGATGTAGAGCCTGAAAAGACACATAACCACGAATTTCTAGGCTTATTGATTTTTTACTCCATATTTGGTGACGTCCTCAAGAGCTACTCATTTGTATCGTAGACAGTAACTGCCAAACAGCTTGCGTGTTGTGGGTCTGTTGTGAGAGAAAGCAGGATGAAAGGTCTAGTGCTTTGAATTGTTTGTATAAATGTCAGAGTTTGGAAAATGAGGACGTCTATAGTAGAAAAACAACATTCCCGCGTCACAGATCCCGCACTGCCGCTTAACGGCCCTGTTTGTAGAGTAGTATGCATTAGGTTAAAACTCTGAGACTCTAGCTTGATCTTTTTCATGTTCCTTAAAACATTCTCCCCAGGATATTAATAATTTTATTTTAAATTCAGTTTGATTCACATGAAAAAGTTTAACATTTGGTTGGTTCCAGTAGAGATTCTTGAAGTTAAAAATACCCATAAAATTCAAACGACTATCCATAAGTTCAATCGTAACATTATGTATTGCATTTTCTCGGTACTGTGAGTTATCGGATACTCACTGTAAGTAGTGAAGAGAAACCGATGTGCGGCTTATGGTGTCCAAGTTGTGATCGCAAGACAAATTAAAATCGTTTTTGTTTGCGTATTGTTGTCGTATTTTTCGCATAGAAATTTTGCGAGTGATCTGTTTACACCAAACAAAACCAGAAATTATTGCTATTAAATAATATCGGGTAAGAGTTGGAACGAGGTTTCTTTTGAATACCAAAACCATTTCCTCACAGCGTCTTGGTAAGCATAGCTCACAGCACAGTACGACCAAAAGCTTCGTTATAATCGCAGCCAACTGTCAAGAAAAATGCCACTTGTAAATTTATTTCCAAACTTCCTCAGATATAGAACTTTTATTATAAAACAAATGGAAAAAATGTGAAATGATTGCTGAAGCAACGTCATCTCTTTGAGATGGCCATAGTTCCATATAAAGGGTGGTCCAATGCGAGATTCCCTTTTCCAGTTCAGTATTCAATACGACTCAATCATGAATAGACTTACTCCTGGACAACGTTTATTAATTGTGGAAACTTACTACCAAAATCAGTCATCAGAGTTCTTCACCATCATTTTGGTCGTTATGAGCGTGCAAATGAGCGCATGAGCAGCATCATCAAATTTCGAACCAATTTTACACTGTTGGACATCCATCATTCAATCAGAGCGCATACAGCCCGTAGTTTTGAGAATATTTCTGCAGTAGCAGAGAGTGTTCGTGAAAACCGTGAACAATCGCTTCGTTGCCGACCTCAGGCTTTGGACATCTCTTATGGATCATTGTGGCGTATCTTCAGGCGTGATCTTGGTCTGAAGGCTTATAAAATACAGCTCCTAGAAGAATTGAAGCCGTCTGATATTTGTTTACGTTTTAATTTCGGTTTATGGGCCTTACAACAACTTTAAATTGATCCCTTATTTTATCGAAAAATTGTGTTTAGCGACGAAGCTCATTTCTGGTTGAACGACTACGTTAACAAGCAAAATTGCCACATTTGGGCCGATGAACAACCAGAAGCAATCCAAGAGCTGCCAATGTATCCCGATAAATGTACTGATTGGTGTAGTTTATGGACAGGAGGCATCATCGGACCGTATTTCTTCAAAAATGCGCATGAAGCCCGTGTTACGATCCATGGTGCTCGATACAGAACAATGATCAATGAATTTTGGTGTTTCCGACCTCTGGTTTTAACAGGATGGAGAAACAATCGCTTTATTGAAGGAAACGTTCGATGAAAACATCATCTCAAGATATGGTCCTGTTAATTGGAACCAAGATCATGTGATTTGACGGATTACTATCTTTGGAGATATGTTAACTCACATGTTTATGTCGACAAACCCGAAACCATTGAAGCTTTCGAAACTAATATAGCTCGTGTTATTCAAGAAATACCCGTCGATATGCTCGAAAGAGTTGTCGAATATTGGACCCACAGAATCGACCACTTAAGAACTAGTCGTGGGCAACATTTGAACGAAATAGTTTTTAAACATTGAGTTGGAGGAACCGAACTATCATTCCAAATAAAGACTTGCATCAATAAATTGATTTTTATGCTTTTTATTTAGAAAACAAAGTAGGAAGCTCTTATTGGATCACCCTATGAATTAAATGTAAGAAAAAAGTTTTTGGCACGGCTAGGAGAGCAATACATAAAACAAAATAGTTGATTGACTTACATATATGATGGCAATGTAGCTGTGTCAAATTTAAAATTGTATATTCGATAGTATCCAGTTGCCCACCCAGTACCAATTTCAAGTTAAACGAAAAGTCTCGCCTGTTTCATATCATAAATTCTGCTTAGTAGTATAAAGTGTTGAGTAGTGAAATCCAAATCGAAGTCAGAACTTTTCATCATGTTAGGACTTTGAAATATTTGACCGATAAGTGCCGTCAGATGCACGGTATATAGAAATATATGGCGGAAAGTTAGTTACAGTTACCTATTTTCTATATATTTACAAAAGCGCACATTAGCAATATTTAGACTGCACTGTCTTATGAACAGCAGCTGTCATCGAGAACTCCTTTTACTTATTTACTAGCCTGTTCAAATGAAGTTTAACATGATATCTCTTAATCGGTTCTGAAAATTCGTTCAGAAGTATCCCTCAAAAAGTGATAGAAATCCTATTCGATTACTTGTTTGAAGATGGATAATTTTTCGGTAAGTAAACGAAGCTTGCTTTCAATGGGTTCCAAAGGTAAGTTGACGATAGTTTCCTACAAAAATTGTTTGAGAAAAACTGGTGGGGTATTAGGGTGGTTTTGTGAGTATAATATTATAATTTGCGTTATTATTATTTTAATACTATCGACTATCTTTGAAACAAGTTTTTTCTATTCAATTAATATGTAGAACAGGGCGTATGAGTGACTATTATTACTCTGTGTTCATTCTAAAAATGGACTGATTTCAACGTAGGATAATTTGAGTTAGCTGAGCTTTAATTTCGACTCAGATCTTGGCCTTCACAATCAACCAATAATGGTCACGGCTACAAACGCCTTCGGATTTTTATTTCAAGTCTGAGAGGTTTGGTGTCTGAAGCAAAGTTGTTCTTCATGAAGAGACAAAGTCTTTTTTTTCTACACTTAGTCTCCATAGGGGGCTATGGAGGTTCTGGAAAAATTTACATACGAGACAAGCGACGTACACTTCAAATTATAAAAAAATTATATAGCATTGAATACATGATGAAAATAACGTAAAAAAAATCCCTTATTTTTGAATTTTACTGCCACAAGGACTACCTTTAATTATTTATGATAAATACTTTTGTCCAAAATGAAAAAACTCTCAAGCGCACGCATCTAATTACAGTTAGCGGTGCGTGCGATTTTTGATTTTTGTGGATTTGCTTAAAAATTAGTATTTCGTCGTGCTCTGACCACAGAAAGAAGATTAATGAAATCCGCAAACTTCCAAAAGAAATCGCACGCGCCGCAAACGTAAGTATTTTTGCACCAACGTGGCTTATAAGTGTTATAGCGCAATTCTATAAAAATAGCACGCAAACCACGAAATCGCGACTTTCACTCACCTCGCTGACTCCAAGTGACGCGAAAGACTCGGAGTGGATCGCCTCGATTAGTAGTCACTTATGGAGTGGAAAATATCCTCGCAGCAATAAAATCCAAAAAAACCGCACGCACTGCAAATGGTGCAATAAGTTTTGCACCAACTTGGCCTGTAGGTGTTATAGTGCACTCAACTATTTTCGAGTCTTCCAATCTCTTTCAACTGTTTCAACCCCTTTCACACATTTCAACATTTTCCATGTTTTTTGGACTCTTCCAGCTTTTCACCTGTTTCAAAATTATTTCAACTTTTCTCGGCTTTTTCAACCCATTTCAACATTTCCCATACTTTTGAACCTCTCTTGATGTTTTTCAATATTTTCCATATTTTATCAACCTTTTTCAACAATATAGATATTTTCCATAATTTTTCGACATGTTTAGCTTTGAACTTTTTTCAATACATTGCATATTTTTTCGAATTTTTCAACCTCAAAACGAAAAAACGAACTGGGGTCGGTCGCCTAGTACTTTTAATTTAATGTATTTAAATTCAGTTTGAAATACTTCATTTTAAGCCATAACTCAAGCAGGGGAGTAAACACATGCGAATAATTTCTGTCTTTTTGAGTTAAATCAAAATCATCGAAGGACATACTAACATCCTTTCTCAAATGAATTTAAGTAACTTTTGCAATAATTTTAGAAGTCAGAAACCAAATATATTTTATATGCATGTTTTTAAAAAATCAGCCTGAGGTTACTGAAACGGAATCGATCTTAAAAAACGTATTGAACATATTATGAACACTATGAAGAGTTTAATTTGGAATATGTACAACGAAAATCATACAAAACTTCAACTTATAAAAAGTATCATACTTATTAACATCTTTATGTATATGTGTTCATATTTTAATTTCAATATTGGAATTCAATTTAGTTTAGGAATTGGGGTATGCAGATTTAATTCAATTTTTGAAATACTTACATAAATAATACGTTCAACAATTTTAATAACGCTTTTGCTGATGCAGTTGTCGCAAAAGTAGACGTAAGGGCTCCGCTAGACACAGTCATTGTTGTCGCATCCGAGTCAAAATCCGTAGAAAAAAAAGCAGCAATTTCCATGAAAAAACACTCATTTGTAGATAGACTTTCAGCAGCAATCGGTGGGATTCCATACATTTGAAATAAAAACGGGAGTGCGTATTTCTTCTGCATCGAAAATCACTCGCTTGCATTTCTCAGGTACTTTTCGCAGTGCTTCTTTTAGACCAATCTTTATTTTCTACCAACATGAGAAGGGTGCTTGGTTTTAGGTAGTAATCAAAATCTGTACACCACAGATTAAAAATTCTAAATATGCAATTTATAACTTTCTCTGCTAACTTCTTCTTGACTCTATTGATGGAGAACATGATCATGATTTGCACACAAACATAAATACAATTAATGATAAATTACTTTTTTTTTCTTTTAAGCCAGCGATGGGCACATATTCGACGCAGCAACAAGCAAAATACAATTCGCAGAATTTAAACGTTAGCGACGCACAGCGCTGACTTGGGTTCAAATGAACCCGTCGCATTAGCGACGTCGCCGCATTGTGTCTCTGCGAATATAGCAATTGTTTTTGTTTGTGGTTGAATTTGGTTGTTTTTTGTGCTGCTAGCGAATTTGGAAATGGAAGAAAAAAAACTTGAAAATCTCGTTTTTCGTTGCTTGATTTTGTTGTTTCGCCCTTCCGCTAGTTTTTCATGCCCACCGCTGATTTAGATAATCCTTTTTATGATATTTTGAGCGCGAGGAGAGTTTTTACACTCTCGAATGATCTTTGCAATGCTGTAGTGTCACTAAGGGTCGGATACTCGAATCATCTTGCACATTTCTTCTTGCAAAGCTACATGCAAATATTTACATTTGAGCATTTGTCAGTTGATAACTGTGTTCACTTTGCAGCATTAGAAGCATCAAAATTTAACATTTCTATTTAATTTTAAACAAAACTTATTTAATACTGTACATTTTGTTTTTTTTTCATGGCGTAGTTATAGCCACCCTCTTTTATTTTTGCGGTGCTTAATACATATAAAGGGTGTTTTTTTTAGAGGTTTGTTTTTCGAATAGAGATAAAACTGGCATTTTATGGTTAAATCTGGCAACTCTAATGTCATTGACGCTGTAGAGCAAAATGTTGAAGAGGACCCGAATGAATCGATTCGCCACCGTGCACAGCAATTGGAGCTTTGTCCATCAACTTTATGGAAGATTTTGCGCAAAGATCTTGGCTTGCGACCTTACAAGATCCAGCTTGTGCAAGAATTAAAGCCGCGAGACCATGCAATGCGTCGTGATTTTGGTGTATGGGCCGAAAATGAGATTGATCTCGATGCTGATTTTCATCGCAAAATTTTGTTCAGTGATGAGGCTCATTTTTGGTTGAATGGCTACGTCAACAAGCAAAATTGCCGCATTTGGAGTGAAGAGAATCCACATGAGACCCTTGAGACGCCATTACATCCACAAAAACTGACTGTTTGGTGTGCTCTATGGGCTGGTGGAGTCATTGGGCCATACTTCTTCCGAAATAATGCTGGAGAGTCAGTTACCGTTAATGGAGACCGGTATAGAGCCATGATAACCGACTATTTTGTTCCCGAATTGGATGGCATGAATGTGGATGAGTTGTGGTTCCAACAAGACGGCGCTACATGCCACACAGCGCACGTCACAATCGATTTATTGAAGGAAACATTCGATGAGCGCATAATTTCGCGGAATGGACCTGTCAATTGGCCACCAAGATCGTGTGATTTGACACCATTGGATTATTTTCTTTGGGGATATGTGAAGTCGCTCGTCTACGCCAACAAACCAGAAACGTTAGGGGACTTGGAAGCCAACATTCGTGGCGTTATTGCCGACATACGGCCCCATATGCTCGAAAAAGTGGTTCAAAATTGGACCTGTAGAATTGGCTTTATTCGAGCCAGCCGCGGCGGCCACATGCCCAAAATTATATTTAAACAATTATATTTAAACATTAATGGCATAAAATTATCCTTCCAATAAAGCCAAATTAATGGACATTAAAACGATTTTCTTGTGTTTTATTTCAATTCGAAGCTCTATACCTCTAAAAAAAACACCCTTTACATATAAAGTATCTAAGACTGACCATTGTGGAGGCTTTCGTTATGTTTCTATGATTGAAATTGGATTTCAAGCTAAAAATACCTGACTCTTTTGGAACGTCTACTTACACGATCCCATTAACTTTTGGTTCAATCTACATGTTAATCTCGTCGCATAGCTCGCACATAAATATTCCGTTGATTTTCTCCCACAAATATTCCATTGCATTGCAATAACAACAATTGTAATAATTTTTACTTTGCTACAGCACTGGATTTCTTCAGATTTTAATTATTTTATTTCATATAGGTAGCTGTTTGAACTCTTGAAAACAAGGGAATGTAATGCGTCAAAAATGTTCTATTTGGTATTGAATGAAACTGGAAAATTATTACGATTGAACTTAGGACCACCAATCACACTTCCACTGTTAATGTTGTCTGTAATACATCTTCGAAATGAGTCTTACTACTTAGATTATATTTTTTACTTGGCATCTAGGTTCAAAGCTAGTACGCATCCATATAACTCGTTACACTTAACTCGTTACACGAATTCTTTAGCGACAAATTGTGCCATTAGCGACACATTTCGTTTTCAATTTTAAAATGTAATAAATGGGTAAAAATCCTCTCTGGGCGCAATATTATCCCCTCGTGAATGTGAAGCATCAACAACCAAGAGGCAGCTCCGCTGTGACCACATCCCTTTCCTCCGGTGAAGTTCACTCTTTCATGTATAAAATGACAAACCTCAGTTGTCTGTAAAAACTTCAATTAAATTCATCGGGATATATTAATCAAATAAATTTTTCTCGCGGCATGGGCTGTCCAACAATCGCCACTTCCATACCCACACCACTCCAATTGCGCTCTACTGGGCAAAAAAAACGGGATCAAAATTATTTAAAATCCTTTTCCTTATTTAAGTTATTTTTGTTGGCAATTCGTGCTGTGGCCGCACTCATATAAATTCTGCAACTAATGCATTATGCAGCAGGATGTCAGTGTTGCGTTCGGTGTTAAACTGACATGCGGGCACGGGGAATACACACACTTCTAAACGTAAAAATACTCTGCTGTCAACTGTAGTTGTTGTTTTTGTAATTGTGTGCCTAATTAGCAGCTCTTAAATTTATAATTTGATAAGCAGGCTGCGCGCTGTTCATGTGCGATATTTTAAAAATTTATTTTGTGGATATGAGCCTGGATGGCCGGGTAGCGGATAGTGGGTAAATTGATTCGAGAAAAGTACATTTTAAATTTGCTTGTCGTTCCTGACATCGGTATAGTCGGAGGTTTTTAATTTGCATTTAATGTTGAATTTTAAATGATTTTTGTCATTTTTATTCTCGAGCAAATTTATTCTGTCATTTACGAATTCAGGCTTAATATTCATTTTATTTTGTGAATATAAAAACAATAGTCCTCAGTCGCTCTACCTTCATTTAGTTAAAAGCAAATTTGTTGCATTATCTTAAAATCTTTATGTATATCACTGATATTATAAATGCGAAAGTTATTCGTTCATAGCGGCTGAACGAATTTGAATAAAACCTGGCCATGGTTTGACACATAGACTAATAAGCACCCAACAAAGAGGTCTTAGGCACTTTCAATATGAAAAAAATAAATAAATCGGCATATCTTGGGACCTATGGAGAATCCAGCTGGAGTTTGACACATGGATTTATACTGTCCATATTAAGATACTGCAAGATATGGGTGGGATGGAATAATGGGACATATCATGTGAAATAAAGAAATTTACCCAGTAGGCAAGGGCAGGAGCTTACTGGCCTTCCAGCAGGCCTTCCTTGGTAAGATTAAGGCCTTACCACCTCCTTTCAAACTTACTTTCTTTTTTATATGAAACGTCCCGATAAAATAGGCCTTCGCCTTCTTTAGCAGGCCTGATAGAAATACTCTTCAAGCAGGTCTGCCTACATCGCTTGCGTCAAGAGCCCTTCTAAAAGCGCTTACCGTAGAAAGGGTCACAGAAGTACTTTGAAAAAATTAAATCTTAATACGTCGTGAGACTCTTAGTTAAATGTTTTTTTTATCTGCGTCAACCCCCATTTTTAATGTTTATTTTTTGTGACGTTTTCTTAATTTATAATTTGACATTGAATACACACTCTCTACCACTTTAACATAAAATGAAACAGAAGACCAGCCTAGCAACATGCACACCGTTCCTTACTTCTAACCATGTATCAACTTTTGATGTCATATAAGTACAATGCAATGACAAAAAAGTAATGTCGAATCATAAAACAGTGCATAATAACACGCCTACCGTGGTAAGGCATAATAGCATTTCTTGAGTATACACTTAATGGAGTGTAACTATTCTGCTAATTAAAATTTCACTACTTATTGTTAATATTGACAGATTGTAAATAAAAACAAAAATCATTTTAAAAAAAAAATTTTTTTTTTATTTACATGAAAATTTAGTTTTGAGAAGGCCTCTTACAATCGGAGCAGTGCTATCAGGCCTTCTCCGGGGAAGGCCTTGCTCAATTGCCTGCTGGGTACTTTCCACGGCATCTTGGTACCTATGTATGTATGCCAGCTATATTTGTAAAATTTGATTTGATAAATGTAATTTCTTATGGCTTGTACTATGGCATCTTGGAAATGTGAGTGAAGTTCGAAAGTGGGATGTGGCGTGCTTATCTGCAACGTGAAGTGAATCCCAAGGAAATTATTTCAACATAGTTAAATGTCATGGCTATATGGAAACGAATTCATGTCCAATTTAACAAAATCTATCATTTGTTGGTTCTTATTCATCGACTGTCACCTAAGACAGCAAAACGGGAGGAGCTTATATCCCGTCTTTGCCACATCGACATGTTTGGTTTCTCTATAAGACGCTCGGTAAGAAGCTTAAACATAAAAACTTTTGATGCAGTTCGATCCTGGGCACCAGAAAGTTCTTCTTCGTTGTTTATAAATATTAAAGAAAATATCATTATTCCTTCGATAAACCAATATTATCTTCAGTGCTGATGTTTTTTTTTGGTGTATGTATATTGTATTATTTGTAAACCAAAAATGTTTTCCCACCCTGTTTTGAACTCGTTGTACAGCGTATCAAAAGTCTTCGCGTTAAGTTAGGTACACTACATCTGCACAGAATAATGTTTATATAGAGTCAGAGCACGTGTAATTTGCAAAATAAATGACTTTTATATTTTTATCGAAGTCCATTTCAACAGCAAATATTTCTGTCGAAGTGATGTTGCAGTAAAACGATTGTTTCGTTCGACGTATTCTTATGTGGCACCCCTCAATTGCGATCATATGATCAGAAACATTATTCCTGATAGACCACAAATGCAAGAACATGTCCAAGATTGGGTTTTTTTTAACGTTTAACCACATACAGCCCAACAAGAAGGGCTTAGTTATCCAAATGGACATAAAAAAGGTCGACATTTTTGACTCTCAAAAACCCTAGACATATTTCACTTTAAATTCCAAAATCTACACTACAACTACTATATCCAACTATTTTCATCTCCACCTACCTACTACTAAACCCAACTGTTTTCATCTCCACCCACCTATTTTCATCTCCGCCTACAACCACTATACTATTTTCAATTAATTCATTTACTAAATAAAAATAGATCTCTTACTTTCAAAAACCCTAGCAAAACAATACATATTTCAGACCATTTTACCGCCCCACAAGCGTTATACCCGGGGCCACCTCCTCCCCTAGGTACGCTACTGAGCTCGACTGTAGTGAATTGCATATGAATTTTTAAAAAATTTAATTAATTATTTTAACTGTTCAGGTAAACTGACTAAAAATAGAATTTTGCGATACTAAAAAAGTTCATTTTATTCCAAAAGAAATTAAGAAAATGAAGAAAACATAATTACGTACGTGAGAGGTAAGCTCAAAAGTAAGAAATTTGAAATTATAATTAGCGAAGTCAATAGAAAGATACACAAAGCCCATTTAAAAGATATTATACACAAAGGGTTGTGGCCGTTTAGTATTGAGTTGTAAACACCCTTAGTTGCTTGGTGTTTACGAGACAATAAAATCGAAATTGTTGCTAGCTTCCCTGGTAAGCCTGGCATCCCTGCTGTTTTATACGCTATGAAATTATGAATTTTACTTGCAGGCAAAGTATTTTTTATCATATCAAACAGATTTCTACACTTAAAAAAGTTACAGTCGATGTAATTTTTATTGCAGAAATGTTGACTCACTTTCCAATTTTAGAGTTTTGAAATGCCAATATATGTTCACATATACCGATACATAGTCACCTAAAATGGTGTCATCCAAAGTAGAACACTCTCACCCTCTTGCACATAATCAGCTATGGATTTAACGATTTTTCTCTGAGTTTTGCATAAAAATTTATTTATATTTTTCTATTACTCTTCCATTTAACTGCATTAAGAGCATAAGGCTGCACAAAAACAAAATTTTTTGATCACTGGCTAGATATTTTAAGCTGTGTATAGTTCGATCCAAGTTTTGGAATATCTTTTTCACGATAATCTATGTCTTAATTCGCATGGTTTATCTATTACCAGCGTTTTATCATACTCTCAGTTTCTGATTCGAGATCGTGTGAGCCCACCAAATTCTTACTATTCACATCAAGCGGCAGCTTACGAAGGTGTGTATTCGCCGAGTGCTCTCGTGAGAGGACCATCACTCGCATCCTGATACCTTAAATTGAACAAAAATTAGGAATAGTGCAATGCAATTTGCCAAAATTTGTTGAAATATGATCTTTTTGGTAAATCTAAACTATGACTCGTCATCAAAGTTAAGTATGTCATAATTTATACATAGATGGCTTGACTAAGTACTTTAGTCTTAACTTAAAGATTAAAGACTTTGATATCGCATTAAGGGCATTGCCATCGCAGCGTGTTGCGATATTACAATACAGAGTGGTCTTAAACCCACCACGTGCCATTCTGGATTCTCGTAGCTGTAATGATTTGCTTATAAAATTATGCTGAAGTGGATTTAAAGAAAATGAAATATGTGTAAAAGTACCATGAGTATTACGTGTAAAAAAGTATGACGTATTGATTGTAGGAGTTGGCTTATTACATACATTTTCTCAACCCTAACTCTACTTGACCGATTTTTGATGTTTCATTTGAAAGGACACACGAAAATTGCTTTTATTGAATATATTTTTTTAAACTTATGCTTGCATGAGGAGTTCGGCTACCCTTCGAAATTGCTGGGAACGAGTTCTTGATTCCTATCTTGGATCTGGTTCCATTCCTCTAAGAGCAAATTGTTTCCGCTTTATATGTGTATATGCTTTCAGGACACAATTTTTCTCGCACATATATTCAATATTATTGATGAAGATAATGCTTATCACACAACGACTTCAAGACAATAAAAATTTTGTTTTAAATAAATATTTTGTTGTGACTCCGATCACTTCATCTTATGTTCCTCGAGACACGTCGTGAAAATATTGCAGGCAAAACATTCCTGTGAGCTTCTGAAAGCAACGATATCAAACTAATGTTAGCTCAAGCCTTCCCCAAAGCTTTAATAAGAGACCTGTAAGATTGTTTCTATGGAGTAAAATTTGCCAAGCGTAGATACTACGTTAAAAACGTTTATGCTCCGATCTTATTCAAATTTTGGTTATTTGTAGCTCTAGTATAGAACGATTAAATTCCGGTAGGATTTTGTAAAGTAGGTAATTTTCGTCATTTTTTCTATGAAAGTATTTTTTTGAAATTTTAATACTTGATTTTCATTTAAATGAAAGCGTAATTTATTAGCTCTCAACTTATCAAGAACTTAAAATGGGCTAGAAGTGGGTTTTGCGAGTTTTTGAAAGTTGAAAGTGCGCGCGCGCCTCTCTCTACCCAGATAGTGCACTGTTGTACGCGCTAAACGTTGCGTTGTCTGTTTTATTTTATAACCCTTATCCGCCTCTATATAGAGGCGTATATCCACAAGAGAATATACTCTACCTCCCACCAAAATGTCATGTCGATATACGCAACACTGAAGTCGCACTTATGTACGTCGTAGCCGAATTGAAATATTTTTTTTGGTTTTGTTGCTACTTGAAAGCTTAGCGATGATTGAAACGAGACGTACAAATTATTTCAATGCCCGGCTACGAGCTACGACGTACATATTTGGTGAGAGGTGGAGTAGGGTCTCTAGAATAATATTTTGAAAGCTTATAAATCAAGCTTTCATATACCTAATTAAAAATATATTAAAAAATATTTTGTTCAAAATATGCAAAATCATTTTTAAATTGCAAAGGTTTTGTAAAAATAAACTATTTTATGTGACAAAGTATTTTTTTGGTAAGGATCATGAAAAAATCTATTGGAATCACTCATTAAATTTCTAAATTATAAATGAAATCCAAGAACTGAATTTCCAAACTTCTGTATTTGAAGAACTAATAACGTTGGAGCAAAATAATTCCGAAATTTATTTGATCTCTACTAGACCTAGTCTGGTACGGTTCACAAAGTTTATCCCACATGTCTTCCATTTGGGAGCATTCTGAATGTTTCTCGAGGGTAGTAGATTGATTGCATAAACAATGGCTAAGTTAGAGCGATGATAATTGTGCTACTGGTAACAATTTAAGGTTGTTGAAAGGTCTTTTTTGAGACAGTGGCTAAAGTGTTTTAGGTCTTTCTTCCTTAGTAAGTATTGTTTAAAAAGCCAATTGCGCTATTAAAAATTGATCCATGTGTTCCAATTTTATCCATTAGTACTTTTTTCGGTATGCTAAGTTGAAATCATTTACTTAAGATTTATTCATACTTCCAATAAAAAATTTCTTTTGAGTGTATAAACGGAAGGGGTTGTCTTCAGTTGCACTATCGTTAACTGGAAAACAAGCATTTGTGTTACAGGAACGCTGATACTGAAGGGCGACACTAATCGGACAAAATTAAAATTACCAAAAATTTATATACAAAATAATATTTACAACAACAGTAGAGGCGAGAAAATGGGATTTGAAAGACATCGACGGAACACAAGGCACGGTTTGCGTTCCTGCTCCTTAAACTGCGTGGGGTGTCATGCTCCGGAAAGTGTTAAACATGATGCGGAATTTGTTAATGGGCAAAGGATATGCTACTCCTTCGGTGGGTGATTGTGTGTAGGCTTGAAGCATAAAATAAAAATTACAACAGTGCAAGTTGAGCCGCTTTTACTGTTGTTGGTTTTATAATGAACGCAAAAATTGTTTTTTAATTTCTTCGAAGAAAGTACTATGGGAATCAGAACTATACGAAGAAGCAGAATAGACTTCTAATTAAAATTTGAAATTCAGTTGAAAATGAGTTTTTTGTTGGCAATGAGATCGTATTGTAGAAGAATAAATTGTTGGTGTTATTATTGAAGTTGTTGTTGGTTTCGCTATGCAAATACGGATGCGGCTAATTTTAATTAGTTAAAACGTATAATTTTGTGTAAAATTATGGCGCACCTAAGTTTATTGTAATGAGAGCTCTCATTTGCTAAGTCATTTTGAAATTGTTTTTATCTAAAGTGGTCATATTTTAAACTAAGTATATTTTCCGACTAACATAGTTGTCGTTTGGTTCACCAAATTTTGGGGGTAGGGGGAGCGACAATTATAATTCCAGCACTATTAGATGGGTTTATTGAATTAATGTATTGAAAAATAGCTAGTACCAGATCCTTGGATGAGCCAGTGCCCTCCCCAGCCCCAGTGAACTGACGCCACTGTTTGGGCTGAATATCGCTTTTAGCTTTTGTATGAAACATTGCTCTGTACACTGAAGGGAAAGAAGCATAATTTTTTAAAACAGACGGCTAGTTAATTTATTTTTAGTTGATTTTGTGTGTTTCAATATTTTTAAGAAGGAAATTTATAAATTTAACAAGAAACAACTACAACGCTGAATTTTTTTATAGAAATAAATCTAAATTTGGTGTCGTATTTACACAATTCTGAAAGCAAAAAAGAAATAACGAGTCATAAAAATTATTTAGATTTTGTTTAAAGCTTTGTTTTATTTTTTGCAATTTACTATATATTATTAAAAAGCCTCAATTGAGTTTAACCATATATAGCCTTGAATTAACTAGATGCATTTTTGTTATTTTCAATCAGATTTCTGGTTAAATTAACTAGAACTTACCTTGGCACCAAAACATTTCGTCTCCTAGCTGAATTAACCAGGATTGTTTTCTTAAATAATAAAATTTTAATATTTCTCAATCCATATTATTAACCTAATTAATTCTTGGCGCTATTTTTAATATTTAAGTATATTCTATTAAGATAAATTTATTTAAATACAGCAGCATACTTCGATACTTACCAATTGAAATTTTTTTCTTCTTGTACCAATACTAGCGTATTGGGATATCCTCACACATACACCTTGCCACTGCCAGCAAATCTATTTGAAACACCAATAAGAGAAGAAGGAATGATTTACGACTCCCAAGCGACGTCACCTGAGATTAAAAAACAGAGAAGCTAAATGAAAAAAATAGAAAGTCAACGAAAAGTGAAGCAAGAACCCTGCTGGCCTGCTGGCTTCTGGCTTCACCTAAATAAAAACATTAAAATCACTGATGGCAGTGGCGAAAGGATTGAGCATTTACTTCGCCCCTTTTTCCGACCCTGTCACATGTGAAAGGGTACGAATAGAGTCGTAAGCTCGGGCGGACGGTATATGTATACCAGTGAGTTCCTAAATTCAACGAGGGCTGGCATTGCAAATGGCGCACCATGAAGGGCGAAAATGCGGCACCAGCAGCAACAACCAAAGCAACGACAACATCATTGGCACCATATGTTGCGTAATTTGTGTTATTGTTGCTTGAAGTTTTAACGCATT
This sequence comes from Meiosimyza decipiens, assembly GCA_963680825.1. Lineage (NCBI taxonomy): Eukaryota > Metazoa > Arthropoda > Insecta > Diptera > Lauxaniidae > Meiosimyza > Meiosimyza decipiens. The sequence goes on from OY804259.1 coordinate 99,718,864, forward strand.
TTGAAAGTCGTAGGTGAAGATGTAGCTGCTGTTTTATTGGGCTATGGTTCATGCAAAGGCAACAATAGGAAAAAGCCCAAGGACTTGTGTAATGCCACATTGAAATAATATAAAGCCGTTTCGTTTTTATAGGGTTTGAATAAGATATATTACAATATACATAACATATAGTATGTAGCTTGTAATTTTAGTGGAGTAATAAAGAAAACTCGTCAGTGCAACATCAGTTGTTCCAAAAAATAATTGCAGCCTTTGATTTATGGTATGATTTGAATCACAATATTTAAAAATTATGAAACTCAAGTAGTAAATTGTTAAATAAATACTATTACATGGAGAAAAGTGCTGTTGGCACTTGGCTTGCAAGGGCTCCAGCTCTTAACAACTATTTATTGCAATTCATTCTTTCGATTTGCTAACAATTCCTGAATTTGAGAATTTCTCTGTCTACTAAGAAAACGTATTCCAAAATTAAGAGGTCTTCCTGCACAAGAAGTTGATATTATTAAGAGTGATTTTCAGTGTAATTGTTTTTCATATGAGCCATGTCTTCCTAATAGTTTTTTCTTTAGAGGTTTTCAAAATCATTATGTCTTTACTTCAAACTGTTTTTCCAAAAAGATTGCTTTTAACATCAGTGATGTCTCAAGCCACTTGTTCAATAAAAGTCTCCAACTAGGAGTATTTCCTGAAAAGATGAAAGTAGCTGAGGTAATACCTTTACACAAGAAATATTAGTAACAACTATAGACCAATATCACTTCTTCCCATTTTGTCCAAAGTGTTTGAAAAAGCAATGAAATTCAGAATTGTCAACTTTATTGAAAAGAACAAGCTCCTTAGCGATCGGCAATTTGGTTTTAGGTCTGGGTTATCTACAGAAGGTGCCTTACTTGCAAACAAAATACTGCGGCTTTATTTGTGGACATTACCAAGGCATTTGATTCTTGACCACAAGATTTTGTTACATAAATTGTATAATTTTGGCTTCAGGGGATCCATATATAACTAGTTGAGTTCATATCTAAACAAAAGGCAACAAAAAGTGAAGATCAATGGTCACATAAGCTCTCCTATGTAGATTTCATTAGAAGTTCCACAGGGTTCGGTTCTTGGATCGATTCATTTTTGGCCAAATGCATTTGCTGATGATATGGCCTGTAGCTTTACAAGTAACTCCCCATTAAATCTTTTTGCAGATATTTATCATGACCTCGAAATCTTGCGCCATTGGTTAAAAGTCAATAGGTTAGTCATTAGTGACAAAACAAGAATTATGTGTTTTAATGTTGCAGGAATAGACTTAAGCCTTGGTCACTTTTGAATTCATTGCAGTAATTGTGCAAAATTTAGTTTTTGTAATGATGTTTGTTCGACCTCTATGCGTGCTCAAACTTACTTTGAAGAATGTTTGTGCTCCTTTAAGTATCTCGGACTGCTTCTTGATTGTAAAATGAGTTGGGCAGAGCACTGCTGGCTGTGAACAGGTATATTTTCCTGTTAAGAAAGTACTGCAGCCCTAGCCTACTTAAGTGTATATACTATGGCATTTTTCAATGAAAGTTGGAGTACGGATTATCTTGTTGGGGTGGTACATATAATAACAAAATAAATCCACTATTAATTTTACAAAAGCATGCTATTCGGCTAAATTGTAACAGATGTCGCCGTGTTAGTAGCGTGCCGCTTTTGAAAATTTAAACATTTTGCCACTTAGGTTCAACGTATATTTTTTATAAAATCAGGGTATTCTTTGCGTAGATGTTCTACTAATCACAATTTAAAGCTAAATATTCAGAATTATGTTTCAGTACCTCAACAAAACTCACAGCTATTCCTGAACTCTTACACTTCAGTTGCACCTAGACTTTTTAACGCCTTCCCTTTTCATTTAAGGTTAATCCGAAATAAACCAGCATTTCTCAAAAACGTAAAATTGTGGCTTTCAAACCTTTCTTATAATGATGTCGATGCTCTCAATACTTAACAGTCATGGTAAAGAATTTTTCTTTTTTTGCTCTTTTAACAATTTATTTAATTTAATTCTTTTGCCTTGTTTAACTTAATTCAATTTTTAAATTATCAAAATATATATGCATTTAGATTTATGACCCCACACTCATTCGATATTGTAATTAGTTATATTAATAAAGCAACTGTTCTCGCCTCTAGTTCCTTGTGTTACAGTTATTTTTTCCATTTAATAAGTATTTTTTAGAAATAAAAAAAAAATTATTCAAATTTTGCAAATATAGAAACTTTACTTGAAAAAAGTAAAAGTCCTGTTTTAAAATAACGACTGCGCAGAAAGTGATTTAATTTTTCTTATTAGGAGTGCATTTTCTAATAACTTTTTCGTTAAAATTGTAATACATTGTCTATATTGAAAGCTTCCCAGCAGGCAATTGAGCAAGGCCTTCCCCGGAGAAGGCCTGCTAGCACTGCTCCGATTGTAAGAGGCCTTCTCAAAACTAAATTTTCATGTAAATAACAAAAAAAAATTTTTTTTCTATGATTTTTGTTTTTATTTACAATCTATCAATATTAACAATAAGTAAATTTTATAAGTAGTGAAATTTTAATTAGCAGAATAGATACACTTCATTGAGTGTATACTCATGAAATGCTATTATGCCTTACCACGGCAGGCGTGCTATTATGCCTTCCCACAGCAGTACTGCTATAAGGCCTATCCATAGCAGCAGTGCTATAAGGCCTCATAATAGAAGGCATAAAAGAAGGACTTCATGTATTTTTATATTTCATGTATTGCACTGTTTTATGATTCGACATTACATTTTTGTCATTGGATTGTACTTATACGACATCAAAAGATGATACATGTACTATTAATATGCCAATGGCAACGTCTACTACAAAGTTAATCAGATAAACTATTGAATGTACTGTTAATTTCATAGTCACAGCATTATCATTTTTGTTTTCAATCTCCCGACTTCATTTTAACTGTTCAATTTTGTTTAACAAGCCACGAACATTCTGCAGCTGAGCTGGCTAAGGATTGGTCGCATTCAAATTGTTCTAAAAACGAAGAAGGTTTAAATCTTAGTCGAACCAAGTTGTGTTATTCAAATCATTTTAAAAATTAAAATTGTAAATAATTAAATTGAAAGAAGTTTCTGTTCCAGGATTTCAACCCGTGCATGCTGCGTCCCAGGCAAATATTAATTACCGACACAGATCTCCTTTTTTTTCAATATCATCAAAATTAAATTAGCATAAGTTCTTGTTGAGGTAATGTAGTGCCAGTTTATTTTAATGCGATCATGCTATATATATATAATATTATATAATGCATAGATGGGGGAACTGAGCTTTTTGCACTGAAGTACTGAAGTCATTAAGTAAACGAAATCTTATAAAGCTTCAAGCTTTATGGCAATAGTTTTTACTTTATTTGGTAGTAAAATAACACTACGCACTTTGCGATAAAAGTACATGAATTGAAATAAAACCTTAACGATTTTAGGCTTACTATGTGGATGTAGTAAAAAATATATTCAGTCACATTTGCCTTAAGTTTTTTCTACAAGAGTATATATGTATGTATATGTATATATATTGCCCTATATTATGGTAAGCTCTAAGAAAAAAAGTCGGGAATTTACTACAATTATTGCTGTCGACAGATTAACTACAATTATTGTAGTAAAGTCTCATAGCATAAAAATTGAAATATTTCACGCTATGAATGCTAGAATCCTCTCACCAAATATTGTCTCTCTCCGCTGTATATTTCTCTCTCCTGAGGGAAATATACAGCTAATGCAGCATTTTTGTACACTTTTTCCTTAACGCGGTTTCGAGCGTGATGTTTTTATTATTATTGTGGCGAAATACAATCAAAAGCTGCGTTTTAAGGAGTTTCAGCGTGAAATTTTACTATAATAAATAGAATGGAATTTTTAATATTTTCAAACACATCTGTTTTTTTAGAACTCCAATTATTTACTGGATGAGTCGCGGATATTTTAATAATTGAAATAAATTTTGTTTTTTATTCATATAAATATATTCATGTGTACAAAACTGCACTTAGACGTTTTTCAACAAATTAAATGTTAAATAGTATAATTGTTAGCTATATGTGTATGAATGTACGCTTAAGACTACCTTTTTTCAAAACTTCTGCTGCCGATGCTCAAAACAAACTGACAAAAGTAAAAAAAAAACATCTTCGATAGCGTAAAATAAGACTGCAGCAGCGTTGAATGACCTTCCGGGTAAATCGCGATGAGATAGTGAGAAAGATACGAAAAAATGCAGCTTTTATCATAAAATCACAACATTTATGGGTTCTTAGGTTTGTTTTTTGAAATCGCCAATGTATGCGTGAAATTTTACAATATTTACTGCCGTGATTTCTCAGCGAGTTCTGAGAGTGTTGTCAACAAATTTGTGATTATATAACACGGTGAAAAAATGTTCAAAAATTATGTGACCGAACCGCCTGATAGTTATTGGATAATTTCTCATATTGAACATTTGTCCAAGAATCCCAAAAACAAAGTAGCTGAAAATCGTCCAATGTACTTTAATGGGCTGCTCATATGTAATTTAACGCCCTCAGAGAGGGAGTTGGAAAATGTAACAGTTTGCTACCGCACTGCTCAGGATCCAAAATGTTGAAAAACAACGCTACGTGAACAGTCCCTAATACGAGCATTGAAATTACAATACTTAAATAAATATTTTCTCTAGAAATATTTGAATAATGGGAAACAATAATGACTTCCCCTATACGATATGTTTTCGTACAGATTTTATACAAGGAAAATGTGAAAACTCCTGAAATTTTTTGAGCGATTGATTAGTTCTCTTTTGAGTGACTTACCCCAAGCCTCGGGGTTGAAGGCAATCCTTTTACTTTTGTCAAATCGATTAGCCGATACAATGGGAAACATGTGTCATCAGCAGTTATGCCCACTACCGCAAGCATCTTGTCGCCGTTCATCTAATAAGGTTGTCGGCAGAGACCAATTTCCTGTCGAATCCTATAGCGATTTTAGGTAAAATGTATTCAGAATTTCTTATTAACTTTATTGTGTAAAAAATAAAATTTGTTTGGATATTTATAATTTTTCCGTAAAGGCTATACAGAGTGGTCCATCTAGCGTTTCTATTTTGAACTACTGGTTTTTTTGAGTGTGTCAATTCTGCTGCAAGTAGTATTATGACAGAAAGTTATTTTTATATCTCTGGTTAAGGAAATGGGTCGATATATTTCGTTTTCGGTTCGTTAATTGGGCAAGAAGATGAGCATTTTTACCGAAAAATAATGTTTGCTGACGAAGCTCATTCCTTGGTGGTTACTTAAATAAATAAAATTGTCGCACCTGGGTCAGAAAATACAAACACGTGGTTGTTGAAGATGGGGAAGGTAGTTGCGTTGCATGAATGGTAAGCGCTAGCGCGCAAAGATGACTGATTATGTGTGGGTATGTACTTGAACAACATAAAGTTTCAAGAGGACGGCTCGCCGTGACACACAAGCCATGCGTCAATCGCCATTTTACAACCCATAGCCAAAGCGCAGCTGCGATTGGGCTATATAGGACTATGATTCGTGGGGATCCGTTAAAGGTAAGTGTTGTGCTAGCCATCCAGCAACGATTGATTCTAAAGGACGAAGTAGGTTAGCTATCGGCCATAAAGAGCTTCTTACAGTCTAAAATGTACTAAGCAATTGGGTTCTTCGTATGGGCTGCTGCACAGCCAGTCGAGGAACACATTTGAATGAAATAGTGTTCCATAATGTACCGTAAGGTTTCGAATATATAAAAAAAAACGCAAAATAAATTCCAAATTGTAAATGGTCCAAGGATCACCGCTCTCTCTTCGTGTAGTGTTAATATAATGAAGTCCAATTTATTTCCCTAAAAACCATTGTTTAATAACTATAGAAATAAAACTCTTCCTCCGATGAATATATTCTGCGTAAAAAAAGTTCAGCTACTTGCGCAGCACACTCCCGCTTGCACTCTTACATGTCGTAGCATTTCTTACAGCATGAAGTAGCAACGCTTCAAGCATCGCAATGCTTGCAGCGTTTACTCTGTTACCGGTTTAAGAACACCGTCAGGAAACGCATGAAATGCTACATCGACTTGATATAACGAAATGATTTTATTCATATTGCGGTAAGTCAAAATGATTGTATTTACCCATAACAAATAGTCCAAATCATCGGCTAAGCCCAGGCGTGAAAGTCGTCTCAACTAACTTTTTTTATTTTGTGTATAGTTATTCAGCAATAGTTTGAGATAAGTCGCATCACTTTAACAAAAATCAGAGTGCCATTTAAGAATTAATGTATATCCTCGATTTCAAATTTTTCTTTACCAATTGTGCTTGGAGAGATTCCTCTTTTGACTGTTTAGGGTTCCGCTTTGGTTGAAGTTTTTTTCATGATTAAGAGATGAGTATAGGTATTTGCTGTCGAAAATCGAATATTACAAAATCAAAAACTAATTCAGTACAACCAGAACTTCGCGGATATTTAGGTAAAAAAAGTGGAAGGATACGAATGTAAGGTTGCTACACGTATAACAATTTTAACCCTAACGAGGTTGTGAGTCAGTGTGATCTCATTGTACGCTGGATTGGAAGCTGTGCGCAGTGCATGAACGTAGGAACGTGGAGAACATGCTTAATTTGGTGTAATTGTAATTTGATTTATTAGCAACTTTGCTTTGACTTTTGTCGACGTCGTAATCGCAGATTGTTTCATACACAACAACAAAAACATTAATTGCTTGAGTGCAACATAAACACCAAATGGCAAATATTCGAAAGCGAATATTAAGCACCGGGTGTGACTACTACTTCGATGCCATTTTGCATATTGCCCTATCACACGATGCTGCAGCATGAGTTCGAACATGAGGGGTGCACAAGGCATACGGTGGATATTGCAATGGAACAGCAGGAAACTGGGACTCTTAAAATCTTACACTCTCGCACTTTGCTCCTCTTCGTGCATTTATGGTGATAGTAACAAAAACCAAATGTCTTAATGAGTAATTTGTCAGTTGCATATGCAACTTTGGTCACAGGACCACAATGTTACCTCTCCTTCTCCACTGTGCTACTGTCGCTAGTGTACATGTGTGAGTAGGTGATTGTTGATGAAGCAACAACAACACTACTATCACCACCAGCAAGAGAAACATCACTTGGGTGACAATTTTCTCGGAAGCAATTTTTCAGATGTTTCGCAACAACAGCCAGCGAGACGCTGATACAGACAGTGTTGACAATTTTGACACTTACAGATTGATGGTGCTCGTACTTTTCGGTTGTTAATATTGCAACACACTGTAAATTATATGCGCAAACCACTCATACGAGTTGGTTAATTTTTGATGAGCTCGGCAATTAGTGTAGTAAGGCTTGAAATGGAGGAGTGAAAGAATCACTTACAGTCAGCAATTTCAGTGATGTAATACAATTGCCAGTAGCTTGCAGCCTCTGAAGCAGAGTTGCTGGTAAAGCGTTTCAAGTCACTTCCCAGCATTCGCGAGCAAACAGATTTGCAATTGCGGCAATCCTTAGGGATCTCCAGCATTCAGTGTGCTTGGGAAACCAGCAACTAATTTAAATAAGCCCCTGCGGGCATCGAAACAACGTGAGTGTGCACAAATTCTCTCATCACATCCTATACAACAGCGGGTACGAACACCGACAACACTGTAAGATCATCATCAGTGAAATCGGCTAGAGTAGAGCCAGCAGCAACTTCCAGCTCCATATCAAGAAAGTGCGTGCTTGCTGGATATTTATCTTTTTCGTATGGACTTTTATTACAAATCAATTGAAGGATCATTAGCATAATTTATACAAAACGTTCGTTTAACCATTGTCGTTGCTTCGGATCTTGTTAATGCTGTTGTTGTTATTGCTGTAGTATCAGAGTGCATGGCTGCCAGAAAACTTTGGTGTTTTAAGCGATTTTCGGTTAGTCCGTCTGTCCACTTGTTTACCATGGTGAGCTTGATAGGTCGTCTGTTTTAAATGTCATTGCATGTAGGCATGTGCGACAACATATGGAGAATCACACACGCAGACGTTCTTGTTTCTTCAACCTTGGACAAACAATGACGATGATGACGAAAGACGTACGTGAGTGCATGGTGCAGTGTGTGGACAGACAAATAAGAGAAAAAATGTTATCAAATATGCTAATCACACAGTTTGGCTCAATATCGCGATCGGCCTTAGAAGTTTTTAATACACAGCTGATAACCATGTTCTAACGTAATTGCCACGTACAGTTTTCCGTTCTTGTTGCAACACGACAAAGTCAAGAGCAGTTGAGTTCGTGCACAGTGAATTTTGCCATCCCTTCACAAAATTCATTCGTTGTTTTCACCAGAAAACATCACTTATTATAAAGATCAATAGTGGACTGAATTTTTATACTTTTTTTGTCAAACTTCTTTCAATAAATAAATAATAAGTTTGAAAACAAAATGTGTGGATTACCTAGAGGAAAGTCATCAAATACTATTCCACAACAAGACACGAAGCAGTCACTCACATTACTTTGTAGTTATGTTCTCGTTAGTGAGGGGAAACTATTTGAACTCTTTAGTCTGAAAGTTGGTTTCTTTTTGTGTGTGTCATTCAAGAAGATAGGGAATTTTTCCCTCACTTCTTCTTCTCTAAATCCATGCTAATGCTAAATGCCTTTGGCCAGGCCAGATCTGAAACATCTTTCACTGCATTATCAGTATGCGTGGGCGTGATAGTCGCAAGTTCTCATTTAATTTTTTTAATTTTTCGACTTATTTGGCAGAGTGCGTGCCTTTAGTTTTTAGAGTAAGCATTTGTTGATTTGAAAAAAATGTCCTAAATAAATTCAAACTGCTTGCTGGAAAGTTTTGACCCAAAGGCACTGAGAGTTTTGAATCGACCACGACCTTTGCAGTTCAGAGTAATGTCTTCCTCTCATAAAACATAATTTGACTATAAAATTGCTGTGGAACGTTAGTCGACATATTTGAAGTGATAACTTCTGGAAAATGAGACTCTGTGATACGATGTAGCTTAGTTTCAATATAACGTGTGTCTTAACTTTTTAAAAGTATGTGATAGCGTGACAAACTTGACATAGTAAGAAGGACAATGGAACACAGGTGGCGAATAGTATGATTTCCAAAGTCAGAGTTCAATTGTCAAAACTCAAAGAGCATTTGCGAATTTAGTGGAGTTTCAAAACGCCTGCTACCATAGGCACCAAGATATTGCATTTTAGGTGATTTTGTATTGGGAAAGTCCTGGCTAAATTTCGTTCTCGACAATAATTAAGTATCTATCGTACGATAAACATTACATTATCGCCGAGAACGAGATATCGGCCAGACCCTTCTCGTTCTCGTCCTCGGTCGTTTTGATATCGTCTCGTATTGGATTTCGTTCTCGGTCCCGATAGCGATTTATTCTCGGTCCCGTTAACGAGAACGATAACGATACTTATCGGTTCTCGGTGAAGCACTTTTATCAACTAAGTGTTTTGATCCAGTTTATAAAGGTGCCATTATTAAAAAACATTTTTATAATGTAATACGAAGGAAAGCGTCCTTGTCGACTGACTTTCAACCGAACGTCGTAACTTTTTCCAACACACGCTTAATCGCAGATCCCAACACAATGTACACAAATTTTCTAATAATAAAATTGGTATTCTGATTAAGCTCCGACGATAAGGCAAGAAACAATTAAATATCGAAATCAACAGAAATATATGCAACGAGCGTTAAGTGGACAGCCAAGCAGCCGCACAAACCAACCCACAACCAGACAACCATTCAGTGAACAACCTGGTAGCGACATTTGGGCTGGCGACGCTCTCTAATTTGTCCCGTCTTGCAGTGGGGCCTGGTATGCCGCTCGCATTGCGAACGCTAATGTTGTGAAGACTCCGTGGCGCTTATCGGTGGCGTCGATCCAAGTTGCGTTCCAGCAGTGCATGTGACAACATTTGTCTAGAGAAACGCTCCTCGCCTTTTCTTTCTTCGCTGCATTTGAATGATGATCGTGATTTAATCTGCGAGAAACACCACTCGATTGCATATGCAAACCTGAATGCGTTCAGCTGATGCAAACCATTGGCGCGCATCGTAGCAGCCCAGTCGCGTTATTGGCGATCTAGCATCAATTTATGATCGACTGCATTCCGTAATTATAAGGGAGCGTTCTCGCAGCCATACTATAAAAATGCAAGTAATGTGCACAGTTGTTGCGTCATTTTCCTCCATCGAACACTGCAGTCAATTGTAGCATTAATTGTCGGTTTGCTACAATTTGTTGCGAAAGATGATCTTCAAAATACCTTCTCATCTTATCTTGAGGAAAAGAGCAAATGTGAACTCCGCTGCCCTTAATAGCACTAGGTAGCATGTCAAATTTAAATCAATACTAGATTTAGGTGGGCTTACTTTCAAAATTTGATGAATTTAATAGACACTATCGTCTTACACTGCCTTATTCATTAGCTAAATGTGTCTGGTTAAGTCTATCACTATTATCATATTAATTATGTTTTCCAACTCGTCATCATTTATTGCTTTTTTAAACAATTCAAGGACCTTGTTATCAACCTTTTATCATTTAATTTTGAGAATTCAATGTAACTCGCATTGATTTAACCATCAAATTGCGCTGAATGTCATTAATGTGCCATTTCTTTTGTGTTCCACTTCTTACCTTTGCAAATATCAAATGCTTGTACCGCTTTGCATAGTTTATGTATGATGCAAGAATCGCGACTGACTGCCCGGGTCACTGCCTGCTAGCTTGGCTCATGCAGTTCGACAACTTTTGCATATTTTTCCCATTTTCAATGCAAATCTGCCACTAAATGTCTTCGCTATATAATTGTTGTTGTAGTCGGTGAGCTCTGCTCAAGAACGTAGCCAAGTTGAATTTGAATCGCAGATTAATACCGCAATTATGATAAGGTGCTAATGGAAATTTCAACCTGTACGTTGATACCAACTCGGATCGAATTCAGACACAGCTCTGCGTCGAGGGAATAATAATTCGAAAATCATCTTCTTATTTTTTTGTGTCAGTGCCTCTAATTAACTCGAATAAGATCTCAAAGAACGTCGGAATGTCGTTAACATTGACGCGACAGCAATAGCTGCTGATTGGTGTCCACTTTGGTGTATGTTGTCGATACCGAATATTTTTCAAATTTGAAATAATGGGTGCTTACATATTATAATGCGAAGTTTACGATCACATACAAGGTGGCACAAAAGAAATGACTCGCTTTAATACAGCAGTAACTTCTTGCTTTATGTAAATTAAAGAACGACGCTGTTCTTTTTTAAAACTTTAAGATTGTGTATCGTAACGCCCATATCCGACTTAAGGCCCAAAAATGTTTCATATACTCGTAAACTGTTGTTGCGGAATTATATGGTTATTTCAGGCATTTGAATTTTGGGGGCTATGACATTTTTGGGTATTATGTCACCATGGATTTGTCACAATGCCCTAATAAAGCAATGTCATTACGCGCAACTACGAGAATAATCATATTGTCTAAAGCTTTGGAAAGTAAATTCATAACACCCGAATAAAAGGACATAATGCTCAAATCAAGAAAAGTTTAGTAACTACTCGGAAAACGGTAGACTTCACCGATAACCTTGAATTGAAATATATAATTTTTGGGTTATTCTGAACAAGTGCATATACATACGTTTATAGAGCGCACTCGGACCTCCTTCTTATTTTTTTCTTGAGCTTGAAAATCGCATTATTCACTAAGTTTAATGTAGAATTACTGTGGCTAGCGAAGCCGGTGTTGGACATATTATACGAGTAGGCTGCTCTAGACTTTCTTCCTCTAGCATCTCAACACTAGCTTTGGGGCGGACTTCGGCAGCTGTTCATACTATATTATACCTAACATCGACTTTGCTGGCCACAGTAATTCTACATAAAGATTAGCCAAAAATGCGATATATAAGTTGAAAAAAATATGAAGTACGTACGAGCACGCCCTGTATGTATATATGTACATATACATTTGCTGAGAACAACTTCAAAAATAATACAATTGTGGCATAAGCCGAACTGTTGTTGCGCTGCAATTGTTCAAGTAAATCCTGACAGAGTGAATTTTTAAAATATATTTTATCTGTGTGGTATCATGATCCCATTTAAATTTAGATAAGATTTCATTGTTTTTCGTGCTAGTTAGTTTCAAACGAAAGACCAAAGAAATATCGAAATTTGAGCTTTGCGCAATTTTCAAGTTTAAAACTTTTTTCTTTCTTAACAATTTTTTTCGTAGAATTGAATCATATTTACATAAATTTTTCAAACTTTTCTATAGTTTTAGAAAACGAAAGGGCAATATTTTTTAAACTTTTTGTTGTTCAATGTTGAGTTTGTTTTGTGGTTTCAATGAATAATTTTTGTTGTGAAGAATTAATGAAGTTTACCTTTTTCCAAAATTTTTTAAAATATCCAGTAATAATTGAAATAAAATGCAATGGTAGCATTTAAATAAATGGATATGCCCTCTATCGTTTTCTGGCTGGCAGCCATGCATTGGTGTTGAGTTTTTGTATTATGATCGTAATGAACAAAGTTTGCTAACAAAGTTGATGCTAACTTGGCTTGGCCTGCTTATTATTTACTGAATTTTATTTGAGTATGTTTGTCCTTGTGTGTTTGTTCCAGCACTAGATGACAATCATTTAATTAGAAAGTTTCCCACAGGCTTTTAATTGCAGTTGATGTCGTAATGCACTGATGTACTGATGGTTTCTTTGTTATTAATAATGTTTAAAGAAGAGAAGTGACCAAAGTCATCGCTTTTTCAAGCTTAATTGGCATAGCAAGGGGTATGTACTCGGGCTTAGCTCCTAAAAATATGGTCACCGTAACTAAAATTGAAACATTTTTCGACCAACTAAACGTTCCACATTCTACGCAGGAAATTAATTCTTCGATTAAAGTTTGAATTATTTCCTTTAAATAACATGATATCATAAGCTATGAAGCATTTTTATTTTTTCGTTTACGTTGTTGGAACAGATCATAACTTAGTAATTCATTTTTTACTGAGCCACCTGGTAAGTACAAAAAACACCAAAATATTGCAGTACAAAATGCATTTAAGGAAACAAAAATTTTCAACTAGCTGCTGGTACTAATTTGCACTTACAGTACAGGTAGTCCCCGACTTACGACCGAGATAGGTTCCTAGTCATCGGTCGTAAGTCGATTAAGTCGTAAGTCGAGTTTCATAAAAAATAACTAAAGAAAAATATTACATACATACTGTACTACTAGTTCCAGCCATTTTTGGGATGATATAAAATTATTCACTTAAACAAACATATTATTTGTACTGAAATAAATCGAATCCTTGTACATACTACTGTTTTTTTTTAAATTTTTTCTCATATACATATTTTAGGGACTCCCTGAAACTATTTTAAGCGTTTTCAATGAAAAAAATTGAAAAAAAAAAATTGGTCGTAAGTGCGAATAGTCGTAAGTCGAACGGTCGTAAGTCGGGGACTACCTGTACTTTGAAATGCAAGCAATATTGGAATAAGTCTTTTTCTTTTCGGCCCCTGTATGCTAAAAAAGTAAAATCTGTTCCGAAACCTGCCTTTTAGATGTGATCTGCTTCAAAACCTACACTAAGGGAAAAGAAAACGGTTTTGTTTAATGTAGCGCTGATAATTTTGTCATGAGGTAATTTTGTGTGAGGTAAAGACGTTGTTGTAAAATCATATCGACAATTTTTAATTTTATTGGGAGCCTTGTGAAATAAAAATGAAAGTGGGTACTCTTTACATTTCTTAGAAACAAATTCGAAATGGGTGGCTTAACTATTCGCTTTCATTTCGAAGGTTAGGCTGCGGTTACACTGGATGCGAAAATTTGTTCGTACGAGTTTTTAACAATTTATCCGAACGAATATGTATGTATGAACAGAGTGGTTACATTGGACGCGACATAGCACATAGTTTGTGTTGAAGTGCAATGGGTCCAGCTACTGAATCTTACTAATTGCATCCTTTTTTGTTTAACTCTCTGTTATGGTACTGTTTACATATTTGATCCCATAAAGACGGCGTTTCTTCAACTTCAACAATATATATTTCAGTATCCATGATTTATCTCCTTGTATTCGTACGACTAACTGATCAAAAACAAAATATTTTGCTCGCATCAGACCAACCGTACAGCTTTCTCAGAACCCAATGTGCCAAACGGATTCGTTTTGGATCCGTTACGGATCCGTTTCTGCGGATTATTTATCCGAAACGGATCTGTTTCGGATCCGATTCGTTCCGTTTATGAGGTCCGTTACGGATCCGCATCCGTTTTTGTGCACATTGGGAATACGCACGACACATACGCAGTCACTGTAACCGATACATATACGCATACATATGAATTTGTTCACTTCAGATGAGTTCATACGAACAAATTTTCGTACGAGTTCTTATCCAGTGTAACCGCTACCTCATGTGTTGAACAGCATTACAAAAGCGTCGGTAAATCGGCCACGACTACCCGCTGTCAAAAAAAGCCTCGTCGGAAAATCGTTCCTTCTGCAACTTGTGAGCTCTGATTAAGAATTGCAATTTACAATTTATTTAATATAAAAGTTTTCTACAGTAACACCTGATCAAAAGTGGAGAAGACATGCTTATACAATATTGGGGACTTTAATAACAATATTAATACATATATAAAAAACATTATTGGCACTAGAGGTGCGTAACAATATGACCGAGAATGTGGGTTTAATTTTTACGGGTTGGAAAAGGGCAATTTGGAATGGTTGTGATTCCTTAAGAAACAATCGTGAAAAATATCATAAGCTTTAATTATTGTTGATTCATCAAGCCATTTCTAGTTCAAAGTACCTTCTTTTGAATGACTGTTGGAACAGGAAGACTGTACGCGTTTTCGCGCAGCATGAACAGGCTTAACCTGGTTTGACCTTAAGATGGGCCATTGCAAATTGTTATTCAATAATCTTTCAATTTTTTTAACCCAAAAAAATTAGTCCTTAATTTATTCAAAATAAGAATTTTAGCCCTGTTCATCGACTAAGTAAATCAGCTTAAATTAAAAAAAAACTTTCGTTAGATTCAGTAAAACTCGCATATTAATGAAATGAAGGATTCACTTTCGCTTCAAGTGCTTCCTTATGCACACATTAGTACACAAACATACACTTTTCTCCAACGACACATTTGATGGCTTCCTTTGATGATTATGGCGCTGTTCAAATGGCTAAAATGGGCTATTTAACTGTTGTTGTTATTGCTTGTGAGTGAGTGTAATTTCATCAACACTTTGAGCACAAAATAAAACACAAGCACACATAACAGCACCATAAAATGAATTAGTCCTTTTTATCCTGCCTCCGACCACCCACCTCCGTTACAGACAAAAATTAAAGTTAAATCCTGTTAACGTTTGCTAACGAGTGTCGCACGTTTATTTCTTATCGATGTGCAAGGATCTCTTTGTTAGTTGGCCTGTGTGTGTGGAGTTAGCGTTGCCATCGGCGTATTGCTGCTGCATAATTTTCCAATTTTCCATTTGATGCTCCGGCGTCTTTTTTGATTCTCAGCGTAAAAGTGAGATCTTGATCTTCAGCTGTCATTTGTCTGGCATGCTCCCCAGAGACCTGAGAGTGTTGCAGCACTTTGTATACAATATAAGGGTATGAATGCGAGTAAAAGGAAGAGGAAAGGGTGCTTTTTTCTTGTGTGACTTGATTTCGGCGGATGTGCCGTTCGCCCGCGGCAAAAGCTGAACTGAAACTACAAAATGATGTTTTCAGTGAATTTGATGACTTTTATGAATGCGTTTGATGGCAGATCAACGACGCTTGAATAGCTGTTCTTGTTGTTCCTGGTTGCCAGTTGAGTACTGTGGCAATGAAAATGTGGTCCAAGGCAGCAGCATGGCAATTGTGTCGGATAAAAGACAGGCACGTTACACTTGACAGTGAAATTGTTTCTAATTAGAGGAAAAAAGATAAACATTACATTTTGATTGTGCCTTTGCCGCTTTGGTAGCTTTTTTAAATGTGCGATTGCTATCTTCATTATTTTTAGACAAGGCTTATGTGGATTCATAGGGCTTAATAGTTTTAATGAGCTTTAAATTTCCATTTTATATTCAATATTTTTATAGGCTAAATGTTGAAAAAAATAAAATAAGCTTTATTTAGCTGAAATATTTGACATCAAATTAAAACATTCAAGTCGGCACGACACCGTTCGACTTTTCTACATCTTTCAAAACTTTTTTTGTTGAAATCAAAAATGTTTACATCTTCAATTATTTAGTTTAACTTTTACTTCGTTATTTGTCCAACCCTAAAACATCACTATTATGCTTTGGCATCTAGATCTAGATAGTCACACTATGGTCTAAATATATTTTTTGGAAATTAATTTATTTCAAGAATTCTGTTTTGCATGGATAGCTTTATGAATTCTTCATTGATCAAAATATCTCTGTTGCTATTTGGACTTGCAGACAATGTCATAGTTCGACGTTTTAGGGTTAAAGAAAATACATTTGAGTACATAAAATGGATAAATGATAAATAGTTCAGGTTTTTCTCAGCTCTTTTAATTTGTTTCGGTAAGTAAAGAAACTAAAATTAAATTAAATTACAAATTAAACCTACCACGTACTTACCTTAAAAGTTGAGTTTTAAGCGGGGTCTGCTACTGCCTCGTTTGATTGTTGCAGTTTGGCCACATATTTCAGCACAGCATACCAATTTATTTTGAAATTTCTAAGCACTGCAGGTGAATAAGGTTCATAAATTAAATACAATTTCCATTTGTTTCCAAAAGCTCAGGCCTCAGGGATTTATGAATTTGTGTTAAATCTTTTGTATTTATTTTCATTACAGACATAACATAGCGAAAATCGATGAAAATATAAAAAAATAATCAAGGACAGTTGTGCAGTAATTTTCACAGTGCATTGTTATTCGATTAATATTTTTCTAAAACTTTATGTTCTTCAAATAAGCAAAAACATGTTTTCCAAACGAATTTTCTTAAGTTAAAATATGCTAAAGATAAATTATGAAGCTGAAGGGTCTTTAAATAGGTGTGATCCAGTTTTTAATGGGGATATCGTCCGATAGGGATGTCTAACATGTTTTGGGTTTTTTTATACATTGCAGACCTACAAATCATCATGGATCGCTACACAAATTGTTGGATAATTTTGCCGAAATTCGCGTTTAATTCAAGGCCTCAGAGCATATTGTTACGAAATTTCCTGTCTCTTTTTAGGATAACTTCGATCTCTTATACTTTTCTGAGTTCGATCACTGGATTGTGTAGCAATTAAAAACACAAACTTTATTTAATTATAAAATGGTTTATTTAAATCAAAAGCGTTAGTTTTTAAACGGTACAATTGTTTACTTCCTTTAATTATCGATATTCAAACTCTAATATTAAACAGGCACTGTATAGACAATTATTTCACTTTATTGTGAAATTTGAAATCCACTGTATTACTTAAGACCACCTTTATTACTCTACTGCTTAAGAACAACTGTGTCTCGACAGCTCAGATGACAGCCTTTTATAGCAAGTTCACTTCCTTCCTGAAAGTTCGACCACTATCCAGAATGTCATTTCCGGTACCTTCTAGATGGCGCTTATCGATTTTGATAATTGTTCAAGAATTATCTAGCAGACTGCAGCGACATTCAGTTTGTTCATTACCTTCTAGATGGCGCTTATCGAGTTCAATAATTATCTAGCATACTGCAACGACATTCAGTTTATTCATTACCTTCTAGATGGCGCTTATCAAGTTCAAGAATCATCTAGCATACTGCAGCGACATTCAGTTTATTATTTCTAGTACAGAAACCACATATGACTGCCAGAGGGTGTTCGAGAACTGGCATACTGCAAATTTCGCTACAATATCAATAATCCATATGCATTTAAAGAAGTTCCATTTTTCCCAGAAAAATTAACTGTTTGTTGCGCAATTCATGCTGGTGGTGTCATCGGTCCATATTTTATGAAAAATGATGTTGGTAACAACGTTACTCTCACTGGAATTCTACATGAGTACGGCAATGCTGAATGAATTTTTTCTTAAAATTTGATGAAAATGCATTAAATGTTTTGTGTGTGATATGCTAAGTCATTGATGTACGCAGATAAACTACTTTTAAGGTTCTGTATATCATTCAAAAAAATTCTCATTTTATTTCATTTCAAAGAGTCATTCAGTACAATTCTTCATCTTCAAATTAGGGTTTCAACTGATCACCTATGATGATTTCTCGTAAAGTTATAGCCATTTTAAGATAAATGAATTTGAAATCGTTTGGTTATGATTGTTGAGTTTAAGGTGGTCATGGTTTCAGATTCATGTCAAGAGATTCAAATTTAGAGAAAAAAAGTACTTTGGCAATGACCCTCATCTGCCCAATAGCATTCATGACCCCTTCATTCGCAGACCTGTTCAATACTATGTATACAGTTTTTCCATATTGCCTACATGTAAAACTGGCAGGATTCGGCACCACCTTTTATAAAAATAATATGAATCTCCCTAATATTTATGAGGTAAAAGTAATTTGAGTGAAGTGACTGCTACCCATATTTAGGCCATCACATTGAAATTTATTAAATTAAATTTATGAAAGTATAAGACATTATAGATCAGCCTCAGACCCAAAATATTCATTAAGTCGGCTTTGTTCATGAATCCATAATCTGACAGATAACTCATTATGCTTACTTTTTGAATTACAGGTGAATTGAACTTTCAAAAATTTTAGCCAGCTTTAATCAGCGCCAAGTACATTCATTTTTATCTTTTGATAATGGAATACGAATTGAAAATATAAAGTTTTCAGAAACTTCAAGAGCTTTTTTTAATAATGTTACCACGCAGATATTTGGCTTAAGAAAACTGGTTCAATAAAACTGACTTGGAAAATATTTGCAAACTTAATCAAAATATCTGATTAACATAAGCTACGGAACTTTAGTTTTGTAACCTAAAAATCTTTTAATTTATTTCTGCCAAGTGATCATTTAATATTTAATTCAAAAAATAAGGAATAAGAGTGTGCATCTTGAAATTTCTTTCGTGTTGCCATGCTTGTAATTTGGGGAAAAAATTAATGATTGAAAGATTTCACTAAAACCTTACTGCTCCCAAAAGTGTCATTCTTTACATTTTTTTCATGGCAAAATCACCACAATATCCCTTCAATGTCAGAGCGGGCCTAATACCAGATACAATGGAGAAGTCGTGGCTTGCTGAGTGTAAAAGGGTTGTAAAAGAATTCAGATGGGAGGATAGAATAATAATGTTACATCCAGCGCTGTTCCTTTTTTGTACCTCTTAAAAGGGTAAGAAACTGGTGCAGTGGTATCGAATTGAAACTCTCTCGTAATCATTTGTTTTTCGATTGTTACAAACCGCAAATTTTTATGGAAAACCCCATTAAAAACGAGTAATAAAAAACGTTCGCAGGAGTCATTCGAAGAAAAGAAGATAATAAGAATTCAAAGTTTACCTGCACTCTTTCGCAATTTCAATATATTCATTGTGACGCCTAACGACATACCAAATCATACCACATTATATTTTACGCCGGCAACAAGCGAAAAAAGCTGTTATCCTTTATTTTTATTGTAATATAAATGAAATCCTTTGCTGCTCAAAAACGGAAGTCACGCAGAATTGCTTTTTTTTGCAGACAAAATACGGCAGCTCCCATCGAAGCAGCAAAAACTTTATGATCGTTAAAATCGCACCGTAGCACCGTAAAACTGAAACAACACTCCCATCTTGTTTGGAGCCGATGGAAGGGCGTCCATAAAAGGCCTTGTTCTGCTACACAGGTAGAACAGATTACCTAACGCCTTGTTTTTGTCTATGTCTTGCAAAATAAACTCTACGGCTCTATTTGAAGGATATCTATTAAAACGAGTCGGAAATCGAATTTGTGCGTTGTCATATTATTTTTTATTGGCTTATTTGAATAACAAGCATTTTTATTGTTGAACAAGTGAATTACAGATTTTTATCGTTATTTTCTAAATTTCTGTCTGAACAATGAGGGGGAATGGCTTAATACTCTAAATATTATTTCACTTTGATTTGATAATAAGGAATATACATAGATTATATTTGAAATGCTTATCACTTCAAAGGATTTTGGTTTTACGTCATGCTTTGTTCTGCAAAGCTTCGGGCTAACATAATTAAATAGTTTAATTTATTGATGGGACATTTCAGTGAAAGTGGTAAATGGGTAGTAAAAATTAAACTTGGAATAACTACATCTACGTCGGCGATAGTTGGGAAGATATTTTTATGCCAAGTTATACTCTCGAAGCATTGGCAATGCCATGTAAGAAGACGAGTCGTGAATGAGAACAATATTCACATTCGAATCTCGACCACCAGCATAATAACCGAACACGTTAACCACTGGGCTGCCACAGGTTTTACTACATATGTATGTCTTGAAGATATTTTTTTTGAATTATTGCGGTAATTTTTGAAAAGTGATGCAAATTTTAATTTTAATGTACCAAACTTTGCAAAATTTTCTCAAATAATCGTAGCCTATAAGGCTTTGAAGAGGGAAGCCTACTTCATAGAATCCATTGAAAATATTGCACGATATAATGCAAAAAAAATATTATTTTCATTCCTTTTCCAAAATCAATACAATAGCAACTTTATTTGCATTAGTTTTTAAAAGATCGAACTTTGAACAAATCTACCGCATTACGAACAACTGTAATTCAGGACATGATTTCTCAAATAAAGTTTTCAGACCTACAGCTTTCAACATGATCTAAAAAATAGTCGATTTTAGCAAAAACAATACTCGGCTTGTGAATGAGATTTAAAATCGATGTAACTTCGGCAAATTTGATCACTCAGGCCTATGCAAAAAATCGGGGTTTTTTCCTTTTGACAATAAGTAAATACCAAAGTTAATACTTGTGCAGACAGATGGGATGCCTCAACTGGCCACTGCATATATTTCCACATGATACACTCCAGAGGTGTGAAATCACGTGAGAGTTCGCTTCAATTTGAATCAATTCGGAGCAGAAAATTTTGAGAATTCAGTAAATTTCCACAATTTCCAAATGTTCGGTGTGCGGTGTAAGTCTTTCCATGTTAATTTAACAGTCTTTACTAAACACAAATGGCAAAATAAATTTCATTCGCGTTCTTTCAAATATCAACTGCCTCCATTCAAATTTTCTATCACTCTAAAATATCACCTTTTAATTAATGACCTATAGGTTCACCATAACCTTATATGTCGTTTCTGGCGGTTGCATAAATTTAAACAATTTTCATCCAACCATTTTGAGTTTTTTGTTGTGATAAATAGAAATAGACCTACATATATGTGGTGAATTGCATGAAAAGCCAACAACACTTTGATCTTTGGAAATACATAAGTTTTTAATTTTTTTGGAAATGTGTGTTTTTTGCAATATCTTTGAGACTAGAGCAGATTGAAAAAAATAGTGATCATTTTATGAATCAATAGCCCAAGATCCCTCAGGAAAGTGAACTTAGATTTCAGGAATTTTTTTTCGAGAGGCGGTTATATCAGTATCATTAACGATTACTTTTGCGCCGCCGTATGCAAACGATGCTCATCGAACATCATCATTATGTTTGAAAAAGAGTTTATCAGTTTATTTCTGAAATGGCTTATTATTTACAGAATGTGTAACCTCTAAGGCCACTGCAGCCGCAAATGTGTTGTTCTTGGTTCATTTAAATAATCTTCAGACTGCTCTCAACAGCGTCTTCAACAAAACAGTGTCCCTTATTTCCTCATGCAGTGATTGCCGCTACTCACTTCTGCCACCGCTGCTGCCTTTTGGTTTTCTTCACTGATTTTTATTCGCTGTTTGAGGATACGCAAATGACCCATTTGGGGGTTGTTATTGCGTCGTCATACTACTTGTGCTTTATATGCCGTTATAACGCATATAAAAAGGATAAAGAAATTATTATCACATTGCATGTAAGGATGTTTGGGTTAAATCCTTTTTTCAATGCCATTGGCTTGTGCTTGTGATGGCAGATAGGGGCTGTCCCCGAATGGGCGAATGGGGAATTATTTTTTGAATGAATTTGAATCACAGTTATGCACAGAAACGAATGTTTTGTATCACAAGTTCGACAGAGAGTTTATTAAGAAGAAGTTAAATTATGCTCAAAGAAATTTTGTGTTCTAGAAAAGTAAATAAAAATTTGTCGCAACAAAGTTTCATACAATGGGACCAGTTTCAATGTAAATAATTGTTCAAGAATTCGTACACACTTTTTTCTATTGCTTTGTGTTCATTTTGGTTTTTGGGCGCTTTTCTTTGCCACTTGACAAAAATTTGAGAAATTTCAACAAGGATTCATCATTTCAACTAAGAACTGTCCCAGAAAATACTTGCGGTTTTTATTTTTTTACTATACTCTACCTGATAATCTTATAGGTCAAAAAAGACACAATATTCGTTCTTTATAAAGTAACGTTTAATATGATGTATGTATAACATTTGGAGATAGCACTTCTAACGAGAAAGATGTCTAGCAAGCAACAAAAAGTCCGCGAACTGATTTTGTCCACCTAACTGCAAAATCCAGAACTAAAATATTTAGCTATAGCAAAAATCGTTGGTGCATCAGATAAAACTGTCCTTATGGTCATTTCTAAGTAAAGGAAGGGTCTACCTGTTTCCAAAAAAAAAATTCAGACAGCAATCTCAAATTTTTTAACCCAAAGGCAGCAGCGAAGGTGAAGCGCCTTTTTAAGCAGAATCCCAAAACCTCAGTGCGAGATATGGCGGCTAGAGCAGGTACATCAAATTCTACTGCAAAAAAGATAAAGGAAAAAAGTAAGCTAAAGATATATAGAGTTCAAAAAGTACCAGACCGTTCTGATGAAAAGCAGTCGATGGCTCAGATGCGAGCCCGAAAATTGTATGAAAGGTACGTCGTCATGGACGACGAAACTGACGTTAAAGCCGATTTTAAGCAGCTACACGGGTACAAATATTATACATCACTGAAGAAGAGGAATGTGCCTAGTAAATTCAAAGAAAAACTAGTAAAGGTGTTATCTTTGGCCAGGCCGAAACTCACATACCCTACACTGCATTACAAGTACTTCTTAAATAAATGTTAAAAAAATGTTCAGGAGGTTAAATAAGTCGAAAATAATGTAAAAAGGTTCAAAAATGTTGAATAGTGTTGGAAAATACTGAAAATGTCAAAAGAATATGGGAAATGTTGAAAAAAAATAGAATAGAAATGAAAAACACGAAATATGTCACGCCCATTTCTCCAATTCCGCCCACTTTTGTTTCAATAAATGACATTCGTGATTGACATGAACAACCCAAATTTTAACACAATAGCTTATATAGTTTGCGATATGTGCCGTAATTATTCTTAAAATTTAGGGCGGTGGCACACCCACTGGTACAATCCAGTCAGGTTTTGATCCAAAAGTAGCCTTCCATAAACAAACCTCTTACACCAAATTTCAGTATGATTGCTCATATATTTCGATAGTTATGCCACTTAAGTTATTTTAATTGTATGAGAGGTGACACGCCCACTGTTGGTATTCCAAAAGCTTTTGATGCATATGTACCTAATACCCAGTAAACCACTTAAATCAAATTTCAGATCAATTGCACGAATAGTTCACTTAAAATAGCACTTACAGCTTTATGTTAATGAGGGAAGTGCCACGCCCACTGATACAATCTTGTCAAGGTTCATTGAATTTCAAAGCTTATAGTAACTGGCACCTCTACACAAAATTTTATGAAGATTACTCTCATAACACATTGTCTAAAGCATTAAACGTATTTTGCTTATATGGGAGGTGCCACACCCACCGGCACCATTGTACCAAAATTTTGCAAGAAGACACCTTTTAGCGAGTATATCTGCCATATTAAATTTCATAGCGATTGCGTTGTTAGTTCTTTTCATTATAACGTTTATAAATATTGTAGGCTGTGCCACGCCTTTCAATGGAATTTTCCAGTATATTGAATAAACTTGTATTGACGAATGCTTTCAGTGGTATCGTCCCAAAATTTTTTATGAAAATCGTATGTGACAATTTGGAGTTATACGAAATCCAAATTTTCAATTGCTAAAAAGTGCCACGCCCACTTTAACAATTCCACCCACTTTATGCGCAATTCAAGATTTATAAGATCTGTATTTGTGTACCGAATATCATCACAATATCTTGCACGGTTTACGAGCTATGGCGTTATAAAAGTTAAAATTTAGGGCTGTGCCACGCCCCTTTAAGAGCCTTTGCAAACTTCAAACCTAGCCTAATCTTAATTTTGTTCTCATCTTCAACAAATTACCAATTTTCATCAAAATCGCAGCATCTTTTTTTCAAAATGGACTTGGGTATATTTACATAGAGTATGGGCGGAAGGCGTGGCCGTGAACCGATTTCGCCAATTTTTCTATGCTAACAGCTTGCAAGAAGGTTTGACCTGTGTGCCAAATTTCATTGCGTTAGCTTGCCTAGTTTTTTCGTAAACCTGATTTCAACAGACAGACAGACAGACAGACAGACAGACAGACAGACGGACACAGCTATATCGACTCAGGTGGTGACGCTGATCAAGAATATATATACTTTTCCATACCTACAACGCCCCCTTCTATGCGTTACAAACGGAATGACAAAGTGAATATACCCTCTGTGTAGGGTATAAAAAATTCGAAGCAATTTATGGTTTAGCAGGCCACATGCACCTTTGGTCTCAGAAGCAGCTTCTTTGTTGCGCAAGGCACAATAAATTCCAAAGTTTATGTAGACGAGTGCCTCGAAAATCGTCATCTACCATTTATTCGTACACATGAGGGTGCCGTGATGTTCTGGCTTGATTTAACAACCTCTCATTACTCTAAAGCTACGAGGGAATGGTATGCAAGTAAAAAGATCAATTTTGTGCCAACAATAGCAAATCCATCCAACTGCCCAGAGTTTCGCCCAATTGAAAGATATTGGGCTCTAATGAAATGAGATCTTCAAAACAGTGGTAAGACTGCGAAAAAATTACAAGACTTCAGACTTAAGTTGAAAAGATCGTACCGCACTGTCAAAAGAAAAAAGTAAGAAATTTTTACAAAGAAAAAACTGTTGATTAGTTTTTAGTTATTTATACTGGGTATTTTTGTATAACTACAAAACAAAACGCAAGTTTTTTCTGGGACACTCCTTATGACTAGTTCATGACGCACAAGTTTTGCACCAGAATGTCTAGTAGCTAACTCTGACTAAGTACTCAACATTAAAAACTCAATAAAGAGATAATGAAATTTGCAACTAAAAACCTAAATAATTCACGTTACTTTCTTCATTCTGAAGTATTTAACAGAACTTCAAGCTATCGAGATCGGGAATGCTTTTTAGAACAGGCACGGGTCGCTCGTACGCAGGCGTGGACTAAAGAGTTGAAAACTTGTTTAACATTTTGATTAGAATATATTGTATAAGAAGGTGAGGGCTTGATATCACGTCTCTGCGGCCTTTGATATATATTGTCATTGTCAATCTCAAAACAAATTAAGCTATGCTTCATATGTTGACCTCCTTTGGCAGAAATGTAAGCCAAACGAGTTTTTCTCATAAATAAGAGACAGATTTACGAAGATCTCACGATTTAATTTTTAACGTTTTTCCGTTTTGTATGGGACATTGGGACCGAATATTTTTTTTGATAAATATTATATAATTTCAACAAAGTTCACCCAGCGTCGATTTTCAAATTATTTCATCAATAATTTCGACCACTGATAAAGAAAATGAGCTTACTTCACACTCAATTTAAAATTTTTTTAATAATTATTATTAGATTACTACTTTTAGGATTAAAAATAAATTGATGATCGACAACGTCCCAAGCACAAATTCGTGCTTGTAGATCCATAATCTTTTTTCCCTGTCCCTGCTTGTAAATACAATAAGACACTCATTCATGACATACATATAGTACATACATATGCATGTGTGTAAACAAAGTCATATATAGTTACATATAGTTTTAATAAAACTTAATTGTATAATTTTTGCAATCCTAATACAATGACTGAATTGAAAGTTATGTATAACAAGTCCTTTGCAGCGCTCTTTGGAATGCTGGCTTTAGCGTTTTTTCCTCCACTTCCCTAAAGTTGGACGCATCTGGAGCACAAAAAAAATAGAAGCATAAAAAACAATAATGAAAACAACTTTAGCATCTCTCGAACACAGATGCCAACATATGCTGCGCTTGCATAAAGGACCGTGAAAAACAACAACAGCAATCAGAGTCCCAGCAACAATACATGCAACTTGTATTGTTATGATACGTCTGGTGGTTCGCTGGCTGACTGCGGTTTTTCAAACACAACAAAGCCTCACACTTTTCTTCGTGTGTTTTTTTGTGATTGTTAGTTTCTATTATCCTTTTCTTCATATAAAAAAGAAGCGAAAAGGATCTGCTTGTTTTTGTTGAGGCTTTTGTGTTGAGCGCATTTAATTCAACGTCGTTGAGCGGAGCAGGCGAAGTGCTCTTGTGAAAAACGCAAAATCACCCACAACAACAGGACAAAGATTGAATCTTACAAAAGGACAGCACCAAATGCAGAACAACACAAAAATGCAATTTGATCCTGGCAAGCGCGCAGCAGAAGCTGAGTACAATAGGTGGTGCTGATGAAGGCTTCAAAGCATTTGCTGGCATTGCAGACGAACAATGCTACAAACCGGAAATTTGAAACCCTTTTTAAGTTTTGTTGGTGCTACTAAAGAACAGCCTGTTGAAGACCCTTAATTATTGGCACGCGTTCTAAAACGACTTGGCTACGCTTTTAACATAGAAAACAATGATAAAGAAAGAAGGTAAATAATTGACGAAAGAGTGAAAAGTGTGTAACAGCGAATGAAGAACGGGCCTATATTTCAGCGCACGGCATTCATTTTTATTGGTTTTGGGGTTGGCTATCATTTGTGAAGGATCCCAAGATGAATTTTTTTAGACTGCGTTGGATGTTAAACATTTTTTTAAGTCTTACAGGAAAATGTATAATGATATAAAATTGAGATGAGTCATTTCTTCTTAAGAAGATCAAAATCTAATTCATAAAAACGTTAAAGTTACATCTTATATGACAATAATTTATCTCTATCAAGATTAACGAAAGTTAACTCGAACTCGACCAAAAGTTCACTATTGACTTCTTAAACACCATGTACAAATAAAACTTATAAGAAAATCAATCATTGGTTATCTTGAAAATTGCTCCAAGCCCGCTATTCAACGCCAACTAAAGGTGGTAAAATCCCAAAACCATCATTATGTCATAGATGACGAGTTAATAGGAATACATTTTGAGACCTCTACTTAAGATCATTTCATACTTCATTTAGAAATGATGTAATGCACAATATTTAAGGTAATGGAACCAAGTTTCACACATGCTGTGCCAACTTTAATACCAAAATTTTCTCCAACAGCAGAGCAGTCAACCTTCAACTCTGAGGTATCACGCCGACCGTATCGAAGGAATGGTTTTGAGGAAAATGTTTTTAAAGTTTGGGCTAGCCTAGGCAAGCTTACGTGCGTTCACGTTAGTTTTTATAAACTACACCTGTAGTGTTTGAACCATAGGAACGTAGTTCTTACTAAACGTAAATTTACTAAAAATAAGTTAAGATATTGATGTTAAAAAATTAATTTTTTTTTCTATTAAGACAAGTTCGAATAATCTTAAAAATGTGTATTTAACATGTTGGAAATATGGGCGGTCCCCTTTCTTTTCATACATTATATGATGGGCTTTGTGAACTCATTTTCATATACACGCATATAATTGGATTTCATTGAATAATCGGTTCAAAAGATATCGACAAAAACAGTCCATATTTTTAAAAAATGAAGTCTTACATTGTACTCTGTGGTCACGAAGAGATAGAAATGGTGAGAACTTCAAATATTATTTCTCGTTTGTAAAAAGCTTCTACAAAAAAAAATTAGACTAACCAGAAGAAAGTCGACCGTAAAATGACAAAGTTGGGATCGATTGAATAAAAATTAAAAGTCCCACATTTTCAGAATATATTTATTTTTTCGACAATTTGGTGAGTTTAATCGTTTGCGATTAATCTCTGGTGTGTTCGTATTATTAGTACAAGTTTATTTAAAGCCTCCTATAGCTCAGAAGATAAAAATGCACCGGTTACTGTGAAAAAGAAACTCAGTAACAGAAATCTGGTCTTTTTTCACCGATATCTTTTCAACCGCTACGCCATTTAAAAATTCTTACGCGTTTGTTTGTCGTTTGATTACCTCTAATTTGGTACCAAGTACAATGAAATTGGACATTTCTGATGCATTTGGCGAATATCTTGATTTATTGCACTGTATTTCTTCTGAGCACAAACAAATATTGCGTTGTAAAAATGTACTATTTTATGTAAAATGCATACCATTAGCAATGCAAAAATTCAAAGCTGAACAAGCTCCGAAGGCTTGAGGAAAATGTATCAATTAAAGTACCATTAATCTGAGGTATTAAGGCTCATATTGACATATGACAAATCGGGGTTATCTGCGAAACAACATGGATACCGATGTACGTATTGCTGTTGATGACGATAATATGAAATAGATAACTTAAGTTTCAATTAAAATGTTATCGTCAAGTTTTCTAATGTTCAACCTGTAATAGCAATTCAAACCAAAATGCCAAACTTTTTTTAAATTTATTTGGCCTCTGCATCCTTCAGGAAATCTTAGCAGAAATTGTGGTACAGTGCAAACGATTTTTAAATTTGGAAACTGCTGCATAAGTGGTTGTACATGACGTTGCAGACAAAAACTACGGCGGCGATTTGTGGCTTTCGCTCGATTATTCCACTCAGTAGTTACTAAAGAACGAAAAGAAGGAGCGGCAACACCATTTTCGCATTTTTTCATTGCGAAAAATGCAAATTCAAATCTCAGAGCCAAGTGAAATAAACATAGTAAAGGAGAGTTGGATGCTGGCAAAAGGGTAAAAAAGCTATAAATTTTATTCAAGTGTCGATATTTGGCAAACTCGGTTTAGTGTTGCAGCTACCGTAACGGAACGGGACGCAGCGTTACGCTACCGATATCCTATTATTATTATTTTTATTTCATCCGGATTACAAACAACAAGCGATGGGGGACTTCTTGAAGTGAACACCAAATAAAGATTCGTTACTTCTTTTCCCTCCCCTCCCCCTCTCCAAAGCGCCCTTCTCAGCGTATCTTAAAAGATCAACTTGAAAATTGTAAATGAAAAATTTCCATTTTGCAAATTTTTGTTGTTGTTTTGTTTGCAGGTTTCCGTTTCCGTTTGATTTGTCCGAAGGACCTTTTGGTCTCAAGCGGAACTTGTGTGGCATATATTTTGTTCGAGGTTAAGGCGAAGTTTTTTAGTCTCGCATTTTTCGCAAAGTTCTTGAGGAAAAAAGGTGGTGGCAGAGA
Source organism: Meiosimyza decipiens (assembly GCA_963680825.1). Lineage (NCBI taxonomy): Eukaryota > Metazoa > Arthropoda > Insecta > Diptera > Lauxaniidae > Meiosimyza > Meiosimyza decipiens. Next base: position 99,748,473 of record OY804259.1, read on the forward strand.
AAGGATTTTGGGGATTACGTTAATGTTGCTACTACTTTTGTTGTTGGTTCTTTGTGGTGTTCTCGTTAGTTTTTGTTTCGCTTTTATGCAAACAACACAATTTTAATGATATGTTATCGAAAGTACGTAAGGATGTACGGCGAGAGTCGATGGACACAGTGATACCGAGGAGCATTCAGCGGGTGGTCTGGAAGGGGTGTTACGAAATGTCGACTTTTGGCATTCGACGGGATAAATTTGAATTATAATGCATTGCGTAGTCGCGATAGCGTAAAGCCTTAAGCATGTCCTTCCCATTGTCCGCCCGCTGCCAAAATTGAGTATGAGCATAGCAATTTGTGTGCGGAATATGTTACAGAATACATTAAGGGGATTTCAAAAAGTCAAAAATTGTATTTCCTATTGATATCGAAAAAAGGATATGGCGAGCTCATGCTCTGGCATGTGAGATCCTGTGTAGGTGGAGCTGCGCTGTGATTTATGAGTTTACTTTATAGCCATTTTCGAACGCAAAAAATTCGCTTGCGAAATTTTTTCTTTAATGGAATTAAATGATGTTGAAGGATATTTGAATTATGTGTGAATTGTTGCTGTGATAGTATAACGCACGCACGTACGCAGAGAGCATGAAATAACTAATTTGTATGTATGATTTTATTGCGCATATATAAACCTACACTCAGGGCAAAACTCGATACTAAACTTAACTATTTTATTTCTGGTTTATATTCATTCAAAATAGAAAGCTATTAAACAGGATAAAACTTCTAATTGACTGTGCAACAAATCATAAAAAAATAACTTCAAATTCTATTTTGAAGTTGAAAATAGAAGAAATGACACAAATTTAAATTTGGAATTATATGGATACCATTTCAAATTTGTATTTTGAAATTGGCAGAAGTAATAGGATTTGATGTGCCAGAGCATGGCGCAATGGTTATGTATCACGAGGTACTGATTTTGATTCCCTACACGACCGTACATTTTTATTATTTTTATTTTCAAATATGAATCCTTTTAAATCAAAAGTGATTATATTTGAATAAAGCATTATGTATATCTTGGATTTTTCCCTAAGATGTCAACAGTTTTATAGAATTTTTGAACTCATGCTTTTGTAATACGATTTGGTAGATTGACATGCAAAGTGTTAAGGAATACTAATTTTAAGCAAATTCGGCTAAAAGCTCCCACAAAAATCAAATAATTATTGTTAGTTGCAAATTTATATCCCAAAACATCCACATTTACTTACAAAAAGGCACATTTCCATCTAAAATCTTAAAGCCTTTCAAAACGCAATGTTTTTGATGCCATAACAGCCAGACTATTCTATCAAAATGACACCGTGTCATCATAAATATATACATATATAATAGTTTGATAAGAACTTTTTGTTCAAAAAACTTTTAAGTTTACAAGTAGCATCTAGTGCTTCACCGAGAACCGATAAATATCGTTCTCAATATCGTTATCGTGACCGAGAACGATAACGAAACGATATTAAAAAAATTGTTTCTCGCATGACCGAGGGCGAGAACGAGAATGGTATGGCCGATATCTCGTTTTCGGCGATAATGTAATATTTATCGTACGATCAACACTTGTTTTTCGTACGATAAACATTTAGAACATTGAACGCGCATATACAAAACACTTTCGCTTAAAAAAATGTTCCACCACTTTTTGAATAAACACATACACATGTATACGCGCATTATCCTGAAAACAAACAAAAAAAACAATACAAAATGTGAGGACTTATGTACATCACATTCCACCATGGTAGCAGCAACTCAAAATAGTGCTCCTTTCTCTAAATTTTTAGAGCTACCTTGCCTGTCAAAATAAGCATGTTTTATTTTGGTTTTGTGTATTTTTGCCAGCGATGGAGCCACTTTTCACGGTTGCATTTAATTTCATTTTGACAAATTAGCTCTACCGGTAGAAAGACTTTTCTCAAATGCGTCACTAATCGTAAATGCTAGAAGACAATCAATGAAAGATGATGGTAATTGGCGCAATTCTTTGTATAAGCTCTTGGAGCAAAAGAGAATTAGTTGAAGAAATATGCAAATTTACTTTTTAATTTTTGTTACTATGGTTTTCATTATCTAAAGTTATAATTAAATGTATTTGAATCTTGTTAATATGTAAAATGAATTGAATAAATCAGTAAATAACGAATTTAAGTTTTGTTTTTGTAGTGTATTTCTCTACTCAGTGAAAGAACATTGTTCTTCTTCAAGCTTTACTAAATGACTGTCTAATACAACTGATTAATGTCAACTTCTTAGTTAATCACGCCACATATGCTATTGTAACAGGTACAATTATAGCGTTTTATGCTTAATCTAGTCTCTTTAACTCAATATGTTGAAGGGTGGATTAATATTATTAAAAACATCTTTATTTATAGCCTTATGAATATGAATACTTCACAGTTCTTAACATTATTAACAGAAAACAAAATAGTAAACTAATCAAATAATAAATATTACATATTTTTTTGCCGTCCCCATAAAATAAAAAAATTTAAAAATTCATGTCTTTCTGTATGTTTTTTATAGACCTGGAAACTACTGAGCAAACTTAGCTCTCAAATTTACAAGCTATAGGTGATTTGGTGTCGAAAGGCTTAGAATATAGCTATAACTCTTTTTGGACAAGGGGTCGTGGCACCTTTATACGAAATAAAATACATATATCGCTATATCTTGGCATATGTTGCAGCTACAATTGTAAAACCTTTTACGTAAATGTAAACATTTTGTGCCAAGCAACTCGTTAAATGAGAACGGTGTTTGATAATGGGTCTTAGCTCTTCCCATACAACAAAACCCTTTATATTGCTATTCTTGGTACTTATACCAACTTGTGAAATTCGGTACATGAACCCAATTGTCTGCAGTAAAGACTGCGTAAAATGTAGACGTGGTTATACAGTACGTAGGAAAGCTGCTGGTTAAGCTAGTTTTGCATATGTATAAAAAAATGTGAACGAGAATAACCGAGAATTATCGGCGATAACGAGACGAGAATGAGACACGATACAGATTAAAAATTTCTCGTACGAGAACTAGTACGAAACGATAAGCTTGGCGCCACTACGAGGACGATACGATAATTTTTGAATTATCGTATCGTTCTCATTTCGGTGAAGCACTAGTAGCATCCTCGTGGCACATATCCGATATTAATAAAGCTTACTGCTAACTTAAAACTCGTCCTTATGAGTCATTAGAACATGAACTCACGCGCGATCAGATGCATCGTGACGGTAGTTGAAATATGGCTCTTCCGCAATGAAAAAGTTTCCTGGATTCATGCCAATGCATACAATTTCAAAATATGTATGCAAACAGTGGTTAAGGTAAGGACGCCTTCTGCTCTGCAATGAAACACTCTTGTTTTAGAAAATAGTGATGATCACATAAGATAAAAGTTTTTTTTGAAAAGTTGTTTTATTTAGTGTAAGCGAACCCCCCAGACATCCTCTGACTATAGCCTTACTTGATGTTTCGCTTCGACTGAAGAAATATATTTCATATTCCTCGGACCGAACAACGTACGCTAATATCTCATATTTCTTTAGATGGATTTCTTTTTGTAATAATTTAATGTGTGAAACGCTTTTATATGTGATGATGATTTGACGAGACAATAAATAAAATCCATATATGAGGGCCTCAGAAGCCAAGGGGCATAAGTGCAAAAAAGCTATTTTCGAGATATTTAAGTTTAAAGTTAACACGCTACATCAACATTGCATGTAAATAATTTTTTTTTTCACACCTATTTTGTTCATTAGACTATAAAAAAGTAATCCTTAAGTGGAAAAACCTTTACAATATGTCATATCGGAGTACCAGCATGCGGTAGGAAGGTATTTTTCACTTATGCCCCTTGGCTTCCAAACACTTTTGCACTTATGCCACAATTTCAGATCACTTATGCCCCTTGGCTTCCAAACTTGAAACACTTATGCCTCTTGGCTTCCAAACTTGATCACTTATGCCCCTTGGCTTCCAAATTTTTTTTTTTTGTAAAAAAATTTAATTTAAATACTATAATTTATAACTCAATGATAAACATAATCTCTTATATATTAATTTTTTATTAATTAAATAAGAAAATAAACACAAATTCATTGATTAACCGTAATTTTATATTACGGAGTAGTAGATTATTTTTAAAGTACAACGCGGTAAACACTGCGTTTCATAGAACATTGATATTTGAGTTTTGAATACTGCAGCGACATCATACATACAAATAAAGGGACAAAATTATTGAAGAGGTTTGTAATTATTAATACAAAAATTAAATTTTCTATGAAATAAATTTTTATTTATTATTTCTAGATATTAAAATGTGATGAATTAAATATGTTTATGCTTTGATATGTTCAACCTCTTAAAGCCTTTATTAAAAAAAATAAATCATGAGAAAAAAAACTTAGTGCTTACACTAAGTTTAAAAAAATATATTGCACAAATATCAATTTTACTGATGTATATCAAATAATTAAAGCAAATTAATTTTTTTTTATTTATGTTATTTACTTTAATAATTATTTAAATATATAGAATTTACAATTATTGAAATAATGTGAATCGTCACAGCTGTACAGTTCAGAGCAAACAGGTCTTTAGAACTTTGTTTGGAAGCCAAGGGGCTTCCAACGTAACCGCAACTTACATTTTTTAACATAATTTGAAAGCACGAGATGGCGCGGGGAGAGCTTAAAAGTTAATTTTCAGTAAATATACATGTTTTCTACGGTTTTATGAGTACTTTGCACGGGCCAGCTCAAAATTTTCAAAATGTGCACTTATGCCCCTTGGCTTCTGAGGCCCTCATATAATAAATGCATCGGATTCGATGGTGTACGGTGAACTTTTTGTTTCTGGCACGGTCTAATGTATATGCGAGTTGTTACAACCTTGTACGCTGGGAGCATGCGTTTTGAACTTAAAGCACAAATTTATTTTTTAAATAAACGATTATGTGCATGTACAGCAGATTCGCGATATCGTGAACTATTAAAAACCAAGCATGTTCATGTTGGCGAAATTGTTCATGTTAACGAAGGTGCCATTTTTACAATTTGCCAAGAAAAAAATTAGGAAATTCGACATGTGCGTTTTATAATTCATGATTTAAATATACGTTAGGGTGTTTTTCGCAAAGTTCTATTGATGGATTTTATTTATATTTTTGGTATATTTTAGCAAGAGGCTTAAAATTAGTTAGCAAAAAATTTGAGCTTCCTAAAGGGACAGAAAAATGTTGCATGCATTTTAAATTTGTTCACGTTATGGGGCTTTCTCATTTTGTTCCCGCAATAGAGTAGTCAATGGAAAATAAAATGTTCATGTTAGCCGGTATTCAAGTAGGGTAGCTACAATTAGATCATGCGAATCTAAGCATGTTTGAGTATTAAACATTCCTGTAAGAAAGAATAAAATAACATTTGACCAAGATGAAACTAAAAGGGATTTCTCAAAGATGATCTCAAATTAATTTTATAGACTTATACAAAAATATATAATAGCAAAATAGCTTATAGGCAATTAGTAATTTTATTTTGTCGCTTTTTGGCTCTGTGTACTATAGAAGGGTCACCTAACTGATTTCAGCAACCTTCATTGCCAAACTTGCAAGTCCCAAAATCGAAAGACAAAAAAATGATCGGGGAATTCCATTAGTTATCAAGATCAACAGGCATATGTATGTGTAAATTGCTATATGGAACTACTCAATATGACAAATTGAATAAATCAAAGCACTTGTAATAAATCAAATCCTTGAAGGATAAATATTTAAGTTAATACTTGAAACCAAATTTTTTTAAAAACAACAAAGATGTGTGTGTGCGAGGGGTTCTCTTTAAATTCAAATTCTCTACACATTAACTTTCGCTTTCTACTGTGAGTAAATAGAAAAAAGTGGGTAGCACCACTTGAAAAGCTAATTGGCAAAAGCAATTAAATGACGCCCCAAGGACACATAATAACAGCGTCTGCTTTGTTGATGCTGCCATTGACTACTCCCACATGCACACGCACGAACAGACAAAGGCACATACATACACCCATACACGCGCACACTTGCAAATACTATTTAAAAGAAAAATCTAATTATAATTAAGAATTTTGTCTGCCTTCATGAGGCGGCAACGGCGTCGTCAGCGTCGAGTTAATAGCAGCTTCATTGCCGCGTTGTGGCCCACCAAAGTACCCATCAAAAACAACAACAACAACAGCAACAAGAGTCAGCATTATAATGAAAACGTGCTCAACAACAACAACAACAACAGATTTTAATAGCAATTCAATATTAAGTTCAGCTTAAATGGTTTTATTTTATTTTTATGTTGTCTGCTGCCCCAAATATCCTTGATATCCTTGTACATGAATATAAGTTTCTGTGCATTATAATTTGTGTCTGGCAACCCCCTTTTTGTGTTGTACATACTTGTTACGGCGCTATTGTCGCTGATGTTTTCTTCTATAAAACTAAGCACCCGTCGACGTCGTTCACTGGCTGCCGCTACTGTCAATTGTTGGCAACAATTCAGCCATCAAATGCAGCAATAGCTGTCGCTGACATATTTCGCGAATGATATAATTCTTCGTTATGGGTTGCTTTTAAATTTTTTTATGGTTTGCGATGGGATGTTGCAGGGCTTAGTTTAAGCAAATTTGTTGTTCAAACCAGAGGCAACAAGTTTTTGTGAAATTTTGTTTTTAAATTTGACATTGATACTTTCGTATGCATAAAATGAGGATATATGGAATAAAGGCTGCAGTAATATGGATGTTTCTTCTTTTCAACTCTCCTAGGCATACTTTATATGCATTCCAACCAATTTTTCCTATCAAACGCTTCATTAATTGCCGCTTGTTGTTAGAAGTTCACATGCCATTTCAAAACCTTAATTTGTTTATATTCCATGTAGTTTTTCTTATTTTATTTGTGAGAAAAAAATAACCTTATAAAATATGCTTTATAAATTTCAGCAACATACAATCTTTACCAAAGGCATTAAATTCAATTTTAAGAATACTCCTTCTTCAACTTTAGTTCAATGTCATCACAGGATGTAGCTAATTTTCACACTCTTTGGTAGTAAATTTAGTTTTTATTTTGATTTTTATTAATCTGATAAGTACCAACCAAAACTAGCGATTTTTCAATTAATTTCCCTGACAAGACAGATTACCTCGAAAGATCTTATCTAAAATGTACTAAGTTTGTATTTTTTCAGTTTATAAAACTGGACCTAAGCAGAACAAATCTTCAAGTTGATTCCAAAAAGAGAAGACTTTTAATATTCAGTATACTTAAAATGTAAGTACAAAGTCTGAATCTTTCATCAGAATTCCTTGTTTTGAAGCAGATACATAGGCCTGCGAGATATATCTTTTAATTTCCCCCTTTAAATAAAAATGCTAATTTTCTCATAGCACATCAAGATCTTTGTTTAACAAGGTGTAATTTTTCTATACATATAACATATTGAAATGGTCAAAGTTTGAGGGGGGACCACTTCTATTTGATGTGTTAAGCAGAAATCAGGTAAACAATTTTTTGTAAGTGTTAGATAACTTCAAACGTGACTAAAAAATTCCTTGTTTTACTTTTAATCAAGTATACTTTTCATGTCGAAAATATCGTTTTGAAACAAGGACTTCTTAATTTCATTGGACTCAACTTTACTATGTAGGAATTAAAAGCGTATTAGCCTAAGCTTATGATATCTCAAACAATTGTCATACTATTGAAAATTTTAGAAGACAAATTTTATTAAGTTTCTAAGAAATTACTACCATCTTAAGTCATAAACATCAATATTGTCAGGCTATGTCAGGCTGTCAAACATGCAGCAATTTTTGAACTCTATTTCAATAATTTTTAGACCCCATTTTTCACAGGTATGTGGTAATTGACAGCTAATCAGGATAAGTATCTGATTTAATTTAAACAGAATGTTTTTTTTTTTCAAGATACAACAATCTAATGGTGGAAATGTAAAATTTTCGGAAAGGTTTTGTCTCAACTTAATTTTGTTGTATCCTAGCCAGTTTGATTTTAATGGAATGCTTTAACGACAAACAGCATATCAACGCAATGGTTTTAGTTTTATCACGAAGAATAATGAAAAATCTAGCATTTTTCAATATTCGCACAAGAATAGAATGGAACATATTAAGGAGTGAAATAATAAATGTTTGTATTTGAAAATTGTATAAATTGAAGTCCTTGTGGACCATATATCACTTTGTTTGACAGAGCAATTCCCTTATCTTAAGCAAATCCTGTCGACTATCGTCGTCGTCGTCTTTGCTTTCATTAAACGAAGACGCGGCGCGCCGTAGCTGGCGACAACGGCCGCGAAGATGCAAACAAAAATGGAATAAAAATGATTTCGTTATTTTCTTCTGAGCTCATTTTTATTTCATTCGCTAGATCTCTTTTAGCAGTTTTTCATTTTATGCAGTACTTTAGTTATTTTTGCTCAAACTTAAGTTACGAAAAGAATCCTTTCAGTTCCTTGCGGATGAATCGCTTCCGTACATAACTGAGGGGATGTGAACTGCTAAGTCAAACAACAACAAAAAAGTTCAATGAAATTGCGCTTATGTTAATAGTAAACCAATATTACTTGATAGGATACAGAATAGAAAGGAATGGGGGGATGAATGAGAGAGAAGTAGGGATTTGTAGTTGCAAGAGTCGGTTCTTATTCGCGGACATGATTTTGATCGCAATGCATAGTGAAGTTGAATTAATGCCATCACAAATGCAGGTTTTTTAGACACTCTTCGGTGTGAGCTTGTGCTTAAATGGTCTGCTGAAATGACATCAGCACAGAATTCATTTCGATTTTTTATCTATTTAATACTCATAGTTTCAATATGTATATGTACTGTAACGAACCTTCCGATGCCTTAGCATTGGACCTTAAAACAATTCTTACAAAATTTCAGCTTCCTTGATCAAAGCTGTGAACGGCGCAAACAGAGTTTCTTTGAGTTGATGATCCTTTTTTACACAATTAACTAATTTAAAATATATACTGGCGTCCCTACGATATGTCGTTGGCGGTACTGTAGCCCTGCTAGTTGCCTAGGCTAACGTATAATTGCGGATAGTCTATTGTACAGTGTTCACTGGAAAACTAATTCTACTATAGAAGCCATTCATTATAAAAACAGAAAAAGAGAATAACGTTATGTTATCATTATGTGGGACTAAGACTACACAACCGTTTCATAATTCTTCAATATTGTTCCAATGAACTCAAAATTATACGCTGTGCGTAATTGTGTGTTTACAATAAGGCGTTGTGGTGTTATTTTTTAAGTTCAGAGCTAAAAGCTATAACAACATAATTTCAAATCATCTTTTCTAAAAAAAAAAAATTCTTCATCCACAAAGAGTTACTTCCTAAGGAGTAAAATATGAAAAAAAGTTTTGTTGTTTTTGTATAGAAAAAAACTTTCAACGGTTGTTGCTTAGTAGAGAAAAGATTTGATTTTTGGAGAAAATGTCATTTCGTTTTCTGGTTAAATATATTTTCGGTTCTTGTGCAAAAGAATAAAATACAAGTTGGTTAGAAAAAACACCATGTTGTTATTGCATATAGAGCTCTGCAATGAGTGCATGATAAAAGCTGAGACGTCGGCAGGATGTGTAGACTCGTATAGCTTCTGGAGTATATGACATTCTAATTGCAGAATGCAGTCGATACCAAAGTGCAAAATCATGTCAACAGCAACAATTCCATTTGCAATGCGCCCTTCGCTTCCCCGTCTACTGTAGTCACCCCTTATTCCATGCTCTGCGCTCTGCCGTCCAGCTGAAGGCGGCTGGGGTTTCACTTTGACTGTTCTTCGTTCCTCTACCCCTTGCTGTTGCTGTTGTGCGCTTATTGTTCGATGTATCCGGAGCATCGTTGATATCATTTCACAGATGCAACTCAAGAGCCCAGTAGGCAAGGGCAGGAGCTACCTCTGCTTCTAGCAGGCCTTCCTTGGGAAGGATAAGGCCTTTGCTCAATGAAGTGTAACTATTCTGTGAATTAAAATACCACTACTTCATAAATATTACTTATTGTTAATATTGAGAGTTTGTAAATAAAAAGAAAAATCATAATAAAAAACAAAAAAAATGTGTAAACATATTTTTATTTGCATGAAAATATAGTTTTGAGGAGGCCTCATACAATCGCAGCAGTGCTAGCAGGCCTTCTCCGGGGAATGCCTTGTTCAATTGCCTGCTGGGAGCATCTTCAACAGCATAAGCCCGTACAGCAATCCACCACAATGAAGACGTTAGCTGTTGTCTGCTTTTATGTTTATTTGTTAAGTTCACTGACGTTGCAGTTGCGATTGTTGTTGCTGAAGTTGATGCTATGTTTCTTATTGCATTACTCAGATCAAACTTTAAAGTTTTGCCTTGATGTTGCAATAGAGAATTGAACTGATAAGAAGCAGCTGTAAGGATACGCAAGGTTTCTAAGTGCATATGAAAAAACTTTGGATTAAATTTTCATACATTTTCATTGGATTGAGTAAGTTTGGATACAGTATATGGTGACTATAAAATTATGTTTAAATGTATTATTATCCTAAATATTATTATCTTGTTTTTCATCAAATTTAAATTTATGTTGTATTCCTAGCGAAATTTTTCGCTATAGTTCCCGAATTATCTGTGGAAAAACGTATCTCTGACAAAAAATTAGACAAACACTACAAATTACGAGTATCAATTTATCGGGTCCACTACAAAAAACTTCGCATGCGTGGTCCAATAAACCAATTAAGATCAAGAAGTTGTCTGCGGAATGTTGTGACAGGATCCAGAGGTCAGTGGACCCCAAAAACCTATATGAGTAGACAAGATTAGATAGAATTTTTATTTCACTTTCCTTTAAGATATTTTAAAAGTTTTTCAAAATAATTCAAAAATAAATTTGTAAAAAATAAACAAAAAACTGAATACGACAATAACCTTATATGTTGAGTGTCGGAATGATTTGAGTATAAATTCTGCAAGGTATGGTAGGCTAAGCAAAGGTCGCTATCAACTGCTTTACATATTGTGAGACATGAGCCAAAGGTAAGCGCAAGGCAATGGCGGTATTGCAAATCTTTTACAATGCTATCATTCACTGCGGCTGCATGAATTCATGAGGCCGAATTTGCCTCTTGATTTTTGACTTTTGTGAAGAAAAATGACTAAGACAAGTATCAGAATTGATAATTAATAATCAAAGGACAATTTTTAAGAGCATATCTATCGGATTTTCCAGCAAGCCTAAAAATGCATTTTGAAGAAAAACTAGACATTAATGAATTAATAGTTGTTAGGGTGGTATGTCGATAATAGAAGTTGTTAAGTAAGGTAAATTTTTTCGAAAGTCTGTTATAAATTTGATATGAATCCGAATTCTGGTAGTTTCTATATCATCTTAAAAATGCTTATCACGCCAAAGATCGAAAGTAGAAATTTCAGTTCAAAGATACAAAGACAAATGTTATATTCTATGAGAAACATATAAGAAGGCCAAAGCCAGATCAAAAATAAACTAACCAAGCAATGAGAATTGCCTGGCCAAGGACATCATCACAGAAACCAAATCCAATTATACAAAGCTATAAATAGGCTTAGTTGTATTGGATTTATTAAACATAAGTTAACTAAGCTCTTGAGAACTTTTATTTTAAAATCTTTTTTTTTTACGAACATTTAAGTACTAAAAAGCATAAATTATATAATTTCAAATGTGCCAGCTGTGATGTGCCATATGTACCTAATATTTACCGTTTGATCCTTTTTTTAGGTAAATAAATTGAAAAACAAATCTGAGGAAATCTCTTCGTTTAGTTGATTTCACAAATTGCATGTGTTAAATTATTGCTCTGATCAGCTCCTGCATAAGACCTTACTCCTATGGCTAGATTCTTTCATGACTTATGACATTTTAAGAAAAATGTTGCAGAGGTTTCACAACCTTTATATTTCGTAGTTAGTAATTTTTTTACGTTTTGGGTTAATCAGAAAAAAAAGTATACTAACTAACTGCAAATCTTACTACTTAACAAATTATCTTTCAAATGATTCATATTTTTTTAAAAGTGTGTGGAAGTTTCAAAAGCATTGCAATCTTTATTCAGACATTGCTTAGCTATAAATATTTAAAATTTTCAAAAAATTTACTGAGGACAAGGTGTGGCGGAATGGGACTCACAGATTCACTAGAAAAAGCGGGGCGATTGTTAAATTTTGAGTACACACAACAAAATGTTTTTATTTTCTATAAGCTCAATCAAACGTGTGTATTTGCCTTATTTCATTAATTTCACCTATGTCACTTTTTGAGTTACTAAAAAATTGAATCGGTAAATAAGGAATATTATTGAGGCCTCATGAAGCGTGTGCATGAGAATGAAGTTCGAAAACGGCCAGAGTTGTGGAATGTCAACTCATTGACTTTGCACCACTATAGTAGATCATCGTATAAAAATATCATTGTGCAGTAGGTTTTGCCCAAAATTCATCCGATGGGGCCTCGTCTTGCTTTTCTGTGTTCACGAAGCTTAAAGTCGGTTGAATCCATAACAGGAAATTCGCTGAAAGACCTGAAGGGTATTCCTCGATCAGCCTATGAGAAATGTATTCAGGACTAGATCAAACTTTGAAGGCGTTAAAGTGTTTTGTTTATTTTCAGGTTATTTCTTAAATATGTTCACAAATATCTTAAAAATTTGTAAAAAAATGTTTGAGAAATCAAGTTTGAAGAAATAAAGCTAGGCTAAATGTTAATACATTTCTGTTTACTAGTAACTTTAAAGCTTGAGTATAAAGGATTGACTTGTTGGAGCTTTTTCCCTTTCTTCTCTCAGAAGTATTATTTAGCAGAACCCTGTAACAGAATTGAAAAACTATTAAAATCAATAGGCATTGGGATTCTACCGTAAATATCTTCTAAATGGTTAGAGTAATGGATTAACCATCTGAGACCTTTTTTGTAGAGCGTTCAATTTCCTATAGAAATAATTGAAGCTCATTTGACAATAATTATTTTTTAGTAAGTTACAAAACTCAAAACAAAAATAATTTTCCTTAAAAAACTTCAATCTTTGACCTTGAATATCTTTCAAATGGTAAGATAAATGAAAAAAGTGTTTGAAATCATTTTTGTGGAGCGTTCAATTTCCTATAAATATTGACAATGGAACTGGTTTAACAATCTATTGGTGATAAAATATGACCATTTTTATATGAGACTAAATTAAAAATATAAAACTATGATGAGCATAATCTTCCCGTTAATATTAAGAGCTCAGATTTTGTAAGTACTTTCTACAGGTACCTAGGAACAAGATTTTGTGTGTCGGATCATAAAAAAAATACTTTATTTTTTTGACCCACCCTAATGTGTACATATATACATATGTATATGTATATATGTGTATATGTATATATATATCCATCCTAAAGAAATTAAAATTCACCCTATAGCTTATATAACTTAATGATGAAATTCACGCCCATTCCCTCATTTTTTTTTTCTTATTTTTTTTTTGTGCAATCGGTCCCTGCGGTTTCACTTCCCCGCCTAACCGCACGAGAGGCGCATCCGTCTATCGTACGGATCGGTGACCGACTACGAACAGCCTGGACTACTCTGCGTTCAGTAAGCGAAACCGTACGTGTGCGATCGGTGACCGGGACTGCACTATTTCTTTAAAAGAAATGATGGGTTTCAGCTTTATCCGATCACTAATTAAATAAAATTTCTACTAAGCCCAATAGGCTGTGCAGTAGAAACAAAGGAATTTCAAGAATTAAGATATATAATTATTTTTATAATCATTACATATACACCGGAATGGACAAAAAACAGCGTAGTTAGAATTACAAATATCAAGTCTTAAGAAACAAAAATGTCTCAAATTCCTTCCTGGATTATTAATGTTAATCATACCTTGCAATAACTCAGAGTTAATTGAGCCGGAAAACAGTTTATTTAAGAAAGTATCATTTAGCATAATTCTTCGACTGCGAAGAGTTGGTAACCGTATTAGCTTAAGACGATTTTCATATGAAGGCAAATTTAAGTGTGAATTCCCGTTTCTGCACCCACTCGAGTATATCAATGTATATATTATATTGTGGGTTCCACACCACTGATGCATATTCCAATATTGGACGTACAAGTGAAGTGAAAAGCAGCTTAGTCGTGTAGGAGTCATCAAATTCTTTAGACCATCGTTTTATAAATCCAAGGACACCTTTTGCTTTGTTAGCCATTAAACTTATATGAACGTTGAAGCGAAGTTTTTTATCCATAGTGACGCCTAAATCTACAAAATTTTCAACCTTTTCCAATTTTACACCATTTATAGAATATGAAGAGTATGAAGTTTATTTATGAATATGGTTTATTTTATATAGTGTTTTTCTTCTTTAAACAGAATTTGAGTGCTCCTAAAATAATGTTAGATCGTAATGATTTTGAACAAAAACTAAGTTCAAATTCAGTTTAAAAAAGAAAAACATTTTATAAAATGGGCGAATGGACGTGAATTTCATCATTAAGTTGTATAAACTAAAGGGTGAATTAATTTCTTTAGGGTGGAATTAACGTATAGCAATTTATAAATTAGTTCAGGACTTAAAAAGCGAAGGCCATAACTTCAGAACTATATTTCGTAAAAAGACTTTTTATTTTACAAAAGCTAGCGATATGAATTGTCAAAAATTTCATACCAAATAAGTTTGGTCCACTCAATAAATGTCATGAACTGCGAAAAACGAGCGATGTCTGCTCACTTGTGAAATACTAAGTTATGACCGCTTAAGAGGCCAGAATGGATTTTTTCCTCAATAACTGGAAAAATAGTTCTCAAATAGAAAAATATTATAAGCCCAAAGTAGACGATGTGGAAACACATCGAACTGCTGCCCTGGCATCTTTAATCATTTTAGAACTTAAATAAAAATCACATCTGTCAAGCAGAGAAACAAATGGTGTTTTTAGAAACGGTTTTTAAGAAAAGATTTTTGCACGCAGAACTTTTGCGCATAAAATCAGTCTGCTTTCATCTCTTATACAACTTTGACATACATATATGTATATATTTTTCTGTATGAGGATTACTTTACCGGTTATGGGGCAAAAACCAGATGCCTGATGTGGTCCTAACATGGAATCTGATAACGTGTTGTATAATTAACTATCCTTACTCCAGTACTATGTGGACCTTCCGGGGCTTAGACTGGTTTATTTTTTAAGTTGTGAAAATGCAATACTGTGTTCCTTATCCAGCTTCCAGTTTTAAAACTCGCTTCACAACCCAATCACAATTCCGGCCATGTGCTCCCTGCCCTCACTCGACAACTTGTAATGCGAGCTAAGTTCATTTATTAGGGAAAAATAACAAGCATGTGACGTAGACGATGACAACAGCTCTAAAATAGAACAGCGAGATTTTCAAGAATAACAACAGCATACACAAAAAAAAAGACTTTAGTGATGATGTCATTGCCAATGCCGCCAATGTTGCACAATGAAAGCAGTGCAATAAAATAAAGGAGGTTCCACTTGACTAAGAACGAAAATAAGGAAGTGAATGAATTTCGATAGTCACAAGGATCTTGATTTGATTTCATGTTGGTCATTGCACTCGCACTGCAATAGGGCATAAGCCGATGTGTAAATATTGCAACTGTTACAAAACTGTTTAGGTAATTACCAGTTGCACACTTGCCAATAGCTGGAGTAGGCCAGGTTCTAGAGCAATATATTTTGCAGGGGTGGAGGCATAAAGTCGAAACGCTTGCACATAAAAAGATTGATTGACTTTAACAATCTTTACCTTCATAACTTAGGGGCTTTTCACATATTACGTAACTTCTGTCACAGCCTGTCACATAAGCCCAAACGATCCCTTCCCCCAGTCACCTCACATTGTATTATTTGCCTTTCGGCCTCAAAACTTTGTATGCCAAAAAAGAGAGTTTCGTTCCATAAATCAATACAAATATAAAATTATAATTGGTGAATGATAATAAGTTCACATAAATTCATAGTATTCAATCTCAAAAACCCGAAATATGTCGCATAAAAACAAATATCACTTCTTGAAAATTGTTTAATTCACTTGTTTAACAATAGCAAAATATGCTAGACACTCGTTTCCGTTATTGCATTTTTACAGGGTGTTAAGTATCAATTTCTTTAAATTTTCTTTCTTCTAATGGGCAGTCAATTATTCATAAACAAAATAAGTTTAATAACATCTGTTTAGGAAAATGAGTACATAGTAAGTATTAGAGTTCAGGCATGGAAAACACAGATGATAGTGGGCTTTGTTTAGCAGAGTTACGTAATTTATGAACAGTCCCCTCTTATGGATTAAATTCATTGATTGGTGTTTGTGCTAAACTCTTACTTAATATTGTTGGGTGAAAATTGCTCTTAAATTCATTATGCTCAAGTATTGTTGACGGGCCTGCCGCAGCATTCGTAAGAAATTGAATTATAGCTTTCAATGCTATAGAGATATACGCGCACTATGACAATACGAAGTAAATGCCACTTCCACATACGTAGATTCATATTTTTAAGTGTCATGAGCAAATCCACCGCCGAAAATACCCTCGCACTTGCTGGCTGAAGATGTAAGTGCGACCAACATAGTAAATCTTACAGAGGCATCCAAATCGTATTTGCGAGTCCTTGCTGACAATTGGGTTCTTGATTATGGTAATGCAGCAACTTAATTTTCTAAGAGAATGAGAGCGTTACTTTCGAGAAAAATTACCATAACAGTGTGATGAAATTATGTCAAAATTTATTGAAAAGAGTGCGTACGTTGCAGGGAAGTGAGCTTAAATGCTTTTATCATTTTTAAGGGAAGAGAGCAGACACTATCGGCTATGATTTTTAAGATAAAATCAATTCATAATCGTTTTTGATTGATTTGTATTTTTTAGATTATAAATAACTGTTATTTCTTATATAAATTTTGCCGGACTAACAGATGCCTCTAATGTTGCCAAAATGAATATACGATCTTTCCCCATATTGTAAAGCCTTTTTTTGGAATGGAAGTATGGAAATAGTTGCTAGTCGTCGAAAAGAATTGAACAAATTGATGAAAGTTAGAAAACATCGACTTCTCCGATAGCAGTCGAATAGTACTGCAGATTATAGCAAAATCGGTAAAAGTCGATGATCATTAATATAGATCTGATAGTGGCAAATAAGTGTTACCAAATAGAATCCGAAATTATCAAAACGGTATCTATTAAAGTCAAATAGCATTTACAAACTTGAGGACCTCTTAAGCTGACCGAGCATAATGTGGTCCACAAAAAAAAGTCTAAAACTTTCCAAAAGAAAATGTATGTGGCTGAAACTATGGCTGCCCATCTAATGTCAAAACTAGTACATATATCGAAGCAAAAGCGATAATTTTGACATTTCAAGGCTAAAAAAATTTAAATATCAGTGATGGATTCGGAAGCTTGAATTATGGCATGAACCGATCGAAACTAATGTTTTTTAAAACTTCGTCTTTCAATTCTACATTCATCTGTGCAGCCGGATTTTTGATTTTTGCCCTTAATTAAAAATCGACGTAATCGAGTTCCATAAATGGCACATTCTTTGGTTGAACATAAATATCAGTACAAGAAGCAGTTCTCATTTTCTAGCAGTACAGACAGCTGCAAAGCAGAACAGTTAGCAGCATTATGTACACGGTTAGAAATCTTGGAATTAATTTTAATGCAAGCGAAATATTTCAAAAATTTTTAATACAATTTTGATTATATTTAATACTTTTGAATAGATTACAAAATTTTGTAATATATTTCATATTAATTTTTAATACATAAGTATTATATTTGATTTTTAAGCCATGTTGTATTATATCTTAATACTTTCTATATTATAAATTAAAAAAAATTATGTCGCATTCACTGGGGTTCGAACCTAGTTCCCTTTCAATGGTTGCATTCGCGGCTTAACGACATCAGCCAACGTAGCTTTTTTTTTGGTTGGCTTAAAGTATATTTGAATAATCATTTGACAACTACGTAAAATGAAAATTCAATATTTCATTTTGATGGAAAACTATTTAAGTTTTAGTCGATCACATAAAGGATGGTAGTAGCTTAGTTGGTAAAGATGAGCACATTTTGAACAGTGGCATGATTGGCAACCTAGGTTCAATTCTGATCGGTTGAAATTTTCCTTTAAAAGCAGAAGCAATATATAAAAAAGAGACGGAAGATATGGTAAATATTTTTTTAAATTTTAAAGAAACGAGTATTAAATTTTAATACAAATTTATACAAATTTTTTTCTTTACATTTTAACATTCACCTCATCTGGGTGCCTGGGCATAGGAACATTGACGGCACTTGCAAAGCGGATGAACTTGCTAGGCAGGGGACTACTGCATAAGTTCCTCAGGACGAGGAAGGTGTTGGCATGCCTCTTGCTACTTGCAAGTTTCTGCTTAAAGAAGAAATGGTAAAAAATGCTAATAAAAGATGGTCAACTTGTTATATAACTAGGCAAAACTGGCCGAAATGGGATGCTAAGTGTTCGTCAGAACTAATTTCTCGCACTAGACAGAGTGTCTCGTCAGTTGTCGCCGTCATAGCAGGCCACTGCCTCATCGGCAGACATGCGAAGAGATTAGGTGTTAGGTCCTTTGACTTCTGTAGAAGTTGTGGAGATGTGGAAGAAAAAGAAAATATTAAAGATCTTCTCTGCTCCTGTCCCGCACTTGCTAGAAAACGCCACAAAGCACTTGGGTCGTTTTTATTTGATGATCTGAATGACCTTAGACATGTCAGTATAGTTCAGCTATTTATGACGCCATTTTGGATCTATGTTTGCAATACTATTTGAAATTCTTATGAGTCGCTAATTTCCAAAATGCGAGCTGATGGATTTCTTATGAAATTGAGTGCAGGTTATTTCGTTCAAGGGACAGCATTGTGTATGTTTATACTTATGTACAATAAGAATGTCGAGCTTTGCGAAATCTCTGAACAATGAAGCACATAGACGTATTAATCTTCAAATACGACCAAATTAAGGGCCACCCTAACATCCATGTATAAATCTAGCGTTGTAAGTGTTCTGATTTTCACTTCAAATTTATGCCTATTGACAAATTGCGTTGATTTTCGCGTGTTGATGCGGTTTCTACTGCTGCACAGTAGGGAACCAAACAATGGGGAAGAAAAGTATTGCAACAACAGATATAACAACATTATCCGCATGACATGATGCCTTTATTTCGCATTATTTCATTCCACCGGATCTATCAATTGCTGGTAATGAAAATGTAGTTGCTTCTTAAATATCTACAGCAAACACAGTAAAATAAATTCAATTATGTAAATTTATGGAAACAATTGTTGTCCAACCATCTATCTGTCATACAATGAACAGCTTCATACTTCGCATTCATTCAGCCGGTCATAAGTCTGTCTGCTAAACAGTTCTTTTGGTTCGATGACAATAAACACTGATGATGTTAAGCGAATGTATCACCATCGTTGTACATCTGATATATATTCTTTTTTCTACCTTTGGTCTTCAAGCGATTGATGTAATTTCATCATCACTTAATAATCTTTATAGTTATCAACATTGATTTGCAAACTTTCAGTTCACAAGATCAAACTTTGTATTTAGTTCACTAAGGTTATGGTGTTAGTAAATCGTGCTTCATTTTAGTTTTCGTATGAAAAATTAAATTATTTTAAAATAATAAAAATATAAAATTTATGTTTTTATCGCTATCGACATTTGCTGTATGATATTCACAATCATTAAAAGTCTATCCAACTAGCGCTCAGCACCGTGTTTCTCGAAAGCCGCTGTTAACTTAACTTTAAATTTAGCTAATTTCTTATCTAATTTGAGCCATATCCTACGATTTCTTTTAAGTTTTTTTAGACATTTTGTGCTCCTAGAATATATCGTTCGATACATGGAGATATGTAGTACATCGTTAAGCATAGGGTGTCAATTTTGGGTTTCTTGATTTGTTTTGCTTTGAGGTCTTGCGAAAACAAGGCATACCCCAAGATTTGTTACTTTTTCGTGTGTAATAAGCACACTCTGCTGATTTTATTTTAACGGTGTAGTTGTCGACACATTTTGCTAGCTGGTGGTTAGGTCAAGCCAGCAAGCCTACACACTTTAAATTTTATTGTGTTCTATTGAGAGCTGTCTACTTGTTTGTCTATCAGTGCAATCATTTGACTGGCACTTTTTTTCAATTGAATTTAATTAAATTTGTAAGTGAATCTAGTGCGGGTCGGCTTAAGTGTCTGTTGTATTGTAAAGACCTAAGGTTGGGCCTCATGCTTCGATTCAGTGTCTGCTTAAGTTTTAACTACAAACTTTTCTATTCCCTCAACATATGGATCGGTTACCGGTCGCAGCAACAGTCAATGGTTTGGATGAAGATGATGATGACTTTATTGTGAATTGATTTTGCTTAATTTTATGGTAATTGTTGTTGTTGTTGTATGCTTTTGCAATTAGGCCTTCGCTTGCTTTGATACACCCGCACTTTTTGTGCCTTTCTCGCTGTTGGGGCTTTAATGAGCAGTTGTCTGTAGTAACGATTGAAATTTCCATAAATTAGAAAGAAATGCTGCGAACACAATTCAATTTTTAGAATTTGTAACGGAGACGTTCCCTGTCGTTGCAAGCGTTGCCTTCATTCACGGATGTAGCCGCGCTAGACACTTTGTCGAGTGAATTCAACAGTTCGCCTGCCGTTCTGTCGCTTAATTTGATTAGCTGAGTTGCATGCAAATAAATACGTTACTTGTTGCCTTAAGTCATATAAACTGATACTCCGCTGATGTTTTGCACATTTTTACATCAATAGTGGATATGCATTACAAATATTTTAAAAATTCTTTATCATATCCCTCAAGTAAAAATTGGAAGACTTCCACATGGAAGAGGTGGGGAAGCATTCCTCATTGTATCTTTTGGAAGAATTGGATTTGTTCTTTAAGAATGCATGTGGAAGCTAACATTTTTATAAAATTTAATTGCTTCTCAATTTTTCAAAAGTTTTCAATTTTGATGCTTTGTAAAATTTTAGAACAACTAAAGAACAGACATCTGGATAGACCAATACATATTCCAGAGCGTAAGCCTCAAAAACAACGTGTTTTGCATAAATTTTCTTGCCTTGCCAAAGTACGGAAACTGCAATTGGATTCAGTTTAATTTTAATGATAAAGAACCAAATAGCTTCTGCTATATAAAACCGTTAATACCTATACAGATAAAAGGCTTTGCAAATAAGTTTTCTTCTGTTTACCACATACATATGTAGCTACAAACAGAGGAGAGGAATGTTTCCACATTCTTTTTCAAGGCAGAGGAGAGGAATGTTTCCACACTCATTTTTAAAATAGCGGATAGGAATGTTTCCGTCCAACGACATTGTGCATAAAAAAATATATGGAAGGGAATGCTTCCTACATTTCATCGAATGTTTCCTGTTTATATCTGGGAATGTTTCCATTCCCTAGAGGGATGATATGAACAAAACAAAACATTGTCATATTGAAAAAGTTGGAATGAAATGAAAATTCGTCAAAAACGTCAGCAAAAATTTGCTTCTCCAAACTTAGTCAAGTAAGCGAGTGAGGGCGAATAAGAGGTGTAATAATATGGAAAAAAAGCTTATTACTTTGTACCTTTCAGATACAAAACAAAACTCAGAAAGTATGTACATATGTGTGTATATTGACACCATACTACTTGAACAGTCATATCAATAAGACTTGGATAATTTGTATCAATTTAATTACTATAGACACCAAAAAGTTTAATATATACAAAACTACTCGGATAAAGTGGGATACATCTGCCTGAGAATTAAGACTACTATTAAAATCAATACAAGACAATCAAGACCAAATAAAAAAAAAAAACAAAATGTTTATCGAAGTGCACAGATGACGCATACAATTCGATGGCCCTATAAAATTTGAGCTTGTACCTATCAATCAGAAAACTACTGAACTTCCAAATACCGGACTTGCGTCAAAAAAGAAACAGAACAATGATGATAGGCATGCCACGCTTAAATAATGAAAACTTTGAAACACATTAAGACCTTAAATCCAAACCAATTTCAGACTTATAATAGAAATGAGAACTCATTTTGAATCGAAGGCGTAATCCTTCTACATACATGCATATGTTAAATCATTGAATCGCGATACTGAAGGAGTTTTTTAAGGTTTCTGCACCAAAACTAAAAAGGGTCGGAAAAGCTCTGGACAAAAATTGGATAAGCTTCAACAAGAAGGCTGCTTCCCATACAAGCAAGTAATTCAATCGTTACACTAAAAAGCCATTAGACCAAATCAGACAAAAATATTAAAAATAGTTCATTATGGCATCAGAAAAAAACAAAGGGCACGACAACTCCCATTCAAGCATCAGCTTCCAAACGCTATCCAGAGAGCTATTTATCGAATGTTGCCAAATTCTATGTGGATATGTCAAACCAGCCAGCACGTTGCCAACGTAGCATAAGCAGGAAAAACCCTTTAAAATTTAAGCTTAACGCGCAATTTTGCTTTTAATGCGGTGTAGGGTATTTGGTTTTTGGCTTACTAGTTCTATTTTACTACCAATGAGTGCATTGAAGAAAAAAGTTGAATGGTCGAATGATTTTGGTAAAGTTGATAATGTCGAAAAAAACTAAGCAGAAGTAAAAGAAAGCGTTACATTGTAGCTTCAGCGTTACGTGTTACATTTCTATTCGCTCATACTCGCTCTTCAAAACCGATCTTCATAGTACGAGATAAAATAAGTAAAATAAAACGACCTCTTTAGCTAAAAGTTTGATTTGTTTTAAATGAAATATTTACGAATTAGGTAAATGTTAGCGCTCTGCAAATATCATCAAAATGGATTCGTTAAATCGGAAGCATGAGTTGATTTACATGGTTGTAGCAGCGATGCCAAATGCTGCTTCTTTCGCTAAAATTTAAACTTCTAAAGATGCCAGAACTAATCGATCGAACAAACCAACACGTGATACGCGGGATTAAATTAATTGTAGACCCCAGTAAATTTTGATTTCTTCCTCTGATTGTTGTTTTAACATCATTAACAGCATGGTTCGCAGAGTTGCATTAACCGAAAGATTGACAATTTGCATTCAGCTAATAACTTAATAGCAAAAATTTGAATTCTCCACAGTGTTCAATACTGAAGCTTTTAAATCTAATGTATCACAGTTTTGTTTCCTGAGAAACATGTCCATGACCGTGGTAATAATTACCATATGTGTAACGTTGGAGTTGCTTTCGTGGGGAAACTTGAACTTATTCTGCTCTAGGAATAAGATTACTTTTCCAATTAGTATTGGTCATTTATAACATAATAGCCATTACACAATGCTGTAATTTACGGTTACATAAAATGCGATCAGAACAGATGGTGGCCTGAAGGTCAAAGCAACAACGCAATCGAAATAAAATAAATCATATATGGCGTTAAAACGACCACGAGTGTTCGTCTTAATATTTTTGTTAAATGAAGTTCCACCCTACTCAAT